>CM062295.1:158963053-160163053 GCA_031216915.1 Pictodentalium vernedei
GGCAGATTATACTTGCCAGTGATGGCCTTCACCCATAATCATCCTCGAAGCGGCAGACTATACTTGCCCGAAAATCCAGATCGACTGCACCCTCGGGGAGAGGTAGTACCTTTGTGAGAGGACCCAACCTCTCACACTGGTCCTCACCCGAGGGTTCAACCGACATCAGCCAAGAGACCATCACGACGCAACTGGTGACACCGGCCGTGTACCCGAAGCAGTTCCTCCTTCAACACGCCTAGACATGTGAGAACGAATCAGCTACAGTCAACGAGGGTCGAAAGGGGCTTGTCCCTCATACCGTCCCTGCGCGCCTTCGGCGCGCGAAATCATTCCTTTCGATTAGAGCCACGATCTTGTGCATTCGTGGACAGTCCTTCAATGAGATCAGTTGATAGTATTTTAATCAGACGAGATCTTGAGAAAGTGATTTTTATCATATCTCAGATAAAGAGTAACTTAATAACACATTTGCACCTTTGTCTGATTTCAATTCTTAAGACTCCTCAAAGAAACTTAATTTAATTAAATTCAAAACCATGGCTAGTAACAGCATCATTAAACAATCCAGCTTTAGTTCCATTGAGAGAAAGAAAGAAGAGACCAGAGAAGAAAAGAGAGAGAAGGAGAGGAAAGAAAGAAAGGAGAAAGAGAAGGAGAGAGAGAGAGAGAGAGAGAGAGAGGGAGAGAGAGAGAGAGAGAGAGAGAGAGAGAGAGAGAGAGAGAGAGAGCAGCCCGCAGAGAGTCGGCGGCAGGATTGCACAAGGTAAGTCACAATACCAGTACTAAAGGGCCAGGGGGTCCCAAAATGACACAATTCAGAAACTTATGGAGGAAAGAACCCAAGATAGGGAGGATAGAATAAGGGAGAAGGAGGAATGGCGTTTGAGGTATGCTGAGATGGAGCGAAAACATGCTCAGCAGGAAAATACCATAGATAGACTCACAAGAGTGACGGCAGAAGAAAGAATAGCTGCTCATGAGAGGTTTGTCATTATGACAAACCAAATCAATAACCTTTCAGCCCAGCTGGGCTTGCAGAGACAACAGACTCCGCAAATCTCTCTGGACAGTAGTGCTGCATCAACAGATGTCCCAGCAGCCACTGCGGCTTCGGCTGGGTTACCTCCTTGTAGCCCAATCAAGGTCATTGCCATTGCTGAGGTCCACGCGGAATCAGATGCCTTGGACAATCTGGACAATCTGGACAACTTAGATAATTCCTTTATTAGACAGATTCTTCCCACCGAACTCCAGGTGGTAGCCTCTAAGGGACCTGTCCCTGAGAAGCCATCAGCTGGTCGGGGGGACACATGCCCCTCTAAGGAAACTTCCAAAGATCTAGCAGATCCTTGCGCACTGGATACCATCTGTCCAGACAAAAACCTAGAAACTATGCTTGCCACACCGTTGGACAGTATACCTAGCACAACAGCGACCCCGTCTCGAAATAACAGCAAAAGAAAGAAATCACTAGATCTTGAGAGTGAGTTGGTGGAGGTGGTGGATAGTCAGGGCTTTCATCACACCGTTGACCGGCAGGTCAAGAAAGTGAGGAACTGCCCTCCACCCACCCCCTCACCCAAACCACTCTCTCATCCAGAAACCAATGATGAGCCTCAAACAAATCTGCCAGTGCCTCTTCCACTCATGGAGACACCCTGGTCAACTGTCGTCTCTAGAAAGAAGGGTAAAAACGTGACACCCAACAGCCAAAATCAAGCTAGCAGCCAAAACCAGAAAGGGGGGCAAAATCCAGGCAGTCTCCCCAATAATAATAATAATAATAAAAAGAAAACCAACGGCATTAGGGAGGGCAGAGGTAACAACCCCCCCCCCCCCCAACCTTACTGCGGTACTAACTAGGGTTCATCCCGACACACCCAGTGGAGCCATAAACCTTAGCCTAAATAATTGCAAGTGGGAGAGATTCCACTCCAAAGCCACTGGAAAGGTCTCGTGGAAAATAAAAGTCACCTGCCCCAACAAGGAAACTAAGTAAAAATAATCAAGGATGGGATCCACATCAATGGCAGATGGCACGCCGGGGAGGAATACAATACCTCACCAACGCCCATACAATGCCACAAATGCCAAAAGTTCGGGCATATCGCCAACAAATGCAGAGGGAATCTAACCTGCATGAATTGCGGAGAATCACATCTCACCAAATCATGCAGGTTAAAATCCCCCTCTTGCCCCAACTGTAAAGGAAGTCATCCCAGCAGCTACCGGGGGTGTCCCCATTTTAAAAAAGTTAAAACCGCCATCAAGCTGAAAAGCCTAAACCTCATCAAGCCCGACAATGCGTCATCTCCTTATACCGTCTGCTCCCTTATCGCCGGATCCCTTTACTCAGTATTAAGCAAACACGCTAAAACCAATCTGTCCGACATCTGCCAGGATGTCAGCCGATCGGCGTCCCGACTTTTCAAGACGCATATTTCGGAATCACTAATCAAAGCCGCTATCAGCTCAGATTAAAGCACCTGTCCAAACCTATATCTAAAGCACCGCTACTAACTCCCAACCCACGTCATGAATAAGCTACAAATAGCCGTGTGGAACGCTAGAAGCGTTAATAACAAAAAACTTCAAATGAGCCGATACTTCGAGGATACAGACATTATCTGCATCTGCGAAAGTTGGCTTCAACCCAGCAAACATTTTTCAGTTAGCGGGTTCAGCTCTATTAGAAGAGACCGACAAACCACCAAAGGTGGCGGCGTCGCTCTTCTAATAAAGCAGAACATGAAAACTAAAACAATAAAAACCAATTACCTCGATGCAGAGGTGATTGCAAATGAAATCACTGTCGACAACAAAAACATCGCGATTGTTTGTTATTATAACGACCCAAGCAAAATTGTTTCTGACACTGTCTTTGAATTCTTTACGAGGAAATACAAACACTGCATTTTCCCTGGCGACTTCAATGCCAAACACTTGTACTTTGGCTGTAACAAAACCACCCCTAACGGTGAAGCCCTCCTTGAAATCACTAAAAAGCATAAGATTCATGTGGTTATGAATGACAGCTCTGCAACTTATATCCGTAATAACCCATTATTCTCATCCGAGATCCTCGATCTAATTATCGCCAGTGACTCTCTGATAAATCACATAGATGACCACTGGGTCGGCGATGACGACTTAGGCAGCGATCACCTCCCGTTCCATGCCTCACTGCAGCTAGGAAATGGCCCACTCAGGTACCCCCCCCCCCCCCCCACTCTCCGCAGAAATTTTAGAAAAATTAATTGGAACCTCTATCGTGACATCATCGATGTCAAACTCACAAACACCCCCCATCCAATGCAGCGGAACTCGAAACCCAATGCGAGGGCATAGAGAAAATCATTAACTCAACCCTAAACGAAATATGCCCAAAAGAAGAAGTACGCCCCTGGAGAAATACTATCTCGGGCGACACACTCTCACTAATCAAAACTAAATGGAAAGCTCTTCGCGCTCTTAAAACCGAGACTGACCCCGGTAAGAAAGCTGACCTCAAAAAAACATACAACCGCCTTCATGGGGAGGTCAAGAAAGCCCTCCAAGCTGAAAAACAAGCAAATTGGGAACAGGCAACAGCCGATCTAAACGGAATCCAGGATGCCAAAAAATTCTGGGACTCCTTCAAAACCCTAACTGGGCAAAAAAACAAAAGCCGCAAAGCCGCAGGCAAACCTCTTAAGAAGGAAGACGGTTCCTTCACGCGCACCGACAAAGACAAGGCCGACACCTTTGCCGACCTCCTAAGAAAAACGCATCGCCCGCATCAAGGCGCGGGCAACGATGACGCCGCCATAAACACCATTGATGACTACATTAATGAACACCCTGATATCTTCCGTGACCCCAAATTCGATAACGAGCCAGAAGACGGGGATGACGATGACCTAGTCACCCCCATCACTAATGAGGAAATCATCAACGTCATAAAAAAATGCAAAAATTCCTCCTCACCCGGCGAAGACGAAGTAAGCTACAAAATTCTAAAACAAAGCCCATTCTCCCTAATCGAGAAACTAAACAAACTGTTCAACGCATGCCTCACCCATGGCTACTTTCCCAAATGTTGGAAAAAAGCCATTGGTGTCATGATACCAAAACCGGACAAGGACCCCTCCGATCCAGCCAGCTACCGCCCAATCAGCCTACTCAGCTGCATTGGTAAGACATTCGAACGAATCCTTACCAATCGGTTCAGGGGGCACCTTGAAGACAACGATTTTTTCAATAAATGGCAAAGGGCCTATAGAAACCGTAAAGAAGGCATCGAACATGTCTACCGACTGGTCACCCAAATGAAAACCGCTATCAACAATCAGCAAATAGGCGCGGCAGTCCTGTTAGACGTCGAAAAAGCGTTTGACTCCGTTTGGCATAATGGAATGCGCTACAAATTATCAAAAATGAGACTCCCCAAGAAATTGCTCAGATTACTATCCTCTTTCTTAAATGATCGCGAAATTAAAGTCAGAGTGAACAATGAAATGTCTGACAGTGTCCCCCTTGAAGCAGGCACCCCCAAGGATCCGTCCTAAGCCCCCTCCTTTACATCTTCTACGTAAATGACCTTAACTTCTCTGAGGATCGTGTTCAAGTCTCCCAATTCGCGGATGATAAGGGACTCTGGGACTCTAACAATACGACCAATCTGCTCCAAAAACCCCTGCAACGCGCTCTCGATGACCTAGAACAATGGTGTGCCAAATGGAGAATTAAGCTAAACGCCAATAAAACCCAACGAATCACCTTTACTCGCAAGAAAAATAAACGTGATTTTGACCTAAAACTTACGGATAACACCCTCCCGGAATGCAAAGAAGCGAAATTCCTGGGCATCACCATTGATCAAAAACTGTCCTTCAACAAACATACCGACGACATGGCGAAAAAAGCTACTAAACGAATTAACTTACTGAAAATGCTTAAGGGAACTTCATGGGGGGCCAACCAGTCCACCCTACTCAAACTATACAAAGCCTTTGTGCGCCCAGTACTCGAATACGGTGAAATCATACTAACTGACCTCAATCAAACTAATATGGGAAAACTCCAGAAGGTCCAAAATCACGCGCTTAGAGTGGCCCTCCGCGCTCCATGGGACACACCCATCAAAACACTCCACGACAGGGCCGATATCCCCACCATTAAAGACCGCCTAGCCACTCTGGCCGCGAAAAATCATGACCGGTTAGCCGACAGCGAACTAATCTCCGAACTTGGAACCATTTGTGAAAGCCGACAAAAACCCAAAAATTGCAATCAAAACTAAGACCGCTCGCATAAAAACTTGGGAATGACAAGGTAAACCAACAGGCAGAAAAACAGCTTAACTGTGGCCTTCTACCAGAAAGGGCTGCCTTCACCGACTCAAGTAAAATTACATCAGGATTAAATATTGTTAAAAACTAAATAAATAGGGAATGAGAATGTGAATAAACAGGCAGAAAAACAGCTTAACTGTGGCCTTCTACCAGAAAGGGCTGCCCTCACCGACTCAACTAAAAGTTACAACAGGATTAAATACTGTTATAAATACTAAATAATAAATAGGGAACGATTGGGGTCCCAAGCACGAGAGTATGTTACTGCTCTTACGAATGTAAAGATTCGTGCATTTCATACTCATACTCTCCCCCATAGCGACAAGCACACACACACAGCAGAACACCACACGGGGGGGGGGGGAGGGGGGGGGGGGAGGGGGGCTGGGTCCCAAGCACGAGAGTATGTGACTGCTCTTACGAATGCAAAGATTCATGCATTCCATACTCTCCCCCATAGCGACAAGCACACACACAGCACAATACCACAGGGCGGGGGGGGGGGGGGGGGCTGGGTCCCAAGCACGAGAGTATGTTACTGCTCTTACGAATGTAAAGATTCGTGCATTTCATACTCTCCCCCACATACACAGCAGAAACCACAAGGACACGCAACTAAAGAGGTGCTACTTTTATCTTTACAGTTTACATACTCTAATGAAAACTAATTCTACCTTCTTCTTTTAAGCAGGTACGCAGAAGATTTTTTTTTTTTTACCAGCACCCCAATAACCGCGCATCTTTTTGTCCCAACCCAATAGGATTACAATGCAGGCCTGCCCCCGAACCAGGGAAGTTCGGGTCTTCTTGGTGGTCCCCGAAAGGGGTCGTTGCTGTTTCCTTCAAAAAACATCCTATCTAACAGAGACAGCCTGAGACAGATTATGCTTGCCAGTGATGGCCATCACCCAATATAATCTCTGGCAGACTATACTTGCCCGAAAATCCAGACCGACTGCACCCTCGGGGAGAGGTAGTACCATTGTGAGAGGACCCAACCTCTCACACTGGTCCTCACCCGAGGGTTCAACCGACATCAGTCAAAGAGACCATCACGACGCCGCAACCGGTGATACCTGCCGAGTACCTGAACCTGATCCCCCTTCAACACGAGTAGACATGTGGAAATTAGTCACTTACAGTCAACGAGGGTCGAAAGGGGCTTGTTCCCCATACCGTCTCTGCGCGCCTTCGGCGCGTTAAACCATTCCATTCTAGAGTCAACACATTTCGCACCTTGGACTCCGAGGTGCTAACAACTGAACAATGGAGCTCCCACTTGTTATTCAAGACACACTTGTCAGAGTGAAGGCTACCCTTGCCACCACCTGGAGTATCCAGGTGCTCAAGGGTAAAATTCACCTGACAGTGGATTTTGATAGAGAATCGGAACCGCCGTCCGCGGAGAGGTGTAGTACCTTTCGTGAGGGGATTTCCCCTCACACTGGTCACCCTCCTAGTGATGCGGATAAGCTGGATGAAGGCCGCCGGAGCAACACAGCCACCAAGAAGAAGAGGACGAGAAAGAAGGGACCCTCCGCCAGACGACGAGATGCCCGCCGAATGACGGAGTTTCTGGAGAAGAAGAAGAAGAAGGAAGAGAAGGAGGCAAGTGAGGGCGTCAAAGGGTCAACACCTGTCACCCCTGACCAACCCTTGTCCAGCTCGGCACCCTCCTCCCAGGAGGTGGGTCCGGAGGACTATGGGTCGTCAGGTGACAGATCGATCTCCAACCCATCTGATTCTTCATCTGAAGAGAAGATGGAGGAAGACAATCTGTCTATGGTACAGGAAGTTGTCCCAGACGACGCACCTTCCACCCCTCCAGCTATTGCTTCTCCGGCTTCTTCGGACCAGGAGTCTGACCAGGAGGAGAGCATCCCAGATTCCGTGGAGGCATTCCTCGGGGAGGAGATCCCGTGCGAGTACTTCCGTGCAACACTCCAGGAGACATACAACAACCAACAAGAAGCAGGTATCTCATCCGAAATGACCAGGACAATACTGAATATGATCATCGGAAATTACAACAGCCCTCAAAAAAGTTCTCAAGAAACAGCAGCAAGGATCAGGCCGTACACCGCCAAAGAAGAGCCTACTCTTCCCCCTGATCCGAAGACACCACCTACAACTATCTCACCGACGCATCCTCCGCCTCCCAAGAAAAACCGCAGGAGACACAGACGCCGCTGATTACCTTACCTCCTTCCCTCCTTTTCCACATCCAGACAAGCCAAAACTTATACAGTTAAAGAGGGTCGAAAGGGGCTTGTCCCCCAAATCGTCCCTGCGCGCCTTCGGCGCGCCAAACCATTTCTTTCGTTAGAGCCTTCCGGAGGAGGCCACTACCATTTCCTCCCCTCCAACTCCCGTGACTCCCATCCACTCTCCAGCTGCCTGCCCCTCCTTCGAGGGGCAACCTGGAGGATGACGATGTCACCAGCGAGTCGGAGACGGAATCGGAAACTGATTCTCTGAAGTCTCCCTCTCCAATTTCAACCCCCTCTCTGGATCAGGAACAGGAACGAATACTCTTTGAGCAAATTCGCAGCCTAAGAGAAGACATCAGGGCAACAATAGAAGAAACTAAAGACCACAACAAGACCACGACGGCACTCATAGAACAACGCAACAGCCACAGCACCAACACTCCTGAAGCAGCAAGGACTCGACCATTCCACCCCAGTCAGTCCTCCATTATCAACAGCCCAACTACACCAACAACTACCACAGTCTCTCCTTCCCAGCCACCTCCACCCAAAAAGAAGAAACAACGGCATAGACGACACTAAAACCATCACAGACACCTGCCGAGTACCTGAACCTTCTCCTCCTTTGACACACCTAGACATATGAAACCAACCATCTACAGTCACCGAGGGTCGAAAGGGGCTTGTCCCCCAAACCGTCCCTGCGCGCCTTCGGCGCGTCAAACCATTTCGTTCAGCTTAGAGCCTTCGGTGGACATTCGCACCTTGGACTGACATTCGCACCTTGGACTCCGAGGTGCTAACAACTTGACAATGGAGCTTCCACTTGTAATCCAAGAGACACTCGTCAGAGTGAAGGCTACCATTGCCACCACCTGGAGCATCCAGGTGCTCAAGGGTAAAATTCACCTGACAATGGGTTTTGACAGAGAATCTGAACCGTCGTCCTCGGAGAGGTGTAGCACCTTTCATGAGGGGATTTCCCCTCACACTGGTCACCTTCCAAGTGACACGGATAAGCAAGATGAAGGCCGCCGGAGTAGCAAAGCCACCAAGAAGAAGAAGAGGACGAGAAAGAAGGGATCCTCCGCCAGACGACGAGATGCCCGCCGAATGACGGAGTTCTTGGTGAAAAAGAAGAAGGAGGAGGAAGAGAAGGAAGCAAGCGAGGGCGTCAAAAGGGCAACTCCTGTCACCCCTGAACAACCCTTGTCCAGCCCGGTAACCCCTTCCTGGAGGAGGGTCCGGAGGACTGTGGATCGTCAGGCGACAGTTCATTCTCCAGCTCATCAGACTCTTCATCTGAAGAGGAGATGGGGGAGGATGCTCTGTCAACGGTGCAGGAAGCTGTCTCAGACGACGCACCTTCCACCCCTCCAGCTCTTGCTTCTCCAGCTTCTTTGGACCAGGAGTCCGACCAGGAGGAGAGCTTCCCGGAGTCCGCGGAGGCATTCCTTGGGGAAGAGGTCGATGACGACAACATCCGAGCCAAAGCCCAAGACGAATATAGCTTCTACGTATCCAGAAAATTCCCATCACACTCAGTCAGGACAATCCTCACAATATATTTAAAAAACTCCAGGAAATCTCAAGAAGAAACAGCTGCCAGGATCAGGCCATTCACTACCAAGGAACCTACTAATCCTCCAGATCCAACAACGCCACCAACATCTATCTCTCCAACACATCCTCCTCCCACCAAGAAAAAACACAGGAGACACAGACGCCGCTGAACACCTTTACTCTTTCCCTCCCCTACCACGCTCTGACATGATAAAATTATACAGTCAACGAGGGTCGAAAGGGGCCTGTTCCCCATACCGTCCCTGCGCTCCTTCGGCGCGTTAAACCATTCCATTCGGGTGTCTTGTGTTAGAGCCTTCGATACGCAACACATCACGTCTTCATCAGTGAGAGCAGACTTAAAGAAAACTTAAGAAAAGTGATTTTCATCATATTCTCAAGTATAAAAGAGTTTAACCTTAATTACACACTTGTCGTTCATATTACCTTGAAAAGGAAAAATGCCTCATATCTACAAAAATCCTGGATCAGCCACTGCAGCTTCAATTAGGGTCAAAAAGAAAGAAGAGAGAAAAGATGAGAGGAAAGCTAGAAAGAAAAGAGAAGCGAGGAGGATACCTACTGGACAGGTTAGTGAATTTTGTGACAGTCAAGCTATGAGGGGGGGGGGGGGGGGGGCTGATGTTGGGGCAGCGATTGCCAGTCTGAACGCAACAGTTGCGGAATTGAGAGAGATGGTGGCAAGCCTCAGGGCAGAGATTAAAGCGAAAGACGAAACAATTGCCAGGCTTTCTCAAATTTCTCCAACTGATGCTGCAGCAGTCAATCCCTGCCCGCTTAGTATGCCCAGCATGTCTGAATGTTTTTCTTTCTCAGAAGCCAGTCCACCTACCCCTGGCTCCTCTCCCAATGAGATCCAAGTGGTGGCGGAAATCCACCCAGCTCCAGTCAATGCAAATGATGCAGTAGTTACAGGTACAAATGACCAGGGTACCATAGATCAAAGTAGAATAGCTAAAGAGACTGGCAGTATAGCTAAAGAGACTGGCGGCCCTGCAATCCAAACGACCTCAGCATCAGAGGAGGGAAGAAGCCCAAGACCCTATGCAGAGGTCGCTCGGGCCGCTGGGAAGACCACGATAAACAGAACACTCTCTCCTAATGATCCGAAGGACCCCCTCAAGACGGGGATGTCGACGAGAAAAGCCTCTATCACAACTATTTAGCCCTGGCAGTACTCAAGATAGTGATAGCTATAGTGATAGCAGTATCCTAGATAAGGAAGCTCCTTCCAATAAAAATACTATAACATGCACAAGTGGCAGAACTCCCCAAAAACGAAAGCAAAAAAAGGATGACTCAGATTCAGGCATAGAGCTGCAGGAGAGCACGAACGAGGAGGGCTTCGACACCATGAGCGAACGAAAAGTCAAAAGGTGTAGGAGTTTCATTCCTCGCCCGTGCACTTCTGGCTCCGTCCCAGTTCCAGACTGTACTGATACCAACAACGCCTCAAGAAAGGCGAGCTTAAGTAATCTCTCAGATAATACATTTAAAGCACAGAGCCACCCAGCTTCGTCGAATCCCAGACAAGCACCATTGCCAATGCCAACGCCGTTAATGAAAATAGATTTCCCTGCTGCTGCCAAAATGAATACCACCCCCAATCTCACAGCGGTCATAACTAGGGTCCATCCAGATACACCCGGTGAAGCCATCAATCAAAAAAGTCATTTGCCCTAATAGGGAAGCTAAAACAAAAATCATCGAAAATGGGAAGTAGAAGGCGAGGGGGTTTTGAGGCCACATCTTATGGACCCCGGCTGGTGGACCCCGGAAGTGACGTCATACCGCAATGTATTATGGGTAGCACGTGGTCGTCATGGTAACTCATATGGGCGGCCATGTTGTGACGTCATTGTCATGGTGATGGGTGATGTGAGTGCGTATGCGCAGCTCGTGTTGTAGGGTGATACGTGTTTCCGTCGTCCATTTTGTATGAAGGGGGCGCCATCTTTGTTTCTATGGTGGCACGTGGTTGCTATGTTACCCAAGGCTTCTTATAGGGCTAAGAGGTCTGTACCAGGTATGTTTTTTGGAACGACTTCCCTGTATAATTTCCCAAATGAGCCCGAGAATGGGCGTAAATCACCGGAAACGACTTTATTTTATATGGATTCCCTATTTTATCGGTGTAAAAGGTAGTGCTATAGTACCGAGGGGCCCCCCCGCGGTGTGTTCCTTTGTAGAAGAGTAATTTTCTGACTTAAAATTTTCCCCAGAATCCTCGTTTAATTACTCAAATAAACCCGACAAGTTTTACTATTTCGAATTCTTTCAGAATTCTCTGCTTCTATCTACATATGCAACAGTTTTCGTCTATCTGGCCATGTTCCTTTATTCTAGAGTAGACTCCAATAGCGTAGAAGAGCCTATTAGTTGGAACAGCTTTGCTTATTATTACTATATTTAGCTATTCTGGTCTATTCTTGTTAGTTCTGACCCTATTCCAAGTACTCTTGTTGTTTCATTTATCTAGATCATTTATATAAATTATAACTAACCAATCAGATTGCTTGATTTCTCATAACCTGTCCTTAATCGTATAGAGTTATCTCCCCTTATTAAAATGAAGTCGTATCCGTTTCTCATCACCTGGACCATATTCCCAGGCACCCCTTTTTATTCGTCTACATAAGACTGAATTTTAAGTTTTGTTTCCTTTAATACTACTTATATTCATTGAGTGGATATTAAGAGAGTTACTAACTTTTTTAAAAGTTTTAAATTTATGATTTACTTTTAGTGCCTGAGCACTTTTTGCTTGTTTTGTAGTTTCAGAATTGCTCAGAATTGCAAACGGGTTGATAGCCGCTTCAATGTCAGCGTTAAAAAAGGAGTCGGAGAAGTTCAAGATATCATATAATGGGCATATCCATGAACATGATGATATTTGAAGGTTTTTAAACATTGTTTCATTCACATCAGCACATTTGGTATGAATCCAGTTGTTACATTTATCACATTGGATGGCTGGGTCAGAGGTGAATACGCCTTTTGGGCACATTCCACGCGGAGAACAACAGTTACTACAGAACCACTGAGGTTTGGGACGCGTTTCATTTTCATTGACCAGTTTGTTTACACTATGGCTCTGACATCGTATATGCACAGGTTTGGTGCATTCAGCACACTGTGAGGAAATATCTGTTTTTCGCACGATTTTCTGGCACACGTGGCATTTAAGCCTCAGGTATCCTGGGTTAGTTTCAATATCTCCTGTTATTAGGAGGAGGATCGTTAAATTTGTGGACCGTGACGGGTGGTAAACTTCTTGACGAGACATTTTTTGTCTCACAACTTGAAGAAAAATTCGCCTCAAATTATCCTCAATGCGCCTCAAATTATCTAAAATGAAACTTCCCATAAAACTGCTTAGACTACTCTCTTCCTTCCTAAACGATCGTGAAATTAGTGTCGTGAAATTAAAATCAGAGTAAACAATGAAATGTCCGATACAGTCCCCCTAGAAACAGCACCCCAAGGGTCAGTCGCCCCTCCTGTACATCATCTACGTCAACGATCTCAAATTCTCCGAGGATCGCGTTCAAGTCTCACAATTTGCGGACGATAAGGGCCTCTGGGACTCCAATAATACGGCCAATCTGCTCCAAAAACCCCTTCAACGCGCTCTCGACGACCTAGTACACTGATGTGCCACATGGAGAATAAAGGTGAACGCCAACAACACCCACCGAATCACCATCACCCGCAAGATAAACAACCGTGACTTTGACCTCAAGCTAATGGATAAAGTCCTCCCAGAATGCAAAGAGGCAAAATTCCTTGGCATTACCATTGATCAAAACCTATCCTTTAATAAACACACCAACGATATTGCTAGTAAAGCAACCAAACGTATTAATTTACTTAAAATGCCAAAGAGAACTACCTGGGGAGCCAATCAGACTACTCTACTTAAACTATACAAAGCCTTTGTGCGCCCAGTACTCGAGTATGGGGCCATCATCCTAACTGAGCTCAACCAAACAAATATGGGTAAACTACAGAAGGTCCAAAATCACACGCCCAGAGTCGTCCCCCGTACCCCAAGGGATACACACATCAAAACACTCCATGACAGAGCCGAAATCCCCACCATTAAAGACCGCCTTGCCCCCCTAGCCGCGAAAAATCACGATCGGTTAGCCGACAGCCAACTAATTTCTGAGCTAGAAGTAATTTGCGATAGCCGACAGAAACCCAAATAAACTAAATTATAGTGAAATAACTGTGTAAATAGGAACCAAACCGCGGAGGTTAGGGCAGAATACACCCCCGGGTGTGGCTCTTTCGTTAAAGCCTGCCCCCTCCCCCCTTTTCAACAGAAAAAATAAAAATATTGTGTAACAACCATGTACATAGGATCCAATCCGCGGAGGTTAGGGCAGAATACACTAATCACTAAAAATCGGAAATCCTAAAAATAAAATCGGGAACGAGAAGGTGAACTAACAGGCAGGTTAACAGCTCAGCTGTGGCCTTCTACCAGAAAGGGCTGCCTTCACCGACTCAACTAAAATCACCACAAATCGGAAGCCTCAAAATAAAATAGGGAACGAGAAGGTGAACTAACAGGCAGATTAAAAGCTCAACTGTGGCCTTCTACCAGAAAGGGCTGTCTTCACCGACTCAGCTAAAGTCACTAAACATCGGAAGCCTAAAAAAATTAGGGAACGAGAAGGTGATCCAACAGGTAGATTAACAGCTCAGCTGTGGCCTTCTACCAGAAAGAGCTGTCTTCACCGACTCAGCTTAAATCACTAAAAATCGAAAATCCAAAAATAAAATCGTAAACGAGAAGGTGAATATAAAGGCAGATTAACAGCTCAGCTGTGGTCGTCTACCAGAAAGCGCTGTATTTACCGACTCAGCTAAGTGTTTTGTTATTTGTTTTTTTTTTGTTTTTTTTTAATCTTATTTCATTTATTATATTTTATTCGAGACTAATTCTGCCTTCTTCTTTTTAGCAGGTACACAGAGATGCTTTCTTTTTGATCGCCAGTATCCCAATAACCGCTACGGCAACTATAACCGTTATGGATAAGAATAACTGCGACGGACTACAAACATCCTTCGCTCCCTCCCTAAACGTGGCCACCCATCTCAAAGGAGGCGAGCATTGGTCCTGCGCCCCACCTTCACCCTTTTTTCGTAAGCGACTGAAGAGCGCATTTTTGACCCAGCCAAATAAGTTTCAATGCAGGCCTGCCCCCGAACCAGGGAAGTTCGAGTCTTTCTTTGGGTTGTCTCCGAAAGAGGCCGTTGTTTCCTTCCACGATCGAACAATAACATCAAGTGCTATCCTGAAATCCGACACAGCTTCAACTACCACGAACCGCCTGAGGCAGACTATACTTGCCAATGATGGCGCTCTACCACCTCTACCCCATCTAACTACACGTATAAGTGGCAGACTTTACTTGCCTGAAAATCACCATCAAAGTGCCCCCGGAAGAGGTAGCACCTTCGTGAGAGAACCCCCTCTCACTCTGGCCCTCACCCGAGGGTAGAGTCAACTACCATCAAAAAGACAACCCAACAACATCATTTGACCATCTCACCAGAGACACCTGCCGAGTACCCGATCCTTTTCCACCTTCACCACGCCCAGACATGCAATTTCCAAAATCTTCAACTGTTAAAGAGGGTCGAAAGGGGCTTGCCCCACAACGTCTCTGCGCGCCTTCGGCGCGCGAAACTATTCAACCTGGACCTAGAACCTTTTTCTTTTGAGTAAAAAATAATGACAACGACAAAAGTGACATTAAACACTAATTTTATTTAGACAATGTCTGTAGTCACACATCACTACCCGATTTGTCATAATTACCGTAGTAACATTCACTTTTCAGGTACTAAAGCACATTAAAAATCTCTTGAATGAGACAGAGCGCATAGTCAGGCGGCATTTGTCCATATTATGGCGCTACTTCTTTTTTTTGCCAAGTCTGGTTTCTCACCTGAGTTAGTTTGACAATGTCCCTAGGAAGAAAATTCAACTTGTTGTCAACTTGGCGGACGCGTAAAACTGCCGCCATATTGGATTTTAAAATGGCCGCCAACGCAAACCTATTTTCGTTATTATCTCGGAGACTAATGATGATAGAGTGTTCATTTCAGTGCCTTTACCCCCATTTTTAGGGTCTACGAGTAACGTGGACTGATTTCCAGGAAGGTGGGATGGCGGCCATCTTGAATTTCAAGATGGCCGCCATTGAAAAAAATTATTTTCTTTTTTTTTCTCGAAAAATAAAGCGTATTATAAGGCATGACACACATTTTTCTAGTAAAACAAACTAGATAATGTAGTTTCTTGAAGGTAATGTGATGGAAACATTGAAATCCAAGATGGCCAAAATGGAACGAGTGGGTATGCAAAGCAACAATATTTTGAAATGAGTAGAAACTGACACAACACAATTCCAGCTTTATGTAAGTATATAAAGTACCATATGCTGTGATTGACTGGAATTCTCAAGGATGCTATACTGGTGAAATGTCACTCTTGAACATCTTCATCTGCAGGGCTGTCAGGTTTGACATTCTCACAAGATTCACCACAACCACAGAGGTCTGTGCAGAGCAACATATTTTTCCTGCATCCACATGAAAGTCTTGTGCAACCAGTTTTACAATTGCATTTCCTCAGCTCTAATAAGGATTCTGGTGCTGGAGCATTCAAACGCATGACCGGTTTAAGTTGACCTTCTACTGACTCCCAGAAGTAGGCTTTGGGTGAGGGTAATTTAGGAAGAGGTGTTACAGAAGACTTCCACACAAGGGCCACATAAAAAGCTCGAGAAGTGTGTGGTTTTAGTGTTCCTTGAGATGGTGGCAACTGTTGTCCTTCTTTGCCTTTCCTTGCAAATAGAGTCCATCTAAGATCTCTCAAGTTATCCATCTCATTTATATCGGAGGTAGAGTATAAGGAACACACATATCGCTCCATTTGATTGTAGATTTGCGGCGTTACATCTTCTTGTGATCCGAATCCATTGAATGCTTCAAGAATATCATCGTCCGCTTTCATAAACGCTTTGAAGTGACTCTGTAATCCTTTGCCGGCAAATGTTCCAGTGTTGTCAGTTCCTTTGAAAGCATACCACCCGACGAGTGCTCCTGTCTTTTTGGAACCGAGTTTCAGAAAGCAATCCTGGATGGATATACGTTCACCTCTCTTTCTGATAAGCGTAACTGACTCTGGAAGTAAAGGGAAGTGACTCAAAAGAAGAACGAATACATCTGTATCCACAGAGAAGACATCCAGTTCGCCATTACGTCAAATGAGTTCAGGAGCACAAGTTGGTCACCCTCCTCAAGATTATGCTTGCCCATCACCATCTCCGGCATACTGACAATGTCACGCAATTGGCCATTTGTCTCCATCGACGTATTATGCACAACTATCACTCTCTTGGGGTTGCCCTGGTAATGTTTAAGTAGTTTTTCAGAAAGGTAATTTGTTAACTCCGCCTTAGTTTTCACATGAAAAAGGAATGCCTTCAGATTTCTTATTTCGGTGCTGTCATTGACATGGTAATGCACTGGTGTTGTTATACTAGCTCGTTTC
The DNA here is from genome assembly GCA_031216915.1 of Pictodentalium vernedei. NCBI lineage: Eukaryota > Metazoa > Mollusca > Scaphopoda > Dentaliida > Dentaliidae > Pictodentalium > Pictodentalium vernedei. Next base: position 158,979,757 of record CM062295.1, read on the forward strand.
TGGCGGGTGGTTTCTTTGAGAGACCCAGGAAGGTATTGATCAAAAACAATTCGGAGTTCGTCATAAGGGTCACCCATATCAGCCACAATATCTACGAATCTGTCTGCAAATTGTGAAGCATTCGTTATTTCTGGAGTTTTGTGCACCATGTTGACAACACACATGGCATCAATAATCAAAACTGAGTCGGTCGGGTAAGCATCACTTTCTGGTTCTGAGATCACAATGTCATCTGGCATTGGCAAGTTCATAACTGCCGACACTAAGTTGGATTTATCAGATAGCATTATCATTGACCCATCTGGTTGAAAGTTGGAAGGTGGAGCAACGCTGAATTCAAAGTCTGCAATAGCATCTCTGATAGGGAAGTCCGTGCTCGTCTTGCACACCACAAGAAATCGAGACAGTAATGTCCTCTCCTGTTTTATGGATGTCAGCTGCCCTTTGATTTTAGCTTTGATAACAGCTCCTGCATCCTTGAAGTAGGACAAATTGTTCTTTTTCTGGGCATCCCAGAAACTGACCGATTTCTCCACCATCCTCGTAGAGACGAATTTCTCCAACGAGTCGCGTCCTAATTTGTCACAGTTTTCAATGTTTTTGCTTACATTGTCAGGTGTAACAGCATACGTAACAAGGTTAAACATATCACATTCGAGGAACGGATTTCCTTGTCTAATTAGAATCTTCGAAACTTCAGTTGCAAATGATAGTATCTTTGATCCTTTCGTCCCGAGGAGTTCATGATGTAGAGAACTTGGCTGCCTTATTTCAATCCCAGCATAGTCGTTGAATTCCTGTACTATGCGACTTAGTGCGGGAGCTATGATAAAATATTTGTCTAGAGCAGGTCTTTGCCTGTAATTCCAACAAATCCTCCATTGATCTTCATTTTCTTGTGCCCCTGTTCTATGCCATGATCTGGATCAATAGCCGTGAAAGGAATGTTGTGTTTTGTCAGAGAAAAATTGCCATCATCCAAGAACTTCCAACTCTCAGGATCTGAAGTTTGCAATTCCAACATGTCAGCGACATAGAGTGGTCCCCATCTTGCGTATTTGTACTGGCCGTGTACATGGAAATAAGGAAACATCTCTTCCAGTTTACCCAAATGAAGCTTCCAGTTACAAGTTCTTGTGGCCGCACTAAACATCAGCAGTACCTCAACCTGTTTCATATAGTTCGCTAGGAATTTGGATATGCCCTTTGCTTGTTCATTCCACTCGTTCAATCGTTTAGGATAGTTGGAGGCAGAGATTGTCTCATGTATTGCAGCCACTTGTAGTTTGAATTCTCCTTTGGTGAAATCTGTCTTCTCGTTGGAATATGATGTAAATGCATCTAGTACTCTCTGGATGTGGTGCTCAAAAATTGAGCTTTCTTCTTTTGAGAAGAGAACCTGTGTGAATATGGTGAAAAGTGCGATCAGTGTGATTATATGAGCTTCAATGCATCTGTATATGTGTCGACCTTCCAAAATCTAGCGTACTGTAGCTGATCCATAGATACCAGCTTCTTCCCAAGCTAGATCAATTCTCCTTCCTTCTATGTACTTTCCCAGGCACTTGAATCCTGCCATAGTTATATGTAGAGCTCCAAGTCTGATGCACCAGTTTTCTTTAAAACCTGTAATCTTTACTGCACAGTCATACAGATCACCATCAAGTGTTATAATTGGTCTGTTCCCTTCACCAACAGTAATGGAGTTGATTTGTTGAGCATGCTTCAAAATTGTCAGAAGCACAGGCCATTCGGTGGGACTTCTCCTGTATAGCGGAGCAACAATTCCGATATTCCACACTGGGTTCTCGTCATGTATTAAATTAAAGGAATTAAAGGTGGCCCATGTGGGTGATTTATAGACACATGCACTCTTTGTGTCACTATCACGAGGAGGAATATCAATTACACTTGAAACAGGTGAGTTTGTTGTTGACACATGTCTAGTCGTTTGATCTGAGGAAGATGTGGTGCACTGGTCTGACGAGGCAACAATTTTGTTACTGGAATCCGTTGAATCCTCGACACTCAGACTGGACATTATTTCAGCTCGAGAATCTGCGACTTGTGATTCCTCTACCATCTGTGTCACAAGAAAGCTACACATGAGTAACCAAACTGTATTATACTGTGCGTAGTCAGTGAGATCTTGCGACAGGCTACCCAACACATATGGTAATTTATGAGACACAATCGGAGATACTGATTTGTCACAGTTCATATATTTCATCTCCAATGGATTGTTCATAGATTTGTCTTTAATAGTCAAGTCCAGCTTCAAGTCCTGACCAATTGGAGGGGCACCGTTCTCTGACCGCTGGGCTATTAATAAATCAGCACCATGAAATGATCCCGCATCACTTCCTAGATCAGTGTTGTCGATTGCAAACAGTGGCCTGATCCCCTGTTTCACAAATGAAGGAACGTGCACACCTTGCATATTAGTATTTATGTCATGCACAATGGCTGATGCCATTCTTGTTGTTGTCCGTTCGACTTCATCATAGATGACACCAACTTGCAAGTTATTCAGTATCTCAACATCAGATCTAGACCGGTTAGCCTGATATGAAGTCAACGCGAGACCAACAGAAAGTGGAGTTGTCTTTGATTTCTGGAATTTTCCATCAGCTTGTGTGTTATATGTCACTTGTCGCTTTGATATGAATGAGGATATAATATGCTGAGCAAGATTTCTTGACGATTTTTCAATTTCACTCTCACGAGTCACATTGAGATGCGGACCACAGATAATCCATCCCAGAAATTGTTGCAGCTTCAAAGGTGTACTGAAGTCATCAAATGTTCCAGTGAAATGCCAGTCAGTCATTTCATTGATCTCCCTGCGGAGGATCTTCATCGCCAATGCCTATATCATACATATGTGATATTAATTTCGCCTTGGTCCTTGTTGAGAAAACGAGTTCTGGCTTTGGGCCTCGCTTTGCGAAGTCTATTCCTGGTACTTTTTCCAGCAAGACACCCTTTACATGATGCTTGTAAGATGATTTTGGGTGTGTGGTCACACCGTGCTCTTCGAGAAGTTGTTTATATGTATCCTCGATAGTGTTCATGTCAATGCCAGGAAAGTCCGACTCACTATCTTCCGCAATTATATAATCAACAATTTGTGCTATTTCTATGTCACATACTGCCTTAATAACACATTCATCTTCTGAACTTTCAGTGGAAGATGGGGATGAGTCCATACCTCTTGTTTCTTTTCTCAGGCAATTGATGTGATATTTCATATTTTGTGCGAATGCGTCTTTTTCATTGTAAATATACGCAAGTCTGGCAGCAACATCTTCATTTTTGGTAGAATCCTTGATTTGCAAAAACTTTCTTCTCATATCAGCGGAAGTGACACTATGAACATTACTACCTGCATCACTCTGGCAGAAAGTGCAAAGGTCCGGATCAAATGTTTTCCTAGTCTCAGATGAAGAACATCCAGATGAAGTAGACCCACCAGAGCTATGTCTCTCACGTTTCGTGAATTGTACTGCTGACGCTATAACATCTGTATACTTCTTTTGAGCCCTATTTAGATTGCCTTTATGGCAGATGGACTGGTAACATTTCCTATGATAGATGTATTTGGTCCCATCAGAGATCTTGAGATCTTTAACACGATTCAACACGTCGAAATGCTGTCCGATTGAGGTCCATTCAACGCAAAAGGATTGTATGTTTTCCAAAGACTTTTGACTTGCCTCTGAATGCGGGAATCATCTGACTCATTACATATGATGCATTTATTCATTTTCGTTCACAAGTTGATATTCGTTGCTGCTATGGTTCATCAGTATCCTCAAACCCGTAAAGAAAGAGAAATTCTTAAAACGTCTGCTGTGTCACATATTTTGGTGTATGAATGGCAGCCATCTTGGATTCCTTGATAAACGCCATTAGATTAAGAGTTCATAGATGTCAGTGGATGTTATTAGTTGGCCTCGCAAATATGGGTGAATATAAGAATTGGGATGCTAACTCCTTTTTCTTCTCAAAATATGTAAGAAAGAATGTTACTGTCTTCCAGATGGTGGTCATTGTGAATGTCAAGAATACCTCCATCCTGGAATTCTAAGCTGGCCACCGTTTCAGTTCTCTGACAGAGAGCCATACTATATGTGATCCATGGTTCTAATAGACCATAAAATGAGAAAAAAGGCACTTAAATGGGGGTCTTTATCTGCTTTAGTTTCCGAGATATGGGGAAAAATAGGGTTTCTATGGCAGCCATTTTGAAATCCAAGATGGTGGCACTTCCGGGTGTCTGCAAATTTAACAACATGTGATCCATAGACCTAATAGACCCTAAAAACGAGAGCACGGGCATTGAAATGATGTCTCTATCTGCGTTAGTTTCCGACTTATGGGGGGAAATAGGTTTTCTATGGCGGCCATTTTGGAATCCAAGATGGCGGCACTTCCGGGTGTCTGCAAACTTGACAACAAGTTGAAATCTGTACCCGAGGGTGTCAACAATCCTATAAAAGAAAGAAACTAGAGTTGGCAAAAAAAAGAAGTAGGTTACAATTGCTGCCTGACTAGCATTAAAGTTGCAGTGACAGATTTTGAAAAGGCGATTTGGAATGGAGTGAGGGAAAACTTCCCTTCAGTCACCATACGTGGATGTGCTTTTCATCACACCCAAGCCATATGGAGGAAAATTTCAGCAAATTGGTCTCCAGGTAAGTTGACATTATAGTTTTCAGAATCTTTTATTCTTCAACTCGAAAATCTTTTGCAATAATTGAAATATTTTTCATGTAATGTACAGTGATATTTTGTGTTAGAAATTATTTAAAACATACAATGCTCTGTCAAACAAGATATAATAGATAAAATTCCTGTACTTGATCCATATTCCATACATGTAAGTTTACTCAGATATTCTGAACTGTATAGATCCGGTCGAAGTTTCACATGTGAATGTAGTTTGGTCCATGGATCGTTTTTGGCCTCTTCGCACATGCGCAGTAACAATCTTGGAAACTACTGGGCCGATTGAAATGAAAGCTGGGATTAATCGTTTGGCTGCATTGGACATGGCGTAGGGGCCCGTCTTCGCGACTGTGCAGTCACAATCTCGGAAACCACAGGACCGATCGCGACAAAACCTTGCATGTATATGCAAGTTCCATCGAGTATATCTGGGATGTTTAAACAAGTCATTATTGTGATAAACTGTATATTTTTTTTATGTTTTTTTTTGTGTAAATCTTCTTAACCACTTCACTACTCTATAACCTATATATAATTATCAGGCCGAATTTGTACAGTTGGATTAGTGGTTTACTAGTCGAAGCATTAACAAACGCTTTATATTTTAGGTTGCTTACCAGACACATGATCCAACCCACAAATGTTTGCGTAAAGTCATGGCATTATCTTTTCTGCCCGCAGAACATATTGAAACTGCATTTGAAAATCTTGAAGCAGTAGCAAGGACAGAGAAAACTCAAGAACTGATGACATACATGGCAGAGACTTGGATTAGAGGCAACTTTTGGCCACCTTCGTGTTGGAGTGTGTTTCAACAGGCTACCCGTACAAACAATAATGTGGAAGGTTGGCATAACCAGTTAAATGAATCTGCAAATGGGGCCAACCTCCCTTTTTATAAATTAGTGATGTTACTGCATAATGAAGCTGAGCGCCTTCAAGTGCAGATTCTTTTTTTAAGTGAGAGAAAACTGACCAGGATGATGAGAAAGACGTCGAGAAATAAGCAGGCATCACTATTTAAACTTTGGGAGGACTATTCAGAGGGGTTAATTTCCCTTAGTCAATTATTAAGGGAATGTAGTTTATTAAATGGACCAATTGAACATTAAGATGCATTTACATTGTTACATTACATTCAACAGAATTTTCATTTTCTTTCGTGCAAGGTGTATACGCAGAATTTCATGACAAAAACAGGCCTGGCATTTTGAAAAGAACGATTTTTAGCTGGCCAAAAATGCTCACCTAAACCACATCTTCATATACAGACCCCCAGATTCCCTAGCCTCTCCCCAATTTGCCACTAAAAATGCCAAAACCAAAAAATTGGATTTGTTTGTTTGTTCATCTATTTGGAATTTTAAACAGTCATTTAATTTGGGACTCCATCTGGATTTATTTTTAGGAGCATCAAGACTATTTTGATTTTTCAACTAAAATTCCAGTACACTGAAAAAAAATGTTAGAGAAAAGGGGGAGGGGTACTGCGCTGGTCTAACAGTATCAGCACTCGACTGCTTTTGATGGGAGCATGGGCCAATATGTTTCTTTTGGGATGGGTAGGGAACCGTGAGGATTTACCTGATTATCCGTCTAAATTTTCACAGCCATTTGCTCAAAAAACAAGATTCTTTTGCCTGAAAACTGCACGTTCCTAAGAAGTATGTGTGTGTGTGGAGGTGGGGGGGGGGGGGGGGGGGGCTGTGATTAGTTATTAATGGCAAGGCAATTCGAGGAGTGGTTAGGGAATGTAACAGTGTGTATACAGCTATATGGTATCTGTGTGCTATGTTCTATCTATGTAGTTCTATGAATCTGGCAATTTGTCGCACCCCACCCCTACTGAGTATTATTTATATTGTGAGTGTGCTACGTTTTATGAAGTTTATTTTATATGTTGAACATGTTTTGAAGAGAATAAAAGACTTGAAATTGTATTTTTTTTCACTTTTGAATGATCACCAACTTGGAGGGGGGGGGATGAGTACTTTGGGGTGGGGGTGGGGGTGGGGGTGGGTGACTACTTTGAGGGGGGAATGTCTGGGGAGAAATTACCAATTTGGGGGAGGGGGGGGGGGAGTGACGTGGGGGAAATTGTTAGGGGGAAGTGTCTTGCACCCACTACAAGCACGGTACTAAAATGATATCTGAGATTTTATTTGATCGACCATCTTTGCACCCTCACCAATAGGTAGGCTTATAAATAAACAAGGTATGCAACTCCCTGTTTCAAAACAAACCAACCGGCCACCTTTCCATTCATCTCAAACTGGAACCACTGGGTGTATTTCCGAATATCTGGTTAACCCTTTACCTAACATGAAAAGCAGACGACACTTGCAAAAATAATTCTTGAATAACTAATTTTTTTCATTTTTTGTCTCAAAAACATAGGTTATGACCCCTCGTTGGAACGAGCTCGACGAGCTCGTTCCAACGAGGGGTCATAACCTATGTTTTTGAGACAAAAAATGAAAAAAATAATGAAAATTAACAGGCGATTTTTGAGAATCGCGCTGGCCGGTTTTGGCCGTTACGTTGGGTAAAGGGTTAAGTGAAAGTGGTGACAATTAGCATTATACAGTGATATATCACTTGATCATTGGGTGTTCTTTGATCATTCCCAGTTACTAAGAATTTCGTGAGGCAACACGAAAAACATTTACCTAAGACAAAACGATGAACAAATAACTGGGTCATCACCTAAATTTCTACCAGTTCCACCCTTCAGTTGGCCACTAATCGTGTCAAGAAAGACGTCAGTCAATGGGAGGGCGGCTTCGTTATTGGGACTGGAAATTTCCGTTATGGTGGACTACTTCACAGACTGATTAGAGAAAATTTTGAAACTAGCCCTATGGTCACCAAGTATGAATTAAATTCGATTTGCATTGAAAAAAAACTAACAATAAACTACAAAACAAGAAGTTGAGGAATCTACTTTGGTAAGACCACGGAATCTCTTTAACTGAAATTTAGGTTGTAATTATGAATGATCTAAGCACACCCAACGATCAAGTGATATATCTTGGAGACGACCAACATAAGCTACTCGGCTTGATGTCGAATCCACAAATATTTATGTTATTACTATAGTTATCTGTACCTTTGTTTAATTTTCTATGTATGCAATATGCTTCTGTTTTATAATTACATGATTATTTGTTTTCCAAATAAATACTGTTTAAATTAAGTGATATATCAATGTAATGCTTATTATCTCCTCTTTCGCTTCATACTGGTTATTCGGGAATACATCCTGTTGTACAAATTCTAGAAGATTATAAAGATGGTTGGTTGTTTTGAAAGAAGAGAGTTGTACACCTTATTATGATTAATATATATTTTAACCAGTGGGACGAAGACAGTCGATCAAGAATAGTTATCAAATACCAAATACTACTGATCATAGGACAGATGGTGGTAACTACAGATAAGTGAGCAGCGGTAGTCTTGAAGCTATGAAGGGTATGGGCGGTTTAGAAGGTGCAAAAGGTATTCTTCAAAAGGTATCCTCAACAGGTAGCCTCAAAAGGTGTCCTCAAATAGTACATCACCATGTCATAAGTATCCTCAGATACCCATATGTGCCTATGTGCTGCATGTGATGTGCGCACATTGTGCACTAGTACACAAGCACATATCGACACATCTAGCATGTGCCTGTGTACTACAAGTAATGTGTACACATTGTGCTTTAGCACACAAGCGCATCCAGGAAAGACAGAATACTTTATAGGGAGATCGGGGAAGTCATAACATCGATAGGACAGACCAAGGAATGGAGAGAATAATACGCGATGGAATAGATTTGGATAGACAGAATCAGTGAATTCTGAAGGAATACGAACTAGTAAAACTATTGTCGGGTTCTGCGTGGTAATTCTGGGTAATTAAATTGATTCCTATACAAAAGGACACACCTTATGCCTCTACGTGTTAGTTTTATAAGCCTCTAGGTGATATTAGAAGCCTTTATGACCCTTTAGCATTATGTGCTCCTATTAAAATGAGGATTCACAAGGAATCCGAACGAGCAGAAATTGTCGAGTTGTTTGTGGTAATTCTAACCGTGGATTCTGGGTAATTAGATTTACTCTTATACAAAGGAACGGGCCTATTATTGGAGAAAAGTCCCTTACCTACCAATGTTGAGGGATTGTCAAGTCTATTTGGGTAATTAGATTTACTCCTATTCAGCAGAACACACCCCAAACCTTCCCCTCTGCTATTAGAGGGTTTTGGGTCACATAGAAAGCACGTGTTACAATAGAAACCAAGATGGTGGCCTCCATATACAAAATGGATGAAGGAAACACGTATCGCCCTAACAACACGCGCTGCGCATGCGTACAGAGGCCACGTATCACAATGAAATTACGTCACAACATGGCTGCTCACGGGGTTACCATGACAACCCAACATGGCGCCACTGGGTCAAGTGACTATGACGTTACATGAGATCCACCACATGAGATCCCTAAGATGGGTCGAAGCGAAATATTAATAGGGACGCGCCTATTATAGGGGAAAAACTAGTATATCATGTACCCGGAAGACCCCCATCTTATGGATCTCATCTGGTTGAGCTCATGTAACCTATATCACATCACCCGGTGGCTCTATGTTGTGCTGTCACGGTAAAAACATCCATAATTCATATACAAACCAAGGAGAAATTTAACACTGTAACAGTTAAATTTGTTTAGCCGACGTCGTGGTATTTACATGCACATTACTCAGTAATGCCCCAACCTCCCAATGACAAACATTGGTGCAGATTGTAGCACTTTGAACAAGCTTTCAGAAAATCATAACCTTCAAAATTCCCTAATGGGTGGGGGGGGGGGGGGGGGGCAGTGTCTTTGAGTAGCTCAAGCACTGTAATGATGACCGGTTTATTGTTTACAAAACCTAAGACTTACCCCTCTTCTAATCCAAATACTCTACAACAAGTTATCTCAAATGAACGTTGTCAAAGGCATATCCACATTCCGTTGAAGTAATCAGTCTTGTCACTAAATAATCTTAATTTTCTTTACTTAATTCAGTCTGCTTGCTTTGACTCTCTGTTTCTGTATTTTTATGCCTAGTCAGGACAGATGGGCACCACTTCAGTACTTTAACATCTTTGTTTGCCTTTCTAAATGTCAAGCCCTCTTTAATAGCAGTAAAGACAGATTTAGTTACTTTAGGGTCATGTTGTTTATATGATTTATCTCCTGGCTTTTGGTTTATGTGTCTGTAGCTACTTCTAATTAATCCGTCAAATTGCCAACATTCCGTGAAATCATAAAAATATTGTGCAATACAACAATATAGCTTATGAAGTTGTTGATACCACAGTAACACCTGTAGCACAATTTTGCAAAAGTGTATCGACACGGAGAACTCTAGGGGACGTGACAATCATTACTTATTCACAGATCCTTTTTCGACATTCGTTATCAACCTATACAATCGGTTGATAACGAATGTCGAGTAAGGAACTGGGAATAAGTAACATGTCCGCAGAACTCTATACTTTTACTTACCTGGCCTCCACAGTCATAGTTTTGACCAGGTATGAAATTTGCACAAGAATCCCATCTGAACGTTTTATCCTCTTTTGTTTTGTAGGTTGAGTTCATCAACTTTATTCATAGTGCCAAGTTTAAACCAGTAATGCACCTCACTGAAAACCAATACGCAAAAATATCACAAGATTTTAAGACTTTCCTTGAAAACGTGAAAACACTTTTTAAAAAATGTTTTGTCCCTTTTCACCCTGTTTTTATATTAATGATATTTCTGAACATTCAACCCTTAGTTTCACCCGATGTGTGCAGGCTATTTGCAGATGACACCAGTGTAATACAAAATGGAAATAACTGTCAAGTCGAATCAAGACCTCAACGTCATAATTACTGGGTTGATTGTTGTCTGTCACATTCAATCCCTCTAAAACAGAGTTCATTTTATTTACTGAAAAGGCTATTACCACGCCGATAGATGTAATGTTTGGAGGCTCTCCTGTTGAACTCACGGCACCACATACACATCTTGAACTAACAATATAGTCGGATTTAAATTGGCATATTCAAATCAGCAGACTTTGTACAAAAGCAAACTCCAGACGTTTTCAACTGAGGAAACTCAAATTCATTCTTAGTAGGAAAAACCTGGAAATATTGTAAAAGTCATTTATTAAACCCTTTCCCGAATATGCAGATGTTGTCTGGGTTGGGGCACCAGATTACCTTCTTACTAAATTAGATGGAGTTCATGCTGATACTGCCAGAATAGTAACAGACCTCACCAGGTCTGGTCCAGTGATTGTCTTACTTGCCGACAGTGGCGGCGCCAGAATTTTTTTTTTTTTTTTTGGGGGGGGGGGGGGGGCAACTAGGGGGGCAGACTCCCATGAAGGGGGGCAAATACGTAAAGGATCATATCATTACTTTGTTATGAGGTAGTCGAAACTTGGACCCAAAGTCCGTAATATACTTTTTTGGTTTGGTACGTCCTGTGGACGTACCAAACCAAAAATTATATTACGGACTTTGGGTCCAAGTTTCGACTAAATGTAATGGTAATTAGCGGTCCTCCTTTCAAAAAATCCTGGATCCGCGTCTGGTGGGTCTGTGCGTGAGAGAGAGAGAGAGAGAGAGAGAGAGAGAGAGAGAGAGAGAGAGAGAGAGAGAGAGAGAGAGAGACTCATAATGCCCGTCTGTCATAATGCGAAATCCATGAATTTTTTTAGACAAGGGATATGGATAGACATGCCTTTGTTGGCTCATAACTTAATTATAACTTATAAGTATCTGCATCCGAGTCTTTAAATCTCTACTGCCTGGATGTGTTCATCAGCTAGCCTGAGGCTTTGGGCTAAGTGTGTATGGGAAATTATTGGGAATAAAAAAAGAGAGGGGTGTGTGTGTGTGAGAGAGAGAGTGACTGAATGTGTTTGTGTGTGAGGGTGGATGGAAATGCATGCGATATGGTTGGGGGGGGGACTGGGGGGGGCAAAGCCTTCGTTTGGGGGGGGGGGGGGCAAATCCCCCCCTCCCGTAGCGCCGCCACTGCTTGCCGAACTTGGCCGGGAAAAACTCGGTCCAATTCGAAGACTTCACAAAATGATAACGTTCCACAAAATGTAAAAAAGTTATCATTTTGTGAAGTCTTTGTCTTGGGCATTGATCACAATGAGGCACCCTCGTTTCTTCGCGATCTTTTTCTTCAAACGTTTGAAAACCTTTTACCTCATAACACTCGCTCCTGTTTGAACTTAGAGCTACCACTTGTACAAACTAAAGTATTCAAGTACTCACTCTCCCCTTTCATTTCAGAGTGGAACGCGCTACCTATAGAAGTAAGGTAATTGAAAACATTGTACAAATTTTCACAATACATCAAAACGGTCGTGTGCAAGCCACCTCTGTACGGTACTTTAATATTCGTGCTAGAGCAGTTAATATAATGCAATGCAGATTACGGAACTCTTGATATTCATTCAGACAATTAATACCTGAATTATACCTAGAACACTCAAAATTGCTCATACATGTGGGAACGGGGTAGCAGATGCTGAGCATTGTTTTTCGAATGCACCAACTACTCAAATGAGAGACGAGCCTTACTGGAGAATCTGTCCCATATAGCACATAATATGTTCAGTTGGTGATCTGTTTTATGGTATCCCTTACCTACCAACTTCTGTCAATATTCACATTTCTGGTATTAAGATTAGTATTAGAATCGTTTCGTGTGTTTTCGCTTTCGAAACCATAATCTAAATGGTTAAGTCTAAATTTTATGTTCAAATGGCTTGTCGTCAACTCCCGTACCTCCTGATATTGTGAACAGGTTAGTTATCCGTCTGTTGCCCCTGTACCTTGTCGCACTTGTACTGATTTGTTGTGATACTTGATGGTGTGCTGATTTAATTATTAGTACCTTGGTGTGGTCTACTCTTTCAGTCGCGTAAATACGGGGGTGGGGTGGTGGTGGTGGATGGGGGGGGGGGGGGGGGTGGCAAGGGGCCTTGACCTCCCCGACCAAACATTATCCCAATGCAACCTTCACACAACAGAGAACCCCCAAAATCATCTCCAACATACGGGCTACATACGCCACAATTGCCTCAGATTTGCTCTTAGGCTCTAAATTCACGGCTATGTACTGTCCGAGGGTATTTATCTAAATAGCTGTCGTAGGATAGTTATCTAATGCTATCAGGGCAGATGATAGTTATCATTGTTTGGCGACCATTGCAGACATTGCTTACTGACATACCCTCCTATGGCATTACAAAACCCATAAGTAACCATTAGTTTCCACTATCGCTGCTACTGATCTGTATCACTGCTATTGACCATCACTCCTGTGAACCATTCATATCACTACAGTTATAGATTATACAACGGCAGCTGGCCTATGCCTTTAGCACAGACACTCACCAAATCTTTACTGGTTACACTACCTGCTGCAACTACCAGTATTGTCACCCCGAGCCAGAATTGAAACTGTCATGGAGATGTAATAGTTGCATCAAGTGAGCTAACACGACAACACCCACAATACACCGCGATATGGCGTCACATGAGATCCCCCAAGAGATCATCAGGAACTGGGTTGAAGCCTTGAAGCGTGTGAGCTATTCTTCTTACGTTACACACAACCCAAATTCAAAGCGCTGTAAAACTGAAAGATGATGTTTATCAATTCAATGTAAGGATTTATTCAGTTGATTCTTCCACAGCGTTCGGGTGGCGTGGGGATGGGGTTGAGAGAGATGGTGTGAGGGAGATGGTTTACATATAGAAGAAAATTTTGTACTCCTTAGGAAGAACGGAGTTCTGGAATGGACGCTTGACCCTTTACCCAACGTAACGGCCAAAACGTGCCAGTGCTATTCTCAAAAATCGCCAATGAATTTTCATTATTTTTTCATTTTTTGTCTCAAAAACATAGGTTATAACCCCTCGTTGGAACGAGCTCGTTCCAACGGGGGGTCATAACCTATGTTTGTGAGACAAAAAATGAAAAAAATTAGTTATTCAAGAATTTTGTTTGCAAATGTCGTCTGCTTTTCATGTTAGGTAAAGGATTAAACAGCGACCCGACGCAAACTCCCTCGACTTACAGAACGGAGTACAAAGAATCACATCAATGACGGTGTTAGGGTGCGTGGGTGTGTGTAGGTGTGTGAGAGTGAGAGGGTGTGTGTTTGTGTGTGTGGATGCTCGGTGGGAGGTTGGGGAGGGGGTGATGTCATGTTGCTGTGCATGGTGAATGTCATTTGCTCAGTATGGTAACCCACGTAAGCAATCATAGCGTGGTTTCATCACCACGATGATGCGTTATGTTAGTGTGAATGTGCAGCACATGCTGACATTTGAAGGTAATACGTGTTTTCATGGTCCATGTTAGTTTATTGGTTGTTAAGATAGCACGTAGATGCCATGGAAACAAATGGGTTTGTATGGGGTGCGTGTGTTCTGAGGATCAATGGTGGACGGAATGGCTGTTGAGTTGGAACAATTGGAGATCAAATATCCGCGATTCTGGGATACTGTGAGGTTTCTCGGCCCAAACCTTCGTCATATCGGGGTTGGCCGTTGAAGATGGTATAGGATAGACTCGATTATATAGTATGGGGTGTGTTCCACTCAACAAGAGTAATATCATAGTGAGGCTGGCCTACCCATTTTGGAATTATGTTAGCCAACGGAACACGCGTTTGTATTATTCAACCACCCAAAGCCTTATACATGACTACACTGCATCATCTTACGCGCGCGACATATTATAATGGAGTGGAATGTTATCTGTTATTCCTGAGTATACTTTGAAAGCTGCTATAAAATATCCCACGACTTGGAGCTGGATCCACCTCTTGTCACACATTTTGAGTCTTCTCGTCTGTATTTCACTCCATTCCTTCTACTCCTATTCTTGTTCTGAGTCCGAACCGTCGATTTCTATTTAATATAGACCCGCGAGTGCTTACAGAAACTCTTATATGCATATTTCATGTCCTGCTTGACCTATCCTCGATTGACAGGCCTTGACTCCGTTCTCCTGTTACTCTACCACCTGAAGTCCTATATTACCAGCTTCCTATAGGGACACCCATCTACCCATTCCATGTTCTGTTTGGCCTACACTCTAAAATCAATTGGGTTGAGTGAATATGAACCCAATTCCTAATTGGGTTCATATTCACTCAACCCATTTCTTTTGGGTTGATTTCTAACCCTACTGATTTTATAATGTAATCTTGAATGAAAGATCTCGACTCCATTCTTCCACCATTCTGTTCACCGCTGACCTTATGTAATAGTCACCAACCTACATGTAGGCATTCGTGGATTTGAACAACCAGACAGCTTCCGATGAGTGACACCGAGCAGCGTGGCGGCGAGTTGGCCTCGCAGGCTGACAGGTTGTCCAAATTCATGAATACCGACTGCTTGGCTGGTAACTGGCTTACACCATGTCTTTGTTCAGACAATCAGTACCCAAGAGGTGCTCAAGTGACGTCGCGTGAACACTCCGTCCATTGTTCTATCAGGTTTTACAAGTTGGTCACCAACCCCCAAAAGACAAGAGCAAGGGTGTAATTTCTCATTATCCTATTTACAACTAGCTGTCCCGAGCTGTCTTCTTCACTAACTTAATCGATCAACCAGATTACTCTTGATAATAAAATAGCCAACGAGAGTATATCTCTCACCTCAGCCTCCACCCCATCTGTCCATATTAAGTTATCTCCTTTGGCCAACCCCGGGATGTGTTAGTTCGCATCTTATTCCATATGGAACCGTGGCGCATATGAGGGCAGTCACCAATGAGATTGTCCCAAGCCAATACTGTCCTTATCTAGATATTGTAGGGCTATTGAGGGCCTTTGTTTAAGAACCACTGGGAGCCCGTTCCAGGGAGCAGCATTGGAGATGTTATTTCAGTGGACTCCAATATTCTGTTTGTTCTCATGTCACAATTATTGGTTGTTACATTACTAGTGTTACAACCAGGGACGGTGCGATAATGACAGATTGTGGGAGGTGTAAACCTGATTTGTTCTGAATGTGATGGTTGATGTCCTTATTGATAAAATATCCCAACTACATCACCAAGGCAAGCCTTCGGTAACCCTTTCCCAACGTAACGGCCAAAACCGGCCAGCGCTATTCACAAAAATCACCATTCAATTTTCATTATTTTTTATATTTTGCGTCAAAACATAGCTTATGACCCCTCATTGGTACGAGCTCATAAGTTCCGACGAAAGGTCATAAGCTATGTTTTTGACATGTCATAAAAATGAGTTATTCAAGAATTTTATTTGTAAATGTCTGCCTTTGGGTTAAAGGCAGGCATGCCTTGGTGATGAAGTTGAAATATTAGTCAGTCAGGATTATAGTCCAGAACTAAGAGATCTTGAAAAATGTTTTGCACGGGATGCCCAACTTTTTACTTAACCAGCACATACCCTACTCCAAATTAGTCACACGGGGCTCCAAGGGCCAGAATCCGATACTCCTAGCTTTCAGTTGTATGGCCGACAGTGCGTGTAACATAAATCCAAGTATCAAATTTAGCCTTGTAAGAGAGTACAGGATTACTAGCATTTCCTTACTGAAAAATAAGAATATTGTGAAGAGAGAGGTGGGGGTAGGGTGCGGGGGTGCTCCACTACACAGACCTTAGCGACGCCCCTGGAACTTGAAAACCTCTATCACCAATCCAATAGTACTGGTTTCTACCCCTACTGCCTTCATTGAATAGTTAGTAGTAGCAAAGCAAAAGCCAGTAACAGTGGGTTAGCGTCACAAGCTAGAACCAGTAGTGTCCCAAGTCACCAGTTCTGGTCGAAGACAGTGGTGCTTGTTGCTGGGAGCAGTAGCGGGAGAAGCCACCAGCAGTGGCCTGATGGTGAAGGTGATAATAGTAGTGATAGCTAATACTAGTTTCGGCGATTCATAGTCTATCAACTTTAGTTTTTCTAACACTGGTATGTACACAGAAATAATCCACATTACTCCCGCGAAGCGTTCTCCAAATACCCAGACGTGGACATGAGGGGCTTGAGGTCAGACCTCTGTGAGGAATTTCCCTTTAGACATCATAACCTCACGCGGAGAAATGATCGTTACACCTTGGGACTGGTCAAAGGAGATAACTTGTATGGACAAATAGAGATGGGGATTGTGATTTTGTGTGAGTGATGCAATCTAACTGGTTGTTTCATCCAAATGGAGCGCTCTGGTTGGTCAATTCAGTAAAATGGGAAGAGAAGTCAATTCGAGACAGCTCAGAGTAGACAGGATAACGAAAGAATAAGGTCAGCGCTGGACTAGCGGAAGAGCGAAGGTAAGGCATACAGACCTGGGTCTGGTATGGGTAGTCGAGGATTGCTGTTGGCAATAGCGGGTCGCATATAGGTAAATCGTGGATTCAGACCCAAGCAGTTCTGACACGCCTCAAGATTGATGAAGAGAGATGACTCAGTGTGGGCGAACAGGGGAGGTATCAATGCGCTGGATGCATCGGCTGGAATATTTCACCTAGATTTTCCTATAATTTTTCCGACTAAAAAAATAGTTCATCCGATTGAATGTGAAAACAAATTCGATAAACATCATCTTTGAATTAGCGCAAGAAAGGTTTCTCATTCCAAACTTGATTTGATCGAACTTGATGGCCTGTACCATTATGAGTGAAAACGCACCTAAAAAAGGACCGATTGGCTAGACAACTTCAACAACATTTTCCGAAATCTCTGTATTTTTTTAAACGTTTTATTGAATATGTCAACGAGAGGTAAAGCTGTTTTACCAAAAATAGTATCGCGTGACAGTCAAAATTAATGTACATCAAATTAATCGGAATGCATTTAAAATCCTAATTGTTATGAAAGATATAAAATATACATTTGATTTCAACTAGGGTGTGCTTCCTAATTTCGAGATTTATGACCCTTTATTTTTTTATTTAATATTTATAATATTATATGTTTCCAGAGTCATGTGCCTATAACAGTGTCAAATTTCGACCAAACACAGACTGGAGGCCAGAGAGCTTGGGATTCTCAAATATGCTTCGTACAGAGGAAGACGAACTTACACGCCTCAGAATAGGCCAAGAGAACTAACGTTTAATGGATAAATGAGCGAACTGAGAGTCACGATCTGATTAGTTATTTTATCTCAGTCAATTGATCGATTTAGTCGGTGAAGCTTGCTGTGTACAACGGTATAATGGAAGAATAAGATCAGAAAATAGACAGATTGATAGAAGAACGAGATACAGGATAAGCAGACATGGCTTAGAATTGACAGATGGAAGTTTCTGAAGGCAGTAGTGGGTTGCAGATAGGTAGAAAGCTAGTATTCGATCTCCAAACATGAACGCGAGTAGATTGAATGGATTTGGGGACAAGAGAAATAGGCAAACAAAATGTTTTCAAAATTTTTTATTGTGTTCCAGGTTAAAGGTTCTTCCTCGCTTCGAAAGAACCTTACTCAATTCTACTTTCGAAACCAACTAACTTCTAATGTTACCACACTGCGTTGACTTCTGACGCCAAGGTTTTTTAAGCGTGTTACATACAATATTTCAGTACTAGACTGTTTATCATGGTAATATGACAAAGCCAATCCTTCAAATGAAAAAAAATATTCTCCAACAAAGCAAAGATTTATTAATACAATTTTGAATGTTTTTTCAAGAAATGTTGGCCGTTCTTAAAAGACCATTTTTAAATCCGGGAAATGAGTATCCTATCTGGTCGAACACCGATACAAACAAACTATACGATCAAAGCCATCCTGGAAGTCACCCAGAAATTTCATTAGCCTTTTCTGAGAAACACTAATGGCGACAATTTCAATATTTAATGAAACACTCCCAAACAATTCTGGTGAAGGAGAACAAGCCTTATATTGTGCTTTCTATTAACCACAAGAATCTAGAAGAGTACCTAGAAGAAAGAAAAAAAACCCTTTTATTTGAAAGTTGTGCACCAGCATAATCATTCAAATAATTAATAATATGATGTGCTATAAATATAACAGCATCTACGACAAATCACAGCTTCTGATTTTAAGCCCATTTTCAGAAATTTGTCACCTTTCTTTTCCCACATATAGACCAATAAATCCATATCACCACGGTCTAAAGGTAGTATTTTGCCGGTAAGCAAATACTACCTTTGCCATTCGTCTTAATAAAACTGACAATACGATCAAATTGTTGATATTTTAGTTTTATATTTTTAGGTAAAATGAATCGGATACAGAATCATTTACTGAAGCCAGAATGGGATAGATAACTCATATCCACAACTCTTCAATGTTCAGGTTTGTTCCCAGAACTAAGCTTTATTTCTGGTTGAAAAGGATCTTTGAAGATTAGTCTAATTATAGTCTTGTAATTCTAGTTTTCACTTGATATAAAAATCCACATTTCTTTCACATTCTGTTGCTTCTCTTTGACGTTTTGGTTCCACACTACACTTGATGCATAAATGTTGTCAAGGTCCTGCACCAAAGTGACTTTATAATCCTGAACTGAAATATCCAAAGGTTGGGTCTACTACCACATGTACTGCTGGTAAATCCAATTCTGCATTTCAAATCAAACTGTTGCCCCTTCAACAAGAATATATTGAGTGTAAGAAAAAATCCTAATGGAAAATAACCTTAATGGATAGAAACACTAAGGAAAAAACACCTATGGAAAAGCTTCTAACAGAATTGAAGAGGATGGAAAAAATCCATAACCCATTTTTACTTTTAACCCTTAAATATTTTGAAACAATTTTTATTCATTTCATATGCAAATCGTAATTCAAAAACTTTTTTGTTTTTCTTGGGTGTTTTTTCCTTAGGGTAATTTTTTCATTAGGAATTTTTCCGTTAAGGTCTTTTTCTGTATCCAACAATTTTTAAGCTTTGAATTTTAATTGATAAAATTACCAGAACATGTATGAAGAGAATGCAGGGAAAAAAGTGGGAAAGAAAGAATAAATAAAGAACAAAACATAACAGGGAAAAGTAGTAGTGAACAGAAAAAAATACCGCAAATACAAAATTTAAGATCCGGGATTACCGAGTTCTGGCTCAGTCCAAGAAATCACTGCATTTTGTCTCAAGATGACGAAATTTGCGAATCAAAATTGCAAATTGTGACACAAAATGTCATAACGTGTAATTTTTTTGGTCAGTTTTCACAAGTATCTCGTCAAAGTATGTTGACGATTTGGTGGTGATGTGTCGAAAGCGGAGCACTAGATACTGTCATAAATTGCCAAAAAAACATGTAATTTTCCAGCGCTATTTACAAGTGTTTATACGACTCGTGAGGTCGACTCAATAGAGATGTCTTGGATGAGAGAAATATTTTCTCTCCACCTGGATCGATCACAGTTCAGTCTGTTGTATAGTGTCTCTTCAACGGATGCGATCAATTTGACAGAGATATCATGGAGGCGAGACAATTTGCAACCATGAGCCAGAACTGAGCTATCCCTGTGATGGCGGAAAATATATAATATGATATGTTGTATTTTTTCCTATGTATTATTAAGTAGAAGGAAACAGAAAAAATTAAAAAAATAAAATCTAAAATATAATATATGTATAAAAAAATAATTATTATAAATAAAAAAAACAAAAATGGATAGATTCATAGATAAAATGAGAAAGAGAAGAGCGTCATGATTTTTTTCCAAGATGTGTTTTACAGAACGTTTGCCCATCTTGTGAAAGAAAACATTCCCAGAGTGTTAAAGGGAAGATGTTCCAGCTGTAACTTTGAACTGGACTTTGGTCTTTACTGTCAAAAGTCAGAATATGAAGACGCGATCGTCATGTGTTTCATGCTGGTAATAAATATGGTCACTAAGTGAACATTGATGAGAATTTGGATGGAGATGGTCTCTTGCACATAGAAGAATGGAGCCCAAATGAATTTGAAGTTTGCATTTTCGATTGAAGATGAGTCATCTCACAACTGATGATGAAGGTCGTATTTTGCATTATTTACTGTATAGAGAGTATCTGACTCAGATCTTGTGAAGGAGAAAAATCACTAAATTAAAAAAAATAAAATAAATACTAAAATAAAAAAAAAATTCCCCCCCCCCAAAAAAATGGTTTATTCAAAATATGATAAATATTTCAATATCATGATGGAATATTATAGAGAACACAAACAAAATTATCCTAAGACTATGGAAAAGTATTTTACTGAGACTTTTCCTGAATGTTTTGTATAAATGAGTGTGAGGATACTTAGCATCGAAACAGAGTTTTTGAAAGAGGAGAGAATGGAATGATTTTTGTATCCAATTCGTGAGACAAAGAAGACAAAAAAATACAAAATAAAAATAAAAATAAAAAATTAAAGAATTTTTTTTTTAAATTGTAAATATTTATTCAGGTTATATAAATTCAGGTTTTTTAAATTTTTACAAAGTCACATCTTTTACTTGTATGCAAGCTATCACTTTTCACTCTTCATTTTTGTGTAGATGCTCGATGACCATGTCTACTTTCATTAATTTTTTTACATTTTGTAGAGCTTCTTCTCTGAGTCAATCTATGACACCTTTATCAATTTTCAGATATATTTTGTTTTTGCCATAGATCAGATTAAACTTCTTGATATTTTTCTCTTCTTCCTTCAAGAGTTTGCAATACGAATTTTCTAAATCTGAAAATAAATCTCCTTGATCTTCATGTCGTATTATTTTTTATTATTAGGGTTTAATGACACATTAACATCCAGGATCATATCATTTTGGTGACCGTTTTATGGGTGGGGGAAGCCGGAGTCAACGGAGAGAACCACCTAGCAATGATGAACAGCTGTCAGCTCTCCAACATCGTAACTCTGAGGGTTAGATTGGTTGAAGACATGTGCACCTTCGATGTGTAGTACGCCGTAGTACAAGCATCATCGTGCCCCTATGTAGGCAATTGGGGTTAAGTGCCTTGCTCAAGGACACAATGTGGGAGTGTGAATCAGTCACTGAAATGCTCACCCATCCAACTACTAACCACGCTCAATGTTGCTTAACTTCGGTGATCTGACGAAAACCGGTTACTGCGATGCCACCATGCCCCCTCATGTAATATTAATCCCATGCTATGATTATCATATTTATATTCGAACTTTGTTACTTATGCATCTCTCAAAGGGATTGGAGTAGGTTTCAAATAAAAGTTTTACTATCATTGTATGAAGCAATTCTTTTCAATTCGATTTTTTTTCCATTGCCATTTTTTTAAATTAATTTTAAAAATTTATTTTATTTTTTTTTATTTCCTATGTATAATATGAAAAATGTTTTTGATTAATTTTAAAATTATTTTTTTATTATTTTTTGTGTTTCCTATCTATAATAGGAAACATTTTATTTCAGTGATTTTAAATTTTATTTTCTTTAAGTTAAAAAAATTTAACTTAGTGGAAAACAAAATGTGCTGAGAAAAAAAACCTAAAAAAACTTTGAGAAATTACCTAAGTTGAAAAACTGGTTTTAAGTGATCTTTTTAACTTAAAGAAAATAAAATTAAAATGGGTCAATTTTGTTTTCATATTATATATGAAAAAAAATCAAAACAACATTTAAAATAATTTTTAACATTTAAGAATAATTTATAATTATTAAAAAATGTCATTTTCATTGGGAATGTGCAGTCTAGCTCAATTGAAAGGTTATGTGAAAAATCGAGGCATCAAGAAATCGTCGAGTTATAGAACTAAACCACAAATGATTGAAGTGATACAGATAGTGATCAATCAGAAAAAAGTACCCAAATTAAAATCGAGAGTGCGAGAGATGAGCTTGAAAGGTATCAGATCGTTGAAGATATTCGAGTTGATAGACTATTTGTTCACTAGATTCGGGGTGGGGGGGATATGAATCAATTAGTGGAAAGTCAGGGAGAAAAAAAAACCCCAAAACAATTCGACTCAATTGCCAGAAATAAAAAAAAAGAAGAAGATCAAATAACCACTATCATAAAAGCAGTGATGACTGAACTAAAAAAATGATGGTGAAATAGTAGAAATATTAGCTAAAGCCATATGCAAACAATTGTTGCCCATGCCCATAGAACGAGAGCAGTTTCAAAACGTTTGATGTCAAAGGTATAAAAAGGTTTCAGTCCCAAAATTTCTTGAACAAGATAAAACCTAGCATTTTGGTTTTATTTCGTCAAATGCAAGGCAATGGTATTAAAATGAAAATGGTATTGAAGTGTCAGATGGAGAAGATCGATCTGAAGACAGGTGAAGTCATGGAAAAAACAGCTTATTTTCAATCTCACACAAAAACTGTGACAGAAGGCTCTTCTTGGCCCGATGCCTTTGACAACATGAAAGAAAAAATAATACAATCTATGGTGCAGTATCAAAACGAAGATAGCAATTGGATATTCAGCAAAGTACTGAATCTAGAAATTCATATCGACAAGTATGATCCATTGTGAACATCTTTATGCATAAAATTGCCTTATTTCATAGAAAATAAAAAAGCTGTCATCAATGTAAAAAATAAAGGAGACAGTCAGTGCTTTAAATGGGCTGTGACAAATAGAGTATCAAAGTATGTGAGAACTTCTAAGAATGTAGATTGGTTGGGAATGAATTTTCTGACTCAGCGATGCGACATCAATCGTTTTGAAAATCAAAATCTTACATCGCCATCAACATTTCAGGATACGATGATTAAAAAAAATGTTTCCTCTGAGGATAAGCTCACAGAAAAATCGCGAGAAAAAGTTCAGTTTATTATTAATTTCAGAAAATGACAATCATCATTACTATTGGATCAAAAACATGAGTTGATTATTGTCAGCACAGACTACTAAATGTCTTGGAGAGAGATTTTTCTGTTTTAACTGTTTGAATTCCTTCCATAGCAAAGAATCGCTGGCACATCACGAGGAGTATTGCAACTCAAATCAATGTGTTGCCCTTGACATGCCCAAACTGCACACTTTCATTAAATTCATGCATCACAACAGAAGATTGAGAGTGCCTTTTTGTGGTATATGTCGATTTTGTATGTTCCATGATGAAAATGAGTTCGTGTCAGCCCGATGAACATCAGAGTTACACCAAAAAATATCAAAAGCACACACCATCTGATTATTGTTTTTACATAAAATGTTCTTTCGATGATCGATATTCTTCAGGTTCATACACCTACACAAAACAGTCGGACGATGATGACGTGCCTCGAAAATTTGTGGAAGATTAGGAATCTCAAATCAAAAAAATATACGAGAAATTTAAAACTACTGAGAAGATGATCATCAGAGACAAGCAAATGAAAGACTATTAGAGAGTCAACGAATGTCACATCTGAAGAGAACCATTCACAAAAACCCAAACACAAGAAAATAAGAGATCACAATTACTACATGGATAAATTTCAAGGAACTGCTCACAGTAATTGCAGTTTAAAATATCAAGATGCCAAGTTGTTTCCAGTGATATTTCACAATATATCGCGTTGTGGCAGTCATCCGTTTCATGAAGAATCTCTGTAGTGTGAAGGAAGGATATATAAACTGCCTCGCAAAGAGAGAGGAACAATACATATTTGTTGTGAAATGGATAGTCGTAGATAAAAAGAAGAAAAAATTGGATGGAGAAATGTCAGCAGTCGATATCAAGAGAGAAATACATTTCATAGATAGTTTTAAATTCATGTTGATCACTTTCGAAAAATTATTTGATAATTTAGGAAAGGATAAATTCGAGATCACGACTGAACACTTTAAAAATAAGCACCAATTGGACAGCGCATTGAGAAAACGAGTCTATCCCTATGATTACATGGACGGTTTACATAGATTCGACGAATCGAAGCTACCTTCCAAATATCATTTTTATTTGAAATTATACAATGCTGACATTTTCGATGTCGACTATGAACATGCTCAAAAAAGTGTGGGAATATTCAACATGAAATCCTTGAGAGATTATCATGATCTGTATCTGAAAATCAATGTCCTTCTCTTGGGAGACCTGTTCGAAACTTTTCGAGATGTCTGTTGGAGACATTGCGGCCTAGATCTGGCTTGGTATTACACGGCTCCTGGCTTGGGCTGTGATGCACTGTTAAGACGACTGAAATCCACGTGGAACTATTATCCGATGTGGACATGTTGTTCATGTTCAAAAAGGGTGTGAGAGGTGGAGTATTGATGATATCTCACAGATATGCAAAGGCGCACAATTGCTACATGGAAGAAGGATTCGATTCATGAGAACTGAGTAAATACATAACATATCTAGATGCTAATAATTTATACAGTTGGGCCATGAGTCATCCATTACTGATGGGAAATTTCAAATAGGTTGAGAAGCATGAGGAAATGGAAAATTGGAGACATTCTCCCTGTCTTCTAGAGGTAGGTCTAGAATATCCCAAAACATTACACAATCCACACAATGATTAACCTTTAGCACCAGAACAAATGAAAATGAATAAAGTTGATAAACTCGTCCCAAATTTAAATGACAAATTTAAGTACGTAATCTACTGCAAAAATCTGAAACTTTACATAGATTATGACATGAAATTAGTCAAAATACATCGCACCATCCAATTTGATGAAGAGCTTTGGATGAAGAAGTATATAGATCTTAACACGAATTTGAGAATGCAGGCCATGAGTTAATTTGAGAACGATTTTTTAAACTCAAGAACAATTGTGTGTACGGAAAATCTATGGAAAACATCAGAAAAAGGACTGACATTCTTCTGGTGATGATGAACAGTCAGACTAGAAAATGCATTTCGAAACCAAACTATAAACATTGAACATCTTTGAAAAAAATATAGTAGCCATTCACATGAAGCAAACACATCTAAAATTCCACAAACCGACTTATTTGGGAATATGCATCTTTGAGATCAGCAAACAGCTGATGTGTTAATTCCATTATGGACTCATCACTAAGAAATATGATTTGAAAGCCAAACTGTAGTTTACTGACATGGATAGTCTAGCTTATGAGATAGAGACCAGTGATTTTTATCTCCAGATGTTGATGCGTGGTTTGCCACAAGCAGTTATCCTAGTGATCATAAATCTAATATTCCTTTGGGTGTGAATAAAAAGGTGGTGGGAAAATTCAAGGATGAAGTGGGATGAAGACAGGTTATGGAATTTGTGGGTTTAAAGGCAAAACTGTCACTTACTACTTAGATGGGAAGGCAATTAAGAAATATAAAAGTTTCAACAGAAAATTTGTGAATAATGACACAACTTTCAAAGAGTATAAAAATGTCTGTTCGAAAATAGAGAACTGTACAAATCAATAAATATGATTCAAAGCAACAAGCATGGTCTGTACATGGAAATAATCAGTAAATTACTTTACTGGCTGATGATGATATGAGAATCATGCAACCAGATGGAATAAATACATTAGCTCATGGTTGGTCATTATTCCACAAAGTTGATCATTCCTCAAAACCAAGAAGGATTAGATGAGTACATGGCATTGCAAATTGATAAAGACATAGAAAAAGTCTGGACGATAATCAATAGCAAAAGGAAAAAGAATTAAATAAATAAATTCTGTAAAAATATTAAAACAAAAATGGAAGAAAAATAAAATGTACAGTTAGTTTTGACAAAACAAAACATAAAATATTTCCAAAGTTCGTTTGGGATTTTACGTACAGAGAAGCATGAAGAGGAACTTGGCGACAAAAGTATTTGGATTTCATGAGATTTAAGAGATGATGTGAAGAGATGAATGAAATATTGAAAGAAATAATGAAAGGAAAAATTATTAAAAATGTTGAGAGACAGAACTATGATGAATCAATTTAAATTTTTTTTTTCTAAAGAAAATAAAATTCACACAAAAAGCAAAATAAAATATAAAAATTCAAAATAAATTAAATACAAAATAAATTGAAAAAAAATGGAAAATATGAACATATAGGTAGAATGTATCATCTTACATAACAAACCTCTGTCTAACATCGATCTGATGGATGCAGTCAAAGCAAATAAAAAATTGAAAATAAAACACTTTTACGGTGTCTTTTCCATAGATGCATTGCCTAGAAAACTGTGCGATGCGCCAAATGTGGGTGAGGGCTCAAGAATGCAAGAAGAAATTATTTTGACAGTTACAGAATCTCAACACTCTAAGAATTGACAGATTATTTAAAATCATAAATTTATTACAATAATGAACATGTGCAACCTCACAATCAAATGTTTTGTGCACACTTGTGTCTCTATCTTCTCAAGAGATGGTCTTCAAAACATCATTTTCAAGACATCCTCCATGATTTACATTGAAAGAGAAAAAAAATGCATATAAATAATAGGAAATAAAAAAAAAACGACTAAAAAGGCAAAAATATATTAGATAGATAAAAAATGACAGTCGATAAATTTGGAAGAACTGATGAAATTGTGAAAAAAGAAAGACTGAAGGCAATGGCAGAATGTCTGTTACATACTTGAATGATCAAACCTCAAAAGGAACCGTTAAACATGAAGAATCAGAAGTTTTATAATATTCTGGAACCAATAGGTCTCAGTGATGCCTCGACTAAAAAAGTATGCAGATGAATCAGTTGCAGATTTCGAGAAGTGTGTAAAAGAAAATTACCTGGATAAAAAACATGACCGACGATCTAGACTTAAAATCTAAATGAGTGGTGAACGTGGCGGATACTGTGGATTCGAGTGATGCAATCATGAAACATTATGCTGACGAATCGCACAGACGTTTCACTGAAGATCTGAGAGAATGCTACATTCCAAAAATCATGAATTCTGGAGTGGATTCGCATTCTCACAAGATATCGAATCAAGGAGAACTGGAACATTCCAGAGATGCTGCACCAAACAATACATAGACATTGCAGATGAAAGATCATCGAGACTTTGAATGAGAAAACTGAAATGAAAATTGATCTGAATTTCCTTATTTAATAAGATCGTCAGTCTGGAACAAAACTGTGATGAGGATACCGAATCGATCACAGTGAATAAAGGCTATGTGGATTCTGCTGTCACAAAATCTCAAATTCATCCCAAAGTGCATGTGGATGATCTGTATATCAACAAACAATTGGGAGGAATGATGGACTCGCGTATCGACATGAATGATAACAAACTATTTGGTCTTGAGTACAATCCACAATAAGATTCGAGTGCAGTCTGTAGAAAATACGTGGACGACACTAAAATCGAGAAAATCGGCAATGTGATGGAAGGCAATCTCTCGGAATGGGAGGTAATCAAATCACGAATCTACCCGGTCCTGAGTTGATGACGGATGCTTGCACCATGATTTGACTGCTACACAGTCAGGTAGGATATCCGATGTCGATAATTGGAATATGACTTCTAATGAACAGAGCTGCTTTCAACTTGGAGGTAAATGGCATAGAAGGGCGCGGTGGCTCAGTGGTAGACTGTTCGACTTCTATGCTAGAGGTCCTGAGTTTGATCCCCGTCCGGGACGACCTGCATTGTGTTCTTGGGCAAGGCATTTTATCCCGGTTGCCTATATGGGGGCACGATGATGCCTTGTACTAAAGCGCACTGCACGTCGATGGTGCACATGTCTTCAACCACTGTAACCATGCTTGAGCGGAGCCTGAACAGAGTTAGAATGTTGATGAGCTGACAGTTGCTCGTCGATGCGTGGTGATTCCCTCCAGGTACTCCAGCTTCCTCCACCCATAAAACTGCCATGGTCACGATTGGCCATTGTGCATAAGTATGTGACCTTAAACACCAATAAATGAATAAATATAAATAATGGCATAGAAAACGATAGATGTAAAGTCGAGAAGATGGCGAATCAATATTGCAATACAAGCAAATTCGGAACACCTTTGAGAGTCAAAGTGGGAGATAGAATTTATTTCATGACAAAGATGACTAATCCCAAAGTTACTTCTATAGCATCTGTGTTGATCGAAAGCAATCCTTTGAATGCATAACAAACATGGGATGAACTTTCAATTGAATTGAACATGTGAAGTACTTGAAGGGGAAAATAAGGGACTTTGAGAACTTCTAAAGTTCTCAAGCTTCCTTATTTTTATGTTTAATTTTTTTTTAGTTTTTTATGTTATTTTCAGTTATTTGAAGTTAAAGTTTTTTTTTTAGCTTTTTAAAAAGTTTTTTTTGCGTTATTTTAAGTTCTTTTCAGGTTATTTTAAGTTGTTTTTTGAAGTTATTGAATGACAGACATTTTACTTCCATCCGATTGGAATTCTAACACCCTGTTGGGTATGACAACTGTGAAAGCTTCAGTTTGTCTAGGTACGTTCCTGTCGAACTGAATCTCGATGATGATGTCCAGAACGGTGTTCATGAGTTTCTCACTCTGTTTACTGATGTCAAACACGAACAGGGGATAAAATGACTTGTATTCGGTGGGTGTTACATTTGGATTGCTTATCAGTTTGACCACGTGATGATATTTCCATCTGAAATCTGCGGCAACCGTACATCCTAGAAAAATCATTCTTCTCGAACGAAGCATTGTAATCTATGTCCGGATATCTCCTGGAATTGAGAAACACCTGCATGTTTCTCAAGTTGAAATGATCGAATAGATATGGATTCTTTTCTTGAGATCCGATCCTGTCTGTCTGAAATCCTACTATGGTGAAATACAGTTTTTCCGAAGAAGATTTCAAAGACAATCTCCAATCAAATGAGTTGACGTTTGAACATTTGCGACATCACACTGTCTCATTCTGAATCTAACAGGTAATCTGGTTTTTGATTGATGATCTTGAAGAGTTTCATTCTTTGCTCACCGTTCAGTAGTTCATGTGGCAGGAATAATGACACTTTGCTCAGATGCACTTTGCCTGCATCTGTTGTGGCAGCTCTCACGATAGTATCTTCATCATTTTTACAAACTAGTCTGAGATTGTGTTTTAATCCATAGACGATTTTGTCGTAATCTTCAGCGAATCTCAAAATGTGTTTCAGAGGAATCCTAAATAAGAACGTTCCTCTATGCAAAGATGACTGAACGATGTGTTTAAATCCCATGGCTGCACCCACATGGTCGAAAGTCGCATCGGAGCTGATATCTTTCATCCACAGTTGATTGAGTCCTTTAGATTTGGAAAAATTGTCTGGATATTTCAAAAGTCCTGACTGGGAGGAAACATGGTTTCTATCTCTTGACCTGAGAGTTTATATGATATGCTGTTGAAAAGATGCATCATGCCATTATGAGCTAATGTGATGATGTCAACATCGGCATAGTCGCTATCATCCTTTTTCATCAATCGTCCTTCTGTCTGGAGATAACTTTCATTGGGATGAAGAAAGAGATCTTGCATTTCGATATTAAGTCTTATCTCCCCTTCATTATTGAGACTAGTTCCCACCACGGGTAAATATTTGTGCACTTCATACCCTTGAATACTTCCATCTCTTATTATAACTTCCATTATGTCTAATATGTTCCTCATTTTTTTTTTATTTCACTCTAATGTTTTTTTAATTATTTTATATTTTTATTTTTTTTTTATTTCTTACTCGTATATATGTGATAAAAAAATGTTCCCCTCCTTGTTTTTATTTTTTTAAATGCTGTCTTTTGTAATTACTGTTCATAAAACTTGATTTCTTCACCGTCTAATGCTTCTATCTCATAAGTGATGGGATCAGTGTAGAATACGCAAACCACGATGAAGATTTCGTCCATCCATCTTGGTGTATAACCTTTTTCAAAATATTTTTCCTCTTGTAAATTCTCACTCGACCACCCACGTCAAATTTCGATTGTTTGTAGCCGCTGCCATCTTTAATGGATAGTGATTCGCATTGACTTCCTTTTCGTTTTGAAGATCGCTACCTTCCACATGTATCATCTTGATGAGACTATGGCGCGTGTTGTTATAGTAGTCAACCAAATCGCCCAAGACACTCAAGTATTTCTTAGTGGAGTTGGCCGTGAAATATCTGAGCATTTTCTCCTTCATGGCTCTATCCCATCGGTCGACCACGCTCACCTTCACCCGTCGACGAACGTAAACGTTGTAAAATTCGCGACCTTTATCCACCCACAATGTCTCAGGTATTCGCAAAGAAGTGGTGAAGATATTTTCCAAAGCTTCAGCCACTCTCGTTCCCGATTTATTTTTCAACGCTCTCATCCATCCGTATTTCGAAAACGCATCTATCACCGTCAACAGATATTTCAGACCTTTGTTGTGTCTCGACAGTGATTGCATGCCCACCAGATCGGCAGCCCACACCTGTTCCAATCCTTTGATGAATGCTCTTCTCTTTCGAAATCTATGCATTCGTTCGTTAATGCATTAGTGATTTTTTTTTGTATTTTCCATTCCAAATCGACGTTTCGTGCCGATGAGTTCACCAATTAGAGAACGTACGAATTTCTCTCTCATCGTGGGATTGGCTATATTTTTCAAATTTGTCAACATGTTCTTGTCGCACATATCGTTTTGAGTCTTCATGTTGGAATGCTTAGCATAACAGATATCGTGACTGTAGGCAGCTCAATCCACTCCATTGATGGGCTTGCTCCACGATTTCCCAGTCAGATCTTTATTCAATCTCTTGTTCAATTTCCTCTCCCGTCCCGTAAATTGATGTCCTGGCAGGTGTATTTCGAAGGGATGATTATTGATGCGTCTGTTGACCGTTCCTGACGATATTTTATTTTTTTACACATCGAATTTATCCTATTCCTCGAGAATGTGGTGATACTCCCCATCAGAAATCATTCCATCCTTCAGAAAACGGGATATCATGGTGCTTATGGAATTGATTTTCGTATCGGCCAACACTTTGATCTTTTCATGTTTCTCGGCCTTCAACGATAATTTTTTACTCAAGAATTTTCCGACCGTGCTCAAGAATCCTGTCGCTAGAGCAACCCCCTTCATCGCCAACATGGCTGGAATGATAGCCACGGTAGATAAGAGACTCACTCCAACAACACCCAAACCCATGGATACGGTGATGAGAGACGGATCCAGACCATCCAACAATTTAGGCATTTGTGCATACTTCTTGTTGAGCGATTGACGTTTGTCTCTTTCCATCTTTAAATAATGTTGAATTATATTGATCTGATCGACGCGAAATGTATTGCCACTATCTTCCAAAGGAGGTGCCGTCAGTAAGTCGGGAAATACATTGCCACTTCTTAATTCCATTTTATTTTATTTTATTTTTCACTTCCGGTCTTATTTAAAATATATATATATATATATTGTTTTATAATATTATGTTAGTTTTGTCCTCTTCTTTTAACAAAACAATATCTCCAAATAACAAACTGAGAATGGACACGTTTTAAAGAGGCGAATTCCTATTCTGCAAAAAAAAATTATATTATTATTTTTTTGTTTGTTTAATAAAATATTCACTCAGATAATAACAGATAAGTTAACTAATAATATTATAACCCATTGGCCATTCGCTGGGTTGTCTAGTTTCTTAAATGAGAAGGCCTTGATTACTCTCTGGGTTTCCAAATCTTGCCCCACCCTTCTTTCCTCCTAACACCCAGAAACGCACGTACCGTTCAATGCCATCCCGTACTTCTTTCATCCAATTTTAACTTATCAGCATACTTACTCTCACCTTTTTTAATATCCAAATAACCACCTGTCTTCCATTTCCCAACCCCATTTCTTCATTATACTCCTTGTGAATCCTGTTTTGTCAGACTGATATTTTGGACATTCTAAGTAGACGTGCTCTAACTCATCACTGTCAATCCACTGGACTTAACGAGCTGATGGTGTGAAGTATTTCTCTAAACAAATGTTAGCTTTTGAAATGCTGTTTGATTACCTTTAAAGGCTTTAATGTTTTATTGAAGAAAAAACAAAACGTCATTTCCCCGCACTGATAATAATTTATCGCCAGTGATGAAGGAGAAACAGATGAAGTTTGTTCAAACACTGTGTCTGGCACCCACTTCTTAGCCGGCCGTTTCTTATCAACGCAATTGTCCCCGATCTTATTTGTGTTGCACAGGGTTTTCATTTTCATTCTGCAACAACAATCTCATGTCATGTGACACTGACAGACATGCCACACAGGACTGCCCCAAACCACCATTACGGTGATGTTTCTCCAGAATCACCTTGGAGCAGATAGTATTTCTCCACGGAAAGGATAAAGGAGAAAAAAATACAGACTGCATTATATCCATATTTCACCCATTGTGTGCATCAAGGTGCCATCTGCAATGATAAAGAGTTTCAGATGGCCCCTAGATGCACAATGAGACGATTTGCAAATAAGCGATGACATTTTGTATACATTTGAGTTGTCATTATCGATATTTATTTTTATCATATTAGATGTGCTATTTTCAATGTAAATTTTGTATGTCAGCCGCGTAAAATTGAACTTCAAGCTCATGGCACCGTTCAATTTCACCAAACATGGAGGACATAAATAGTGTAGAACACTGATCCCTGAAGGACGTCCAACCGAAGTGTCACTTGCTCTGATGTTTACCGTCAATGGCCCCGCTTTGTATGCGACCTGAAAGGTACGATGGAAACCAGTCAAGCACGTGGCCGGTGAGTCCTATTTTTTGCTCCAATCTTTCAATTAAATATTTACCCTTTGTGGTCCCTAGACACCAACTCATTTAAAGATTTTGTTTGCAAAAAATCCTTCGACTAACGAATCCGTGAAATCCACACACCGTTATAATCCTACCCACAGTCGTCTCCCCATGGGATCCGTGAGAAATGGAAAAGTGCTTTCTTACTGTGTTAGCCAAGTTCTACGTTTCTATAAGAGGAACCTGTTGCCAACGCTAGCTACCGGAGAGTCCTCTAACGTGGGAAGAATAATTATAAACGATTGACCAAACACAACTTTTTGCTGGTGTGGAGGCCACGATATACCCATAGATGATGAAAGTGACCTCAACACCCCACAATTAATGATGATAATAATCCCTGTATGAACTCCGGGAAGTGAAGCAGTGCTTGTTTGAGGCCATGCCCAGTCTTCCACTTCAGCTGACTAATTCAAGTGGACCGTTATCGACTACCAGAACCCATCAGCTAATTGCTTCACAGATAATCGGCCAAGGTGTGAGAAATGTAATCAGCTTTTACAGACTTTTGGATGTCAAAGGAACAAAAGTCCAGACTTGTGTCTGATAGATATTCTTACCGAACAGTAGACACAAGATCATATTTTCACAATTGATGCGCTTCCCAATCATCTGTCAAACTAGAAAACGTACATAGCTGGCCAAAAGTCAGGGGAAACACATTTTTAGCATAATGGCACTGGGGAAAACAGTACATTTTATAAATGATAGGGAAACAATACTCAGATGGTAAGCTGGCAACATTTGACAACCACTATAAACAAAATACATTGAACTTTCAGATGCCACGCACTTCCAAAATATAACCTTTGAACATTTTATTTAATCTTAGGAATTGAAAAACTTTCCCATCTCCGTAATGCTAATTTCCAATCCCCAAAACGACAATTTCAGGGAGATAACCAGACCGATTTTCCACAAATTTGAAGATAAAAGCTGGTCGTGTTTGGTACACAATTTATTATTTATTAAGGTTTAACGGCACTTTAAAAGGCAAGGTCATACCGTGTCGGTGACAGTTTTACGGGTAGAGGAAGCCGGAGTACCCGGAGAGAACCACCGAGCAATGACGAGCAGCTGCCAGCTCACCAACATCGTAACTCCGCACTGCAGCACAGGCAGAGTTAGATTGGTTGAAGACATGCACACCATCGACGAGCAGTACGCCTTAGTGCACGGAGTCATCGTGCCTCTATCTGGACAATCGGAGTTAAGTGCCTTGCACAACGCGGGAATTCGAATCGATCGCTCAGACGGTCACCCATCCAAGGACGAACCGGGCTCAACGTTGCTTAACTTCGGTGATCTGACGAGAACCGGTTACTGCAACGCCACCGCGCCCCCGTTTGGTACACAAGTTTTGATTTAATGATTTTATAGGAGCCGATAATCAACGCTTGGTGTGGGAGTCCTCTAAAGTCAGTGATCTCCATACAACTGGACTGACGGAACGCTAATTGGTCACATATAGAAAAGTGTCTCCACCGCCGCCACCTTGCGGAACTATCTATAAATAAACAATGCTCAACAACAAAAAATGTCTCGAAGAGTTTCAATTTCCCGACGTTTCGCAATCTCCGATCACTTTTAAAAGAATATACTTTGTTGTGTGCGAAAAATGTATTAGTTGATTATGTACACATTTTTCGTGGCAATACAAATAGAATATTTACAACATATTTTAGTTACTATTAGTGTCTAGATTAGAAAGTTGATATATATAGAAATAATTTAATCATTTGCCCCGCCTCTGCGTTTGATTGGTTGAAAGCATACAGCGTGAAAGTTGTCAAAATCGTGTAAACCAAATCACGTCATGATTTGGAATGTGTACACGTTCGCACACATCCGATCCAACTTTGAAGACTCTGGAAGCCCCGCCCACTCAACTCAAATTTTCACTGTGAGTGTGTGACGGCAGACTGATAGATGGATAACAAGCTTGTAAACAAAGATCAATGATCGAGTGTTCGTCGCCTCCATTCAGCGAGAATATAATGATTTATTTATTTATTTATTGATGTTTAAGGTCACATATTTCTGCACAATGGCTAATCATGACCTCGACAGTTTTACGGGTGGAGGAAGCCGGAGTACCCAGAGAGAACCACCGAGCAACGGCGAGCAACTGTCAGCTCCCCAACATACTAACTCCACACAAGCAGGGTTAGCATTGGTTGAAGACAGGTGCACCATCGACGTGCAGTACGCCTTAGTACACAACGTCACCGTGCCCCCATGTGGGCAATGGGGGTGAAGTGTCTTGCCCAAGGACACAACACGGTTGACTGAGCCACCGCGCCCCCGAATATAATGATAATTTCTCAGGAACAATTGAATTTAATAAAATATACCGAAGTGGGAGACGAATAAAAAGATACATCCAAACATGATTTTGGGGGAACTTAAAAAAATGTTTTTAATGCTATTGTTACGTGACTTGCTAAATATCTGTTGTCTGCGATTGAAAATCAAAACAACAAACAATTTGACAATGATTGACGTGACCTGTTTGTGGCACAATTTGACACTGAACGAATTTGTTTTACGTAAGATCGTTTGAAGGCACTGGTTTATTTCTAGTGGTTTGTTACTGGAAGGTAGAAACCCACGCGTTGGCTTTGCTGATACATGTAGATGCTGGATATGATTCTTTCTTCATAGAATGTACTCCATAATCTGCAAAAGAGTTACTTTGTTTTGACACAATTTTTCGAAGAGAGTCCATTGGGCTCACTTCGATAAATTGTGTCAGAACAACATTTAACGCATTACAGTTTAATATGGCTGATGTTTGCACGGGGCTGATAGGAGAAGAAGCTTGTGTAGCCAGATTTTGAACGACCACACTCGGTCTTGACCATCACACTGTAGCAAAGAGTGAACATGTTGGTCGAATTTGCCTAATACAATCTCAATGAATGCCTCACTGCTTACAGAATCCATGTAAAGAAATAGTGGAATACCGTATATATCACATAATTGGTTCCATAGATCATTTCTCAGATGTCTTAGTCTCGAACAGTCTCGAACAGTCAACAAGAACATGTTTTGTTTTGTCCAAAAATACCGAGAGACAAAGTGTGCATTGAAATGGGTATTGAAATCTAGAGGGTACAAGACAATGGTCTATATCTGTACACATTTTCAAATCCGCCGGAAAACGTTTACAATGTGCCCAGATAAGATTCGGCTTCAAGTTTTCCTGAACCGCGTGGAAGCGAGAGAGAGCCCTATCGCTCTGTAACCTTAATGTCCATTCATTTTCTGCGTAATGGAATACTACGTGCCTAGTAAAGTTTCTCCACTCTGTTCGATTCGGAAAAACCGAAGTTTGTGTAAATTCTACAATAACTGAAGTTAGCTGGTATTGC
This sequence comes from Pictodentalium vernedei, assembly GCA_031216915.1. Taxonomy (NCBI): domain Eukaryota; kingdom Metazoa; phylum Mollusca; class Scaphopoda; order Dentaliida; family Dentaliidae; genus Pictodentalium; species Pictodentalium vernedei. The sequence goes on from CM062295.1 coordinate 159,016,500, forward strand.
TCAAGAACATTCAATATGTCTGGGCAGAATCCATAGTGATCTAATTTCATCCCAAACTTGGCCTGATTTAATCTTATTAAGAAAACTCTGAAGCATGATTTCAATGGGTTACAGTGACACAAGCATCTCAAAAATCTTAATTTGTGCATGTCTATTTCGTTATTCAGTGGGGTTGCGCCTAACATCCCCAAGACGGTGTCAGTACAAGACGACTGGGGTATTTGCTGGATGGTTTTCAAACAAAAACGATGAATTTTTTCTAATTTCTCAACTTCAGTGTTTGACATGGAATCCCAAAGTGCGGACCCAAATAAACCCCTCGGTAGTGCTATTGATTTGTACAGCGTGTAGGACGTCAAGGGTGTGAGCCCGTTAGGGTGAATTCCCGAATTCAACAGCATGAAAAACGTGCTTCTTAACTTCAGAGGTCAACGAGTCCGTCTCTACTATAGGAACAAATTCGTTCAGTGTCAAACCTACGGGGAAAATTTATCACCCTACTAGCAGCTGCTACTAGATGAATAAAGCAAAAAAAAAAAAAAAAAAAAAAAAAAAAAATATCCAAGGCTTTTATAGTTCGAATAAACGGCCATTCATGGGATAAAGAGTTAGTTTTTATGCAAGGTAAACACCATGACCTTTGATGAAGTGAAAGCTGTTACTCTGTGGCGTAACGGCTTTCACTTCCTCAAACGCCATGGACTAGGAGGAGTAATAACGTTGATTAACTTGACGCCATCTTAGGAGAGTGGAGGGCAGTTTGAGGTTCCGCTCTACCGTTTCGCACTGTTGCACAGAGGTAAAATTCTAAACTAAGGGCACATGTTGAACTAATGTCATGTAAATTGGAGATGTATTTTTAGAATCAGATATATGATAGTTACATGAGGCTCTTTGTTGGACAACAGAATTTGAAGTTTTGATCACAGAGTTGGAATCTCATGCATAGGAGTAAATTACCAGAGAAATTATGGGTAATAGTGGCTTTGAAAAATTGACGATTTTTTAAAAAAGTCATTTTCACACGGAGTGGTCACCACTCATGTAAATGAAAAATGCGACTTGAACATAAAGGTTTTTTCTCATTTTTGACACGGGATGATATGTTCCAGGGGTAGGTAAGTTGGGATAGTTGGAAAGTCCTGCTTTCAAAGTTGCTGGCTGGCTGAAATGACTGGTTTCGGCATTTTTCATGTAATTGTCCAGGTTGAAACTTTGCATTCGACAGTAAATTATTTCACCAACGTTCAGATTGTTACTTTGTCAGATAGAGTTGTATGTTTTTAGTGGATTTAGAAAATTTGATACATGTTATGGGTAAGAGGATTAAGTTAAAGAATATTCGAAATTTGAAGAGAGTGTATGTCATGTCATGTCTGGAAATGCCTGGACAATGCGGAGCGGAACCAGAGTGGCGACGTTTCCAGCTGAAGTTCCAGCAATCCATTTGTGTAGAGATCAGTGCCTTAAGTACTTGACACAGTTGTAAACGATTGACTAATCTTGACTTTATACTTGTGTAGCAGTCATGATTCAGCCATAAATTTTAGACTGAAAGTGGTCTTGAAACCAGGGATGTTTTCCAAAATGAAGAAGTCCGGGAACGGAGGCTCATCATTTCACCAATCATCGACGATTTGCCGGGGTTCTTTCGTTACTCTGATAACCAAATAATGCCGATTTACCCCATCCTACGTTGTATGAGAAGAACGTGGAAATGTCGCCCTGATGACATATGATTGAGTTACAAACTTAACAAACGCGCGTGTAACTTACCAAGGATGCAACTTTGTGTATTGATATTAAACCTTTATATATATTATGTTACAGTTTGGAAAGCGAGTAATTTACCGATAACTAAAATGGTATATATATTAAATACTGACTTAAAAGTCCTAACTGATATCCAAAAGGGAAAAGCCTGTATATAGAATTGAAGTGTGTGGCTACAGGAGTGTCACGTTTGTGTGTGATGTCCGCAATATGTTCCTTAATGGGGTTTCGGAGGAATCTCCAGGTTTCACGAATGTATTGTCTCTGACATGATCTACATGTTTAGTAGATAGACGCAATTGCGAGTCTGTCAGGGACACCTGAGGCCCCGTAAGGCCTGGGCTGACGTGGGGTTATTTAGTCCCGCTGATGAAGTTGCGGGAAAATTAGACCAACGTGGAGGGTCGGAATCCAAGTGTCGCGAACTCGGCGCAGGGAGTTGAGTTAGGCCGACGCCGTGATTCCTTCTCTGCCAAATTGGCCTGAAATAGGTTCGATTTCCGTTAGGTGTGATTCCTAATCACTTCAGGCTGCGTAATGGAAGGAATGATTTAAAGTAACAACGATTCTTTTATTTACACATAAAATAAAGCTGTTTCAATATTTCAACAATCAACAATTCGATTCTCACAAAAATTTGGTTGCTAGGGTTAAATAATTCTCAACAATCATATTGTCATTCTATAGCCCTGAACTGGCACTATAGTCTACACACTGGAAATGTTACTACCGTGAGCTCGCCATAAGAGCTTCACAAATCTGAAATGTTATTACTGTGAGCTCGCCATAAGAGCTTCACCCGCTTAGGTTCAAATGTCAACGTCTGCGCGTAACTGTACCTCTGGCTGTCGGAGGGTTCCGACCAGCAATGTTCATCATCTATAAAGCCACCGTACTTCTGATTTGGGTCAGATATTGTCTACTCATACCTTATGTGCCTTTTGAAAGTCCTCCGTGAAAGTCCTATTGAAATATTCACTGTTCCTGGTTGAATTCACGATTCACTAATGCCCCTTTTTGTGCTTGGGCGAAATTGTCACTCACACCGATCTCCAGTCGGTATTACGATGCTTCGACAGCAAAACAAACTACTTACAACGCAATCAGTCTGACGCTTCAAAGGGTTAATACGCACAATACAATTAACCTACACTTCTGACTATTGCAGGCTGATACCTGCTACTCGACAATCTAAACTTTAACGTTCCGCTTGGGTTTTTTGCCTTCTCAACGAATTTGGCACTCAGCCGCCTATCAACCTTAAGCTAAATCAATCGTGGAATGCCCTCTCTGGCGATTACAGCCGTTTCAGGGTCCTGTGATCGAAGGTACCCCTATGCCAGGAAACAGAGTCGGCCTGTTCTGGACTTCACCAACATGTGTGTGACCCCAAGTGTGTGTCTAATGCTCTGCTCTTCAAGGTATATATACTTTTTACCCTAAACTGTCAGGTGGACGGACGCTCATTTGTCCATCTGTCAAAACGATGGGAGATGACGTATATCGAGACAGAATCAATACAAGTCATCTCGCGCGTGACTTAACGGTGATTTCACTTGTCGAGAAAACCGATTCGTTCCTGCCACGCATTGCTATTACTAATGATGACACGACATTTCTATCTTTTAGAATTTCGATTCTCAATTGGCCGTGACGATATCCTGCCACCAACCGATTACGTCTCGTAAGACTCTCGAATACTGTATAAATTAAATGAGATTAGACCTTATCTAACATACCGTTTCTCCCCTGGGTCCCTGCGCTGAAGCTGGATATACACCACGTGTGTTTTTTTCCATGTCCAGCTTCACAGAGAAGTGAAATTCACGTAGGGTTTTTCGCCTTGATACGGAATATCTTTTGAACTTACAATATCTTTATATATGAGGCCCCTTTCCCCTATATTTAGGCTGGCTTTGCCCTGACAGAGTCATGCACTTGGTTTTGCAAGGGGTGCAGAAACGTTTTCAACTGAGAATCACATATATTCTGGAAGGTTTGTGCATATGGCACAGCCATTTCTGTCACATGGGATGGGTGGATTCCGGTTAATTTTGCCCCTTATTTCGTGGATGTTTGGGAGTTTGCAAAGCGTTTATTTGAACGGTATTGTTTTCCTGATTGACCGCTCTGAGTCTTTTAGCCCGCCGTTCACAAAGATCCGTTATTAAGGTGGTCTTGGAGCTCCAGGGTAAAATATTATTCACAGACAATATAACTCCTTAGTCCTTTTATAAAATCTCTTACACCGCCAATATCAACAAATAAACAACTATTAGTGACCGGACATGCTATACCTACACAAACGATTTACACCAGATTCAGAAGCCAGCATATCACTGTAAAAAATTATCGTAATTTTTTACGGTGATATGACCGACAGCTAGTTTCCAGGCATATGACCGTAAGCATTACGGCAAACCTAAAAAAAATGACTGTCATTTGCCGTATATTCCCGTATTTTTTTCACGGTTTGCCGTTATTTGTACAGTCATATGCCTGGAAACTAGCTGCCGGTCATATGACCGTAAAAAATTTCAACCATCATTTGCCTTATTTTCCCGAAAAATTACCATCAAAATAATTACGGTCAAAATGACCGGTGTCAGAGTTCCAGCCATATGGCCCGTAATTAACTGAAAACCATAATTTAATTCCAGCCATCATTATCCGCATTTACCTTGAACCAATAAAAGCATATACGTATGCCAGCCTTAGCGGGGATCCGTGGCCATAAGCCATAAGATCCATCGAATATCGGTGACGCAGTACGAACAGTCTGCTATTCTGCATGATTACCGAAACAATTATACGCATAAAAAATTGACGTTATTTGATTTTCATGTCCAAGACTGCAAAGAACATAATTCACTTGGCCACAAACTTTAAAAATGATAGTAATGCGTAGTTGTTGGTCTTCAAATGCATCGGGCATCCTTCTTGGAAATGGCGACTTCCAGAGTGACATATGGCAAGGCCGATCCCACAATTCACAATTTTTACTGCCATGCGACGTAATTGGACAGCGTGATAGGAGAAGTACGTTCATTGGGTCAACTCTGCGGGTTTTTTTTACGGCAACGGGTTAAAATTAATTTACGGCCTCGAAACCGTTGTATTTGATAGTCATCTGACAGTAGTTAACCGTAGAATTACGGTAATGTTTTACAGTTTAGGTCTCTTTGTAAAGAACTAACAAACTGTCACGCTTCGAGTGAATCAGCTCGGTCATTCACCAGAACCAGTTAGTCATTTACCAAGTCACTCGCCAGAGTTCAACACACTTTTTACTGCAGTTAACAAGACGAAGGAGTGCTCGCTGTGTCCGACACAGCGAGCAGCAAGTACTCCACGGTCATGCTAGCTGCACAGTGTGTTGGATATTCGTCCAGACCAAGCAATTCCAGGTCTAGCAGTTGTCGCGGAACGGAGTTACCTCTCAGAAAAAAACAGGGGATCTGCTCTCCCCGAGGAAATCATCACTGCTTGAAACTGTTATAAGCTGGTTTTCTAGATAAATTCCAAAGGACAAATATTCCACGGCGTATTTTAGAATTATAGAATAAAGGCGTAAGGATTAATTCTATGGTGATTAAGCAGAAATTACTGCTTGAGCAGAGCCGAGAATATTAGTTTAAACAATATTTTATTCATGAGAAAATATGATGCAAAAGTACAGTATAATAAAAACATGATGATTGTCATACACAGTGCTCAAAACAATGGTATGCATTAAAGTAGCGAGTCAAGGACGAGATTTGTTGAAAGGATTCAGCAGTAAGCTTTTAGCTTGTATAAGCCGTCTCCTTTGGATTACTGACGAAATTTAAATGGTAGCAGCAGGCACTAAGTAAAATATTGTTTAAACATGAGAATCAGAGAGATTAAGGAGAGACATAGAGAGAGCAGGAGAATAAGATGGGAAAAGGAACAGGAACTTAACCCTTTACCGTACAAGTGTAGCTGATGACACTTGAAGAATAATTCATTAAATAACTGGAAATTTCCAATGACCGTCCCAGAATCACAGCTCATGACACCCCACCGGAACGAGCTTATCGAACTCGTTCCAATGAGGGGTCATAAGCCATGTTCCCGAGACAAAAGTTGAAAATATAAAAGGATTTAAATAGCGATTTTCATGGATATCACTGACCGTTACATTGGGCAAAGGGATAACTAGGAGACATGGGGACAACCTGAATTCAGCGTTCGCTACCAAAGGATATTCAATAGGGCAGCCTCGATGAAAATATGGGTAATGGTGTGACAAGTAACACCAGAAAAGTTGATGAGTGCACTGTTACTTATCAAAGCGTTCATTCAGCATTATGAAGTCCTGCACGGCTCTAAAAACAGTAAGGTTATCATCATTATTCAATCGTTCGGATCCAAATAGTAGGGCGAGGGGCTCAAGAGTAAAGGACAACGCATTGATTGTGGAATTACGAGCATCGTCATAGATTGTGCTCAATAGTTTCGAGATCCCCACACTGGCAACGTGGAGATGGTGAGAGATGGTTATCGTATAAGTGGGCGTTGATATTACTGCAATGCAGGCGTAACCTGCAGTGATAAATTTGTGCAGCACGGGATTTGGCTCCATAGTAAAAAACTGGTGGTCGCAAGTTCGCACCATTTATAAATGTTTTGAAGTTTATGAGTGACGAATTTTCTCTTACTGAGGGGGGTAATCTATTCCACTGGTCAGTAACCTCCGGGATAAACGAACACTTATATAAGTTGGTGTGACAAAAGGGAACACGGTGGTTGTTTTCCGATCGGAGATTATAGCTTTGGGTAATAGATGAAATAATTGGTGGCACCTTAGTGGATATATAAGGGGGGTGTTAATTTGTGATACATCTTAAAAAATTGGATAAGCTTGTGCTTTCGGCGTCTTTCTTCCAGTAAAGCCCATTGAGTTTCTGTGTAGAGAAGGTCTTTACTACAGCTCACAGTGGCACCAGTAACTATTCTTGCTGCAGCTACTTGTAGTTTCTCCAGGTCAGCTGCTTGAGTTGCTGAGCAGTTGTCCCAGACAGAGTCAGCGTATTCCAAAAGAGGTCGGACAAATGCGAAGTATATCTTTTCAAGGACTTTCCGGTCAAGTGTAAACTTATGGGCCCTGAGCATGTCAATCCGTGTCCAGGCTTTAGCGCACACGTGATCGATATGGTCGTTCCATGTACAAGCTTTATTCAGAATTATACCCAGATGCTTGTGACTGCTCACCTCGGAAATTTGAGTTCCGCTTAAATATATAGGTGGGTGCACCGGAATGTTACTTTTACGTGATATGATCACGGATTCCGTTTTAAGGGGGTTGAACTCAACGAGCCAAGTTTTAGCCCAGTGTTCAATTGTGGCTAGATCACGATTTAGTATGATGGCACCTTGGTCAGGATTCTCAATTATAAGATAAAGGGATGTATCATCTGCGAATAAACGTATACTGCTAAGTAGGTTTTCGGTAATATCGTTGATGTAAATCAGGAATAACAGGGGACCAAGGATCGAGCCCTGTGGAACACCAGACGTTATTGGTTTCCAAGGAGATGCCTCCGAGGCTACAAGGACGCGCTGGCACCGATCAGAAAGATAGGATTTTACGAAACAAAGTAAGTCGCCAGATATTCCTATTCTCTCAAGCTTGTGAATAAGACCAACATGCCAAACTTTATCAAATGCCTTGCTAACATCACAAAAAACGACTCTTACTTCTTTCCCTTCGTCAAGAGCATGACAAAATTCACCATAGAGGTCTGTCAGTTGTAGGACCGTTGAGTCACCTGGAGTAAAACCAGATTGAAACTGGCTTAGTATATTGTTATCACATAAAAAATGCCATAATCGCTTGAAAATACATTTTTCAAATAGTTTACCAGTACAGCTAAGCAAAGATATTGGGCGATAGTTAGTAACTATATTAGACGGATTCTCTTTCAACACCGGGGTCACATTGGCTTTTTTCCATAACTTTGGAAAGTAGCAGTTGTCTAATAACCTGTTGAAGAGGGCTGTAAGTGGGTCACACAACGAGTGTTTACATTCTTTTAGAAGCCTCGGACTTATAAGATCTGGACCAGATGCCTTCGATACCTTGATACTCTTGATTGCTTCATACACTTCCTTGCTTTCAAGTGTTATCTTGTCAAGCGATTGTAGGGCAGGCAGGGGTGAATCAGGCAAGGGATCATTAGTGTCATCCAATGTCGAAATGGAACAGAAGTAATCATTGAACGCTTCCGCCTTTTCGAGATAGGTTGAATAGAGTTTGTTTAGGTGATTTGTAGTCGGGATTCCAGGGACATGTTTACAGATAAATGTTTTTAATGTTTTCCACCACACTTACGAGGGTGTTTCCGAACAACTTAGTTCTGACTGGACTTTCGATATGTATGTAGATTTAGCTTTCCTAACAGGTGATACGACGTCATTTCGTTTGTGCTTATATCTCGCCCAGAATATTAGAGTGTATAGTATGCATAAGTTGATAATCGCTGATCAGTCCTTCACTTGACAGCCAGATAGATAGATAGATTCTTTATTCACGGTACACATGCATGTAAAATGGTTACAAATAAACATATTGCACAAATGTAATAAGTAGTATACCGTGGGAAGTGGCATGGCCAGACTGGCTGTCTACCTGTCACCCCCTGTCTACCTGTCACCCCCCTCCCCTGGAAGATGGAGTGATTGCAAACAGACTGTGACCAAACGAATGGACGTAGAACCAGTTACGTGACACATGATGGAGAATGGCGATCGAATCGTTTCTTTTCTGGGGCCGGAGGTATGGTGCACCATATACGACAGCTGGAAGTTGAAAGTGGTACTTTAACCCTTTACCTAACATGAAAAGCAGACGACACTTGCAAAAAAAATTCTTGAATAATTAATTTTTTTTATTTTTTGTCTCAAAAACATAGGTTATGACTCCTCGTTGGAACGAGCTCGACGAGCTCGTTCCAACGAGGGGTCATAACCTATGTTTTTGAGACAAAAAATGAAAATATTTTGAAAATTAATTGGCGATTTTTGAGAATAGCGCTGGCCGGTTTTGGCCGTTACGTTGGGTAAAGGGTTAAGGTTAGCAAGAAGCAACCTGCTTATACTACTCCCTCACTACTCACCATAACACCTGAGAGCGACAACAAGTCCTATCGTGAAGTTCGTGTCGTTTAGACTGCGACAAAGAGGTAGGTCATTATGTTTGGGCGGGGAGTCTACGTTATCGGCATCATCTTCGTAGGATAACGAATGTGATGAATTATTTGTTTAGATTATTGTTTGCAAGTTCTTAATTGCGTACATATAGCTTTTTACATAGCACAACTGAGGGAGGAAGCGCAACGGGTTGCACAAAACGAGGATTCTAGATGAAGACACAGAGCATGACTTTGACAATTTCCAAGTTTACGAAGTGCAATCAGGGCAGTAGGGATTATTGCAGCGGGCATAGCTGGAATGTGACGAAATGAATGTGGAAGTTAAGTTGTTCTTAAGCATGGTTCTGTCGCTAATATTACGAGTTGTATCGTCCAACGCATTCCATAGTTTCGGAAAGGTGAATAAAGGAAGTTTTGCCAGAGTTTGGATCCGTGTTTTTTTCTAATGGAGAGGAGGCCAGTCTGTCTGGTTGTCCTACCAGATGGATTGTGAATAATTTGAAATATATCATTGAACGAAACCGGTAATCTGCCCTTCTGCCAGTCAAACACGAACAGTAGTGCATGTTGTTTAAACAAATCATTAGCCTTGAGTATCTGATGTTCCTTAAACAGGGGATCTGTATCAGAATTGTACTTTTTGTTATTAATTATTCGTAATGATCACTTATGCGTGACAGTGAGTTTTTCGATAGCTCTTGAGTTGCCTCATGCCTGGATTCCGTATACCAAATGACTATGTATGAGGGCGTATTACAATGTTTTCAGAGCTGTGTGAGGGAGGATACTTTTAAAAAATTTACTTTGTTGAGACTATAGTTTGCCCGTGCTATATTCGAGCATAATCGGGATTTGTGAGTCTTGTAGGATAAGTGTTCATCAATGCCAATTCCTAAACATTTCACAGATTTTTCTGTTACAGGGGCCCCAACCTTGTTAATGTTTTGGTTATTTATTTTTACCTCTTGGCAGAGATTATTGTTCCTACCTTTATTTGGATTAAGTATAATATACGAGTTTTCTTAGCATTCGGCATTAGCTGTTCACAGAGACCATTCGAATAGTTTTTGATGCTCTTCATTGAAATACGGTGTTACTGTCGGAGCCTGCGCAGTGTGCAGTGGTGTCATCGGCAAATGATAAAAGATTGAGTGTTGTTGATTTACTTATATCATTTATATATAAAAGAAAATTGAGCCATGTTGTTCACCTCAACTCTGTTTGGCTAAATCCGATTTGTGTTCTCCGTACATAACATATTGAGACCTGTTGGACAAGTAACTTCTAAACCAATTGTTGACGACACCTCGGATGCCATATTTTCCCAGTTTACCTAATAGTATTTCGTGTTTTATGGTGTCAAAGGCCTTTGACAAATCCAGGAACAATGCTAAGGACTGTTTTTTTCCATTTTTTTTCTTTTCTATTGCGATGCTTTTAAGAAGTTGAATAACTGGATGAATAGTGCTATGTAGATTTCGGAACCGTATTGGTGAGGGTATAAAATATTAATCCTTTTGAGGAAACTAGTTAGTCTCACTTCCATGAGTTTTTCCATTACTTTTGAGAATACCGGAAGTAATTTGTATCACTGTCGCGATTTTCATCCTGTCTGGTACTTTGCCGTTTATGAAAGAGCTGTTAATTATATGTGTTAGAGGATCCAATGCTTCGTTTATCGTATGTTTAAGAAGACAGATTGTGATATCATCGCAATCTTTTGATAATTTTGGCTTCATTGTATTTACAACTCTGTTGACTTCTGCAGAATTTGTGGGTATTAAATAAAGATTGTTGGTAACATTGTTGTTCATGTAGTCTGAGTTGGACTTATGTGGTTTCTGAATCTGTTCGGATATGGTTTCTCCAATGTTGATAAAGAAATTGTTGAATTCTGCGATGTCATGTGGCTGGCTTAATTCGATATTGTCCTGGATGAAGAACGAGGGTAATCTGGCTTCACGTTTTCCTTTATTGATGGCTTCGTTTAAAATCTGCCACGTTCTTCGCATATTGTTTTTGTTTCCGTTTAGGATATCTCTATAATAAATGTCGAAAATTCTATAGTAGTTATAGTTTTGTGAGTTCCTTTCGGTGGGAGCTTTGGGTTTTTTGTTGTAGAATTTTTCTTTATTGTTGGAGGATATTACAAACCCTCTTGTCATCCAGGGTTGTTTTTTAATAAATTTTTTGTTCTGGCGAACACGTTTGAGAGGGAATGCTATTTCATAAGCTTTCATATAGACTTTTAGAAAGGTCTCATATGACTCATTGGGACAATTCGATTGAATAACAGGGTTAAAAATCACTTTGAGAGAGACGTGTTTTGGATTCAACAATTCTTTCTGCGTTTATAAAACTTTTCAGTGTGGTGTATCTTTTGGTTTGGGTTTTTCCTCAATATAAAAAAACACCAAAATGATCGGAAACGCCTGATATTACTTTTCCAGGTAGTGCTGTTCGTGAAACGTTATTAAAGAAGATATGATCTATCAGACTAGCAGAACGACAGGTTACTCTCGTTGGCTTGGTGATATAAGGTAGAAAGCTCTGACTAAACATATGATCAACAAATCCTTCCGTTTTTGAGTGTGTAGTTGCTTTTAGAAGGTCTAGGTTAAGATCCCCCACAATATAAACTTGTTTATTTTCGGCATTCAGAACATTCGTTATTTCATTTAATTTTGATAAGAAGAGGTTGATGTCGGCTTTGGGAGGGGTGTTGGGTATATAGACGACGCCAATAATTCTGGGTTGGTATTTATTTTTAATTTCAATAAAGAGAGATTCAAAAGCATGGGGAATGAAGAATGAAATATCATTGCGAACTCTCTCTATATATATATAGACTAACTCCTCCTCGACCATCATCATTCTCGGGTCTCATACGTTTAATAATCAGGGCATAACCATCCATATCTGGAGGAATTTGGAATATTTTGATAAGCCATATTATGTCGAAGAAGTTCTTTCTTGTTTGTAAATTATATAACATGTTTTGGAAGGAATCCCAATGGGCCTTCAGGCTTTAGCAACTGAGGTGGAAAATTGAGAATCCTGCGTCTATTTTACGAGCCGTTGACTGCAAGTCACAAGGCGAAAAGTAGGTGCAGTCAGTTGCGCGGTTTTTATATGGGGATTCGTCATTTTCTGGCAGGGAACATACTTTGTCATTATAGAGCCTTATAAAGTCATACTCTGCATCTACCTGCACCTCGCGAAGTGTAATGTTACCCGCCATCCTACCATCCTTTCCCTCTGGAAAAATTATACAAGACATAAATAGAATATGTTATTTCAAGATGAAGATAAAAGGAGGTTAAGCCCCAGACATTGTTGAAGTGTTGGAAAGGGTGATATTTTTTTACATTTTTAGTCAGTCTGTTGCAGTAATAGTCAGTAATTGAGAGTTTGGTTGGAAACAAAATTACTCCGTACAAGCAGGTTAAAAACATTGTAGTATATATACAGGTACGTTTCAATATCACCCTACCTAAGATTGCAGTGATATGGTATCTTGGATGGGTGATTGAACAAATAAATTTATAAATAAAGGAGTTTACAGTAAAACAATGGATTGAATGAGTTCAGAGAATGAGTGAGTGAATGAATAAAAAACGAGGTGGAAGAATCAATGGAAACAAGTAGGTAGAAAAGAAAAGAAGTGGAGAGTGGAGGCATTTGAAGAGGTTGAGATGAAATGAGTGAAACGAAAGGAGAAAGGGGGAATAAAGGAATTATGAATGGACAAATAATAAGGGGAACCGATCTTAATTTGTGATCCTAAACAGTATGTTAGTCACACACACCCCACAGTAAACCAGTCACCCACCCACACCTCCATCCGCCAGTCCATCCATCCTATCGAAATGAATGAATGAATCCTTAATCCAACACGAATGACATATGGCACTGGTAAACAATTTTTTGAATAAATAATTTCTTCCATGCCCTATGTCGAGAACACAACCAACAACCCCCCCCACCCTCACACACATCCCCCCCCCCCCGGAACTGCCCATTACAATGAGGGCTTAGTAGCCATATTACCGAGACAACAAATGAAAAAAATCATGAAATTGAATAGATATCAATGATACTGGCGGGTTTGTTGGTACATTGGGCAGATGGTCATCGACTAAACGGGTGAGACTTAGGTGTGTGTGTGTTTGGGGGGGGGGGGGGTGGCGGTAGGGTTTTTTAAAGTTAACTTACGGGTTCGACGAACTAGCGCTGGAGAAGCTGCATGGTATAAATTCACTGTTGAATACTGAATAGTTGATTTGTTATTGAATAATGTCACGTAATGTTATATAGCTGTATTTTTGTCACCCACCCACCCACCCACCCACCCAGTCGAACAGTCACCCATTCACACATCTATCCATCCTCCCGGAATGAATGAATGAATGAATGAATGAATGAATGAATGAATGAATGAATGAATGAATGAATCCAGCTGGAACAGCATATGATACTAGTGAAGTTATCTGACTGGTACTAAATCGACGAACTTGCGCTACAGGCCCCAAACGAACGAACGAACGAACGAATGAATCCTTAATCCAACACGAATGATATATGACACTTACAAACAAATTCTTCAATAACTATTTTCTTCCATCCCCTGTGTCGAAAACACAACCCACAAACCACACTGGAACAAGCTCATTACAATGAGGGCTCATATGCCATATTTCAGAGACAAAAAATGAACAAATCGTGAAAATAGGATAGTGGTCAATGGCGTTGACGGTTTTGACGTTACATTTGGCAGATGGTCAATGACAAACCGGGCGAGAACTAAGGATTAAATTTATTTTACTGGTATTAAATTGACGAACAAGCGTTGGATACACTGCAAGGTATAAGTTGACTTTTGAAAAGTTGATTTGTTAATGAATAATGTTATATAATTGCGTCATGGAATTAACACTTTAATAACTGACAATTGACAATCATTACAGCCCTTATTCCAACACGAACAACAGACGACACTTATAAACAAAATTCTTGAGAAACTAATTTTTCTTACATCACTTGTGTCGGAAACACAGCTTACAACCCCCACTGTTACGGGCTTTAACAGCTCGTTCCAAATGAGGGATTACAAGCCATATTTCCGAGCCCAAAGATAAAGAAATCATGATTTGTAAATAGCGGGTTGGTGAATAGCGCTGCCCGGTTTTGGAGCTACATAAGGTGAAGGGTTAATGCCTAACCTAAGAAGAATAAAGAGGGGAGGGGGGGGGGGGGGGTCTTAAATTATCTTACTGGTGCTGAATTGACGAACTAGAGCTGGAGGCTCTGCAGGGTATAACTTATCTGATGAATTGTTGAATTGCGCTTGATAAAAAATAAATGGGGTGGGGGGTACTTTAATTTGTTGCCCTAAACAGAAAGTAAGTCATACACTCATCCACCAACACACTCGATCAGTCACGCATCCACCCATCCAGTTACACGCTGCTTGACAAATCTTGTATTTCAAAAAGGCTTAATTGCTGTTTAGGAGTTATGTTTATTTACTGTTATTATGAGCAAACTGTTTTGTTTGTAATGTTGTTAATTTGTGGAAACGAGTAGTCTGGTTCCAAATTAACCCTTTACCTGACGAATCGCCCGCATCCGCGCGCGTAATATGCAAATTCAGCAGTTGAAAAAATATTATATTTCAAAAAATTTCAACAAAACCATATCATGTGACCACTTGTTGGAACGACGTCGACGAGCTCGTTCCAACGAGGGGTCACATGATATGGTTTTGTTGAATTTTTTTGAAAAATTAAAAAAAATAATATTTAAAATAATAAATTTTGATATCGTCTGCGTTGGGTAAAGGGTTAAGAAAGAAATATGGCTGGCTGCCACCATTGATTGTAAATAAATGTTTAAATTCGACAAGCGCTTTTATTGAACTCATTTTCCCCACAGTTGCGCCGTACGACAAACAACCCACAATAGTCTTATGAATTTGATATCTTCATTTTTGGCGCTCAAACATAGCTTATAACTCCCCATTGAAAGAAAAAAAACATAGGGTTAATTATTTAATTTATAGTCAATTGATGAATGTGTTCTGTCTCAAATAATAGTGAAGTATTTGAAAATATTGCATTCAGCCTTCGGGGACCAGCTCTCCATCACACCGGATTCTGACAGGCTACCTTGAACTGTGGCTGACTTCAAAACTGGTTGGCCGTGAAAGAGCTAAAACTAATCTCTTGTTTCTATGGAAAACTATCCTACTCCGCACTAGAAATACACTTCGACCCGGTAACTTTTCTGCACTTACAGCAACTGAGAAATATCGATTATTGGTTGCCTTCACTGCACTGAAGTGTTTTCCTAGCAGAATCTGTGACACTGAGAAACATTTTAAAGTACCCTTGCATGGAAAGGTAAAATGGACTAGCTGTGCCTTGTAAGTATTGTTTCTTTTTGTGCTATTGAATTTATTCCGTTTGTCATTTTTTTTCTTTACATAACTCGAGCAATTAGATTCTTCAGCAACTTGTATATTTTTCTTCAGTGAGGTAAATATTTTTGTGGGGTGCACATTTTTCAGAAGCTGAGATCTGAACTAGCTCCAAACAATATATCATGGCAGGTTTGTGGAAACAGAAACTTAAAAGTAACCTAATCGTAGCGTTTTATTGAGCCTTCAACCCGGGAAGCATAATTTATTTCCGCGTAAACAAAACAGCAGCACTGCGTAGCAAGATGAAACAAGACACAATAAATCGGCAAGAAGGATTAGAAATAATTTAATTTGTAGGATTAAATTATTACTGAACCTTTGTGTAAATACAAAAAATAGTTTTGACAGTAAATTATATTTCTAGGACGGTGACCAACGAGGCCTTCCAAACCACAAAATGGAAACAAAATTTGATCAAAGAATTAAATGAGCTTTACGTGGGTTTTGCGGTACGGTGGCGTTTTAAAATGAAGAAAAACAATTTGGTGAAAATCATCTTGTGAGATTTAGTTTTAGTACTAGTTTCGGATGAACACCCAGTGCACGTGCATTCTATACCATAATTAAGGTATTTTGAAACCTTCAAGCAATTACTTTAAAACTTAACTGTTTGATAAATTAACTTTTAATGAGCAGTTTTTGGAGGCAGTTATTCTCATACTTGTGCAATCCAGCCTGCACAAAAAAAACAAACTGTAGTGACAGTTGTCTTTTTCCAATTGATATGAGCTCCGACCTGGAATTTTGATATATTTTATCATGATTAAAATTTGAGTAAAATTTCTGTAAATATGCTACTGAACCCGACATATACAAACACCAACCATTTCGATCATGTTAATAACTGGGAGTTTTTTCAAAAAGTATGGTAGGCCGTACCAGTCAGTGGTGTTCTATGGAGTGTGTTTGTCTCGGATACCCAGGAAAAACGGATGTAGTTTCTTGGCAAGCCTAGTCCGTGCCATGGAGAATCGACTCTCTATTGCAGAGTAATCTCAGTACTTGTTTCCAGCGAACTATGAACAGGGATCTTTCTATGCATGAACCGTTGGTAATTTCCACCGGGGGTGAGGCTCAGAAAATTATCAAGCTTCTGACAAATAACGGTCTCCCTTTCCAATAATTAAAAAACATTGCTTCCGGGATATCGCCGCAGTAATGCCACTGGAGAAGTAGATTTTTCTGTCGGATAGCTGACCAATAGTGGGTTATGAGGTAATGGACGATAAAACTAATCATGGGTCTGGGAGTCCTAACTTGTTGGGGAATTTCTCTTTCTTGGACTAACCGTTCCAGTAACCAACAGCTCACTCCCATATGTTGCAATTGTTTATTCACGAGACATGCTCACTCCCATATGTTGCAATTGTTTATTCACGAGACATGCTCACTCCCATATGTTGCAATTGTTTATTCACGAGACATCACATATCGCCACGCCTCAAATGAATTGTTATCAACGGGAATGGACATTTCGCGCTGTCTGTAAGGGAAGAGGCGAGGATTTCATGGGCTCTTGGGTCACGCATCGCCTCATTTTAGCTCAGTTGGTATGGTGGCAGACAGAGCATTTATGGCTAGGCGATTTGGTGATGTAAAGCTGGGATCGACTCCCGTGAGGACCACTTTTCGAAAAACTTTACTGTTTTCAACCCAGTTGCTCGGTCCCAGGACTATGCCTGGTGGAATTTCTGCTTGACATAGGCGATATAAAATTAAATTCAACCAGTTGCATCTTCACATAATTAAGATTCCTGTGTTTAAAAGCTAGAACGACATATAACCCATTACTATTTACATGTCCAGAATCTAGCGTTTCTACAAATCATCCAGTTAATAAAATTCAAGTTAAATCTTGTGATCGATCACTATACCCAATAATAATTCCCGAAAATATAATCTACAATTAAACTCGCATCGTAGAGAAATATCGAAGCCAAAATAAAGAGGTCGTCCAACCCAACTTTGGTCAAATTTCAGGAATTTTTCTTAAATATGGGCAGAAAGAAATAACCTCAATCAATTATATACCATAATCTTTGGAAAGAAGCACAGAACACATGAAACTGAAATTTACTATGGATTTGCTGTCACGTGGTTGGGAGCAATGCCTGAATGTTTGATATTGCATAAGTGAAAAAAACAAAATTTTGTCAATAAAATACCTTAAAATGACTGAGTAGTTGTATTTTGCTATTTTGCAATAATTCTAGTACAGACGACTCGGAGAAATATTTTTCCTTTTCCATCCATGTGAAGAATGGGCAGTGAGACTAATTCGAAACCATGGTATCTGCAGTTTCCCAATGGCGCCAGTTCGTCTTGTTTTTGTTTTGAAGTAGAAAATTCAGCTGGGGTCAAGCCAATACAGCTCAGAGCAACAGATATGGAGGCACGAGTGACTTCATCAATGAAAAATGAATAATATACAATACGAACATTTTGCAGTAATTATACCTCATAACTCTGTTGAAGATGGTTTAATATTTTTGTCAAATTCACAAAAAGTTTTTCATTGATAATCTGAGGGAGAAAAAAACTACCCAAATTTTTTTATTTGGTATCATGTGTGTCATTTCTGAGTTGGCATAGAGCGTGTGAATGTTCATTCTATGTTTTATTTTACTTCACATAATTTGTTTTGAAATTATCGTCGTCCTGTATTTAGTTTTTGAGAGGGTGGCTGTCAACTGAACTGACCGATTTTACAACAATAATAGCTTATTTGTCCATTGAATCCGTCCGATAAGCAGTCAATGAAAGGAATGAACAAAACCACGATTATGTCGGTTAACTCTTTGAAAGCGTAAGACTGATTTTTCGGTCCAAGGCATAATTTCGTTCCATTTTTGTCTTATTACAAGAGGTCTATACACGGGGCATTGATGGTAAAATAATAACTGCAGTCTGTAGCGAGACCGCTGCAGACTGCAGTTATTATTTTGTCCTCCCTGTTTACTGATATTGGACTGACCCACCTCACTGTAAGTGTACACAAAAGCGATACCATTCCAGGAAACGAGGGTTAAAAGGGTTAATTAGTTCAGTTCATTTGTCTGCAATGTTTTAAGTGTTTGAGCCTCACTTGGGTAGGCTAACCACTGGGGAATGTTTATGTTGTAGATACATGTTGACATGCGATTTTGGTGGTACCAATTTCATAATACAATCTTTGTGACGCTACCAGTTATAAGGTCGGTTTTGACCAATTTGACACTGAATATAGCTGAGTGGCAAAGACAGTTGATTTTACGATTTTCCAAACTTTCACTGCAGATGGACAACTAAAAGCGTTGTTGTTCTCCTATTTTGAAGTCTTTCGGTAGCAGACAAAACATGGAAGTGGAATACCGGAACTTCTGGGATAAATACACATCGGCTTTCAATCAAATGATATTTTCGAACAAACACAATTATGACGCTTACCATTAATATTTGAAAGGATACATTTTTGTTTTCAAACCCAATTATCTGGTTTCATATTTTACGTATCGACAACAACAGAATTATATTACGAACTTTTTGCTGTCTATACTTAGTCCTATTCACTAAGGAAAGACAGCAAAAAGTTCAAGTCAGTCATGTTTTCGTTGTGAGGTTCCGTGATAATTCGACCCGACACCGTGCCGGGTTGCATAATTGAACCACCACGGATCCTCCTGCCCAGATTAGTGTTTACATTATTGGGCTGAGCAATTGAACCGCCACGGTTCCTCCATCCAGTTTAGTGTTTGAAATATGTTCACATCGGTCCTACATATGTTGGAAGAAGGGGAAGGGGTGGGGGTTTGGTGACAATTCTCCACACAGCTCCACCGGGCTGTTCGATCGAATAGTTACAGATCCTCCTAGGGGGCGCGGTGGCGTTGCGATAGCCGGGTCTCGTCAGTTCACCAAATTTAAGCAACGTCGAGCCCGGTTAATCCCTGCTTGGGTGACCGTCTGAGCGATCGATTCGGACTCCCGCGTTGTGTCCTTGGGTAAGGCACTTAACCCCGATTGTCCACATGGAGATGACGATGACGCCGTGTACTAAGGCGAACTATACGTTGATTGTGCGCTTGTCTTCAACCAATCTAACCCTACCTGTGCTGCAGTGCGGAGTTACAATGTTGGGGAGCTAAGAGCTGCCTGTCGTTGTTCGGTGGTTCTCTCCGGGTACTCCGGCTTCCTCCACCTGTAAAACTGTCACCGACACGATATGAGCTTGGCTGTTAAAGTGTCGTTAAACCCTACTAATAAATTAATTAAATAAATAACACATTCTCCTATCCAGTTCGGTGTTTGCAATATTGTTCAATGTCAATGTTTGTTTTACGCAAAACTTATGTATACTAGGTTCAAGAAGTTAACCATTTGAACACTGGTGGTATCTTCCATGCCAGTTCAATGTCAGAAATTAGAAGAGTCCACATTCATTATTTGGGATAGACTAATCAATATTTTCAACGTGCAGCCTTGAGGCTGTACGTTGAAAATATTGATATTGATTGGTCAACCCCACATATTTCTTCAACAGCCATCCTATTTAATGACATTACGGCGTATCATGTTCCTGGCCGCAAAAGTGGCCGCTCGGGTTCAAAGGGTTAATTGTTAAACACTCTACGATAATCAAACCGTTTTTCCCGCTATAACGTTTACCTACCGAAAATACTTGGAAAGGAAATTGAAAAGTTGTCCTGCAATTTCGACTGTATCGCGCAGTAATGGCATTGTCAATGCACCTTTCCCCTGTGAATGTATTGGGTTGCATCACCTTGCACAATTGAGAAGAGTGTGATCGTTTACGCAAGTCTTAGATTTTTGAAAACAATATTTTGCCAAAGTTCAAGATTTACCTTATACGGTTACAAACCGCCATGTGACCGAGTTCCCGCATGGTTTTTCAAATCCAAGCTGATTTCGTTTTCATGCATTTTTCATCGAGGCGTTTGTAACACATCAGAGACGAATTGGTAAAATATGCTTCCCCGGAGTCTGGAGGTTGAAATCTTTTATTTGAAATCCAATCATTGGAAATACCGATCTATTCGTGATATTTGCAATTGGTTACTTTTGCCATTGGAAGCTTGTCTGTCAACAAACTAAAAAGTATTGTTTTCGACAAAAAGTGAGTTGAAAATTTTCCTCATGTTTGTTTGACGTCCCCTTATTGTCAAGAAAATTCTTTGTCTATTAATTCTTTGAACCTGAGCGGTCGCTTTTCCTGCCAAGAACTTGATACGTCAGAACGTCGTAATATGGGATAGCTGTTCAGTAAATGTGTGGGGTAGACTAATCAATATTTTTAACGTGCAGCCGCGAGGCTGCACGCTGAAAATATTGATTGGACTACCCCAAATAATGAATATGGACTCGTCTAATTGCTGCTATTGAACTGGCATGGAAGGTACCACCAGGGTTTAAGTAAAATATAAAATTCTAAGTTTGGTGAATGAATGAATGCAGGTGAACCCACCCTGTCAAAGAGTTAGACAAGGAGCCAAGTCTCATGAGAGCTCTCTTTAACAAGTTCCCTCAGATTCTTTATTCACGATATACATATATGTATGATGTAAACAAAAATAAAGATTATACATGAGTAACAGATAGCATACCGTGGGAAGTGGCATAGCCAGATTGGCTGTCTACCTGCCACCCCCCAAAGGAAACAGAACTCGCGAACAGACTGTGACTAGATGAGTAAACATGGGGCGATTTATCCGGTCAACATCTCTCACATAAAAAGTTTAAAACGTGTATTTGAAAAGTTACCCCTTATCTATAGTATCTAGATATGTTGTAAACCTGATAATTGGTGGACAAAATCCAGCGAGAACGTTTCATCACTGTTCGTCTTGATTCAATCTTAAGTTTTCAATACTTGTTTAATAAATCTCGATCCACTGGTGTCAACGTCTCGCGTTCTGATAACAATTCTATGGTAATCGGAGAAAGAAAGGGGTGACTTTTGCGACACTCAACTGCATGTAACCATTATTGGTCTCTGTGAAACACATAGACTATTGTTTTTGTATGGTTTCTTTTTCTTTTCTTCTTCTTCTGCTGTCTTCTGTCTTCTATGACCTTCCTTGTCCGCACTTTAACTCGACAACAAATCGTCATATCTCGTTGCTTTTTGGCATACTGATAGACAGTCAGAAGTTCTTGGCCACCTATGTGTTTCAGGTCGCTAGACTCCTTAAGTATGGCCCGGTTGGCCACAGGGTTTTCACAGCCTCTAATTTCCTGTAACAGTAAATTATCCTGAAGCAATACTATGTTATATTTATTCACACTGGAGACAATGTAAGCAATCAGATTACAGAAGTGGAGTTGCTATCAAACATTAAATGTTATCTGCTATTTTAATCAGATGTCAGTTCCTCAAATAAAGTTGAGAGAAACCCTTTGCTTTGCAAGGAAATAAAAGTATAAATTATTCAGTTCAATGCTTTTAACCCTCTCAGGACTTCAATGTGGGTTACAAAGCTTTTATTTCATGCAATATGAGAATAATGATAACCCTTCCCATACTCACATTACTGCTCTAAACATCATTCAAATAAGTGGCAGAGCAAAAATGTCCATTTCTGATTTCTTGATCGAACCCTTTGAATGCTGTGCACATATCTGCTTTTTCTGACTTCTTGGATTTTTTTTTATCTGATTACTGTATGAATATCTTTAAATACTATTAACGAAAGTCTATTTCTGATTTCTTTAAAAATAGTTCA
Source organism: Pictodentalium vernedei (assembly GCA_031216915.1). Lineage (NCBI taxonomy): Eukaryota > Metazoa > Mollusca > Scaphopoda > Dentaliida > Dentaliidae > Pictodentalium > Pictodentalium vernedei. The sequence goes on from CM062295.1 coordinate 159,038,648, forward strand.
CCCCAAATGTAAGCCTCCATCAATTCTCTTTCTATTTTGTTTATTTCTGATGCTTTGACCCCTTTCACACAGACTTGAATTTACTGCATGCATTAAATTCTGTTTCTCAATTTTATAGAACACTTTTTATAGTTTCTTTTCGCAGAATGGCTAGAAACTGTTGGGTCCATTGGCTGAAACATTGCTTGTGCACAGGCCATATATACAGAATTTGATAGCCTTACTATGGTCATAACGCGTAGATTAACGCGCAGACAGACGTGCTATTCGTGCGCATTTCACGACAGGACTTCTAGTTTTAACTGTATGCACCAGAAAGTGTTTTTCCAAGTAGTACTAGTAGAACACCTACCGCAGATGGGAATTTTGAAGTATCAGATGCTGAAGTTCTTTATGTTTGTGAAATTAAGAAAAAACTGGAGAGAATTCTGATGTAAACTGGGGTGGGAGGGGGGGGGGGGGGTGTTCCAATGTACTCTTTTTAGAAAATGAGCGTAACATCACACGGATACCTGGTCTTGTATACATCTATGCAGCTCGGAGTCATCAATTTCGTCTTCAAAGTGACAGAGAAAAAACTCGGACATAGACTTTCAGGTATTTATTTATTTATTTATTTATTTATTGAGGTTTAATGGCACTTTCGACAGCCATTCATACTTCGTATCGGACAGTTTTATGGGTGGAGGACGCCGTAAGACATTGCGGATTAAATGCCAGGCAAGTACCAATAGGCTCCAGGCTAAACAAATTTTATACCGAAGCACATACGAATTTCAATGTACCACACTGAAATAAGCTCTTTTATCCAGAGCTCCAAGCTCCACCAGCTCAGAAAGCACAAAATGTATGGTTCAGTCGCTTTCAGTCAGGGGATAATACCACCCTGTTTGATAGCAGTTACTTACTTAGACAATGGTGTGAGCCTAATAATTAAAATGCGCATTCCTCCTACAATGCAGCTAGCTCATACGTTTAGAACGGTCATATTTCATGTTGGGCCGTTTAGAACGGTCATATTTCATGTTCGAAACTGATACGACTTTATATACAAAACATTATACCGACCTTATTGGAAACAATAACAGCCTGGCGTCGTCTTATTGAAAAAGCACATGCATTCAACAATTTAGCATGCATCCACAAATGTGCCTTAGAGCGAGGGCTAGGGGTTGATGGAGGAAACGGGTAGCTAAGCCATTCACCCTTGGTCTACCACCAGTGCCATCGACTATTACGCATGCCAGATACTGATACGATGTCACAAATAAAACATATTACATGCCGTCATAATATAGGCTGAGTCGCTTAGTGAAAAACACAAGCGCCTTTTCAGTAATTAATCGAGATCCACAAACCACACATCGTACCAGTCGAGTAACATGGGCTTATCTTATTCAACCTAAATCGCAGGCGCACCTAATGCCTATATCACGGGAAATGGACCACCAATTGTATCAAGGTCGCCGATATACACCGTATCAGCCGAATGACGTGTGCTTCTCTTCTTCACTGTTAATCACAGGTGCACTTGACGCCTATATCACAGTTAACCGACCACCAACTGTATTAAGGTCGCCGATAAATACTAACTCATTTATCGTATCACCAACGTCAGGCTGAATTACCTAATTGACTTCAGACGAATACACTTTAGTGTAACAATGACTCACCCAGATTATGGGATGAAGCTATGAACAATTCATAGCTGGCATGTCGAATCACGATTTGACAAACTATAAAAAAACTGTACTTGGTCAAGGTTTAAAATAAGTACATACATTCACCGAGCCAATAACGAGTCGTTTTTCCTAGAAATCTGATTTGCATACAATTGTGGACTCGTGGCTTTCACATTGGGTGTAACAACACCAATATAGACCCAATCAGGGCGTTAGAAGGCCCAGGTAAGGGATTTTGTCTCTGAGCGGAACAATACAATACTCGACAAACACCTACACACATCGAGCCAATAACGAGTCGCTTTTGCCATGAGATCCGACTTCCATACAATTGTGAACCCATGGCTTTCACAATAAGTGTAGCTATACAAATGTCGACCCCAGTCGGGGCGTTCGAAGTCCTGGTAAGGGCTTTTGTCCCTGAACGACACAATACCGTACTCGACAAAAAGCAAACATGCAAAAGTTTTATCCCTCTCACACCCACTCTGGAGAGACATAGTACGCAATACTCAAGTTGGGTATATATTGCATCATCGAACAATTCTAGAGTATTGATACGTTCACAAAAACCTCAACATTATTCAGTAATCAAACTGGGTCCAATTTGGGCAACAAATACGGTCAGCAATATTCAGAAATTGTACCATTGGCCACTAGCCAAGCACTGACCTATCCAAAATGCTGACATACTCCCAGATGTATGTTCTATTCAAACAAACTCAACTATTTGCAGATGTTTGTTTATCTAAATAAACGTAATTACACGACAAACAGCACTTATCTGACTTCAGTTTTTGAAATGAGTCGTGTTCTGGAATAAACACGATAACTAGTTCTGGCGGAATACACCTAACTCAGCCACATGTTCTATGCTCAGCACATCGTAACCATATTGGAACTCCCACGGTTGCTTCCAACTAGCCTGTGGTGACTGCCCCCCCCCCCCCCCCCCTACACCCGGATAGATCCACCGAGTAACGGCGGGCAACTGCCAGACTCCCCAACGTACTAACTCCACACAAGCAGGGTTAGCACACAGATCCTCAGCAGAAGCTGAGAAATCTAAAAACATTATATCTGATAGCATTTTTGGATCGATACTGTCTTTCCCCCATAATGGAATATAAATATTAATAAGATACACAATTCGCTTTTCGAAAACGATAGACCTCATCTTCATTATTTCCCCTCAAATTTGATTAACCCAACGTAAGGCAGTACCCTTGTCAGTGGAAAGGGGAAATATTAAGCTTTACAATGGCGTATTGCACGATCGTTGGATGTTCTTGGGTTATTCATAATAACAGGGAGAAGTATTAAGCTTTATAATGGTGTATTGCACGATCGTTGGATGTTCTTGGGTTATTCATAATAACCGGGAGAAGTCGCAAAAAGGCTGAAAAAAAACTCAGACATTTTGATGTTCAGTGGAAAGTGGGTTACGAGCGACAATTCTCCGATTTATTATAAAAATTCGAGGTCCCATTGTCTTTGGAGGGTAGATTCAAATATTACCTTTATAAATTTTTAATCTTGGTTCGACACTTATTCATTTCTGGTGATAACAGTTACCGTTTAAACATTTTTTACCCTTCACTTAAAAACTCATCAAGCTGTCGGTGACATTCGAAACGACAAGATTCTCACAAAACATCCCTATTCTTCCATTGGCTACTATTCATGCTGAAAAAAGAATAAATTATTTTAAAATACTTTTTGTGAAGCACCAATCACAATGCTTTGAGATGTGGTATTCATATTCTTTTACTGAGAGAGCTTCAAGTTTGTTTACAGAATGTTTCTTGTATAAATTCCAATACGAGGAAATTGCATGATATATGCACAAAATAAGAGTGTGTAATGGGCATTTTCTTTACTTGCACAAAACGTTTTCTTGTATGCTACATACAAGCAACGAACTGTTTAAGACAATCGTGTCTTCATACGGAGGTTCGATAATAGTTCGACCCTACATCAATATCTGGTTATACTGTCGAACTACCACGGATCCACCGGCTCACTCTGATGTTTGATTGGATCGCCACGGATTCTCTCACCCAGTTTGGTACACACTGCTATCCCAACGTACGCCACCACGATTATTTTCATGCAAAGGGTTATGTGTACCGTCCTATTCACTAAGTATAGACAGCAAAAAGTTCAAGTCAGTCATATTTTCGTTGTGAGGTTCCGTGATAATTCGACCCGACGCCGTGCCGGGTTGCATAATTGAACCACCACGGATCCTCCTGCCCAGATTAGTGTTCACAGTATCGGGCTGAGCGATTGAACCGCCACGGTCCCTCCCATCCAGTTTAGTGTTTGAAATATGTTCACATCGGTCCTCCATATGTAGGAAGAAGAGGAGTGGGGTGGGGGTTCGGTGACAATTCTCCACACAGCTCCACCGGGCTGTTCGATCGAATAGTTACAGATCCCCCTAGGGGGCGCGGTGGCGTTGCGGTAGCCAGGTCTCGTCAGTTCACCAAATTTAAGCAACGTAGAACCCGGTTAATCCCTGTTTGGGTGACCATCTGAGCGATCGATTCGGACTCCCGCGTTGTGTCCTTGGGTAAGGCACTTGACTCCGATTGTCCACACGGATGACACGATGACGCCGTGTACTAAGGCGCACTATACGTTGATGGTGCGCATGTCTTCAACCAATCTAACCCTACCTGTGCTGCAGTGCGGAGTTACGATATTGGGGAGCTGAGAGCTGCCTGTCGTTGTTCGGTGGTTCTCTCCGGGTACTCCGGCTTCCTCCACCTATAAAACTGTCACCGACACGATATGAGCTTGGCTGTTAAAGTGTCGTTAAACCCTACTAATAAATTAAATAAATAAATAACACATCCTCCTATCCAGTTCGTTGCTTGCAATATTGTTCAATGTCAATGTTTGTTTTACGCAAAACTTATGTATACTAGGTTCAAGGGGTTAACCATTTGAACACTGGTGGTATCTTCCATGCCAGTTCAAATTCAGAAATTAGAAGAGTCCACATTCATTATTTGGGATAGGCTAATCAATATTTTCAACGTGCAGCCTCGAGGCTGCGCGTTGAAAATATTGATATTGATTGGTCAACCCCACATATTTCTTCAACAGCCATCCTATTTAATGACATTATGGCGTATCGTGTTCCTGGCCGCAAAAGTGGCCGCCCGGGTTTAAAGGGTTAATTGTTAAACACTCTACGATAATCAAAACGTTTTTCCCGCTATAACGTTTACCTACCGCGAATCAACCTCCAAGGTCGTCATAATTTGAGATTATTAACGTTACCTACAATTATATACATGCCCAATTTGGGTTATTATTATTGCTCGTTAATACGTTGTGCAAGTGCCCATTTGGATGCACTTACTAAGTTAGCTTTATCAGATTTGAATTCGCAAGTAGGTTGAGTGATAATAAAATCCTGCACCCATGTAGGGATGCAGAACTTCCAATTTCAAACAGCATCTTTTTCCACACTATAATTGGGAATTTAACCAATTTTATCCCATAAATGGACGTTTATTCGAACAGTAAAAGTCTTAGAGAAATTTTTGCTTTATTCACCTAGTAGCAGCTACCAGTAGGGTGATACATTTCCCTCGTAGGTTTAACACTGAAAGAATTTATTCCTATAGTATAGACGGACTTGTTGATCTCTGACCTCTACCGCATTCGTGTTGTCATGACCTGTTTTACGTTTGTGGGTGACATAATGAATCGACGTTTATCAAACGTTGACCGTCGCTGAAATGTTTAGTTTTAGAATATATGCCACATTTCAACTTTAACGATAAAGCGAACAACAATTAACAAAGAAAATCAATCGAAACCAAGCGTTGAAAAGCATACAAGTTCGATTGTGAAAGGCGGGGACACGATGAGTGATGTTTCTCTTTCCAAATTAGGAAAGTGTAAATAAACAAATGCACAAGTCGTCTGCTTTGTTTATAAAACTCAAGCTGAATCGACGACGAAAAAAAACACAACAATAAACAACGAAAATAAGAAAGATAAACATTGTTCATTTAATAAAGTACTTTTGCAACTTTAGCTCAAGTTTGTAGGGGAATTATTTTTAGACAGAAATATATCACTGCGCTTTGTTTATTTTTGGCAGTTTTGCTTGTTGATCGAATTGGACCAACGTGCTCCTCACTTCTCGCAGTGCTTTGTAGCAAGTAACAGCACGATTTCGCCGCGACTGCGCTGTAAATGATTTATCGGATAAACAAAATAAACGTATAGAGTTTTCAATTAAAAAAATTATTCTACTCGTAGGATTATTTATTTATTTATTTATTTATTTATTGATGTTTAAGGTCACATATTTATGCACAATGGCTAATCATGACCGTGACAGTTTTACGGGTGGAGGAAGCCGGAGTACCCGGAGAGAACCACCGAGCAACGACGAGCAGCTGTCAGCTCCCCAACATCGTAACTCCGCACTGTAGCACAGGCAGGGTTAGATTGGTTGAAGACATGCGTACCATAGACGTGCAGTACGCCTTAGTATACGGCGTCATCGTGCCCCCACGCGGGCAATGGAGATGAAGTGTCTTGCCCAAGGACACAACGCGGTTGCCGCAGGTGGGATTCGAACCGAGGACCTCTCGGCTTGCAGCCTGCACCTCTACCTGGTGAGCCACCGCGCTCCCACTCGTTGGATTAAAAATGAAACCGACTCGCCAGAGGCTCGTCGGTTTCATTCTTAATCCTACTCGTAGAATAAAATTTTTATTCGAAAGCACTATACGTTTATTCTATATTAATCTTGTTTGACAAATCTCAGTGGCTGTATTAGTTTAATTCCTGGTACTGGATAGCATTGAACAATTCCCCGTAGATAGATTGGGTCTTGTTCAACAATAAAACCCTCACCAAAGGGAGCATGCATAACAATTAAAAGTACCATCCATAAACATGGATTAGGATCCAGCAAGATGATCCAGCCCCACAACTATAGCAAATACTAACATCCGGTTGTTACAGTTTACATCATTGTCATATATGAGGAAATCTCCATCTGATGTTTTGGTCCATTCCCCATCAACAACTTGATCAGATGGAGACTTTGGAGTCTGTGGTAGCTCTCGATGGAGAGAGAGCTTTACGATATTCGCGTCACCAAGAACTGCTCGTACCCCAAATGGGAGCTGTGACAATGGTATCTGTGAGAAGCTGAGCTGAGGTAGCACGGGTATTTCAAGCCTGCTCGTTCATCTGGGCATGTATCTTACTTGGGCCTATGTGAATGGTTATGACTGCTTTACAGGTAAATGCACCTCTGTTGGAGCACTACCATCTAACTGATTTTTTCCCTGAGTACTTCTTAGTATACATGTATCCATCTAATAGAAGTTTTAGTCCTCCTTTATGGTTTTTAATAATTTCCACAGTAAAATCATGTGAAGTGGTGAAAGTAATTTTGTCTTGAGGGAGTTTTGTCTTAGGATGAAGAAAGTGACGTTTTTTCCCGGGGAGTGGGGGTGAGGGAGGGGGTGTGGGGTGTGGGGGTGTGGGGGGCGTTGTCATGAGGGGGGTTGTCTTGTTACCGTTTTCCAACACAACATCAGAATGATACGGAAGAGTTTACACAACAGTTTGTGGTAAGGATTAAAGTTGAAGGAAGACAGACAGATAAACTTGTCTTTACTGTATTTTGAGTGTCGTTTTTATAAGGTTAGTTTTTCTGTTTACTAAATAATTTAAATCATATTTTGTGGATAATTATCAGAACAAAATTCGCCCCCAAATAAATAAATAAATAAATTAATAGTTTGCCCCAAACACATCTAAAGAAAACAAAATGGAGGTTTCGTCCAACTTTTCATATTTGGAAGTGAAATTTCGAAAGGCGAATTTTTGTCCGTGGAGTTAATGTCCGGGTGAGTTTTAGTCCTATACGATTTTGTCCTACAACCTTTTGAGGGTAGTTAAGTTTAATGTTTAATAAACAACAAGATCAGTCCAGAGCAAGGGACGGTTTGTCAGCATCGCGAAGACCCGGACGTCAGGTTTCCGAGAGTTCACGCGAAGCATAACGAGGGCGAATGTCAAAGAATAAATCAATGAAATGGCTTTCAATTGAGATGTTTTGTCGACTTGTTTCCAATGTGTAACATGAACACAATTTAAAACTACGATGACAATCCATCGGAAATACGATGTTGGGTTGGTGTAACATAATTATAGGGAGAATGTTTTTTGCACAATGGATTTTTGGTGTCAGTTTACTATATATTCCTACTTTAACTTGAGTTAATGCAATAATATTTGTCGTCTCTCTTTGTCGTGACGTGTAGTATCTCCTCAGCATCTTTAATCTCGACAGGAGTATGTATTTCTATACGATATAACTAAATTTTGCGTGATATCTGAAATATCGGCAATTCCGTCGCACACAATGTTATTCTGTCAACAGACATGCGTCGCCATTGAAAATGTGTAGAGTTGCTTCCCTTGGACCGATAAGTGGCAAGTGGGTCTCAAACATTTTTTTGATTGATTGACACACAAAAAATGCGCAATGACAATTTTAATGATCGCTCTTGGAAAGTATGACTTGGTACACATGGTACAAGATTCGGCGAAGGTAGCGGCGGGGGAGGGTAGCTCTACTTCAATACAAAAATACGAATAGGAAAAAAAAGAAAAAATTGTGTGACTGAATGGTATTACAATGGCGTTGAGCGCGGAGAGTTATGCGCAAGGTTTATACTGCTGTTGCGTTCTTTGGGGAAAGGGGTGTTTAGGGAATGGGGTTGGGTGTGGGGTAGTTTGCCGATTGCGGAGCGGTTATACCACTTTTGCATTGCATGTTGCTGTGAATCAGAGGTCAAATAAGAGCCTCTTCAGTTACGACTGGGGATGTCTAGGACAAATAATAAGTAATATAAGGCCTAATTGAAGTGTAACTGAATAAAAATGTTGATAAAAAAGATGATAATAGTAGAACATCATTATGAGTTTGTTGTCTTTATTAATTGCCATCTTGAAATGCCATCTATCGAGAAGCCGTGCGTAACACGTGTCCATCAACGAGTCTAATCAAATCGTCAGTCGTAACCCTTTACCCAACGAATCGCCCGCATCCTCCCGCGTAATATGCAAATTCAGCAACTGAAAAAATATTTTTCGAAAAATGAAAACAAAACCATATCATGTGACCCCTCTTTGGAACGAGCTCGTCGAGCTCGTTCCAATGAGGGGTCACATGATATGGTTTTGTTGACATTTTTTGACTTGGTACACATGGTACAAGAAGAATAAGAAACGGCGTTTTCACCATCTTTCGATGTACTGAAATTTTTTCTTCTATTCAATTTTTGGTGGCATATATTACAGACACTGCCCTTTCCATTAATTTGAAAGTTTTGGAGGTGAGACTTGCTAATTTTGTTCATGGGAAGAATAAAAACATGCAAATATTTACTAACTAGTTGCTTCATATCAGCATGTTACACAAAGCCAAGATGACATTTTATTACTTTTAACAAACGAGAACAAGGAGAGCTGTCTGTTGTTTTCGTTTATTACATTTAACAAAGGGAAAACTTAACTTTATTTTTGGCTGATGTCACAGGGGTTTTCTCAACAATTACTTGCTTTTTAATTGGAACTTCCTCTCCCGTCTAATACTTTCAATGGAGATAACTTTATCGAAAATCTATTTTCATGACGAAAGCAATCACGAATGTTTACAAAAAAATCTGTCATTTTAGTCTCGTGTGTTGTAGAGCTGTAGGTTTTTAAGTTTCTTGTTCGGTTTCGGTTTCGGTTTTTCAAGTTGAGTAAAACCTCGGTTCGGTTCGGTTTTTTCATAAGGCCAAATAAAATTCAATAAAACTCATTCTATATGTCTGGAATCATAACTGAATGGCAGTGAAATTGAACGAAACTCAATGAATGCCCGAAATAAGCTATAATACATGAAGAATCAGGAAGGCCAACATAATAATTACCTAAATATACAGAACTTTTATTGTGCTTGGCCATTTTTCGAGGCCTGACACCTTCGCGCAACTTGAGGAAAGCTGCGAACACAACTAAGCTGAAATGTCGGAAATTCACAGAATGTAGCCATCCCAGAGTAGTGAGAGTACCCAGACACTGCCGTTAGCAGTATCTAGGTACTCTCACTACTCTGGGATGGCTACATTCTGTGAATTTCCGCAGCAAGAGAGTATTTCAATAAAAACGAAAAACCTTAGATTACGGGATGTCGACGGTTTCGGTTTTTAAAAAAAAACCTCGGTTCGGTTTCGGTTAACCTACAGCTCTAGTGTGTTGGTGTCATATAAATGACCTAGACTGACTGCCATATGCTTTTGATGTTGTAGTAAAATGTGACGTTTTATAACAATCGAAGAAAAAATAAAAAAATAACAAAAAAATAACAAAAACAAAATCAGTATCTTCAGTTTGTTGTGATTTTTGTATGCAAGATCATGCGTTATTAACCGACATCATTTCGAAAAAAGTCAGCCCCCCACAGAAAAAGAAAAAACGGTAAAGATTCGTATTTTTCGAACCCTGTAAATCACGTTGGTTGGCGGGTTATTTAAAAAAAAAACTTGAATCTATGTATTCTCTTTTTTGTTGAAGGAATATACTTGTTTCATTTGTGAATTATTTTTATCCGTATCTGCATGTCTCGTAAACAGTAAATATACACCGATGACACTATCGTCTACAAGGCGCTGCGGAGCCGGGTGTGTGTGTGTGGGGGGGGGGGGGGGGGGGGTCTGAGAGAGCTGCCCCAATTTTTTCAAAAGATGTCGGTTATTTTACAGGAAATACAAGCAAAATGGCATTGAACCTTCATAATAATGCAAGTGCCTGGCAGTAGCAGGTGAGATCATATCAAATTCTCCTGTTGGAACTTTCAACTATACGTAACCTGTGGTGTTCGAGTTACCTGCAGCCACTCAACACTTCATTTTGTCTCACCACACTCTGATTGAAATCGTCCACTTGAATTAACGTTTACGTGAAATGTTTAAAACAACTACGTACTCCCGTTGTTACTTAACCCTTTCAACACTGGCGCCCTGCAAGGTATCATTTCAGTCAATACTGTTAACGGCGAAATGGGCGAAACCATCCTGGTTTGTTGGGAGATTCACTAATAAATTAATGCAACAGCCCTGTCGAGCTGTTGGATTAAATTATTACCGAGCCTAGCCGGGGGGGGGGGGGGGGGGGGGTTAGGAAAAAATTTGCAGACACCGATGCCGCTTTTTTGTTTTTGACCGTTCGGAGGACCCACCCACCCACCCACCCCATGTAATTTTTTTCCAGTTTTACAATTTTTTTCCGGGGTTATCTGAACCACCCCACCCCCACTAAATGCATGCTTCTTCATCATCCTTCACACCATACTGCACCATAACCAATTTTATCATACGGTATTGAGTCATTTACCTTGTACTGTAGGACAGGTCTTGAAAGAACATCCGTTTTATCAGACCAAAGTGGTCTCTTAAGGCAGATGGACTCCCATAACAAATCAAATATAGAGTAAAGCTGGTATGTCCAGGTAAGTCCATATAAAACACGGTCTCCAAAGACATCGGTCTCTTAAGGCATGTTCTATTGTAATTCATTAACACTCTTGAATGTCATATCATTAACTTTACCAATAGCTATCTCTCCATGTGTTCAGACATGTTGTAGAAACCAACAATATATATGGTATTCGACAGAGTTCGGAGAGCTTTGTAAAATATCATACAAATTGTTGATTTTTTTCACTACATGCATGAACCAGCATTGACTGACATGAAGAGAGAAAATTGCGGACGAGAAAGTATATTTCAATATCAAAGTGAAGGGTGTTGATGTAGCAAAAAAAATCTCTGCGGCAGCTGATTAGTGATGCATTTTAACTTGCATTATTCAATATGTCATACATTGTATCACTATTAGCCGAATCATAGCTCAGCCGCAATAACAGTTTTATAAACGTATATAACCCATGGTAGGTACCCCCTGATAACTTGAGTGTCTTTTTATTGGTTCTTGAATGATACTTCACTGATTATGGTATACAATTTTGCCCAAAAGTGTCTGAGGAAAACATTTGCAAGCATCGGAAAATTTTTTTTGTCCTCCTTGACCACCCATCCACCCCGGCATCAGTGTTTTGCAAATTTTTTCCACCACCCCCCCCCCCCCCCCCGTGGCCTAGCTTCAGGGTTTTTGCTTTTTATATCGTCTGCTCGTCTATCAATTTTTTCTTCACGCAATAAAATATGCACACCGGGTTGAAAGGGTTAAGTGGATAATGTTTTGAAATTACACTGAAGCACACACCCACCCATATGTACAAAACATGGAAGCTAACAATCACCACCACTCACACCTTCAAAATTTCTGCGTGGACAAAATATGCATACACATTGTGATTGGTTCCGGAGTTTCAGAGAGAAATGGTTGCTATGGGTTGGGAGACATATTCCCATGAGAAAACCAAAAGATTTTCGAAACACATCCTCAATATCATTGTTAAAAGGACAATATGCCGTAAATTTGAAAAAGTCGACTCACTGATTTTGTTTTTATGTGAACGAGCAAGAAAAAAAAATCCACTGTATGCAAAACTGTTATCGAACAGCAACACGAAATTATGTCAATCTGTAATTCAAAAAATATTAATGCATCGTGACATAATGTCTGAACACAGAATGGAAAGATTTTTACTTCGCTGTTTTCCGTATAAATGTCGGCTGCGAACAACAAGTGCGCATATTATTTTAACAAATTGATGATCTGCCCTTCAAAATGGATACATGGAATTTCTAACCACTTCAAATGCTGCAGCCAACAAAACGGTACATCCATAAAAGTATTTCAAACAGTTTGCTCTGATGGTTCTCGGGGTTCCACTCGGAGGTCCATCAGCGAATATTTTACTTGTGTTTTTTCATTTCTTTTAGAATTCGATTTTAGCACAATGTGCACATGGTTATTTTCTTCCCTAAATTACGACATCTGTAAAGTTGATCAAACGCATCCTATTTTGCCCTCCAATTCCACCCGAACAAACCCCACACACAGAACGGAAATAAGGATTTAAATTCAACTACAAAATACCCATTTCAAGAATACCGGTCTAGCACATGTTTGTGACGTAACTGTTATAGCCTGGGGACATACCGGGGGACCAAAAACAGACAACTGTACTGCCAGGTGGTTTACAAAATACAACGGCACGACCATATCGTTTAACTAATACCTTCTGCAGTTCACAGAACTGGTAAACGTGTAGAAGATTTATGTTACTGATTTGTGTAAAATGGGCGATGGACGCGGGTAGTTATGTGCAAGATTTATATTGCTATTGCTTTCTTCGAGGAATGGGGTGTTTAGAGGAATGGAGTTCGGCGCGGAGTCGTTGGTCGGTTTCCGGAGCGGTTGTAACACCCTTGGCACATGTTTGGCACCCGTTTACTGGTCTGGCGCCTGTTTGCGGCGTCCCTGTAAGTGTCCGGGTCCGTGCTGGAAGACCTACAACAAACGACTGTACTGTCATGTGGTTTACATATAGAATAAACGTATTGTGTTTTCAGTAAAAAAATTATTCTACGAGTAGGATTAAGAATGAAACCGACGAGCCTCTGGCGAGTCGGTTTCATTCTTAAATCTTCGTGTAGAATAAATCTTTTACTTGAAAACACTATACGTTTATTTTGCTTATCCCATAAATCTTTTACAGGGAAGTCGCGGCTAAATCGTGCTGTTACTCGCTACAAAACACAGCGAGAAATGAGGAGCACATAGCAATTGCCCAAAATAAAAAAGGCGCAGTGATACATTTCTGTCTAAAAATAATTCCCCTACAAACCTGAGTTAAACTTGCAAAAATTCTTTTATTAAATGAACAATGTGTTGTGTTTTATACTGGTATTGTGTAATACTTTTAAACATGTTTAAAGAAAAGAACAACTGAACTGTTAATTATACTACACGAATGCGGTAGAGATAAGAGGTCAACAAGTCCGTCTCTTCTGTGGGAATAAATTATTTAAGTGTTAAACCTGTGGGGAAAATCTATCACCCTACTAGGTGAATAAAGCAAAAATTTATCCAAGGCATTTATTGTTCGAATAAACAGACATTTATGGGATAAAAACATTACGGCATTACCACATCGTGTAAATAACTTATTCACACAGTCCACAGTTCTCAGAACTGGTAACTTGCAAATGAGTCACATGATATGATTATGAGATTACATAATCACCATGGGCGTCGCAAAGGTGCATTTGGTTTGTGTGTGTGTGTGTGGATGAGAGTGTGTATTTTTTCAAATGACACAATCATGTTATAGAGGAATTTTGAATGCTGGTTTCTGATCCCCCGCCGGGATTCGAACCCTCGGTAACACCGCCTGGCAATCAGGAGTCCAGCGTCTAAACCACTAGACCATTGCACACCGTCAAAAACGATGGCTGGAATCTAGCTTTTTAGATGAAGTCCTCATGATTACTTAGTTCATCTTCCTTTCGGCAGCAGCATGAAAGTGTGGAACGCGCTGGATACAGTACGACGAAAATGCTGTGGATGGCCTCAGACGAAGACTGGCACGGGCTTGTGTGTGTTTTTTCAAATGACACAATCATTTAGAGGAATTTTGAATGTTGGTTTCTGATCCCCTGCCGGGATTCGAACCATCGGCAACACCGCCTGGCAATATGTATGTGTGTGTGTTGGGGTGGTGTGTGTGTGTGGAGGGGGGAGGGGGGGGGGGTGCTTGTAAACCCGATTTATTCCGATTGTGATGGCTCAGGTTCCGACGGATAAAATATTCCAACTGCATCATAAATGCAAGCTTTCGTCGAAAGCTTGCCTTGATGATATAATTATCCCCGCATTTTGGATATAGTCGTGATCTCCGTCCGTACGTCCGTCCGTACGTCACACCATGAAAAGCTTCTAGGGAATTTAATTCGAAACGTTTAAACTATGCTAATGTGTTCAGATGTGCTCTAGATGTGCATGAAGGTTTCGGAATTTTGATTTGGCCCCAGGTGGTTCCAGTGGAACCACTTTTATCGTTAGAAAATCAGTTTTTATCGAAAGGCTCCTAGGGTATTTAATTCGAAACGCTTAAACTATGTTAATGTGTTCAGGTAACATCTCCAGATGTGCATGAAGGTTTCGAAATTTTGATTTGGCCCCAGGTGGTTCCAGTGGAACCACTTTTATCGTTAGAAAATCAGTTTTCATCGAAAGGCTCCTAGGGCATTTAATTTGAAACGCTTAAACTATGCTAATATGTTCAGGTAACATCTCTAGATGTGCATAAAGGTTTCGGAATTTCGATTTGGTCCCAGGTGGTTCCAGTGGAACCACTTTCATCGTTAGGATATCAGTTTTCATCAAAAGGCTCCTACGGTATTTAATTCGAAACGTTTAAACTATGCTGATGTGTTCAGGTAGCAACTCTAAATGTGCATGAAGGTTTCGGAATTTTGATTTGGCCCCAGGTTGTTCCAGTGGAACCACTTTTATCATTAGGAAATCAGTTTTCATCGAAAGGCTCCTAGGGTATTTGAGTCAAAACATTAAAACTATGATACCGTGTTCAGGTAGCATCACTAGATGTGCATGAAGGTTTCGGAATTTTGATTTGGCCCCAGGTGGTTTCAGTGGAACCACTTTTATCGTTAGAAAATCAGATTTCATCAAAAGGCTCCTAGGGTATTTAATTCGAAATGTTTAAACTGTGCTAATGTGTTCAGGTAAATCTCTAGATGTGCATGAAGGTTTCGGAATTTTGATTTGGTCCCAGGTGGTTCCAGTGGAACCACTTTTATCGTTAGAATATCAGTTTTCATTGAAAGGCTCCTAGGGTATTTAATTCGAAATGTTTAAACTATGCTAACGTGTTCAGGTATCATCTCTAGATGTGTCTGAAGGTTTCAGCATTTTGATTTGGCCCCAAGTTATTCCAGTGGAACCACTTTTATCGTTAGAAAATCAGTTTTCATCGAAAGGCTCCTAGGGTATTTAATTCGAAACGTTTAAACTATGCTAAGGTGTTCAGGTACCATCTCTAGATGTACATGAAGGTTTCGGAATTTTGATTTGACCCTGGTGGTTCCAGTGAAACCACTTTTATTGTTAGAAAATCTGTTTTCATCGAAAGTCTCCTAGGGTATTTAGTTCGAAACTTTTAAACTATGCTAGTCTGTTCAGGTAGCATCACTAGATGTGCATGAAGATTTCAGAATTTTGATTTGGCCCCAGGTGGTTCCAGTGGAACCACTTTTATTGTCAGAAAATTTGTTTTCATCGAAAGGCTCCTAGGGTATTTAATTCGAAACGTTTAAACTATGCTAATGTGTTCAGGTAACATCTCAAGATGTGCATGAAGGTTTCGGAATGTTGATTTGGCCCCAGGTGGTTGCAGTGGAACCACTTTTATCGTTAGAAAATCTATTTTCATCGAAAGGTTCCTAGGGTATTTAATTTGAAAGGTTTAAACTATGCTAATGTGTTCAGGTAACATCTCTAGATGTGCATGAAGGTTTCGGAATGTTTATTGGGCTCCAGGTGGTTCCAGTGGAACCACTTTTATCGTTAGAAAATCAGTGTTCCTCTAAAGGCTCCTAGGGTATTTAAATCAAAACTTTTAAACTATGCTAAGGTGTTCAGGTGACATCTCTAGATGTGCATGAAGGTTTCGGAATTTTGTTTCGGCCCCAGGTTGTTCCAGTGGAACCATTATATCGTTCCAGTCAATTTGAATCCATGAAGATAAAAATACAAAGGCACTGATGTCAAGAAAAAGAAAATTGTGTGGGATGGCAAGAAGACAGCCTCTCTGGCTATGCCATCTCCGTGCAGTGTACACTCACTTAGTAATTTGTTTTATTTGTTTCACATTGTATATCTGTATGCTGCAAAATAAAATTTCATTCATTAATTCATAGAAAATCAGTTTTCATCGAAAGGCTCCTGGGGTATTTAATTTGAAACATTTAAACTATGCTAAGATATTCAGTTTGCATCTCTAGATGTGCATGAAGGTTTCGGAATTTTGTTTTGGCCCCAGGTGGTTCCAGTGGAACCACTTTTATCGCTAGAAAATCAGTTTTCATCGAAAGGCTCCCAGGGTATTTAATTAGAAACTTTTAAACTATGCTAAGGTGTTCAGATCGCATCACTAGATGTGCATGAAGGTTTCGGAATTTTGATTTGGCCCCATGTGGTTCCAGTGGAGCCACTTTTATCGTTAGAAAATCAGTTTTCATCGAAAGTCTCCTTGGGTATTTAATTCGAAACTTTTAAACTATGCTAAGGTGTTCAGATCGCATCACTAGATGTGCATGAAGATTTCGGAATTTTGATTTGGCCCCATGTGGTTCCAGTGGAGCCACTTGTATCGTTAGAAAATCAGTTTTCATCGAAAGTCTCCTTGGGTATTTAATTCGAAACGTTAAAACTGTGCTGAAGTGTTGCTAAGGAAATGCGGGGATACACCATTGTGTGCTTTGCACGCAAATAACTTGATCTAGTTGAAATAGTGGCCAGTCGGGATTAAAAGTTTAAAATACTGAACACTTCTTGGAAATTTATTTGCGAATAGTTAAAATATACATGCTGTAGTCGCGACGCACTTCTTATTTCATTATCAAGTACCGTACTCCAGATTGGTCATGATGCCTCCTCCCTAACCGCTCGCATCGGGTACCCCAGCCCCGTCCACTTGTATAATTAACTGTGTGTGACACAAGTCGGCGCGGTGGCTCATTGGTTATTTCATTGAACTTCAAATCCAAGGTTCGCTCCCCGCCAGGTGCAATAGTGTTGTCTCCTTGAGCAAGGCACTTAATCCCGATCAACCACGCTGAGGCACGGTGGCGCTGTGTACTAAGGCGTTTTACACGATGATGGTGCTCTTGTCTTCAACCAATACTAACCCTGTTTGTGTGGATATAGTACGCTGAGGAGTCTGATAATACTCTCCGCTGCTCCGTGGTTCTCCTCGGGTACTCCGACTTCCTTCACCTATAAAATTGTCTGACACGAGGTGACCCTGGCTGTCTGAAGCGTCGTTATACCCCATTAAATAAATAAATAAATAAATAAATAAATAAATAAATAAATAAATTTTATTTATTTACGATGAGCAGCTGCCAGCTCCCCAACATCGTAACTCCGCACTGCAGCACAGGCAGGGTTAGATTGGTTGAAGACATGCGCACCATCGACGTGCAGTACGCCTCAGTACACGGCGTCATCGTGCCCCCATGTGAACAATCGGGGTTAAGTGCCTTGCCCAAGGACACAACGCGTGAAACCGAATCGATCGCTCAGACGGTCACCCATCTGAGGACTAACCGGGCTCGACGTTGCTTAACTTCGTTGATCTGACGAGAACCGGTTACCGCAACACCACCGCGCCCCCAAATAAATAAATAAATAAATATATATATAAATGAGGGGGTCACATGACATGGTTTTGTTGAAATTGTTTGAAAAATAATTGTTTTCCAATAGCTCATTCTGCACGCGGGCAGATACGGCCGATTTGTTAAGTACAGAGTTAACCCTTTGCCTAAAATGAAAATCAGACGACACTTGCAAAAAATATTATTGAATAACTATTTTTTTTCATTTTTTGTCTCAAAAACATAGGTTATGGCCCATCGTTGGAACGAGCTCGTTCCAACGAGGGGTCATAACCTATGTTTTTGAGAGAAAAAATGAAAAAAATAATGAAAATTAATGGGCAGCTTTTGAGAACAGCGCTGGTCGGTTTTCGCCGTTACGTTGAGTAAAGGGTTAAGCCCATGGATGACAAAATTTATCTGTCCGTTACAAGAAGACAACCAGATCGAGTACTGCACCGTTCATTTGTCGCTCTACTCCAAACGATGACTCTTCATTGTACCGAAAACTTCGTTTTGGTGCGCATGCCCACAGGGCTGTCGAGCATTGTGCCTGTCTTGTGAAGTCGTGCGGTTAAATGAACGTGTGCTATAATCACAGAAATTACCACCAACTCTAATCCCCGAATTTATCATACGCTAAACGATAGATTATCGAAAAAATTGCGAAAAGATAGAAATCGCATTTCCCACTGTGAAGATATAGAAATTTTCACTTTCACGGTATCAATCAAATTGGCGGCTTTCAAAGCATCACTTCAAGGAGAATGTGAGTTAAATTATCACTGGAAATGATTAATTTGTTCTAAAAACGTATATAATGAAAAGAAAATCTCGTGTTTTTGAGTGGGTACGGATCATTTCCAGCAATAATTCAACACGTATTCACCTTGAATTGATGCATGAAACCCGTCAGCTGAATCAGCTCGCAAGACGCTACCTGTTCCAAGTATCAATGCGCATCAGCTGTTTACTTTTATGCATCAATTCAAGGTTGAAACGAGTGGAATTATCGATAGGAATGATCAGATTCTTACAAAAGTGTTTAATAAAAAGAAAATCTAGTATTTTTGAGTGAATACCGAAAATTATCTCACTCGTAACCGAGATAAATGGTTATTTTCGCTCGCGCAAGCCCTCGCAAAAAATAAACATTTGTCTCGGTCACTCATGAGATAATTTTCGGTATCCACTCAAAAACACTAGATATCCTCTATATCTTTGATGGCCGATCTAAATGAAATTCGTATTCGCTCGACATATTATCGCGAAAAGTTGGAAAGAGCATGATTGAGGAAACCATGCATTCATGTTACCTCGAATAAAAGTAATTTTCCCTCATTATAAAAAATGCCTAAAAACAATTTGATTCGCCATTTATTCCAATCTGCCCAATCGTTTATGGAGTTTTGCGCGATTCATGGACATGTTCGAGCTTCAAGGAGATTGGATTACCACAAAAGCAATAGCGTACCTGCAATTCTTATAAACACTGAAAGGGATAGAAATTACAGAATACAAATAGCCTAATGCTTCCGAATTATAACCCAAATGGATGTTTCTATATAAAGAGATATAGTAGTTGTGGACGACACGTTCATCTGTCTTATTTCATACAAACTTTAAGTCCTTCTAATGTGATTGGTGAGGAGTCGATGCATTACTGAAATTATACTCCCACTCAATTGCATTTAGAAAACATCTATCAAAATCCCGTGGTAGACCAGTTATTTCGCTTTGATAACTGACAATTATTCGTTCTTTGTGGAACATAAATGACTGATTCTCGTAATCAACGCACGTTAAGCCTTATTTCACCATACAGCCACAAACAACCCCTTTTATATTACCTCGAAGACGTTGTCCCATGTGTATTCTTCCTTGATAACTCTGCCGATAGGATACATTTATCTTGACAGTGTTTTCACATAATTATTGGCTGCCTGTACAGGCAGCCAGGAATAATGTAGAAACATTGCCATGTCATCTTCAGCTTTGTACTTGTATATACGGTAGTCATTAACATAGAATAGATCAGAGCACTTAAGGGTTAACAGCAAATATACGTTTTTTGCAGTTGTACGTGGTTTCTAGACAGAAGAGCTGACCCACCCATACTACCCTATCCACACCACACTTACAAGGATACATTTCGAACTCATCAGTGGTCATTTAGAACATTTTTATTATAGTCAATATGAATAAATTGTAATGTGAACTTCACAAAATGATCTTATCACCCTAAGTTCGCGTTGGCTAGCAGCAATAGCGTCTATCGGAAAGGGAGTTGTTCTTGGACTAACCACTACCAGTTGGTATTTGCGGTATTGTAAATATTACGACTCGGATTGACAGAGCATAATAAAATTTCGCCTAGGAGCGAACACCGCGGAATGCCTTGGGTCCCCCGACATCAACTCACCCCAGTCGGGAATGGGTTGGTGGAGTGGGGTCCCGAGGTGTTCTCCCCAAGGAAAAATATGCTTGGCAATCAATATGACATCACAATCAACATCGGCTCGTACACTGCACATCACACAAATCAACAACATAACCGTTGCAAACTTTGTCGTTGAATAGTACGGCCGCCGTGGACTGGTCACTTTCAACGGAGTGGGCAGTATTTCCACGGACGCAATAATATTAGATTCCAAATACTAATTATATGAATAATCATCAAAAATTTAATTAATGAAGAACCGGGAACAACCCAGTGCTTCATTAATTTAAGTTTGCTGCAGATGATTTTTATTACCTGGTAAACGCATGCGTGGACTTCACTGCTCACGCGCGGATTACGGCCAGTCCACGGCGACTGTATTGTAATTATGACACACAATTACGCAGTAGACTTTTTCATTAAGATGATCGCAGTTTTGACAACGTTATTCAATTGAATCACAATGTACGCAAACGAACACTACATGATAAAGAATTTCGCACACCAACCGGAAGTAAGTCATATTAGTCTCCACAGCGTTCATGGAATAACCTATTTATCGATAGAGCCTATACTTCCACGGCGTCGAAATATTCCCGATTTTTAAGATTTGGCTTTAAGAATTAATTCGCGCTTCAGATGAATATATACATCTCAACCGGCATTAATTTAGCATACCAACTATTCTTGTGTAGGAAGCAGAATTATCTTATGGGTGGCTGCAATGAAATGGTGAGGCGGGGGTGGAGAGAACAAACCAAAGAATATAAAACCCTACGTTTTGTAGTTACAAACTTTCAATTTTCTGAGACAATAGAGAAAGCATACATTTTAGAGTTTTTGGTCTACTTGACAGATCATATCTTCGGCGTGAAATAAATGCACTTTCGTCTTGTTTCCGTCTTGTACAAATAATTGGTACAAATGCGTGCTTGAGTTATTGTGACATTCAACCAATATGTCCAAGTGACTGCCATATATGTTTTGTCTGCTTAATATAGGCACTGGGACGAATGTTCCGCTTTCACTTCATCTATTTTTGTATAATAAGAAGACAAAATATACAAGGCATATGTCCACTTAACATCCATTTTAAACTACAGCTATAAAAAACAATCGTTTAAGAGGTGGTGTTTACGTAAACGGTTTTCTTCTAGTCTACCGCCAAACGACTTTCTTTTCATGAAAATCCAACAAGCATTTATACGAAAAATAGGCTTTCGTAAACAAGTAAGTAAAATTTTATCAACACATGCTCTACAATTATTGGAGAGAATACAATTGCAATTCACAGTGTGCCCTGGTTCCATTATTCAGAAATGTCACTTATTTTTATAATCGCATCACAATAAGGAATCCCCTCCCCCAACGGACTAACTAGAAGGATATGCTTCGGTATATATGAAATGTTGTCCCAGGGGCGCAATTCAGTGTTTGCCAGAGGCGCTATGTTCCGTAGATACGCCACTGGCCCCGTGCAATTAAATTCATATCGGTCGAACATTAATTCCCTGAGTTCCCTGAGTAACAACACCTTGTAGTGTCACTCGTTCAGCCGATGCATAAATAACATGACCGCAGACATGTATATATAGTGCCGGATAATTAATATATTACCCCACCCGCCCCCGTCGCTCCTTATCTCTCTCTCCCTCCCATCTTCCTGTGCGATTTATTCAGTTCCCTAAGTGGATGAGATAGAAATAAAATATATTTTTATATTTTGTCTTCCTGTAGTCTAATAAAGTATCACAATAAGGACCCCCCCCCCCCCCATCCCTAACGCGGTAACTGGAAGGATAGTCGAGTTGGGCACATACTATTGGGGTGCGCAAATTGGGTGGGCGGTGGTGGGGAGACCGAACCAAACATATAAAATCTACGTTTTGTAGTTTCAATTTTCTGAGACACAGTCTAGTACAAATAATTGGTACAGAGCCGTGCTTGAGTTATTGTGACATTCAACCAATATGTACAAGTGACTGCCATAATATGTTTTGTCTGCTTAATATAGGAACTGGGACGATTGTTCCGTTTTCACTTCATCTATTTTTGTATAATAAGAAGACAAAATATACAAGGCATATGTTCACTGAAGATCCGTTTTAAACTGCAGCTAAAAAAACAATTGTTTAAGAGGTGGTGTTTACGTAAACGGTTTTCTTCTATTCTTCCCCCAAACGACATTCTTTTCATGAAATTTTATCAAGCTTTCATACGAAAAATAGGCTTACGTAAACAAATAAGTAAAATTTTATCAACACATGCTCCACAGTTATTGGAGAGAATACAATTGCAATTCACAGTATGCCCTGGTCCAATATTCAGAAATGCCACTTAGTTTTATAATCGCACCACAATAAGAAATCCTCTCCCCCGACGTGCTAACTAGAAGGATATGCCTTCGGTATATATGGAACGTTGTCCCGGGGGCGCAATTCAGTGCTTTCCAGAGGCGCTATGTTCCGTAGATACGCCACTGGCCCCATGCAGTTAAATTCATATCGGTCGAACATTAAAGCCCTGAGTTACAATACTATAATTTCACTAGTTTAGCCGAAGCATAAATAACATGACAGCAGACATGTGTATATAGTGTGGGATAATTAATACATTACAACCCCCCCCCCGCCCCCCGCCCCCCGCCCGATCCTGATTCTCTCTCTCTCTCTCTGTCGCTCTCTCTCTCTTCTCTCTCTCCCCCCCCCCCCCCCCATCTTCCTGTGCGATTTATTCAGTTCCCTAGGTGGATGAGGTTGAAATAAAATATATTTTTATATTTTATCTTCCTGTAGTCTAATAAAGTATCGCAATAAGGACCCACCGTCTTGTGACATTCAACCAATATGTCCAAGTGACTGCCATAATATGTTTTGTCTGCTGAATATAGGAGCTGGGACGATTGTTCCGTTTTCACTTCATCTGTTTTTGTATAATAAGAAGACAAAATATACAAGGCATATGTCCACTTAACATCCATTTTAAACTACAGCAATAAAAAACAACCGTTTAAGAGGTGGTGTTTACGTAAACGGTTTTCTTCTAGTCTCCCCCCAAACGACTTTCTTTTCATGAAAATCCAACAAGCATTTATACGAAAAATAGGCTTACGTAAACAAGTAAGTAAAATTTTATCAACACATGCTCTACAGTTATTGGAGAGAATACAATTGCAATTCACAGTTTGTCCTGGTTCCAGTATTCAGAAATGCCACTTGTTTTTATAATCGTATCACAATACGGAATCGCCTCCCCCAACGTGCTAAATAGAAGGATATGCCTTCGGTATATATGGAAAAGTGTCACAGGGGCGAAATTCAGTGCTTGCCGGGGGCGCTATGTTCCGTAGATACGCCACTGGCCCCATGCAATTAAATTCATATCGGTCGAACATTAATTCCCTGAGTTCCCGGAGTAACAACACCTTGTAGTGTCACTCGTTTAGCCGATGCATAAAT
Source organism: Pictodentalium vernedei (assembly GCA_031216915.1). NCBI lineage: Eukaryota > Metazoa > Mollusca > Scaphopoda > Dentaliida > Dentaliidae > Pictodentalium > Pictodentalium vernedei. The sequence goes on from CM062295.1 coordinate 159,062,637, forward strand.
AACACGAACGCAGGCATGTGTATATGGTGCCGGATAATTAATATATTACCCCACCCGCCCCCGTCGCCCCTCATTCTCTCTATCTCTCTCTCCCTCCCATCTTCCTGTGCGATTTATTCAGTTCCCTAAGTGGATGAGATAGAAATAAAATATAGTTTTTCATTTTGTCTTCCTGTAAGATAAGAATCTGCATTGCAGGAAAACAGCTTGCGTGATGTCTATTTGCTCCAGAAGTTATCCATGATTTTTTAGAATTCTTTTCTTGTGATTTTGACGTAGCTTGAACATGTTGGACATTGACGGTTAGATAACGTGTAGCGGAATTTGATTATTTCAGAGAAAAAGTACAGAGAAATAAGACTTTTAAGACATTTGAAGTGTTGTTTCCCGATTTTCGGTGCAAAGTGAGTTCATCGTCACCCCAGTAACAGTACTTGTCAGTACTAAAAGTGTGAAATGGTGTGAAATGATTTTCGGGGTGCTGTCCTGTGGTATGGGAAGGTGTGATAAACATTCAATCAAGATCTCTTTATTGCTAGTCTAGACATGTTATTCACACATACTGTCTTTATGCCCGCTTACAAATGGATTAAATCACCGTGGAATTCGTCTGTATACAAACATGAAAGTTAACCCCACAACTAGTGCACTGACCATGGATCAAATCACAGATCTTACCATTGTTACCGATGTTACCGAGTCCACGCATCTCAATAACCCAGACAGCGTGTCTTTGACTCATACAAACAGCGAAATGGATGACGCGCCATCTTCAAGTGGTAGAGCAACTGAACAGATTTGTGACTCAGAAGATGACGTCGACCTAGCGTCAACATTAACTCTTCTTATTAACAGTGTATCAAACCCAAATCAAAATGACTTCTTTGCTGATTGTTCCATCTATATTCTATGGCTAATGAAATATTTGAACGGCTGCACAAAAGACGTATTTAAAGACTCATTACTGTCCGCTACTAATAGCTGTGAGAAAACTCTTGACCTAATACGTGCCACAGTATTTGAGCATGTAAAGAACATGCGTTCTTTCCCTTTTGATGTGACGTCATCAATGAAGCGTCGATGTAAATCGAAGAACGAGAGTGTCGCTGACAAATTTGCAAAGGATATATACAATTTGCTATTTTACATGATCGACGAACGAGAAGAATATATCTTGGAAATCATAAGCAATAGCAGTAAAGTGATTCGATCACAAGCTCCATTCACGCCAACGTTAAAAACACCTAAAGTCCACAACTCGACCTCTATCTACTCGAGCTCGGATATCTCTATTATCTTAAATTCTGTAGTAGAACTCCATAAAGATGTTTCAATCTTAAAAGAAAAACAGCAATGCATTGACAATATACTTTTGAACGATATACCTGAAATGAAAGGTAATATTGCAAGTTTTGATGCGCGATTGTCCGAGCTGGAATGTGATTCTAGAGCATCCGAGAAGATCTTAACTGCCACTAATCTTACAGTTGACCGTCTTTACGACGATAAATGCACCGGCGTGACTCAGTTAAAAAAGGATCTAACACAAGTGAAAAACGACTTTGGTGATGTGTTACTGAACATTGAAGACGTTATTAAAAAGGTAAACTCAAATGTCGGTAGTATCGCCTCACTGAAAGGTTTGTGCAAACAATTAGGGAAAGAAACCTGTAATGGACCGTGTAGGCCAAATGAAAATGGAAACTGTATTTCTGTGGTAAATTCTATTTTAGAGTCGTTTACTCAGAATGTAACTTCTCGTCTATCAACATTCTTAAATGTTGTTGAACATTCAATAGTCACTGAAAACAAGAGAGAACCACAAGAATATATTAATGAGAACCCTTCTCCTCTTTCTGCAACCGCCACAACTGATGTACCAGATAACACAAACTCTGACCTAAAGTATAACAGGGTCACTGATGTTTCACACTCTAATAGTCAATTTAGCATGGACGATATCAATTGCTCACCAAATGATTCAGTGGAGAAAGGGAGTGTTGTCGACCAGAAATCCTCATATGCTAAATCACAAACCACTACCACAAGAACATCTCGCAATCCCATGTCTCGTGATCATGACAGAGATAAACGCATTTACGCTTATAACAATGTCAATAACGCTTCTCCAAAAGCCAAACGACGTCTCAGTTACCCCAGGCAACGTCAAGCGGATGTGTCATTCCAACCGAGAACTGTTCGAGTTTTCCTTAGTAATTTGGAGGACAATATTAGGGAAGACACTATAACCAACTATTTGAGTGACAATAATGTTAAATTCTCGATTGTGCGAATGTTAACCAGTCGAAAAAAGGACACCATCTTAGCGAGAGTGAACGTATTTTCTGATGACGTGAACACTGTGTTGCAACGTCACTTCTGGCCAAAACATGTTCATTGTCGAAAATGGCTCTCCAGAAATGCATTCGACGCCCGTAATGCCACAACTTGGTAAATCATTGAGTCTGACGGTGTAGCAAAAGGGACATTGAGATACATTCTTTTGTTTGTATTGTTTGTACTTTGGTTTTTTTGAGGTGAGTGTTAACTCTGATTTATGGGTATCCATGTGTATTATTTATATAACGCACACCACAAGGCACCAGAACTAAGGGTTCACGTTTAAGTACCCAATCTTGGATAGATTGGATAGATCCTATTTACGTTGAAAACCAGCCCCCTTCAGTGGCATTCTCCTTTAAAGTGATGCTAATTAATAGTAACCTATTAACCCTCTCCATTTTTACGTGGAATTGTACAGGCATTATGTCTAGCTCTCCATACCTTAGTAATTTGTTACATTCCCAGAGGTCGGACGTCGTTGGCATCAGTGAACACTGGCTCCAGATGAAGGATCTTCACTTTCTAGATTCTCTGCATGCATCGTACTGCGTTCACGCCGTTAGCGACTTCTCACAACGCCTTCCAATGCAAAGGGGTAGGTTTAAGGGCGGAGTAGCGTTGCTTTGGAGGAAGGAGATTGACAAACATATTTCAGTAATAGACTTAAACGATGATCGGATAATTGGTGTTCAGCTCCAAGTATCGAGGTCAGAATACGTATACATATTCCAGGTTTACCTCCCGTCCACAAATTATACCGTTCAATTCTATAAAGAATACATAGATAAGTTAACTGATATAATTAACTCATACTCATCTCTTGGTAAAGTGATAATAATGGGTGACTTTAATTCCGACCTGGAAAAAAACACCACGAGATGTAATTATTTCTCCCATCTGTTAAGAACACATGAATTTGTCTCGTTATGCGAGTCCGATAAATGTGTCGGCAGACTTAGAACTTTCGTGCCAGCAACCGGTGGCGATGGATCAATAATAGATCACATAATTATATGTAAGTCGGATTCATATCATAAATATGAAGTACAAATCATTGATGACTGTTCTCTTAACGTATCTAATCACCGGCCAATTCAGGCAAAATTGACCTTTAGTGTATGCCCTGAATCTCAGAATCCCGTTGACAATCTCGTGCCTCCAAAATATAATTGGAAGTTATTTAAAGATGACAGTAACTTACAATCCAGATATATATCCATACTGGAAGATTCATTACCATGCAGAAAAATTAATAGTATCGAAGACTTAAATCAGTACTACGACGAACTTATAAACGTCTTGGATACTGCGGCCAAGAAATGTGTCCCCCAAAAAAGATTTAGATCTTATTTAAAGCCCTTTTGGAACAGCTCGCTACAGTCTCTCCACAATACCATGCTTCAATTAAGAAACACGTGGATCTTCATGGGCAGACCGACAGAACACAATAACCCGTACTTTGTTTCTTATAAGAGAAGTAAACGTTTATTTCGCTGTGAATTTCGTAAGTGTTCTTTGAAATACTTACAAGACGTGGACAGTGAAATCGACAAATTCGCTGAATTGGATCAAGAACGCTTCTTCAAGCTATTCAATAAAAAGCGTTCCGACCGCGGGAAATCTGGTGAATCATTCTTCAAGCACGAAGGCAATATCCTGAGAAACCCCGAAGATATACTATCAGCTTGGGCTGGCTATTATGAGGAAATATATACCCCATTAACGGATCCCTCATTTGACGACAATCATTTTAAAATTGTTAATCAGACAGTTGAAGAGAACCTGCAGGATACGTCCCTTAGTAAGATCGACAAAGTTCTCTCATTTCCAGTAACTACAAATGAATTACTTCAAGTAGTTTCTAGGTTTAGTAAAGGTAAAGCCGCTGGATGGGATAACATCAATTATGAGCATATTATATTTGGCAGTGAACCCCTTGCCAAGTGCTTGTCACATATGCTGACTGCAGTGTTATCATTTGAACACATACCCGAGAAGGCAAAAAGGGGTATTATCGTATCTCTCCACAAGGGTAATAATAAACCCAAATATTTGTTTGATAATTATAGGGCCATTACTCTACTTCCTGTTATTTATAAACTTATAGAGATGTTAATACTCCACAGAATGGAATCATACACACCAAAGTTAATTGAAGTTCACCCCTTGCAGCATGGATTTCAAAAAGGAGTAAGCTGCTTGATGGCTTCTTTCTTAGTGCACGAGTGAATTTCATACACTTCAGAAAGTAACAATAAATTATTCTCTTGCTTTCTGGATGTTTGGAAAGCATTCGACACAGTATGGATAAATGGCGTTCTGTACACTTTGATGGAGCGTGGTATTACTGGCCGAATATGGCGCATGTTACATCTTCTACTCTCTGGTGTAACTTGTCGCATAAAATTTAAAGATCGTCTTTCAGATGGTTTCGAAGTCAAACAAGGCACGAGACAAGGAGGTATTTTATCACCACTTCTGTACATGCTATTTAGAGATTCTCTCAACACCGAACTAGAAAAATGTGGAGCAGGTCTGATGATGTATTCACTAAACTGTAGTGCTCCAACCCTGGCCGATGACATGACTCTGTTATCTCTCACAGAATCAGGTCTTAAGTGTCTTATCAATATATGTGAAAAATACAGTAATAAATGGCGATATAGATACAATCCGTCCAAAACCGTTGTTGTAACATATAATGAAACCAAGACAGATTTTCTGAGGCACCAAAGACGGTGGAGTATCGGTGCTTCTCCTATCTCAGAACTAGAATGCGTAACCCACTTAGGAATCCCATTGCACAAGTTCAACTTCAACAAAGGCTTCGTGTCTGCCATCTGCAATAAAATAAGGAGCACATTCTTGATGTTGTCAAATGCTGGTTTGTATTCCTTGGGTATAACCCCAGTAAGTAGCTCCAAAATATACTCCTCAGTTGTGTTACCAAAAGGCCTATATGGCTGTGAACTGCTGTGTGGTATTAACCACACCGAATCTTTAACATTAGAAAAAACCCACAGATGGTGTCTTAAAACACTTCAAGGTGTTCCTGTCAGCACTAAAACAGATTTTGTTCACGGACTTTTAGGTATATATAGCTTAAATTGCACAGTTGATAAACGTAAACTCTCCCTTTTTGGGGCCCTCTGTAATTACAAAGGGAATAAAACAGCAAAACACGCCTTTATGCTAAGGCTTCACCAGTTTCACCTTAAACAGATATCAAATAATTATTCATTTATTGAAGAGATAAACAAAACACTTCAGCATTATGACGTCAGTGAGTACATGTCTGAATTTAGGAAACACAATACATTCCCCCCAAAACCTCTTTGGAAACAAATTATACGATACCAGGTAAACCAAAAATATCGCAGTGAATGGTTTGAGCGTATGAGCCACAGTGTTACGTACAATAGGTTTCTGAGTGTGCATAACAAGTTTGAAATGTCTTGTCTTTGGAAGACATGTAGAAAATACCCAGAAGATAAAAGAGCCTTCATTTTAGTTGCTAAACTTCTTACTAAGACGCACCAATCTGGTCCCTCAATCTGTACAAAATGCCATTGCTTCTTGTCAGACGAAGTTCAGCACGCCATTCTGGCCTGCAGCCACCTTAACAACATTCGGAATTCTGTCTGGTACTCCATCCTCGACATGTTTGGCGTGGCATGTTACATGTATTTGGACCAACTCGGCGAAGAAGCATGTCTGTCAGTGTTTCTGAGCTATGTTCCTGAACAGGTATTAGATCTTGTTGACGATATTCCCAAATTTGTGCATTTCTTTGTTACATCCACAGCAAAGCTATGGAATACATTTACAGAAGATTAATGTAATAATACAAGTATATTACATATTCCTTATTAGTCTCACGATCACCATCCAATTATCTTGCCTGTTTATCACTTCCACAAAATGCCTCCATCAATCAGTTTACTTATTTAATTATTTCAGCCCCGAATTTTGTATGGTATCTTCAAGGACCTATCAGTGAATTAAAGAGTTTAAACCATAGTGAGATCGAACGATGGAACAATTACTATCTCCAAGTTGTCGCCCAGGGGCGGCAGCTTGGGAATAGTGGTTGTTGCACTCTTCGCACTCAGTTTTCGGATATTATACAACATAACGGAACAAGTCAGCTGTCCGCCATTTCGGCCTGGAGTGCTGAAATGGTTAAAGTCTTCATGAATAACTAATAACCTTAAAAGTCTACCATGGCTTTCTCACTCCAATACGGAAACAAGATGGTCAAGCCTTCATCGAGCGAGGGGGGGGGGGGGGGCAGCCATAACTGCACTCTGCATCCACGACGGGCTTGGGGAGTCGGTTACAGCTGTTTCTTTCTACAGATCCGTGGTACTATAGGTGTACTATTGGGATTTGTGGCACTTAGTTCGGGGAACACTAGTTCACCACTTATAGCAACTCGCTTCCTTCCTGATTTATAGGGAGGTTCAGCTGTGACTAACGCCTTCAGCCCCAGTCAAAATACCCGATTGTGTAGATAAACTTGTATATACGTTGATATTATCTTGCTGTCATTTCTCGTTTCTTTGTTTATTTTCTTCTCTATTCGTTTTGTTCATACATTTTCTGTTTCGCATTTGTAATTATACTTGCTCTTCGATATCGGAGGAAAATAAAGGAATATATATATAAAATGTACGTTCTGTAGTTTTAAACTTTCTGAGACAATAGACAGATTATACATTTTAGAGTTTTCGATCTACCTCATGCAGATATATCTACGGCGAGAAAGTTAGGAACTGGGACGAATGTTCCGTATTCACTTCATGAATTTTTTGTATAATAAGACTAAATATAATAGGCATATGTTCACTTAACACCTGTTTTAAACTACAGTTATAAAAAACAATCGTTTAAGAGGTTGTGGTGATGTGAACTGTTTTCTTCAATTCTCTCCAAAAACGACTTTCTATTTATGGAAATTCTACAATTATTTATACAAAACATAGGCTTATGCAAACAAGTAAGTAAAATTTTATTAACACATCCTTTACAGTTATTGGAGATGAGACAATTGCAATTTACCGTATCTCCTGGTCTAGTATGCAAAAATGCAACTTATTTTTATAATCGCACCTCTCTCTCTCTCTCTCTCTCTCTCTCTCTCTCCATCTTCCTGTTTATTTAGATTTATTCACTTCCATACCTAGGTGGACGACGTAGAAAATAAAATATATTTTGTCTTCCTGTAGTCTAATAAAGTATCACGATAAAGCACCCACAAAGGCGTTAACTAGAAGGATAGTAGAATGAGTCACTCATAGCGGTGGCGTGTTTCGGATGAGGCGGGGTGGAGAGAATAAACCAAAGAATATAAAACTCTACGTTTTGTAGTTACAAACTTTCAATTTTCTGAGATAATAGAGAGAGCATACATTTTAGAGTTTTTGGTCTACTTGACAGAGCATATCTTCAGCGTGAAATTTATGCACTTTCGTCTTGTTTCCGTCTGGTACAAATAATTGGTACAAATGCGTGCTTGAGTTATTGTGACATTCAACCAATATGTCCAAGTGACTGCCATAATATGTTTTGTCTGCTTAATATAGGCACTGGGACGAATGTTCCGTTTTCACGTCATCTATTTTTGTATAATAAGAAATATACAAGGCATATGTCCACTTAACAACCATTTTAAACTACAGCTATAAAAAACAATCGTTTAAGAGGTGGTGTTTACGTAAACGGTTTTCTTCTAGTCTACCGCCAAACGACTTTCTTTTCATGAAAATCCAACAAGCATTTATACGAAAAATAGGCTTTCGTAAACAAGTAAGTAAAATTTTATCAACACATGCTCTACAGTTATTGGAGAGAATACAATTGCAATTCACAGTTTGTCCTGGTTCCAGTATTCAGAAATGCCACTTATTTTTATAATCGTATCACAATACGGAATCGCCTCCCCCAACGTGCTAAATAGAAGGATATGCCTTCGGTATATATGGAAAAGTGTCACAGGGGCGAAATTCAGTGCTTGCCGGGGGCGCAATGTTCCGTAGATACGCCACTGGCCCCATGCAATTAAATTCATATCGGTCGAACATTAATTCCCTGAGTTCCCGGAGTAACAACACCTTGTAGTGTCACTCGTTTAGCCGATGCATAAATAACACGAACTCAGGCATGTGTATATGGTGCCGGATAATTAATATATTACCCCACCCGCCCCCGTCGCCCCTCATTCTCTCTATCTCTCCCTCCCTCCCATCTTCCCGTGCGATTTATTCAGTTCCCTAAGTGGATGAGATAGAAATAAAATATAGTTTTTCATTTTATCTTCCTGTAGTCTAATAAAGTATCACAATAAGGACCCATCACCCACCCCCCAACGTGGTAACTGGAAGGATAGTAGAGTGGGGCACTCATTATAGCTGTGGCGCAGTTGGGGTGGGCGGTGGTGCGGAAAAGTAACCAAACATATAAAATGTACATTCTGTAGTTTTAAACTTTCTGAGACAACAGACAGATTATACATTTGAGAGTTTTCGATCTACCTGGTGCAGATATATCTACGGCGAGAAAGTTAGGAACTGGGACGAATGTTCCGTATTCACTTCATGAATTTTTTGTATAATAAGACTAAATATAATAGGCATATGTTCACTTAACACCTGTTTTAAACTACAGTTATAAAAACAATCGTTTAAGAGGTTGTGGTGATGTGAACTGTTTTCTTCAATTCTCTCCAAAAACGACTTTCTATTTATGGAAATTCTACAATTATTTATACAAAACTTAGGCTTATGCAAACAAGTAAGTAAAATTTTATTAACACATCCTTTACAGTTATTGGAGATGAGACAATTGCAATTTACCGTATCTCCTGGTCAAGTATGCAAAAATGCAACTTATGTTTATAATCGCACCTCTCTCTCTCTCTCTCTCTCTCTCTCCATCTTCCTGTTTATTCAGATTTATTCACTTCCATACCTAGGTGGACGACGTAGAAAATAAAATATATTTTGTCTTCCTGTAGTCTAATAAAGTATCACGATAAAGCACCCACAAAGGCGTTAACTAGAAGGATAGTAGAATGAGTCACTCATAGCGGTGGCGTGTTTCGGATGAAGCGGGGTGGAGAGAATAAACCAAAGAATATAAAACTCTACGTTTTGTAGTTACAAACTTTCAATTTTCTGAGATAATAGAGAGAGCATACATTTTAGAGTTTTTGGTCTACTTGACAGAGCATATCTTCAGCGTGAAATTTATGCACTTTCGTCTTGTTTCCGTCTGGTACAAATAATTGGTACAAATGCGTGCTTGAGTTATTGTGACATTCAACCAATATGTCCAAGTGACTGCCATAATATGTTTTGTCTGCTTAATATAGGCACTGGGACGAATGTTCCGTTTTCACGTCATCTATTTTTGTATAATAAGAAATATACAAGGCATATGTCCACTTAACAACCATTTTAAACTACAGCTATAAAAAACAATCGTTTAAGAGGTGGTGTTTACGTAAACGGTTTTCTTCTAGTCTACCGCCAAACGACTTTCTTTTCATGAAAATCCAACAAGCATTTATACGAAAAATAGGCTTTCGTAAACAAGTAAGTAAAATTTTATCAACACATGCTCTACAGTTATTGGAGAGAATACAATTGCAATTCACAGTTTGTCCTGGTTCCAGTATTCAGAAATGCCACTTATTTTTATAATCGTATCACAATACGGAATCGCCTCCCCCAACGTGCTAAATAGAAGGATATGCCTTCGGTATATATGGAAAAGTGTCAAAGGGGCGAAATTCAGTGCTTGCCGGGGGCGCAATGTTCCGTAGATACGCCACTGGCCCCATGCAATTAAATTCATATCGGTCGAACATTAATTCCCTGAGTTCCCGGAGTAACAACACCTTGTAGTGTCACTCGTTTAGCCGATGCATAAATAACACGAACTCAGGCATGTGTATATGGTGCCGGATAATTAATATATTACCCCACCCGCCCCCGTCGCCCCTCATTCTCTCTATCTCTCCCTCCCTCCCATCTTCCCGTGCGATTTATTCAGTTCCCTAAGTGGATGAGATAGAAATAAAATATAGTTTTTCATTTTATCTTCCTGTAGTCTAATAAAGTATCACAATAAGGACCCATCACCCACCCCCAACGTGGTAACTGGAAGGATAGTAGAGTGGGGCACTCATTATAGCTGTGGCGCAGTTGGGGTGGGCGGTGGTGCGGAAAAGTAACCAAACATATAAAATGTACGTTCTGTAGTTTTAAACTTTCTGAGACAACAGACAGATTATACATTTTAGAGTTTTCGATCTACCTTGTGCAGATATATCTACGGCGAGAAAGTTAGGAACTGGGACGAATGTTCCGTATTCACTTCATGAATTTTTTGTATAATAAGACAAAATATACAAGGCATATGTTCACTTAACACCTGTTTTAAACTACAGTTATAAAAACAATCGTTTAAGAGGTTGTGGTGATGTGAACTGTTTTCTTCAATTCTCTCCAAAAACGACTTTCTATTTATGGAAATTCTACAATTATTTATACAAAACTTAGGCTTATGCAAACAAGTAAGTAAAATTTTATTAACACATCCTTTACAGTTATTGGAGATGAGACAATTGCAATTTACCGTATCTCCTGGTCTAGTATGCAAAAATGCAACTTATGTTTATAATCGCACCTCTCTCTCTCTCTCTCTCTCTCTCTCTCTCTCTCTCTCTCTCTCTCCATCTTCCTGTTTATTCAGATTTATTCACTTCCATACCTAGGTGGACGACGTAGAAAATAAAATATATTTTGTCTTCCTGTAGTCTAATAAAGTATCACGATAAAGCACCCACAAAGGCGTTAACTAGAAGGATAGTAGAATGAGTCACTCATAGCGGTGGCGTGTTTCGGATGAGGCGGGGGTGGAGAGAATAAACCAAAGAATATAAAACTCTACGTTTTGTATTTACAAACTTTCAATTTTCTGAGATAATAGAGAGAGCATACATTTTAGAGTTTTTGGTCTACTTGACAGAGCATATCTTCGGCGTGAAATTTATGCACTTTCGTCTTGTTTCCGTCTGGTACAAATAATTGGTACAAATGCGTGCTTGAGTTATTGTGACATTCAACCAATATGTCCAAGTGACTGCCATAATATGCTTTGTCTGCTTAATATAGGCACTGGGACGAATGTTCCGTTTTCACGTCATCTATTTTTGTATAATAAGAAATATACAAGGCATATGTCCACTTAACAACCATTTTAAACTACAGCTATAAAAAACAATCGTTTAAGAGGTGGTGTTTACGTAAACGGTTTTCTTCTAGTCTACCCCCAAACGACCTTCTTTTCATGAAAATCCAACAAGCATTTATACGAAAAATAGGCTTACGTAAACAAGTAAGTAAAATTGTATCAACACGTGCTCTACAGTTATTGGAGAGAATACAATTGCAATTCACAGTATGCCCTGGTTCCAGTATTCAGAAATGTCACTTATTTTTATAATCACATCACAATAAGGAATCCCCTCCCCCAACGGGATAGCTAGAAGGATATGCCTTCGGTATATATGAAACGTTGTCCCAGCGGCGTAATTCAGTGTTTGCCAGAGGCGCTATGTTCCGTAGATACGCCACTGGCCCCATGCAATTAAATTCATATCGGCAAACATTTATTCCCTGAGTTCACTGAGTAACAACACCTTGTAGTGTCATTGTTTAGCCGATGCATAAATAACATGACCGCAGACATGTGTATATAGTGCCGGATAGTTAATATATTACCCCATCCGCCCCCGTCGCTCTTCATTCTCTCTATCTCTCTCTCCCTCCCATCTTCCTGTGCGATTTATTCAGTTCCCTAAGTGGATGAGATAGAAATAAAATATATTTTTATATTTTGTCTTCCTGTAGTCTAATAAAGTATCACAATAAAGACCCCCATCCCTAACGCGGTAACTGGAAGGATAGTCGAGTTGAACACTCACTATTGGGGTGCGCAGTTGGGGTGGGCGGTGGTGGGGAGAACGAACCAAACATATAAAATCTACGTTTTGTAGTTTCAATTTTCTGAGACATTAGACGGAGCAAACATTTTAGAGTTTTCGATCTACCAGACACACCATATCTACGGCGTGAAATTTAGGCACTTTTGTCTTGTTTCCGTCCAGTATATAATTGCTACAAAGGCGTGCTTGAGTTATTGTGACATTCAACCAATATATCCAAGTGACTGCCAAAATATGTTTTGTCTGCTTAATATAGGAACTGGGACGAATGTTCCGTTTTGATTTCATCTATATTTGTATAATAAGAAGACAAAATATACAAGGCATATGTCAACTTAACATCCGTTTTTAACAACAGCTATAAAAAACAATCGTTTAAGAGGTGGTGTTGACGTAAACGGTTGTCTTCTATTCTACCCGGAAACGACTTTCTTTTCATGAAAATTCAACAAGCATTAAAACGAAAAATAGGCTTATGTAAACAAGTAAGTAAAATTGTATTAACAGAAATGCCACTTATTTTCATAATCGCATCAACATGAGGAATTCACTCCCTCAACGTGCTAACTAGAAGGATATGCCTCGGTATATATGGATCGTTGTCACATGGGGGGCAATTCAGTGCTTGCCAGAGGCGCTATGTTCCGTAGAAACGCCACTGGCTCCATGTTGTTAAATTCATATCGGTCGAACATCAATTCCCTGGGTTACAACACCTTGTAGTTTCACTCGTTTAGCCGATACATAAATAACATGACAGCAGACATGTATTTATAGTGTCGGATAATTAATACATTACCCCCCCCCCCCCCGGCTCCTTATTTTTTTTTTCTCTCTCTCTCCCATCTTCCTGTGCGATTTATTCAGTTCCTAAGGTGAATAAGGTAGAAATAAAATATATTTTTATATTTTGTCTTCCTGTAGTCTAATAAAGTATCACAATATGGACCCCCCCCCCCACCCCCCCCCACCTCCCACCCCCAACATGGTAACTGGAAGAATAGTAGAGTGGGACACTCATTTAAGCGGTGGCGCAGTTGGAGTGGCGGAGGTGGGAAGAACGAACCAAACATATAAAATCTACGTTTTGTAGTTTCAAACTTTCCATTTTCTGAGACAATAGACAGAACACACAATTTGGAGTTTTCGATCTACCTGATACAGAATATCTACGGCGTAAAAGTTAGGTACTTTCGTCTCTTTCCAGTCCAGTACAAATAATTGATTCAAAGGCCTAATTGGGCTATTGTGACATCAAAAAAATATGTCCAAGTGACTGGCATAATATGTTTAGTCTTCTTCATATTGGATTTGAATGTTCCCTTTTGACTTTATCTATTTTTGTATAATAAGAAGACAAAATATACAAGGCATTTGTCCACTTAACATCCGTTTTAAACTACAGTTAATAAAACAATCGTTTAAGAGGTTGTGGTGACGTAAAAGGTTTTCTTTAATTCTCTCCACAAACGACTTTCTATTTATCGAAATTCCACAGTCATTTATACAGAACTTATAGACCAAGAACATTAGGTTTCACTAGGGAAAAAAATCGGAGAAAGCTGATTTTTTCAGGGAATGTCGAGTACATGTCACTGAACGATTAGACAAAAGTCCCCTAAAATCCCAGGTGAGCTTTTTTTTTCTACAGCCTTTTTTCGAAAACGCGTTTGAAAAAAATCAAAAAAAATCGCACGAACTTTGTAACCTCGAATTGATCCAACTGTATTTTTTGTTTACGCGTATTTCGAGCTACATAATGTCTAATATACATTTACCTAGAGGAAAATGTGTATTCTGTGACAATTTCTGCGAAAAATTATTGAAAATTCACAAAAAAGTATCGGATTTACGCAAAAAATGACGATTTTCCTAATGGATTTGCCCGAAGGGTCGTAGTACAGAACGGGATGTTAGTTGGACAGACGATAAAAAATCCACCACCATTTGAAGACTTTTATCATTGCTTACAAAATAGACATTATGGAAGACCCCCTCTGCTTCTGGCCGAGTTCCCCTTTTGGCATAAAATTCGTCAGCATGAGAACTCAACTATTTTCGGGCTTGGGACCGAACAGACACGTCTGTGTCTGGCAGCATTAGATCAATAAATAATATTTACAGAATGTACAAGAATCAAAAAATAATATTTACAGAATGTACAAATCAATCAACATGGATTGAGTTACATTGACTATTATCAACGCTATATACAGAAATGACATGACCTATATACATATTATTCATCGAACTCAGAAATTTCCGACAGGACAGTGTTTCTGTGGTTGTTACAAGAATCCGAACTGCAATTACACAAACCTGAGCAAGAGAGTCCTGCCTTCTTACACCCACACCTTTTTGTACAAGCACTCTTGCAACCACAACTGATCAGATTTAGTAGGTTATTGGGGGCACATGGCTTTGTGGCTGCAGTCGGTACAAGAAGTCCATTGTCTAGCGACCACCCCCAATCCGTCGGACCTGGAGATAACATCTGTAGACATGTTGTTGTGCAGCATCGCTGCTTGGTGGGAGTGAGGCTAGGTCGATGGGTTTATTCAGTTTAGATTTTGCTACATAACGCTTGTAAGTGACATATCTATATTGGTCGAGAGAGGAAACAGTTTTACTCCCGTATAAGATCAGGAGAAGTTGTTCCCCGGCAGCGGCTACTGCACTTGGTGTCCTGTCATCCGCCAAAATTGTGTTGACATACTGTTGTGAGTCGTTAGTAACATCGGAGACAATTGTACTGAATACTTTCTTCTTACCAACTCGAAAGAGTGCAGAAGTAGTGTCACAACCACTTATAGAATGTGCTACAAGGAGGTTGCTTCTATGGTCACCTATTTTAGTTGCTATTTCACTAACTGAAACTAGTAAGTTTGGGGTAATGGAATACATCATGTGAATATTACATCCCGGTTGAACTCGAGAGGTAAGAATGACTAACAAATCTGTGTCTGTTCCCACAACGACAACATTGTTGTCATCTTGAGCGATGTCAAGTGCAGTTTCGGCTATCAGTACATCAGCATCAGCCTCGGCCTGCTTGGACTGAATATTGATAGCAGATAGCTCCTGCATTAGAAGATCGATCAGTTGGGTTTTGTTCTTGGCATTTGCAAGGAAATCGGATTGGGGTGTGGTGGCTGGTAACTCGGGTGAGATATTGATATCAATGGAATACCTGTCTTTAGATCTACGGGCTTGTTCCATGCCCTTTGTCGACATTGTACAAGCATAACCATCAAAAACAACCACGACGTTCGCCCCAAAATGTCTCACTAGATAATTGGAATATGATGTACATATGTCCTTATATGACGACTGTTTAGGCCATACAACTGCCCTCAATAAACATCCACCATCTACAACAAACAGAGAATGTTCTGGGATTTTAGTTTGCTCGGAACCGTATGTTTTGAGGATCTTACCGAGCGTGCTTTTCTGTGTCTTCCTCATTCCAGCAGAATCAAACAATGCTGGCGGTTTCGGGTGAGTTCATATTTGAGATACTCTTCCATCTCTGCTTGTGACTGAATAACACATGTGATGCGGTTGAACAGAATTGTGGGGTCAATCACTACCTTACTTCCACGGACTTTGATGCTATTTGCCATCGATGCGAAAGACTTCACAGTGTCAACACGTCGTAGTTTGATGCTGTTGAACGTTTTGCTTACAACATTCGATACGCAACATTCACCAATTTTGCGAACTTGGTCACAGTTCACAGTTTCGTCGGCCACAAGCCCGGTCGCTATAGAGACTAATTGTAGTGGATCTCTATTCTGAAAGGGGGAATGCACTCTGAGCCAGTTCAATAATTTGGTGATATCATTGGCATCAGTCAATTGTGAACTTTGACGGAGATCCCGATGTTGTTCGCCATGACCAGTGTGAACATGAACAAAATTTTCGAGAGCATTACATACCGGAAGACAAAGAGGTAGTCCATGTACCCATTTCGCAACAGTGCTATCGGTTATTCCCCTGCCATGTGTGAGACCACCAGGGAGCTTGAACATTCTCATTAAACACTGCTCTATGGTCTGATCAGAATACACCCCGTACAATACCACAGAACAGATATCAATGTGCGGACCTGCTTCGTTGTCACCGTAAGGTATCAACAGGTAACGCTAAGTGATATGCCAACAACATAACTGATCAGTTCTACAAATAACACAAGACTCTAATAATCAACAACAGGCAAAATTACATATATATCTATCAAGGGATCATTGGTTTCAATATCTGGGCATCAAATGCGGAGTGTCCAATACTGAACAGAGCAAATTGTGCAATGGACAGACCTGGAATGCGGAATTAAACAGCGTTTCCTGATGAAAGTCGTTCAAGCTATTTTGCATCAAATTAAAGAGCGTTGTCTGTACATAAAGACCTGGAATGCGGAATTAAACAGCGTTTCCTGATGAAAGTCGTTCAAGGCTATTTTGCATCAAATTAAAGAGCGTTGTCTGTACAATACAAATTTGTTTATGAGTACACATCAAGGGCGTGCACACATTACATGCCAATGCATCTTGAGTGTAGGCGAACACCACATTATGTGATTTAATCGAACATGGAAATTGAAACAATGATGCTATAATACGGTATTTGAATGAGAAAAGTCGATGCCGTTTGAATTTGAGTTTAGGGAGTATGGTTAATATTTCACACGTTTCACCAGTTCATTATGGAATAAATGACTATTGTTATATATCATTATAAAGCCACTGCGTTTCTGCAATTTTTGATATATAATTTAACTCCCAAAGTTGTCGTAGATTTGATTTAATGGACGTTGTGTACCGTTGTGTGTATGAAAACAATAAATTTTTTTTCGTAATTTTGTACATTTTCGTGAATATTTCACCATTGAGTGTGAGGATTGGTACAAAGTTGGCATTTTCTGTTGGGGATATGTATTCTCAATATAATTCAGCACGATATTTATGATTCTCACCCTACTAAGGCGAATAAGAATGAGAAATATGGAGCTGGGTCGAATTTTAAAAAAAAATTTTTTTTTCATCAAAAAAACGCTATAACTAAAAAAGCTCAACTCGGATTCGCGGGGACTTTTCACACTTTATCCGCAATGTGTGTCCCGGAAACATATAAAAAATCAGCTTTCTCCGATTTTTTTCCTTACTTTCTCATTTTTATGTCTAATGTGCCTGGACTATTAGGCTTATGAAAAAAGTAATTAAGATTTTATTAACACTTCCTTTACAGTTACTGGAGATGAGACAATTGTAATTCACTGTATCTCCTGGTCTAGTATGCAGAAATGCCACTTATTTTTATAATTGCATATCTCTCTCTCTCTCTCTCTCTCTCTCAACATTCCTCTCTATCTTAGTTTGACCTGGGTTTCCTTGCTGTCACGATTGAGATAGTTCTGCTACCTAATAAAAACGATAAGTATTCTCTTTGTATTATATGCGTTCCTAAATGTTAATTTCAATTAAAACCTGTTCCAGGTATTCCCCCAAAACAAAGTTAAACGGGGAGATATAAAAATGAATCCGGTCCGTCCCCACATTTTGTGAACGCGATAACTTGAACATATATAATAGGATTTTCACGAAACTTCCTACAGGCATGCGCTGTGAGAAGATCTCGGTCAAGTTCGATATTAGTGGTATAGCACATATGAAGCGGGTGTGTGAATGCCAGTGTTAAATTCCCATAGGAACTGGAGCTTTGTCTCTGCAATTGTTTCTGGTTTAACCATCTAAGTAGATCCGGCAAGTGATATATCCACTGTTATTAGCCATTGGTACCACTAATCCACCCGATGCTTTAAATTATTCTATGACTGGTATTGGTAGTACGTAATGCCATGCCAGGCAGTGTTATACTTGGTTGTCTAGTGCGGTAATGTAGGATGCACGGTCTATACCTCTGTTGGTCTATTATCCCCTTAGTTCTACTAACCCATCTACTGCGTTTGTGTGGTTGCTATTGGTAGTACGAAATATGGGCTGATGTGGGGCTGACGTGAGCCTTTGTGGTGGTTTAGGGACTTGAGGTACGATTGGGCATTGGGAGCAAGGTTCGCGGACTCTTGGAGACTTTCGGGGACTGCACATAGAGCTGACTGGGAACAATAGGGGACTGATGGGAGTATTGGGGTACTGATGGACTGATGTGGTTTGGCTCCTGAACCGCAGAAAAGCCTTTAGGCCTGTTACCTCCAAATTCCTACACCACGGCTTTATGGCTCCTATTAGCTTCGAACTCCTGTATGGCTCATTTCTCTACAGTGATTCTATTTGGCCTAGATTTGATACATGGAAGGTGATTTGTGAAATTTGGCAAATCCAATGCGAAAGAGTTCCAGCCAGGGAAAACAACTGGGCGGATGTATAAATGATGACATGACTTTTATAACATAAGTAGTAGGAGATGTGGAGATCGGCCCCTATTCGGTGGAGGGAATGGTGGAGGGGGAAGTGACGTCATAGTCACGTGACCTGGTGGCGCCATGTTTGGTTGTCATGGTTGTCATGGCAACTCGCGTGCGCGGCCATCTTGTGACGTCATCTCCATAGTGATACGTGGTGTCAGTGCGTATGCGCAGCGCGTGTTGTTAGTGTGACACGTGTTTCCGTCGGCCATTTTGTACACTGGCGGCCGCCATCTTGGTTTCTATGGTAGCACGTGGTTGCTATGTGACCCAAAACCATCTAACAAGACAGGGGTATATTCGGAGGATGTGTTCCTTTGTAGAAAAGTAATTTCCCGATTTGTAGAATTACCACAAACAACCCGACAATCCCTCCAAATCACCGAAATTGTCTTTATTTCCCCAATTTATCGGTGTAGCACGTTATGCGATAGTACCAAGGGGTGCCGGGGGTGTGTTCGATTGAATAGGAGTATTTTTCTGACTTACAATTTTCCCCAGAATCCTCGTTTAATTACCACAAACAACCCGACAATCCCTCCAAATCACCCAAAAAACGACTTTATTTCCCCCATTTTATCGGTATAGCACGCAGTGCTATAGAACCAAGGGATACAAGGGGTGCGTTCGATTGAATAGGAGTATTTGGCTGGCTTTGTATTTGCCCCATGTGGTTTATAATAGTACAGAGGGGGAGGGGGGGGGGGGGGGTGGTGGGTACGTTCCTTTAGACTAGAGTAATGTTTTTTCCCCAATAAATTGTATAAGAGTAGCGCTATATGACAAATTCCTTTGGTCATTACCCAGAATCCTTTGCTTCTACCATTTATAAAGATTACAAGTAGGGCTGATATGTGTACATGAAAGCCACGAAGCTAACTTCAAGTTCCACCATATACTCATGTGAGGATCTACCCATATGTAAAGCTAAGAGATGTGTCGTGTGAGGTCTAACTTACTACCCCTCTTAGCCTCATTTCAGTATTTGAGGATACCTTTTGAGGATACCTTTTGGGTTTGTTAAAAAAAATAACAACACAATTTTTTACATTTTAATTTCTTTTATTCAACAACAAAAAACATACCACTTTTTATGAAATCTTCTATGGTATGTAGATTGTCAGATATTCATAAACAGTCTTTCTGCAGATTGGACATCTTCTCAGCGGTTTACAACACTCTTTGCACAGGCACAAATGGTTACATGGTCGCAGAGCGACATTGGCTTCAGGTAATAAACACACACTACATTTCGTCCTCCGTGAATCTTCTTCTTGAAAGGATGTGTCCATTTCTTCTTTGATGGCCATTTCTTCTTCTTGAACTTTTTCATTGTCCACGAATTCAGATGGTAAATTAAGAATGTAATAACAGTCTGGAGAATATTTTCTGTGTTTTTCTATAACATCATCTTCTGTTTCCCAGAAACGAACAATAATACCACAATGAAAACATGCAGTTCTGTCTCCTGTCCCCAAATAAAAGAATCCAGCTTTTGTCAGTTCATTCGGGGTTTTCACACTTTCACGTTGTGACATGAATTGAAATGTCTTGGGACGATTTTCCTCCAATGCATACTTGATGTGTTTTGGTGGCCTTTGTTCTGGTGTCTTTCTTATTTTCTCTTCTCCACGTAATAACTACTCCAGTACTGGTGGTGACACATCACAAAAATACGTTTCGAATGAAACGCTCATTGTCTCTACAAAGTCTCTTGTATTTCTTATTTCTTGGTTTCGTGATTGATAATCATTCAGTGCCATCTGTATCAACGACGGAATAGTGAACACTCTTCAATCTTTTTTATCTTCTTTCTTCTTTGGTTTTCTTTCTCTCTTTGGTTTAGGTTCTTCTATTTCAAGGCTTCTCTTCTTTGCAATATCCACTGCGTTGATCACTTGTTCCCAATGTCTCGTGGTAAACTGGAACCCAACGTCGTTCTTGAACAGTTGAATCTGTAAATCGTTGTTATGTTTGAAGACGGTCACATTTGTAGATATCCTTCTTCTTTGGCTGTCGAAACAAAAATTGAGCTGAACATCGAGTGCACTCTTTTTTATAGTTTTTCTTCAATACAGTGACATCTAGTGGCTGGTTTCCTCTATGACGTCATTAACCAACACGTCATTATCCATTAAATCAGTCGTAAACATGTTGGATATGGTTTCCATCAGTACACCGCGACAGCGATGTTTCAAGTAAAATAGGCAGTATTGTCCACAAACTGGTAATGGTCCTTGAAGGTGTTTTGTATTATACTTCCAATATCTAGAATTCTTCTTCAGGAATTTCTGGAATGGTCTGTGTTGTGGTGGTAATCCATAGGAATCAAAGTATTCTGCGTTGTGGTGACTCACAAAGAGAGCCACCCAATGTTCTCCTTTTCTGTGGTCTGGATCCGTGTTGGCTATCAAAGCCACTGGTCTGTGATCTGGTAATCTTCTTGGTAATTTTTCTTGCAAATACTCCCAAACATATTCTCTTCAAACAACTTTCTGATCGAAGTGCATTTTCTAACTGCAACGTGTTCATGTTGAGTAATCGAAGATTACTTGTCTGTTCTTATCCACTTCTATGATGTTCTGAAATTCTGCATACACCAGTACGTCGATTGTGGTTGGTAATGGGTTTTCGAAATGGACTTCAAGTCTCAAAGTTCCTCTCTTCACCAGTTCGAAGTGTTGTCCATTTGATAGGTCTGGAGTCAGGTCGAATACGAAAAGGGTGTATCCATTTATGTACTCTTCTCGGCTGATGTGGTTTCCTTCATTCTCATACATTTGTCCAGTTCCTTGGAACAGTGTCGCATAACATCGGGCCACTTCTTGTTGTTCGAATCGAGGTTGTAATGGTTTGGCTGGAATCTGTTGGCCATCCACGTACAAAGCCAAGTAATCGATTTTGTAGTTCTTGAAATTATACGGATTCTTTGAAAAGTTTCCATTGAAAGCATCGTTGTCTACACATCCCACTACGATGCGTTTAGGTAGTTGGCCTAAAAATAAATTTTCTTGTGTGATGCTCAGATTTCCTTTTGGCACTGAAAACACCTTGGTTTCCACACGATCGATAGGATATTTTGCAGTTGCTTTTGTCAGTGCTTTCTCGTGAGCCATTCTCACGAATGATTGGAGTCTCTCTTTGCGTACAAACATGGCTACAACTAGAATTTCGATCTTGTATGTATCGGCATCGGCCATCAATGCGAAAGCATCTTTGGCTCTTTTCATTTTAACATGAACATTAACTCCATTCAGCAAGTAACGAGTTTGGAAAAACATGTCCAAATGTAATCTCCCTGTCATGTCCACGATTTTACTTTTCTCTATAAATTTCTTTCGAAGAAGAAATCTCTTGTTATCATCTGTCAAATCTTCCATGTGTCCGGCCGTATCCTTGTACAATAATGCATTAGTCAGTTGTGACTTCTTGGCAGCTGGTCCATAACTCAATAAAGTTTCTATGAAAGCTCTGTAGTTATAAGTGTTGTTGGAAGGAGATACCAGTTTTTCATTCAAGCTGATATCGATTTGATTAAATAAGGAATGAATCCATAAATTGACTGGGCCCACATTGGCATCGGGTGCAATTGATGCCCCATTGGAATCTACAACCTGTGCTTTAACATACAAATATGTCTGTGCCAAATTCAAATAATCATCTCCTAAGCCTGCAATGTGGAATTCTATTGGCCCACTGTTTCCTATGGTCGCCAAAGGCCTGTGTTCTACCCATTGCCCATATTCCACACTAGTCTGTGTTGGTGGTATGGAAAATAAGTCGAGTTTGCTGTTGACACACTCACAAGATTTTTCATTGATGAGAGACATCACGCACCCAGAACGTCTTGGGTCTGTACAGTTCTCCTTCGTTTTGTCGATTTGCCAGTTTTTCGTGGTGCAGGCCTTTTTTATACTTTTTCTGCCGGGTGGTTTTGAACCACCAACCACTTCATTCCAAGCTCCTGCACCAGCTTCTTTGACTCTTTTGATTGCTGCCTTTTTAATATTTTTGCCTTCAATGACATCTTCGGCAAAGGCCGCTCCTTTTCTCAATAACTGTTTTCCCATGGTCATGGCTGTAGTTTTCAATAAAGGTAACACCATATTCTTCAGTCCTCCCAATATACTTCCCAAACCATAACCTCTCTGTATTTTAGCTCCAGAAAAAGCTGGTAGACCGTTCCCAGCTTGTTTCGTGTAATATTCTTCGTATAATTTGGACTTACAACAGTAAGTCATGTTTATGTGAAATGAAGAGATCTACGATTTCTGAAATGAAGTGTCACTGTCACTGTCCCGAACTCGAAAGGTACTATGGCACCTATGTCGTCCCTTATATACACCCGGACGGTACTGAATTTTTTTCGTTCTACTGGTACATAATACACATTCTCAAAAGTTTTAGAGATGATATTCCCATATTTTCCACGTACAGGTACGATACGAAGAAGGGGTATTCTTGTGTCTCCCACGACTTGGTCACGAACCAAGTCACAGTATACATAGAGAGAATAAAATCCTTGGTTGACATCAGCAACTCTGGAGGAATTGTAAGTTCCTGATTTAAAAACACACTCATTAAATCCCAAAATATTTTGAAGAGTAGGGCTCAATGTGACCACGACTCCATCCCGTACCATGATACGAACTTTACCAGTCACTTGATCCAATTCAAAATCTATCTTATCGTGACGAGGCAAGAGTAATTCCTTAACACAATTGATAGCCCGCATCACATCAGTGGGATCCGAATAGCGAGCTTCCTTGAGAGTAAGTCGATAATTCTTTTTCGAAGACCAGAACACTGTAACGAAAGCTTCTTCCCCACGAATATTGAACCACATATTTGGATACTGAATCTCTACTAGACCTACTTCCCATTCACCCGTAAGATTCACTGGTTGTGATAACTGAGTGGTGTACGTAGTCAACGTGTTTTCAGGAAACACGTTCATAGAACTCTTACTTGGCAGAGTCAAATAAAACATTACTTTTTCTTAATGGTTGGATTAGGTAACAAATATCCTATACTACTACTCAAGAGAGCAGTCCACAATTTGCTGTCTGTGTTCTCGAGAGTGAGATTAACAACACTGGTAATGATGATGAGGTACAAAATGATTATTTGTGAAAAATAAGCGATCTCGCTCCTTAGAATTCTTTTTCTAAACAGAGGCCAAGAACCGTTCGATCCTTCTTCCATTTTGAAGAAACCTCAGAGGTTCACTTCCTTTTATAGGTGAGCTGACTCTGCTTGATCCACGAATTGAACGAAGCTGGGTATCCTAACCACTTTACGAACAATTCCCTTTTCTCACGACCGCCTTTCTTGAGTACGTGTTTGATTTTGTAAATAGTTTTGTGTGCCACTCGCTGAAGCTCTTCAGTGTACAACGACCCTTTCAATATTTCCCCATTATCATCTTGTACGACATATGTGACTGGATGACCTTTTTTGATGGCTACCACCGAGAATAACTCTTCAGTCTAATTGGGCAAATAACCTTTCTCAAACGTTTTCTTAACTTTACTGATTCTCACTCTGTATCCCACTTTGTATACTGGAATCTTGTGTTTTATGGGTTTGCCATACAACCTTTGCCAACCCTCTTCTTGATTTTCAAAGTTCACTGCAATTGGGGCCATACCTATACTATGATGATGAGAATGATTATATGATTTCACCAACTTTTGAAGTGGAAAAATTAGTGTATCTTTCTTGGTAAAATATTTCCACATTTTGGTTTTCTATTGAATCTTTCTACTATGGAACATTTTGTTTCCACATTTTGTGTAGTGAAAAAGTCGACTTTGTGATCTTTGAGAAAATTCTGAAATTTTCTGTTTAGAAATTCTTTGCCTTGATCAGTTTGTAATTTTATTGGTTTACGACCTTGTTTAAAAATTTTAGTAAAAGCTTTAATGATGGAGGCACCAAGTTTGTTTTTGAGAGGTATGACCCAAGCATATTTACTAAACACATCTATACACGTCAACAAAAAGTTTGTGTTTTTGTTGAATTTACTTATGTTTGCTACATCTACCAAGTCAGCTTGCCATTGTGCATCGATGCCACTAATTATCACTTTCCTTCTAGGACATGCACGACGAACAGGTTTGTGAAGAGTGTATGTGTCTTGAGTCTCCAACCATTTCACAACTTGTTTAGTCTTTTTCTTGGACGCTCTACGAAGAGCGTCTTTACCACCAAAGCTTCCAGGAGATTCAGAATCATAGTATAATGCTTCCATGACTGTCTTTTTTCATGTGTCAGGTCTGTTTATACCCTTTTTTCGGTCCACTTTGGCGTTTCTGTTTTCTTTGGTTGTTTAGGCTCCGACTTTATCGGGACCTGTTTCATAAAATCCCAACGTTCTTTATGACCAATCAATTCTTGGGATATGTTACTATCTCTCAAAGCTTTGGCCAACACTTCCCATCCCTTTGGTTGGAAAGATTTTCGTCTTCTAAGTAAATCGTTTAGAAGATCTGTTACATTCGACCCTACCACTGTTTGATCTTTGTAGACTAATTCACCCTTCTCATTCCAAGATATATTTGGGTCACTTCTAATACGATTCAACAACAACTTTCTCTTTCTTTTCATTGTCATAGGTAGAGAATCGAGAATGTCTTCGTCTTTATTATTTTTCTCGAATTCGACTTTAATGGGTCGAGGAGCCATTACCTTTTGTTGAAATGTCAAGTATCTTTGCAAAATCTGATTATAATGTGTCATCTTTTCATCAGCTGAAAGAAAAGACGCATCGAAAATATCGCTCATTTCTCGATCCAATGATGAAACAGCCAGTTCATTCGGTTGTCTTGGAGTATCTAGTAGACGTTCCAATAACCTTGGTTCTACCAAAGCCATCTTCTTTGCATATTCCATCATTATCCAAAAATACTTTTAACAGCACCCATTAGTACAGGAGGAAGCAATGCCCCCAAGAATCCCCCTTTCTGCAAGATTTGTCTCGTCTTTTTGTCAGAGGTACCTTTATTTGCCACTACCCTCACTAGTTGTTTCTGACGAACGAGTTTGGTTCTCTGAGCTTTGGTCAGAGGGACTGCCCCTTTCAAGATATTCGAGGCACAGTCACACAAACAAGTAATCAATTCTTTGTCTGCATGTTTTAGTATGGATTTGACGAGTGTGGGTTTCGATTTAATGAGAAACTTGAGAAGAGCGATGTTGCGCTTGAGACGTTCAGACATACTTCTGACTTGAGACAGACTTGTTGCTCCCCTTTTATACTTTTCGGAGGTACACATATTGGTTTTTCCCTGGGAAAATTTGACTTCACAATCTCATATGTTCAGGATTATCTTGTTTGAGATCTGTTAAAAGGTAACCGTATGGGATCGAAGTGGCATCTTCGAAAACTTCTCTCAGAAACTTGGAATAACCAGGATACATCTATGCTGCCAAATGTGAGATCTGAGAACGATCCATAGGATTTTTAAACAAGATCATGTAATGATATTGAGAGCTGCAGTCCTATGGACTTTATTTTTGTCGAATAAATTTTGAACAATGTACATCACACTAAATTTATGGTAATGACTACCTTTAGTAAATAATCTAGACACTCGAACATTTGCATCGAGCATCAGATCATCCAATATGACTAAACTATCAGATTTTAATTCTTGAGGAAGACCCTCTACGAATTCTACTTGGGATAAAGTATTGTATAACGGTTGCCATTCACTATAACACCAAATGATGTGATTTGGAACAGGTGATATAATATTTTGAATGTTTTGAATAACCCGATTTACAAAGGATGATTTACCACTACCCGTGGGACCACACAATAAACAAGTGAAAACGGATGCTTCCAACGGGGATCCATGTTTGTTGTTCTATGTGGGAACTACTCACCCTTTTATACGTTTTTGGGAAGGGGACAGCGAGTTTAAAAAAAATGTGTATGCGTGTACTGTATGCAGGGGAACTAAATTTCATTTTTGTTGAAAGAAGAAGGTTCGTCCTTGCCCAAAAGTAACCTATTAGGCGACTTGAAGACATACACGACACCTTTTTCTGTGGTTGCCAAAACAAAATGCAGAATAAAATGTTTCGTCCTTGCCCAAGGAAAACTCATCAGGTGGCTTTGTTTTAATTTTTCTTCTTTTTTTCCTTTTTTTATAAAAAAAACATCTATTTACATCTTCATACTGAGTGGTTTCTTGAAGGTCATGCATTCAATCATCAAATCCATAATACAACATCTCTGTTCATTTGTGAGAGGTTTCTCAAACATATCTTCATACTCTTTCTGTACTGGTGGTGGATTCAATTCAGAAGTATTATGGTGCCACAGTAGATGGACATCATTCTTGTTAACTCTTGCAAGTGCTTCACTAAAACATGTTATAATCTTCTCTTCTTCAGACATCATGAGGCATACATTATGCTGAATCTGACTTGGATGATCGACTGTACATCCATAACATTTTGCTTTTACTACAGCGTCGATATTCTCTTCCACATAATGAGCATATGCCAAAAAAGTTCATGTTGCAAGCGAACTTGCCTGAGTTCACTATCAGTTCCATCAATGATCAATGGTAGTGGTTTGGTTCTTCTAACTGTGATCTTCTTCTTCTTCAAAGGTGGTTCCCTTGGCTTTTTGAAGTCATCAGAAGGTTTTGTATCTTCAGTTAAAGATGTTTGTTGGGTGTTTATGGCTGCATCTATTTCATCTATTTGGGATTTCAGTGCATTCCATTCTTCTAAAGATAGTGCAATCCCAGTCTTTGTTGGATAAGGTTTCTGGTCTTTACCCTCAAAGTATCTTCGAACATGTATCTTCAGTTCACCTGGTACTGGGTGACATTAGTGTAATTCTGCTTGCTACCAAGTCGGAACATCTTCTGTGGTCAATGGTTCGATCGTGAATGATGCCGAGTCCATTCCTCGTCTAATCTTATATATCTTTGACGGACGTGTTTGAAAACACCACCACAGTTCAGCAAATTTTGATCGATATTCTCATTCTTGATTGGAGTTTGTGTTTGTTTCCTATTGGATTATAGGTTAAAGTTAGAAAAAAATAGAAAATTAGTATAGAAAGTAATGGGAAAGAAACACAATAAGAATACATTAATCTGATTGGTTGATGAACTTCGATCTGATTGGTCAGTTTGGCGATCAAACTGCAATCTTGATCCTTAAACTGTAGGATATGGCCCTCTGCATTTTTGTACTGACTTGGGACAGGTCAAGCTACAAACCTATGTCCAATGGAGATAAGTCAAATAGCTCGAGTGCATTCCCACCCCCACCAGTTCATACTTTTTTTTCTATTTCAATCCTGTAAGAAGTGTCCCTCTGCATTTTGTACTGAACTTGGGACAGGTCAAGTTTGTCTGATATTTGTCAAGAAGATAAACATCAAATAATTTGAGAGCATTACCACCCCACAAAAGGAATTTTTTTTTTTTTTTTTAAATTTTAAACAATTTTTTTTAAATTTTAAATTTTTTTTTTTTTTTAAATTTTCTATAAAAAAGGTAGAAAGAAATTTATTCAACAGAGAATGATGATGATGATGATGATGAATTGATAACATGAATTATTCCATTGGTAGGGATAACCTAAAACATTTTTTTTAACTAAATATAATTGGGTATCATCCAGTTCCAATAGGGGTAACCTAAAGGATACCAGGAATCAACTTTTGAAAAAAAATAATGAAATGAAACTAAACATAAATGTTTTGAGTATTTTGAAAATAAATATAATTGGATATCATCCGGTTCCAATAGGGGTAACCTAAGGGATACTAGGAATCAACTTTAAAAAAAAACAATCGTAAAGAAACTAAACATAATTTTTTTTGAGTATTTTGAAAATAAATATAATTAGATATCATCCGGTTCCAATAGGGGTAACCTAAGGGATACCAGGAATCAACATTTAAAAAAAATATTGTGTATACTTAGCCTACACCATAATAATTGTTGAGGACAAATTTCCTTACATAAACTATTTACAAATATGTACAAGTAATTATTTTCACCCACCCCCATGAGAAAAAAAAAGAAAAGAAAATTTTCATCTTGGATAACCATCTCTGTAAATATAAAAATAATATTGATTGGGATAATTTGAATATAAGAATTATGCTTACCTCTGGATTTCTGTAAAGATTGTGGAAGAGTATTCACTGGTTGTAGAAAAATTATATTGTCAATGGTAAAGTCGATACACCGTCATCTTGAACTAGTCGTTTTGGATAAAAATAAGATAAGCCGTCTTTCGTCTGTATGTAAGTAAACATGTCATTTCCATTAAGTCTAAAGCCTTTATTTTTTCCTGTTCCTGTTTGTTTATTTTTAATCACTTTTAAATATGTTTCTTTTGTTAAATCATTTTATCTTTTATTTATTCCTTTACAACTCAGTTTGTTTGATGGGCCGAAACAATAGTAAGTTTTGCTGCACAATCCAATAACCCCCTCTCCCTCCCAATCAATTTTAAAAAGACCCGGGGTTCTTTTATCAAAAGCTTTCCTGTCCATGCAGCATTGTGATGGCATCCAGTTATCTCCCCTTAATTTAGTGTTTACATAATCTTCCCTATGGGCATCACAGGCTTCTGAGGGTAACCATTTATGGGCTTGACGATCGAATGATTCTTTTTTCTCTAGTCTTACTACTTCTTCAAGGGAAGATCCAGAAAGGCCTCTATATAAACTGTCCATGTCTGATTCACAATGTTCAAAATCCTTACGATAAAAAAACATCCAAAAAACCATAGTAGAGCTGGAGCATACGTAACTTGGCATATTGATACACGAAAAAAAAAACAATGTGGTGGGACAAGTCAAGTTTAATTCTGCTTTTATTCATTTCAATTTCATAAAGTTCGAAGATGTTCAATTTCCGAAAAGCCAGATTATTGATAAGGTTGGACACATTATCTTCATCACAATACGCTACATTTCTATGTTTTGCCTTATTAGTGACTGTCTTCCCATAGCCCGAATTACCTAATAGCTTCATCGTGTCAGCTACGATGGCTTTACTTGGGTCAGAGTCCCCTTCCCGTCGCCTTGGGCTAGTACTGGATGACTTGATACACCCGACTGACTTCCAATCCGTGCTCCAAATACCATTGCAATAATGGTGTAGCCAGCAAGATTCTTTCGCCAAAGTAGCTACCAATGAGACTACGGCGAGGTTGGCGCATAATGTTGTTGGCTTCAGCGTAAGCCTTCATGTGTGGCCCGATATCTTCCCGAGAAATATTTGTATTTTTGAAGATTGGTGTCATTTCTTCAAAATAGGTCTTCAACTGGTCGGGAACAGAAATGTCGCACCCCACTAGGACAAAGATATTGCCTGTGCGGATCTTCTCGAGAAGTTCGCTGGATGTCATCGAACCATCCACCGAAGTCCCAAACTTTTCCCGGAGAAAGGTCTTTAAGTCTGCATCGGTCTTCTTCTGCTGATGCCACTCACATTCTCAGATTTCTATTACATTATACCCACGGCTCTGTAGGTACTGGGTGGTTCCCTTGGTTTTTTCCCTAAGCGCAGACATGGACTTCCCCCGTACTGCATTGTGAGTGGCCAATGTACCGTCCTTCATATTCAGATAACATTCATGACCGTGCCAAAACCATCCGTGAAACTGATAAACAGTTTTGGTGTCTTTACACCAACCATCTACGGGCACTTGACTTCTACCAATCTTCTTTGCTGCATCATTGTATTCGTGTCGGATGTGGACACCGTCCCTGGTAGACATATATTCCAGCCACTGATGGGCCATCCTACCGTACTTATGGGAATACTATGGTTTAAAGTCCGTCTCTTCCTTGCGTCTAATGTAGCAACATGTTGGCATTTCCTGCATTAATGACCATAAGTACAAGGCGTTGGCATCAAACCCTACAACACCACCACATACCTTTGCTTCTGCGCCATACTAAAATTTTCTTATGTTGTTAATATTCTTCTCGTGATAACGATTGAATATAATAGAAGACCCCTCTACAGTATTGTCCTTGATGAGATGATGAAGATCCTTGTTCTTCTCGTTGATGTTCTCGAAGGATATACCGTCGTCGACGGTACTGAATAAATATTTTAGCGTCAGTCCTGGAACGCTAATACCATCCTTAAACATATCGATCCCCCTTTCCAAGTAAAATTGTCATTGTTTCTCAATAGCCTCTAGGAATGGCTGGACATCTCTATTATTATACCAAATCCGGAAGTCCCTAAATGTCCTTATCCCATTTCCCCCCCAAACTTGCTGGCAGTAAGCATATTCTTATTCGGTAATGTTTTCCTTTTTTAAAGAGCTATAAAAGGAAACATGGGGAGGTAATTCAGTAGTGTCCAATTTATCAATACAGTTAATCCATTCATAGGGAAAAATCTTCAGTAATGGAACACCCAAAAGCCTTGAGAAATTTATCATAACTAAATCCAGGGGCTAAGTAATTACAAATATCTAAAAATTTCAAATGATCTGTTTTCAAAACCATAAAGTTGTTACTCTTTTTAACAACAAAAGACCGTGGGTCATACTTTTTCAGATACTCCATCAGTTCTTGTTTAATCACGTTCACACCATATTTTCCAGAATTAAAACCTAAGACGGGCTTTTCCTTCATATAACCATCAAATTCTGCAGCTAATTTTTCAAATGGGTGGGGTTTAGAATCATCTGTACCTTCCTGTGCCAAAGCATCTTGAATCATTTGCCTGAGGGATAATATGGTGGCCATGTGAATCTCTTGCATGAGAGAGTAACGTTATCAAAATAACATTCAAAATCAAATGTAGCCCTATAGGGATATGGTCGTAAGTGTTCTGGAGTAACAATACCTTCTTCATGTAACTTTTCAAAAATTGACACATCATCAGTACAAGAGAGCTCATGACGATTCAGTCCAAACCCTGTTTTCCACAATTAACCACAGTTACAACAAGCAAAGGATTTAGAATATTGATTAATATCAGTGATGTAACTAAAATGGTTCTCATACAAATTAACATACATGGTATTCTCAAAATTTCTGTTAGACCCATGTACAATTTTAGCCCAAACTTCATCATTTTCCAATAAAAGTTCAAAAACTTCAATATTCACTTCAAATACTTTTTCTATTTTGGGCAGTTCATCCAATTTCACACCAGGAAAGTTATCTTTTGGTCCATTTGTGTATTTACTATACAGGGTCTGAGTAGTAGTTTTCAAAGAATGGCGCTCACTTCCGGTCCAGAGGGCTAAACACCGGAATAAACAGAGATTGTCATTATAAACAAAAAGGCCATGCTGATCACTGACAAGGGCAACAATCGAACGATTTTCCATAATATACTTGGGAAGATTTTCAGGGACCCCACCAATTGGATGATTTTTAATCTTGTTTACATAAAAAGTTACATTGGTTAATTGATTGACAATCCATTTAGAGTTGGGTCTTTGCTGCCTAACCCATTCCAAAATGTCTTCCTGTTCAAAATCTTCAAGGAAATTCCCAAAATCAACAGCATTTTCTATGAGGGGGGGGGGGGGGGGGGGCTATCAAGAACCCGGGCATTATTTTGCGAAGGATGATAAAATCTTTGTTCTTCTGTTTCATTATTTCGTAAAATGAAGCCGTGGCTTAAATTAATTTTGAATTTATTTTTTTGAGATTGAAAGATTGTTTTATTTAGTTCATAATTCATGGTAGACAAATCAGTTGTGTCTAGCTTGTAATTAAAAATGTCCTGTATTTTCCTATTAGTTATGTAATGGGTCCGAATTGTATTCCAATTCCTACGATAAATTTCTGAAATTTCATCACTTGTTTCTGCCAAAAGGTCCTGATCAAAATCAATGGGGTCAATGTCCAAAACAGTACGTGTTTTTTTCAGTGTTGTTGCCTGTCGTTCAGAATTACGTTTCTTGGGGGGAGTAACACGGAGATGGGCGGTGTTTTTATGCCTATTAAAATGTAAAAGTTGTTTAAATTCCTGTCCACATTCCAAACATGTATATACATCTAAGCAGGGTTTTTTTATGGTTGTCTGAATACTCTTTCCTAGTAAATGTCTTACAGCAGTTGTTACAGTCAAATGTCTTACCTTGTCCGTGAGCTGTCCATTGATGTCTATTCCTGTTCCGTCGATCCGTGAATATTTTCCCACAATCCTCACATGAAAATCCAGAAGTCTCCATAATCCTTAGAATAATGAATGCACAAAAATAACACACACATAAAACAATTGAATATTCTGAGTACAAAGAGATGATCCTTTTCCGTCAAGAGATGAAAATGGAATGAAGCCGACTCCACAAAGTCGCTGAATTTATTTAGACGTGACGGACGGTTTTGAAAACGTCATGACGTCACAGCGTTTTTTTAATGGAAATTTTCATTCTTGATTGGGGTTTGTGTTTGTTTCCTATAGGAGTATAGGTTAAAGTTGGGAAAATTAGAAGATTAGTATCAAAAATAATGGGAAAGAAACACAATAGGAATACATTAATCTGATTGGTCGATAGTTCTGTTATTTCATTGGTCAGTTTGGAGATCCAAAAAGGAATCTTGATCCTCACATTAAAAAAAATAAAGTTATTAAAAACTTATTAAAATAGTAATGGGGGTCATTTAAGGATGTTTCTAAAATAGAAATTATATAAAAAATAGAGGATTCTGGGTAATGACCAAAGGAATTTGTCATATAGCAATACTCTTATACAATTTATTGGAGAAAAAACATTACTCTAGTCTAAAGGAACATACCCACGGGACTCTCTCGGTACTATTATAAACCATACGAGGCAAATACCAAGTCAGAAAATTACTCCTATTCAATCGAACGCACCCCTTGTACCCCGTTGGTACTATAGCACTACGTGCTATACCGATAAAAATGGGAAATAAAATCGGTTTTTAGTGATTTGGAGGGATTGTCAGGTTTATTTGGGTAACTAAACGAGGATTCTTGGAAATTCTAAGCCAGAAAATTACTCCTATTCAATTGAACAGATCCACGGTACCCCGTTAGTACTATAAAGTACCGATAACATGGGGAATCCGTAGTAAATAAAGTCAATTTCGGTGATTTGATACTCCGATTCGATCGAACACATCCTCCGAATATATCCCTGTCTTGAAGGATTTGGGTCATATAGCAACCATGTGCTACCATAGAAACCAAGATGGCGGCCTCCAGTATACAAAATGGACGACGGAAACACGTGTCACCTTAACAACACGCGCTGCGCATGCGCACTCACACCACGTATCACTATGGAGATGACGTCACAAGATGGCCACTGACGCGGGTTTCCATGACAACCAAACATGGTGCCACCTGGTCACGTGACATGACGCCACTTCCGGGGTCCTGCCCGGGGTCCTGCCAACCGGGCCCGATCCATACATCTCCTACTACTATCATATCAATGTCTAACTATTCAGTGGTTTGGTCGAGGTTCCATCTTTTTGAACATTTCATTTCGGGTTAACGTACGGCAGCCCATCTTTGATCTGGCTGTAAGTGTGCATGTCAGTATTGTTCACCACAAATCCACGGTTCACTCCTGTTCCACTCTGTTGTGTTATCAACACTTGCAGATATTTGCTTTTTTGGTCAGGTCTTTTTGACGTTTGTTTATTCCTTTGGAACTGAACTTGTTACTCGGGCCGAAACAGTGGTAGGCTTTGTTGCAGAAACCTATTATTCCACCTCCGCTCCATTCAACCTTGAAAGGGCCAAGTGTTCTTTTATCGAATGCTTTCCGGTCTCTGCAGCACGGCTCCTTAGCTGATCACGCATCACCTCTAATCTTGGTTTGAACAAAGTCTTATATGTGCCTATCGCATGATCCTAACGACAGCCATTGATGATACTTGCTATAAAACTGTTCTTTCTTTTCCGGACTTACCACTTCTTCCAGAGATGATTTGGAGAATGAGATGTATACATAATCTATATCCACAAGGCAGTACTGAAATTCACGTCTATCCACGAAGGTAATAATAAAATCACAGTAAACTGCAACATCCTCATCTTTGCGTATTAGTATACGAAGAAGCCGATATGAAGTGGTAAGTTCAGCTTGACGCGGTTCTTGTTCATCTCCAACTCGTATAGTGTTTCACTCAAAGGATTCATTTGCCAGAAGTGCACGTTGTTTACTAAGCGAGAAGCATCGTCATCATTATAGTAAATAGTATTCTGTGTTTTTCTTTGTTGGTTACTGTCCTTCCAAACCCAATATTTCCAAGGAATTTCATTGTGTTATCCTCTATTGCCTTATCTGGATTCCGATCACCATCTCTTCTGGCCTGTGATACCTCTTCCCCAAATTTTCCGAAACACGCCTTTGGTTCGCACTGTTTGATTTAGTAAATTTGTGTCACCTCGAGGCCGTGATTCGAGGTACCATTTCAGTAGTGGTGTAGCCAGCAGTTGCTTCTTCGCATGATAATTCCCGATCAATCTTCTTTTCGGCTGACTCATGTCGTGGCTCTTCTCGGCAAACACTCTTTCATATGATCTCCGATGTCTTCTGTGCTGATGCTGTTTTTTTTAAAGACGGGTGCCATGTCTTTGAAGTGGTGTCTTAGGTGATCAAGAACATGAATGTCACACTTTACTAATCCGAACAGATTACCAGAAATCACCTGTTGGGTTACTTCACTCTCGTTCATTGTCCCTGTTAACGCGATACTCTCAAGTTTCTTGAGGTAACGTTGTACCACAGGATCATGTCTCATTTTCAGCCACTAGCATTCGAGAATTTCAACAAGTTTATATCCTTCATATACAATGGATTTGGAGTTCTTGATAGTCTCTTTGTGAAGATCTTCCATTTGTTTTTCGAACATTGTTGAAAAGAATTGCTTCTGCATTTCCTTTTTGTTCATTCAACAACTGTGGTGGTGCCACAAGCAACCGTGAAATTGGTAGATAGTCTGCGTTTCTTTACACCATCCATCTACGGACAAATGTCTTCTTCGAATCTTTTTCTCTTCACCGTCCAACTGATGTCGGATTATGGAGATATAGTTCAACCACTGCTGCGCCATTCTGCCATACCGAGATTGTTGTTCAGGTTTAAAGTCATGTTCTTTACGTCTTCTTATATATATTCCTGTTGGCATCTCTTGCGTTAACCCTTTACCCAACGTAACAGCCAAAACCGGCCAGCGCTTTTCACAAAAATCGCCAATTAATTTTCATTATTTGTTCATTTCTTGTCTCAAAATATAGGTTATGACCCCTCTTTGGAACGAGCTCGTCGAGCTCGTTCCAATGAGGGGTCATAATTTATGTTTTTGAAACAAAAAATGAAAAAAATTAGTTATTCAAGTATTTTCTTTGCAAGTGTCGTCTGCTTTTCATGTTAGATAAAGGGTTAAGCACCATAAGTAAAGTGAGTTGGCGCCACACCCAACTACACCTCCACACGTTTCAGCTACCTCTCCATATTGGATAGATGAACTTTTTGTTATTTCTTTTTCTTGATGACGATCGAAAATTATCGACGGACCTCTTACAATGTTTGATGATGTCTTTTACCAAGTGATGTAAATCGTTGTTCCTCTCGTTGAAAATGTTAAAATAGGCGTCATTGTCGAGTGTGTTGAACAAATACTTCAACGAGAGTCCGGGTACACTTATTCCATTTTTCATCATATCGATATCGCGCTCTTTGTGGAAGGTAAATTGTTTATCTAGTGCTTCTATGAATGGCTGGACATAATGATTTTTCTACCAGATGAGAAAATCGCGAAATGTGGCCATCCTGTGTTTTTTCCAGAGTTGTACTCTTCTTTAGTGTTATTTCCTTTTTGGGGCGAACTGTAGAATGTTTCGTACTTCGGTAAGTGGTCTTGTTTCAGTTTCTTCAAATCATCAATTCACTCGTATGGCAGGTAACCCTTCCTCATTGAACATCCGGAGGCTTTGAGAACTTTTAAAACGAAAACCAGGTGCCAGAGATTTCACTATATCCAGGAATTTGAACTGACCCGCTTTAAGGCACAAGAAAGTGTTGTTTCTCTACACGGTGAATCCAATAGCGTGGTTTATTTTCAAGTAAGTAAGTAGCTCGCACTTCACAACGTTGAAATCATACTTTCCGGAGTTGAATCCCGAAATCTCCATTTCTTTCCTTTTTAACATCAAACTGGTGATGCAACTCCCCAGGGTATCTGATCTGGAATGTCCTTCTTCATTCGCCAATAGGTCGCTATTCAGTGCGTCTGTGACCTTCGTATTGAGATTGATATTCTGACTTCAATAGAGTTTAGGCCCAGTTTGCAATCTGTAAGTAATTCATCATACAGCGCACAAGTTCAAGTGTGTTTCATTCTGTCATAAAACAGACTGGGTCTTTAATCTTGACACAATACATACACTTACACTCAATGGAACGTGTTGGGCTTCCCGGTAGGTACATTAGTTGTGTCGAAACAGCAATCAAAGTCAAAGGTTGCGAGGTACGGGTAATATCCCTTTTCATATGGAACGGAGATGCTTTCGTATCCTAAAGTTCAATAACTGTTTTTGGAACATGATAAACACCGCCAGAATATTCATAAGATACTTCATTTGCAGATGTTTTTTCGTAGCGGTTGAGTTGCAAGCCAGTCTTCCATAGCTTCCCATACTTTCGACAGCTACATGGCTTGTAGTTATGACTGATGTTTCAGATGTAACTGAAATGTGCTTCGTGAATGTTAACATACACTGTCTCAGTAAATAGGCATGGCGTCAGTGGAATTAGCCTAACACTTGTTTCTCCATCTTCACTGAGTTGCAAGTGATAAACATTGATGTTCAGTTTGAATAATAAGTTCTCGATTTCAGTTAACTGGCTGAGATTCACTCCTTTGAAAGTTTCTGAGTCCTCATCTCTATACTGTCGGAACAGGTGTTAGTTTCAGGTGTTCAGGTTGTGCCGA
The DNA here is from genome assembly GCA_031216915.1 of Pictodentalium vernedei. Classification (NCBI taxonomy): domain Eukaryota; kingdom Metazoa; phylum Mollusca; class Scaphopoda; order Dentaliida; family Dentaliidae; genus Pictodentalium; species Pictodentalium vernedei. The sequence continues at coordinate 159,100,356 of CM062295.1, forward strand.
GTGGCTCTCTTAGAAAGAGCTAAACATCTTAATAGACAAAGGTTAACGGCATATTCCGCTCCAGTATTCTGGTCTCTCACTAAAGCAATTATGACTGGATTATCCATGATGTACGCAGGTAAATCCGTGGCACCCCCAATAGGATGATCTCTGGTTTTGTTGATGCAAAATGTTATGTTGGTCACTCTATATACAGTCCATTTAGAGTCCGGTCGCTGTTGTCTCGCCCACTCCAATACATCTTTTTGAGAAACATCTCTCATAAACTTTTCAAAATCTTCTAAGTTCGAAATAAAACGTGGTGTATCTGGCATTATTCTTCTGTGCGTGTTGTGTTGGAAGAATTCAGTTTCATTATTTTTTAAAATAAATCTGTGGCTCAAACTGATTTTGAACTTCCATTCGTGTTGTTGAAAAATGGTTCCTTTAAGTTCACTCGTCATATCTTTTAAGTCGACTGTCTTCATGTGAAAATTATAAGTATTTTTAAGTTTTCTGCTTGTGATGTGGTGGGTCCGCATAGTGTCCCAGTTCACTCCATAGGGAGCATTCGTCTCATTACATTCCTCTTCGTCTAACAGTTCATGTGAAAACAATGTAGGATCACACTCTATGATCGATGTTCTGGTTTTCTTCTTGGTACTTGATTGCTGCTGATCGTAGTTCGCTTTTCGCTTTGGGATTGTTCTCTCGACTGTCTGGCGAGCGGATTGCATATAAACGCTGTTTAGAGATAGCTCAGTGATTTCTCGTCGGTGCTTTCGCACTTCTCCGTGTGGTGTCCACGATCTTCTGTCCTGGAATGCTTCATGTAGAAGTTATGGCATCCATATATCTTCTTCATATGCACAGTTCTGACATGTCGCTCCAAGTTGCTTCTCATGGGGAATATTCTTCCACATTTTTTCGCATTCAAATGCTGGCAGTATCACTTCAGCGTCTTTTGGGGGAAACTTTCTCTGGAGATCTCTTGTTGCACTTTGTATCTTCTTGTCTTCTGTTCTGTTAGTAGGAGGCTGGTGCTCTGTTTCCGTATGTAGGCAATAGTGTAGGACACCGCTGAATTCTCGCTGGCAGTCTTCACAAATCCACTGGCGCAAGCATTCCTTTAAGTGATGGCCCAGGTGTTCTTTCAGAGAGAATTTCTTGTGACATCTCTGGCATTCATGTCTTCTTGATCTGCAGTTCTTACTTGTCTCTTCAAACTGCTTTTCCTGCTGAACGATGTTTAACGTTGGTCGCACACAAAACCTTCTGGTGACCTTTTGGTTGAGTCATCGAGGTTTGTATCTGATATTAATGAATAGAGTGGTAAGTATATAGAGCTGCTCACTGATGACGTGTTCACTTCGACGGTTGGATAGCGAATGACGCACATCGCCTTTTATACCTTATGGAAGCCACTCAACCCACATCAATAGAGATAAATGGTGTTGAAACGTTAAGGAATATACACCTCCCCACTCTCGCGACTTGCCTTAGACACGAGAATGAAGGCAAGTCGCATGGGTAAAACACCAGACGTATCAATTGAAATACGAAGTCACAGTTTTCATCAGCTCATTGAGATGCCCTGAATTTTACTTCAGGGGATAACCAGGCCATTTCGTCGATACACACTAAAGTTCCAGTCTAGGTGGAAGTGCCTGGAGTTCAAATGGAATGCCCTTGGAAAGCTGACTATGTTCATCGAGCCTTTAATACAAAACTTGAAATATACAGTAAGTTGTCAGGTACGTATAACTTACTTTGGTTTATGTTCTGTTATCTAAATCCACTTGAGACAGCTCGGTTGCGCTCAGCAGCTGATATCGTCTTGGTGGTGTCGCAGGGCTCTCCTGACTGGAAATAAGGATGCAAATTATCAATTTCCAAAGCTTCTGTTGGACGATACGTTCATGTTCACAGCTCGATGTGGAAGGAGCAACAACCCGGTGCGAACAGACTAATATACCTTTTGGAAACCGATCCATCAAAGGGCCCGCCCACCATTCATTCCAAGTTTTGCCAATAGCATTAACATGTTTACCCCCACCTTCTTGTTTTATTCCTGGAAATGAAGTCAATCAGCAAGGGTAATATGGCAGACGTATCGCAAGAAACATGAAGCCACGTTTTGTTTATTTGCCCAGTGAAACTTCGTTGAATATTACTTAAGGGGGTAATCAGCTCATTCCGTTGATACATACTGAGGTTCCAATCTGGATGAAAGTGCCTAGAGTTCAAACAGAATGCCCGTGGTAAGCTGACTTTGATCACCAAGCCTTTAATTTTAGACTGAAATATGCAATAAGTTGTCAACTATATATAACTTACCTTGGCTTAAGTTCTGTTATCAAAATCTACTGGTGGCACCACGGTCGCGTACAATGACTGATAGTGCCCTGGTGTTGTAGTAAGGTCTTTTAACTGAAAGTAATAAAGAAATCTTAAAATTTGCACAGCTACTGTTAGACGATGTGTTCAATTCGACAGCTCTATGTGAAATGGGCGATAGCTCGGTGCGAACAGGATTTTACACCTTTTGGAAACGCTCGATCACAGACCCGCCCACCATTCATTCCAATGCCCCCCCCCCCGACTTTTATGTAAGAATGAAGAGAGTCAGCACGCGTAATAGAGTGAACGTACCATCTCAAATGCGAAGACACGGTAGTAGTATGTCTCGTATGTTTCACCCCCCCCCCATTGGCAGGATCTCATTGCAGGATCTCATGTGACGTCATGGTCACGTGACCTAGTGCCGCCACGTTGTATTGTTATGGTAACCCGCGTGAGCGGCCATCTTGTGACGTTATCCCCATAGTGATACGTGGTGTTAGTGCGCATGCGCAGCGCGTGTTGTTAGGGTGATACGTGTTTCCGTCGTCCATTTTGTATACTGGAGGCCGCCATCTTGGTTTCTATGGTAGCACGTGATTGCTATGTTACCAATGGCTTCTAACAAGACAGGGGTATGTTCGGTGGGTATGTTCCTTTGTAGAAGAGTATTTTCTGGAACGACTTCCCTGGATAATTACCACAAACAACCCGACAATCCCTCCAAATCACCAAAATCCACCCGAAATCACCGAAATTGACTTTATTTCCCCATTTTATCGGCTTAGCACGTAGTGCTATAGTACTAAGGGGTACAAGGGGGTGCATTCGATTGAACAGGAGTAATGTTCTGGATTAGAATTCTCCCAGAATCCCTTTTTTGATCCCTATCCCATGACGTTTTTCCCCTATTAAGAATAGCACGTAGTGCTATAGGACAAATTTACCCAGAATTCTCCGCTTCTATCTATATATGCAATAGTTTTTGTCTATCTGACCCTGTTCCTTTATTCTAGAGTATACTCCAGTAGCGTAGAAGAGCCTATCAACTGGAACAGCTTTACTTATTATAACTATATTTAGCAATTTCTGGTCTATTCTTGTTAGTTCTGACCCTATTCCGTGTACTCTTGTTGTTTCATTTATCTAGATTATAACTAACCAATCAGATTGCTTGATTTCCCATAACCTGTATGCAGAGTTATCTCCCTTCTGTACAACAAAAGCAGCCCCAAAACCAATAAGCTATCGAGCAGTTACTGATAAGTCATTGCTCGAACGACTCGAAGCTCATCGAGCAAACGAGCCTTAGAGCAATTGCTCGATCGAGTGACTCGGCATATTGCTCAAACGACTCTAATCCCATCGAGCAAATGAGCCAACGAGCAATTGCTCGATCGAGTGACTCCTCGAACGACTCGACGACTCATTTCAGTATTTGAGGATACCTATGGCCCAGGTATTGTATTATTTGAGGATACCTATCGAGGATACCTTTTATAGGATACTTATCTGAGGATACTATTACCTGTATCACAAGACATACCTATCCCAAATATCCCTTATAAGCCATCAAGCAATTACTGAAAAGTCATTGCTCGAATGACTCGAAGCTCATCGAGCAAATGAGCCTAAGAGCAATTGCTCCATAAGCAATTGCTCGAACGACTCGAAGCTCATCGAGCAAATGAGCCAACGAGCAATTGCTCGATCGAGTGACTCCTCGAACGACTCGACGACTCATTTCAGTATTTGAGGATACCTATGGCCCAGGTATTGTATTATTTGAGGATACCTATCGAGGATACCTTTTATAGGATACTTATCTGAGGATACTATTACCTGTACCACAAGACATACCTATCCCAAATATCCCTTATAAGCCATCGAGCAGTTACTGAAAAGTCATTGCTCGAATGACTCGAAGCTCATCGAGCAAATGAGCCTAAGAGCAATTGCTCCATGAGCAATTGCTCGAACGACTCGAAGCTCATCGAGCAAATGAGCTATCGAGTAATTGCTCGTTCGAGTGACTCCTCGAACGACTCTTAGACTCATTTCAGTATTTGAGGATACCTATGACATGGCTACGTATCAGTTGAGGATACCTTTTGGGGATACTAAATTGAGGATACCTTTGACCTGGTATTGTTGGAGGATACCTGTTGTAGAAACCTTTCATCTGTGTACTTCTGTTATTCTGCCCCATATCTCATCCATTACTTCCTAGCTATACCTATCTCAGTCTCGACTATAACATTGATCAAGGTTGAATCAGATGTCTCCTGTACACATATAAGGCATTCCGTAATTGAGATTCCTAGCCGAGTCCGTAAAAGTTGGATTCCGTGATTTGTCATCGACACTCGAGGGTATGGAAAGGGATTGATAACTGAACAGAGAAAACCAACCACTACAAAACAGCAAAGGTACAACAGAACGAAGATCCAACAGAACCAAGATGTAAACATATCAAAGTGTAAGAATGTCAAACTAGTCGGATTGATCGAACTAGTTGGACAGACTGAACAGATCTGCTCAAATACAATCAAGATGGAAGTGAATTGACCACAAAAAAGATCTCAAATATAACCCTCTTGAACTGTTTGAATGGACTCTAACCCTAATGAAGGTATTAACACCCTTTGAACTGAATGAATGCACTATAACCCTAATGCAGGTATATATAATTAACCCCTTTGAACTGAATGAATTCTATTTTTTAACTATATCCCAATGTTAACAACCTTGAACTTTTTGAGTGAACTTTTTATATCTAATATAAATAAACACCCTTTGAACTGAACGACATTTAACTGAATAAATTTTAAACTTAATGAACTACAACCCATTGAACTAAATTCTTCCAACAGGGAAGTGGAATACCCTCGAGTGTCGATGACAAATCACGGAATCCAACTTTTACGGACTCGGCTAGGAATCTCAATTACGGAATGCCTTATATGTATACAGGAGACATCTGATTCAACCTTGATCAATGTTATAGTCGAGACTGAGATAGGTATAGCTAGGAAGTAATGGATGAGATATGGGGCAGAATAACAGAAGTACACAGATGAAAGGTTTCTACAACAGGTATCCTCCAACAATACCAGGTCAAAGGTATCCTCAATTTAGTATCCCCAAAAGGTATCCTCAACTGATACGTAGCCATGTCATAGGTATCCTCAAATACTGAAATGAGTCTAAGAGTCGTTCGAGGAGTCACTCGAACGAGCAATTACTCGATAGCTCATTTGCTCGATGAGCTTCGAGTCGTTCGGGCAATTGCTCATGGAGCAATTGCTCTTAGGCTCATTTGCTCGATGAGCTTCGAGTCATTCGAGCAATGACTTTTCAGTAACTGCTCGATGGCTTATAAGGGATATTTGGGATAGGTATGTCTTGTGGTACAGGTAATAGTATCCTCAGATAAGTATCCTATAAAAGGTATCCTCGATAGGTATCCTCAAATAATACAATACCTGGGCCATAGGTATCCTCAAATACTGAAATGAGTCGTCGAGTCGTTCGAGGAGTCACTCGATCGAGCAATTGCTCGTTGGCTCATTTGCTCGATGGGATTCGAGTCGTTCGAGCAATATGCCGAGTCACTCGATCGAGCAATTGCTCTAAGGCTCGTTTGCTCGATGAGCTTCGAGTCGTTCGAGCAATGACTTATCAGTAACTGCTCGATAGCTTATTGGTTTTGGGGCTGCTTTTGTTGTACAGAAGGGAGATAACTCTGCATACAGGTTATGGGAAATCAAGCAATCTGATTGGTTAGTTATAATCTAGATAAATGAAACAACAAGAGTACACGGAATAGGGTCAGAACTAACAAGAATAGACCAGAAATTGCTAAATATAGTAATAATAAGTAAAGCTGTTCCAGTTGATAGGCTCTTCTACGCTACTGGAGTATACTCTAGAATAAAGGAACAGGGTCAGATAGACAAAAACTATTGCATATATAGATAGAAGCGGAAAATTCTGGGTAAATTTGTCCTATAGCACTACGTGCTATTCTTAATAGGGGAAAAACGTCATGGGATAGGGATCAAAAAAGGGATTCTGGGAGAATTCTAATCCAGAACATTACTCCTGTTCAATCGAATGCACCCCCTTGTACCCCTTAGTACTATAGCACTACGTGCTAAGCCGATAAAATGGGGAAATAAAGTCAATTTCGGTGATTTCGGGTGGATTTTGGTGATTTGGAGGGATTGTCGGGTTGTTTGTGGTAATTATCCAGGGAAGTCGTTCCAGAAAATACTCTTCTACAAAGGTACATACCCACCGAACATACCCCTGTCTTGTTAGAAGCCATTGGTAACATAGCAATCACGTGCTACTATAGAAACCAAGATGGCGGCCTCCAGTATACAAAATGGACGACGGAAACACGTATCACCCTAACAACACGCGCTGCGCATGCGCACTAACACCACGTATCACTATGGGGATAACGTCACAAGATGGCCGCTCACGCGGGTTCCCATGACAATAAAACATGGCGGCACTAGGTCACGTGACCATGACGTCACATGAGATCCTGCAATGAGATCCTGCCAATGGGGGGTGAAACATACGAGACATACTACTCACGGTCTTTTATCAGCCCAGTGAGGTGTCACTTCAGGGTATAATCAGCTCACACGTGGAAACACAGTAGGGTTCCAATCTAGATAGAAGTTCCTATAGTTTAAACCGAATGCCCGATGAAAGCCGATCTTGCTCACTGAACTGGACAGAATGACGTGTAATTTGTTACAATTTGTTAACGACAAAACTTAATTACCACGTTTTTGTAAAGTTAATTAAAACTTACAGTAATTTCAAGAAGCAAAGTGAGTTCATCGAATTTCTTAAAATGGTTCTGTTTTCACGAAATCGAGCTAGCAACGGCCCTATATACGAATCTGTGAAGATACCCCGAAAGTGAACAGCCGTGTGCTCAAATCAATACGCGTGAAGAATTCGAAAATGGAAAGCTATCTAAATTTGTACATAAATATCACAAACAATCATACGTGTGTAGATATCGGTTGCAAACAGCTTGCAATATAATGAAAAGAAAAACACGAGAGAGCTCGTCGCAACTCTAAAAATTAACGACTGTGTCTCCTCTGAAGAATAACGTTTGCTTCTTTTATCTCGCTTTTCCTTCAGACGTTCCGAAACAATAACTGGAGGTCCAGTGGCCAAGAACAGATGTAACGTTGCCTATAGGCTACAAAGTCAACAAGAGCTTCCAAATGCTTTCTCTAAACAGATTGTCAATTACTGTTGAAGTGGAAACTCCACCACTTGGGTGTTTTGGGAGAAAACACTTTCAGGGTGATGTTGCTGAGGAAGTACAACTCAACATTCAATTTTAGAATTCATAAAGACGGTTTGGAAAGTCACTAAATCCCCACAAAATAGATCTTCTGTTTCTCAGGCCATTTTTTTGTACAATTGCCTGTGGGTGGGCGTTTTTTTTATTTTATTTTGTTATTTTTGTGATTTTTTCTTTGCCACCAAATGCTCATGTTCTTGGTTTGTTTTATTTTTCAGTACTCATAGTCTGCAGAATAGCATGAATGGTGGTTGTTTCCATCCCCTGAGTGTAAAAGAGAGCTTTGCATTGCTAAAGCATTGCACAGCCTTGTTGCAATCGAGTGAAAAAATTATCAATTTTATTAAGTTGGGTAAAATATCAGACATATACCATTTAATTATTATTTTTTTAAGCTTGCATTGGTTATAAAAACGAAGGCACGTGGCCGCCAAAAGGACTTTGCGGGAGGGCCCTAGAAACAGCTTTTTAACTTTTTAGGCCTAATGGACGTTTCTATTTAAAATTGAGACCACACAAAATTACCCTCATGCGAAAACAGCTACTGAAGTGGTGACTTCATTAATATATAATTCCTGTGGAGTAGAAAGCATGTGATCGGTGGCGCAGGGTTCTATTGAAGCCCTGTGTTTGATAAATCATGCTTTTAAACTGACCCTAACGGAAGAGGCGGTCCTTTTTAAGACGTATAAGAGATTGACTTGTTCACACATTTTATTTTTCATTGGTGTCAAGGTTACTCTTCGCTTCCGACACTTGCAAGAACAAACGGTCTGTTACTTTATCAATTTCCACCTTTTCCTTTTAAATTTTTAAGTTATTGTTAGAGAGCCCATATGGTTTTAATTACACTATCGCGTACGAAAGGTTTGATGCTCTCTTACCGTTCAACTGTTGAAGAAAATCCATTTCTTAAGTTCCGCTGCACCCAAAACGACAAAAACTAATTTTAATTACACATTCGCGCACGCTCATGATTTTCAGCTCGAACATTCTCTAATGTTCACTGATCACAAAATCCTAACTTAAGAAATTAATTTTCCTGGCATTTTCAGAAAAGGAGGGGACTTTCATGCCCCCTTCCCTAGTGTTATGTCTTGAGGGGAATGTCTATCAAAACACGAGAATAACGTGAACAAATTTTTAATCTTCATCTCGCAAAAGAAAACATCATCATTACAAGGCGTTCCATATAACACCACCCCCCCCCCCCCCCGGATGCAAGTATCTTTATTAAAATTTAATATATCAGGAATTTCAGGCGAAACATCATTTGTAGGTAAAGGTACACGGCTCTCCTCTTGTAACACCACATCACCCGAGTCTGATAACTCAGAAGAAATGTTCGCAGTTGCTGGTCCAGTAGTTTGGATAATGTCACTGTGAACTCGAGACAGCATTACATAAGAGTGTACCGTTATCTATAAAATGATGATTTGCCATATTACAAGTAGTCTTTAAACAATCGGTCTGATCAAAGGTGTCAACATCTTCCGTATCCCCTTCATATTTCTGCACCACCAGATTGTAAAGTCACAGTTGGGTCCTGTGTGAAAGGTTTATTAGAAAAGACAGCATTAGGAAGGTTGTTGAATGGTTACAACAATTCTGAATGGTCTTCGACTTATTGAAACGAATTGTCCCCGTCATTTCAGAAACATATGGTAAATGGGTCAAGTTCGTAAGAACTGTAATATTGTTCTCTGCCATTCATACAGTACGGTTGCCGTGGACCGGTCACTTTCCACGTATGGGCAATATTTCCACGGACACAATAATATTAGATTCCAAACACTCAGTATTGCAATAAGCATCAAAAATTTAATTAATGAAGCATCGGTACTACATTAATTAAAATTTTGCTGCTGATGATTTTTTTTATTACCTGGTAAAATCACTGCCCACGCGTGGATTACGACCAGTCCATGGCGACTGTACTGTACATGCACGACACAGTGTATCAGCAACAGTTATTTCTGATGCTGGTTTGTAGTGAATGACAAATGTAAGCTGTTAAAGGATGGTCATCCGGCTTTCATAAATAACACCTTTAAGCTGATTGTTAAACAGTGGACTCAATTCCATGTGATCACATTCGACAATAAATCTTTTTAAACGAAGATAATGTGCACAGTCAAGAACACTATACAACATTCTCAAAAGTTCCAGTTTTTGTGGGCCCATGAGATTCTTGCCATCGATTTAATGATTCCCTACAAACTGAATTACACGCGCACATTCAGTGTCACTTGAATCTGATGTTGGATGTATTTGGTAAAGCATATATCCAATGTCACGAGAAGAAGGGTCAACTGCAAGACCAAACTGAAGATCATAACATATGGATAAGCTAATACGTACGAAAAACAGAAAAACTTTTAAATTTCAGACAATGCTTTTTCTTGCTCGGCTGTCCAAATAAAAATGTTCCCTTTGTTGAATAATTTGATCATAGGCTTTATGCCTCAGCTAAAATTAGGAATATATTTTCGGAACCAGTTCAACACACCAATAATACGCCTGAGATCTTTAGGGGACTTGGTTGGAGGACTGTTCTGAATGTCAATCAGTCTGTCTGTGGGTGGGGCTATTCCTTTTGTACTGATACGATGCCCCCTCTCCAAATACAAGAGTAATAAGCAAATGAGCACTTTGTAGGTCCTAATTTAAGATTTACATTGCGGAAGCGCGAGAAAACTTCTGCTAAGTCTAGTCTTTTAAGACATAGCAGAAGTTTTCTCGCGCTTCCGCAATGCAGGTGAACAGAAAAATTACTGGATGTCACTGACACATCATCCAGATAACACAAACTGGAAGAGGACATTAAATTATGTAATACTTTATCCATCAATAACGGAAATGCAGTAGAAGATGTGCGGAGACCTTGTAATCTAAAAAAAATGTAGGTTCCACAACATGTGTTAAAGGCTGTGCACAGAGAAGACTCTTCATCTATAGCCATGTGGAAAAACCCAGAATTGAGGCCAATTGACGAAAAATATTTTGGATGTCGATCGGCAAAAGATTCCGTTAACCCCTAAAAAATGGAATTGTATATCGAAATTCCTCAGTTTGTGAATTTAAACAGCGAAAAGCACAGAAAAATCTTTTCTGTCACAAACTGGCTTCCCTGGAACCAGAAGATTAACGAGCACCTCTCTGTTGCTTTGAAACTAACACGATAGGACTAGTAATAATAAGGTCTTCAGTAGAGCTGAAGCGGCTAAAGGGTTTTCTTTTCGATTAATCACATGGTTTAACACCTTGGTTAACCGATTAATCACTTGCCCTCATAGACAGCTGAATAACTGCCGGACCGTTGATGATTTACAGCATTAGCCCTTTACCCAACGTAACGGACGAAACCGCCCAGAGCTGTATACAAAAATGTCCATTCAAATTTTATTATGTTTTAAATTTTTGTCTCAAAGACATAGCTTATGACCCCTTATTGGAACGAGCTCGTTCCAATGAGGGATAATAAGCTATGTTTTTGAGACAAAAAATGAAATATTTTAGTAATTCAAGAATTTATTTTGCAAGTATCGTCTGCTACCCGCATTGGGTAAAGGGTTAACAATGACTACTTCAAGCTACCGATACAGTATAATGATCATGCAAGTGAACAAGTATGTCAGCACGTGACTTGCATGCTTTACTCTGTCTCATATAATTGATGTGAGTCAATGTGACAATGTTTGCCTGTTTTGGAGCAAGTTTGTTCCTTTGTTAACTCATATAATACAGTAGTTCAAAAGTAACGTTAATCGATCAATTACTTTTTTGATCCATCAAGATGTTGATCATTGGGTAATCGATTAATCGATTAACCGTTTCAGCTCAAGTCTTCAGATTCACGAACTGGAGCGATCACACCTTGTGGCAGTAACTGATTGAGCTCGTGTCTTAAAACTGCTCTTGATCAGGCGGTAAACGGCGGGGTTTTTTTATGTTTGGCAATCACATTGGGCTTTAAATGGATCTTGTGCTTACCATGGTCAGTGTAGGCTAATTTGGGGTTTTCGGGAGTGACAAAAATGTCTTTATTGTCTATCAACAATTTTAGTAAAGAATGTTTCTCTATCTCAGAAAGTTTATCTGAAATTTTAAAAAAGACCCTGTAGTGTCGGGATGTTCCCGATCTGCCCACTTCTTAAAAACAGGCAGAAAAGAAAGTGGGCAGATTGGGAAGTGTTTGTTTAGTGACCCTCTCAGGAGAACAAAGGGAAACTAGTTATAGTCTGTCTTTATCTTTAGGATAACTGGTAATTTGTTCAATAAATGAAGAATGCTGATAGTTCAATAATTTATTTTTTGAGACACATCACTGATTAACATACATATACAAAGTAACAAAATATAAGGAAAAACACAAGGCACAAAGAAGTATGTCAAATAAAAAAATAAATATAATGTACAAAAAGATATCATTTATAATTATTCAGAAATGCAAAAGATGAGATGCTGCATCTACATAATGCATGATGTCGATGTCTCCTGTGTTGAGGCGTTCCTTCAGCTGGATAAGTCTGTCCTCCGTGGTTCGATATTTTTTACACTTCAGCCGTACAGTTCCACCGGCGTCTATTTGTATCTTTAAGATTTCATTGGAAACCTGAATCTCTTGAAAAGGACGGATAAGTGTGTATATGTTGGGGTGTGAGTAACTAATTTTTTTCTTTAGTTTGTTGTGCCATCCCTCTATGTAGTTTGTTATACGAGGCCCTTCAGTTTCAAAATGGTTTCAAAGTAGTGGTTCACCCTCAACCCACTGTGTAGTCACGTAGTCTGTGAAGGTTGTTGTATCTTGTGGTGTGTCGGTATATTGTAGCTCATCTAGTGTTTGGAACCAAACATCTTCAATTTTGTCAACAGGTACTAGCGGTAGAACTCCGGCTGTCCCGAGGAGTTAGCGTATGTTGGCATCATTTTGAAAGCCGGTCTGCAGTCCTGTTTGTTGGGTTTTTCTCCAAATTGCTTGGGTATACTGAAAGAAACAACCCTTTATCGTAACGTGAGTCAAAACGGTTCTTGTGGCGTTATGAGCAGCCGTCTCAAAATCCACGAAGACGGTGCTTGGTCTAAACTGAAGTTCATGTTCTGTCAGGGTTACTTTTAGTCTGGGTGAGGGTCTTGTGTATATAGCTTGACTCTTCCCTGAAGGAGTGAAAAAAACGAGTGGATACATCTTCTCCTCGACCATTGCATGTATCGTGTATATCTGGTGGAACAGGCCAGGACACGTGTAAACGTGCCATTACAATATATGGTACCAGCATTTGCTAAGTCGATGGATGAGGTTCTTGTGCGCTGCGAAAGTGATAATGCACATCGCGTCACCATCTTCAAACAATAAAAAATCTTCTCCATTTGTTGTCCGGGTCCAAGAGCCCTACAGGAAAATATTTTCTCTGATCTTTGGCAGTTTTTGAGTAACCTCACGTCGAGCTCTGTAAAATGAAGACTTCGATGATGTGAAAGTTTTTAGTTGGTGTACCATATTGAGTGTGTCGTGGTTCCATTCTTGGTTTCAAAACCTTGTTGCACTCAAGGGACACATTTATCAGTTTTATTAACTTGGGTAAAATATCAGACTAAAACCATTTAATTTGTATTTTTTCAAGTTTGCTTTGGTTATAAAAAAAGAGCATTCGGCAGCCAAAAGAACTTTGCGGGGATGGGGATGAGAAACAGATTTTTAACTTTTTTAGGCCTAACTCTGACACTTTTGTATCCAAGGATGTAAATTAATCAGAAGACACTGGAATTTCATCAGTATGACATGAAGTGAAAATGCTAGGAACTGTAGACTGCACACTTCGGTACTGATGATTAGTGTGATTGACTTTATGATAGCCATAGCTCACAAATTTTAGCAGAATTTAATGCAACGTTCAAAACATGCTAAGCGTTCAGCGTAAACAGGAGATAAAATTTTGAAAGGTTTTCCTGATCGGAATTTTGTAATCGAAGTCCTTTTTTACTGTAGTAAACAAGCTCCGTTTTACCGGTAAAATAGGACTGTGGTCACCAATGACCGGGATGGAAGTCAACTAAAATGACCAACATGGGTATATACTTATTTATTGGCGTTTAAGGTCACATTCAGTATCTTTGAGAGTACCTGGGGCATGATGTTGAGAAACAGTGCAAAGACATTCTGCAGGGATACCCTGAAACTCGAAGTGTGTGAGAGGGGTGTTTCTTTTCTGTTGGTGGGAGTATGTGGGGCCTTCCCTGGGAAAAGTTGAAACATCAATAGTATTGAGAGTGCGTCTATATAGGGCCTTAAAATACAATTTTTCGAACTTTCATGGAGAGAGAGAGAGAGAGAGAGAGAGAGAGAGAGAGAGAGAGAGAGAGAGAGAGAGAGAATTGGTGAGAAAGGAGAGAGAGAGAATAAGGCTAATATATTCTCCTTCCAAACTTCTGGAGGGGACAAGTTAACAAAACACCGTTGAACCAGCCATGAGACTGAGACTGTATTTTGAGACCCTGGATTCACTCTCAATTGCATTGATTTTTTAAATCCTCCTGGGAAAGGCTCCCGGACTCCTACCTATAGGATGCCTCTCCCAACAAACACACTTTAAATTTCAGGACATCTCTGTAGTTACTTCCTACGCCCTGCCCCAGGTTCCCTTGGAACCCAGGGGGTACCAGGGACAAACGGTAAGAGTTTTAAATGGACTAGCAGCTTGTGTTATTTTCGTGCTGTTCTCTAGATACTGGTCCGACCTCTTATTTTAGTGTCTTGATATAACGAATCCTATTCTTATCGTAAAAATCCCAAAGGAAAATCTATGTCCTTGTCGCCATTTTGCCTGAAGTCTTGTTTTGCAACATATTAAACATGGCAGATGCTGTATCTTTAAACAGTAAGGCATATCGTAGGTCATTTTGAAAATACACATGTAGGTGGCAATTCATTTAGTTTTCGCCCTTTGTTTCATAGAACCCAGTCTTACATTCACAGAATGTTAAATAAACTAACTAACATCACTTTTTGTGACTTAATTCAGCTGCGGTTCACTTATGACTCAATTTAACCATCAAATCTAAAATGTCCTCACTATTTTACCATGTTTTAATACCAGGACACAAATGCCTCTCCAGTCTCTCTGATAGACAACTGAATGTTATTTCATATTCTTCAGTGCAACAGATAAGACAGGAATAAACATAAATCGCATAAAAATCGTTTTGGAGATGCTATTGCTCCATAATATAAAAATATGAAGATGTGCTCAAAGATGATACAGAACACAAACAACAAACACTGTATGAGCAAGTGTATATGTAAGAGCATGTGTATGGTCACACATTCCAATGCTCTGAAGAAGGTGTTTTCATGTCATGTCTGGCACCGATCATTTCAAAACAGAAGTGACTTCAGTGAAGAAGGTCAGATCTTGGAGTTATTCTTCAGCCATGGCGACATCGTGTGGGACAGTTTTACGGACGGAGGTAGCCTGAAGAATCGAGAAGAGCCGCCGAGCAGCGGCGAGCAACTCTCAGACTCCCCAGCTATCTCACTGCTCTTGCAAATTTAGCAACAGCTGAAGGCAAATACACCACTGACATACAGTACGCCTCAGTGCAGTGTCATCGTGTCCCTACGTGGGCAATCAGAGTTAACTGTCTTGCTCAATGAGACAACGCAGTTACCCCTGGTCAGAATTGAACAGTAGACCTTTCGGTTTGAAGGTTAATGCTCCAACCATTGAGCCACCGGGCTTCTATCCAGGAGGGGTAAGTGTTAAAACGCTCAAAGAAAAAAAATACAGGTGAGGGAAAAAAATGCAGGTGAAGTATTAAAACGTTCAAAGAAAAAAATGCAGCTGAGTCTGAAAAAAGTGAAGAACAAAAATGCCAGGATGTGCCTGCAACTCTTTTCCTGGCGTACCCCTGGTCATGCTCGTATTATATTCTGTTTATGGGGTTTCTTCGCGATATTCCGCTCTTACAGATGATGGGGAAGTTCTCGCATACTTACCAGTCAGCGGAGCCACCTTCAGAGAGTGGCGTAGAAAGCCTTTTTTATGTTCGATGGAGATAAGGGCAAATATTTTCTCGACAGACGAAAATATGTTCCGACAGAATGGTAAAATCAAACTTTTACTGTTTAGGCACCACTGGTTATTTCTCGGAAACTTTTATCTGATAAAGCTTGTTTAAGCAAAAATAATATTAATATTCCACCTTTTCAGTATTGTTTTACGAACAAATGGTCTAACAAACAATAAGAGTTCCTACAAAATATTTGGTGGAGGCGTCACCGCCCCGTTCTCTCTGTATCTGCACGCCTGCATCCAGACGATGTTCGTTTTCGGCAATAAAAGTTGATCGTCCCGCTGTCTCAAAATGTGAAAAATCTAGCACGACACCACCCTTCACCCTCCCGCCGTTCATTTTTGGGATTATGTCTGTTGTAACGGGTCACATAAGAAACCTTTCATATCTGAGTACGCCAGGAATATTTGCTTTTTAAGTTGCATTTTATAAACGCCCAAGCATGAAATGAAAACAGTACCAAGTTATATGGTCGTACACAGAAGTGTAACTAAAAGTGAAAATTGGGCTTTTGGTGAAAGGTGGGGGTCCACGGAGGCCTCCTTCTTGTCTGAACACGCCATGAATTTTCACTTCTTAAGAAGTATTTTCTAAATGTCTAAACATCTAGCTGAATGGTGGTACTCAGTGGTGCAACTGGAAGTAAACGTCAGGCCTTGGGAAGGGTGGAGGCACGAAAGCCTCCTTCTTATCTGATAACGCCAGGAAAATTCGTTTATTAAGTTAGGTTTTTGTGATCAGCGAACATTAAAGAATGTTCGAGCAGAAAATCCTGTACATATGCGAAAGTGTAATTAAAGGGGATTTTCGGGTGTTTTGGCGCACCCCAGCCCCTAAACGCCAGGAATGCAGACCTGAAGAAGTGAGTTTTCTTCAATAGTTTAATGGTACTGACAACTCAAGAACATCAAACCTTTCGTACGTGATAATGTAATTAAACTTTCCTGGGCTCTCGGACTATAAAATACCTCAACATGCACCTTGAACCTAATTGTCCGCTCTCGTTTTTAAAATGCACAAATCTGTGCCTACGACGATGGTTTAACCCTTTACCCATAGTAACGGCCAAAACCGGCCAGCGCTATTCTCAAAAATCGCCAATAAATTTTCATTATATTTTCATTTTTTGTCTCAAAAACATAGGTTATGACCCCTCGTTGGAACGAGCTCGTCGAGCTCGTTCCAACGAGGGGTCATAACCTATGTTTTTGAGACAAAAAATGAAAAAAATTACTTATTCAAGAATTTTTTTGCAAGTGTCGTCTGCTTTTCATGTTAGGTAAAGGGTTAAGAGCAATGAGCCTTGCCTAGAGAATTTCGCTGCACCGAAAATATTAGGCTGCTATTCCCGGTGGCAGAATATATTTCATATTAATAACTTTTGATAACGTTTAAGACAAGAATTCCTCTATTTTCCAATTTCCAATAGATCGAAGATTAATTATCAATGACAGTGAAAGATACCATTTCACTTAGCATTAAAATTTTAAGGCAATAGAGAAGATAAATTTATTTTATGGCGTGCGAAATGAAGAAATATGTATTTCATAAAGTCAAAACAAAGTTGCGAACACTCAATTCAGAAACATAAACAAGAGAAAATTCTAAAAATCGGTGACCTTTTAAGCTTCATGCATCTCTTTTTTTTATTTGATTGGAAAAGTGACAATCCTCCTTCATCTTTTAATGTTTTTTTCAGTCATAATATAATTGGACGATCTACCAGACAAACAGGTACGCTGCAAGAAATAAGAACACGAACAAAATCTCTAGATGCATTACCAATATAAGCTTATCCAAAAATATGGAATAACTAAGATGAAAGTCCGCGCAACATTACGGCTAGGCACACCTTCAAGAAGAGTCTGGCTGATAAAATATTTATGACGTATGCCGATAATATAGACTGCAATAATCCGTTCTGTCCTGATTGTTTTATTTAAGGCTCAAATGCCCGCATTACTATATTAGAGTATATTATGTTAAATTATATTAAACAGTATTATACAATATACAACACTCCAGTTTGTGCAGTTTCAAACTATATCTGCATGCCCTAATTCGTTCAGTTCCGTATCTCGTCTTAGGTTCCCGAGTTGGGTCAGTATTAATGACCCTCACGGGAAACTCTTTTGGATAGTCGACAGAACCTGTACATATCTCATATATGTGTATGCATATGTATACGTATGTATGTGTGTATATGCAAGTGTACATGTGTGTGTGTATATACATATATATATATATATATATATATATGCGTGCATCCCGACGAACCCCGCTGAATGTGTTTTCTTATAGACCGATGGTCTGACACAGAACAGTGCTTGATAGTCCTTGAGGGCTGACAGGTAGACAGCCAATCTGTCTATGTCAGCTCCCACGGTATACATACTTATTTACAGTACATGGAGAGTGTATTATCACTAAATCACCCGCAGAGTGGAGATTCCACCCGAGCAATAATTGCAAATTTGTTGCAAAGCATAACCGGCACCAGCAAAGCTTCAGCCAATGGACCTCCGTGCTAAACCCGGAGGTCCATTGGCTGAAACAGTGTTTGTGTTTTTTGTCCATATATACAAAATTTGAAAGTTATAGCTTGGGTGAGCAGTCCACTCCGCGGGTGTTTTAGTTACAATCCACTTCCACGTACTGTAGGTATTGTTTTATTTCTATGATCAATTTGTGATTGTCTTTTATGCTGAAAAGATGCCTTTATTATATCTTGATGTGCAATTTATTATGTGTATATACCGTACATAAACTATTAATTAATTAATTAATTAATTAATTAATTAATTAATTCATTCATTCATTCATTCATTCATTCATTCATTCATTCATTTATTCATTCATTCATTCATTCATTCATTCATAAACAACTTACCGTAACTAATATGTTTTCCTTTTTGAAGACCGTCAGGGCTAAAATATCGACGAGAATCCGAGAAACGATTCACGTAAAGATTCGAGTAACAAAAACAACGAGAACCCATGTAGATTCTCGATGCAACTCTGCTAGGATTCTCGCGAACATTGAAAAGGATTGGGTCAATATAACCCTTTACCTAACGTAGCGGCAGCAAATTACCCAATGCAAGGCTAACATGACCTGAAATATCCTGACACTTTGTCAATAAAATTGTACAAATATGGTTGTCATTGGAACCGGCCCAGTGAGCCGGTTCCAATGACATCCATATTTGTAAGATTTTATTGGTAAATATCGTTTATTTTTTTTTTTAAATTATCAAATTCAGTTATGTTTTAAAAATTAAAAAGCTGTGTTGGACAAAGGGTTAACATGTTTTATCAGTATACAACAGGGGTTCACCCATGGTGCCCTCATGGGATCATGTGACACCGATAGCAAGTATGGATTCCCACAACCATTTTCGAGGGAATTCAAATGGACTCTTCCAAATTAAATGAATTATAAGCCCTGGCAGTTAAATACTAACAAAATGTACACCAAAACACAAGGCAAAGAAGTTCCTTAAATTTCGTAAATTAGAGTAACCAGACCTGTGGAGGGGTGTTCTGTAAAATGACGGAAATTCGCTCCCTTATAACAGCCTCTATTCTGATAACGGGTTGTACGGTGTGTACATCGCTACTAAGAAGATCGAACTGATATCTGAAATTCTGTTCCAACGCGAGATTTCCCCAATTGGAAAAATTGTAAGTGGTGGGGTCAGTCCAACAATGTGAACTCCCCACTCCTTGTTTATGACCCTACCGACAATTGTATTCTGCACGTTCAGTCATTGTCCTTACTTAACGCCCGCGCACGCGTATTACTTTGGGGCAATTTTTGACAGTTAACACGGCATTCTATTCTCAGGTAGATTCAACTGACATGGAAAACAACAAACATGGAACCGTATATATACTGGATCTTCTGATATGCGGAATTCGTTATTACTTCTCGTTTTCATATTTACTATTATATTTCTTTTACATGAACTGTTTTTATATTGCTCAAGCATAATAAGCTGGCACAAACATTTCTGAATTTATGGCGTACTTCAGTATTCTGCAACCATGTCTGTAATACATTCCGTCCAGAAATCCCATCGACATTTTTAAAATCAAACACGGTGTCACCTGGGTTGGTTCCTTCTATCAAGTCACGGTACTCTCATAAAATTCTGCATTCTCAAGAAGTATATATAAAAACAACCTATTTGATGCAATAACTCGGACTGCTCGCCAAAAATTCAGATTAGTGTATTCTGTGACGTAACCCCCGTTGCCCCGGTTGGCGGTGTATATTTTAAGTTTTTTTTTCCATAATGAACATATGAATTCAATTTTCAACACATATTAACTTTTGTATCTCTAAATAACGTTTATGGGGAATCATAGTCAAATTTTAGGAATGAGACCTGGAACTCGACCGATTAATTAAAAAGCAAATATAACCTCGGAGGAATTTTTACTATAAAAATGTAATTTTCATAATTAGGAAACCTTTTCCTTGATAGTGTCAATAAATTAAATCTTTGTGGACAATAGTTTAGCAGATACTCCAGTGGCAAAATCTTTGATTCCGTTACAAAGTTTATCGGTCGAGTTCGTGTAGGGGTTTTTAACTGGGATTCACCTTATTCGGTGCAGTGAGTGAGACTCAAGTCTGTTCAGTGTATGTTTCTTGTTTATATTCTAACACGGAAAGATTGCATAATGTATACACAAAATACGAGTGTTTCATGGGCATTTTGTCGCGCGCCTGTTCTTTCACAAACGTTCCCTTGTCATTTTCTTGTATTACAATGATTATTCCTCGGGTAGTTATGTTAAAATTTCCTGATATCGAAAGTTTATTTATTTCCTCCAGTTTCTTGATCAAGAAGAACAGGTATGGGAGGAGAAGTGATGAAACGGGTATTGTGAAGCGGCAATCAAAATATCAAGTCTGGGATCAAAAGATCTTATTTCGAGAACATTTGGTTTAGAGTAACATCCCTTCGATCATTTCACGCGCAATGAAGCAACTGAATATCAACATCTGCTTTTCGTTTGGAGTAACGTCCCTCTGATTGTTCGCTTGTGAGCGTTTATTCTTCCAGATATCTGAGCACAACTTGTGCATTATTAGAAGAGAATAACGAATAGAAAATTGAGCAGTCATTTACAGATTTACTGTGTGGTCCCTTCAGGTAATTTTAAAACTTTGTAATCTGGACAACTGACAAGATCAGGCGGACCTGACAACCTTTACTTATTCCCAGTTCCGTATTCGACATTCGATGTCAACCAAACATCGGTTGATAACAAATATCGAATAAGGAATGGGGTCTTCCTGTCTACCCAGCCGCTATTATTCTGGTAGAAGTGTGAACCTTTTATTGATCAAAAACATGTCAAATATAGTTTTATTCAAATCAGTGGTTTGTCCAGTTGGGAATTTAACTGCAAATTCATAGTGCTGGGTGAGTAGGAAAATGACAAAAACGAACATAAAAAAATCATAATTTATTAACCCTTTACCTAACGTAACGGCCAAAACCGGCAAGCGCTATTCTCAAAAATCGCCAATTACTTTTCATTATTTTTTTCATTTTTTGTCTCAAAAACATACGTTATGACCCCTCGTTGGAACGAGCTCGACGAGCTCGTTCCAACGAGGGGTCATAACCTATGTTTTTGAGACAAAAAATGAAAAAAATTAGTTATTCAAGAATTATTTTTGCAAGTGTCGTCTGCTTTTCAGGTTAGGTAAATCGTTAAGGCACTGGGAACAAGTAACGGTTGTCACATCCACGCGGGTCAGGCATATAATGAACGCAGAATAGTGTGCACAGGGGGAGTCTATATTTGGACTTCAGCCAATGTCACAAGCTCAGTAATAATCTGCTTATTTAACACAACCGACGAAAATAATACTATACACAGAAACTGAGCCTAACATAAGGGCAATATTAGTGTTCAACACAATCCACAAATCACGATGTTATGCTGAAAATAATTTGTATATTCAGAAAAATCAAGGAACCTGTAGCTACAAACACGATTAATAAAATATATATGTTGCATGATTGTTAATCAACATATTCTTTTCATGAACATAATTTCCGCCGGAAACCAAAATTTTGCAAGTCATAACAAAATCGGATTACGTATTGAATAGAGAGAAGGCTGAAACCACAAATAACACAGAATAACTATGACAGCCTTTTGTGTTTTAGAAAAATCGTGCTCACTGAGTCCTGGGTTGGGATACTTGCCGTTCTAAGACTCGGTAAATGATCATTGGTTGATAAGTTTGCGCCAGTATGCATCTTCATATTTAGTTTGCGTTTATATGCATCTTCCTACCTAGTGCACGCAGTACACACACGCACCGAGAAAACGGAGTCATAGGGCCGGATGGACGTAGGAACCTTAGGAGCCAGAAAGTTTGGAGGCGATGTGATATCGCTCGTGAGGAGAAGTGAGTAGTCCACAAACCGTATGTTTCTGGAGTGGTGCATGCTGGACGTCTTTAGCTCTTTGCAGTTTCCAGCTGTTGTGAAAACCAACTACTGAAATGCATTTGTGAGTCCTAGATGACAGGCCTGGTAGTAGCGTTAGTAATAATGAGCATAGTAGAAGTATTGGTATAAGCCAGTAGCAGTGTTCTCAAGAATGAACTCATTAGTGATAACCGATAGTAATACGGAGTCGTTTGCAGGTTGTTTCCGACTTTCCGGTGATGTGAGTGGTTATCGGGTCATTTGATGTACTTCGAATAGCAGCCTTAAAACAACCGCACTGTAACATGGCACTATAACAACTCACGTGACACCCCCAGCAAGCACCACGACATATCGTCACTTTCGTGGGTTCTGCAATGAAGAGGTTTGTGTACCATACTACTCCACTACTGTGAGCATATACAGTTCGGTACTACTGGTCTAAGTGGTAATATGCACTTCTCTGACAAAATTCATAACCCAAGATATGAGGAGAAAGTAATAGTGGGCGTTTTACATGTAGAAGTTGCAGTACCGGTCGCAGTAGTAGAAGCTGGTACTAGTAGCACTCTCAGCGGCAGTAGCAGTGGCAATAAAAGCTAGTACCGATTGTTGGACATCCTGGCAGTGATCCAAACCTAGTGAGTTTTCAAGAGTGAAAATGTGATCTCCTTTACTAAACGACACCGTCATGATAATAGCCCTACTATCCATATGTGCCTGTAGCACAATTTATGAAGCGCATGGTCTGCCGCTTGTTCTTAGGCACCTCATATTTTGATGAACTTTGGAACTCCAGTTCAGACTTGACATTTTCAAATTGAAGGAGAGAATTATGTTTCGCCTTAAATTTCTCCGAGGGAGACTTATTTGTTCCACCCTTATTCATCAGAGAAAAGCCACTGAGAGCTGTTTTCGAGATTTGGGTTTTTTGACTATATTAATTTTGTTCTTGGGAATGTTTAATGCAGTTCCTGATTAATATGTTTGACATTCGGACATTCAAGACCCCAACAGTCACTCTCAGAGAGTGACTGTTGGGGTCACTTATGTCCGAATTTCAAACATGCATCACAGACAGCTCAACTAAGGATTTATCGTTTCTGTCTGTATTTCTGGGTTGTTTCGTTCTTTTTAGAAATCATTATTGGCAGAAATTAATTATGATGTCACGACTTCGAACTGATCACACAGAGAAAAGTTTAGACTGTAAACGCTACGCTGCGACTGAGCGACCCGATGTGAAATATTTAAAGGTAGATGCATAAGAATGGTATCAGGCAAGGTTATCATCTCCTGTTTGTGAGAAACACCGAATGAGGTGGGCGATTTTCATCGTCCTCGAAATTCGCCGGGAAGAGGGCGTTTACGACTCGCATAATTTTGAGTTTACGAGAGTGACCGAGAGCGATGGCGAACGCTAGCTTGAAATAAAATAAGAATGCCAATTCTTCATTTTGGGTTGTGTTGAATGTCCCTTTGTCGCATTGTGTCCCTGCACAGATTTGGCAAACCAGTGGGCTCAAAGGGTGTAGGATACCTAGAATGGAAGAATTATGGTGGGAACAAAAATCACGCGACGAATTGTGCTTCAGCTGTTAGTATCACATTGTGTTACACTCAGTTAAACTGGAAACAAAAGTATTATATACCTGGAACTTAATTAAGCACCCACTGAAATGCTTCATGACAGTGAAGATGCTGTTACTGATTATTATGTTTTAATGATTACTATGTCTTGCAGTACATTTCATCTAGAGAAAAATGATATTTCTGGTTGATAGCGTACCCCAAACACATCCCCTTGTCAACGTGAAGCATAATTCCATCGAATGTCACAAAAACACTATCATCCACATGCAATATCTGGGTATAAAACAAGAAAATGTGTCACTTATTTTATCAATAAATGTTGACATGGCAAGGAGGAGACTGTCAGAGGCACGAAGATGGCAAATCGTTGGCAAATTCATGCAACAGGCATGCCATTCAAAGCTATTGGAAGGCGACTGGGATATAGTCATTCTGTCATCAGCAGACTTGTCCGAAAACACCAACAATCCAACGATGTTAAGGACCGACCAAGGCCTGGACAACCCCAAAAAACCTCTCCTCGGGAAGATCGGAATCTGGCATGCCTCGTTAGGCCTGAACCCTTTGCTTCAAGTGGGGTTTTGAAACGTCTTTGGCTCATCAACAGGCATTTGTGCAACAGAACTAACCGAAACCGTTTGAAAGCACTGGGTATGAGGTCCAGAAGGGTCATCAAGCGTCCAGCTCTGTACAATCAGCATCAAAGACGACATTTGGTGTGATGTATGGCACGACAGCATTGGAATCTCAGGAAGTGGAGGAGAGGACATTGGTCAGATCAGAGTAGGTTTCCTGCTTCACGTCACAGTGGTCGCATGAGAGTGTGGAGGCATAGAAATACTGCTTACGTACCCAGGAACATCAGAGCTACCGTTCCGTATGGTGGAGGATCAGTAATGATCTGGAATGCCTCTCTCATGATTGTAAACTTGATATGGTGACTGTACTTGGGAATCTCAGTGGTCATCAGTACATCCAGGACATTCTCAATCCGGTTGTCGTGCCTGATTATGACCACCCGTTGGCTACTCGCCCTGTATTCATGGTCGATAATGCAAGGCCACATTGTTTCCATGCTGTGAAAGCATACCTTCTTAACAACGCTATTACAACACTACCTTAGCCTGCAATGAGCCCCGATTTGAATCCCTTAGGACACACCTGGGCCTTTCTTGGACGTCGTGTGCAAACAAGGGCTCCGCCTGTACAGAATGTAGCCGATGTGGAAGCTGCATTGCATGAGACGTGGCAGCAGTTGCCTCTGGACCGTACCAGAAGGCTCACTGTTAGAATTTGGAGGAGGGTTCAGGCTGTCATCCGGGCACGTGGTGGATACACTCGCTACTGACGTCAGACACTGCTATTGTGTTCAGGAGGTCACAAGTTGCATTTTTATCAGTAATTACCGGCATTGTTTCATCATGGGCCGTTCCAGCACCATACTTGTCGAGAGAACATTTTCCATTAAAAACATTGGGGACAAATATGTGTAATTAGCGCCCTTAAAATACTACATATTTTCATCATTGTGTTGACTTACATTCGTCAATAGACCATTCTTTCCGCAAACAACAATCACTTTTGTCCATCTGAAAGATGGAATGAAAGTAATGGCAGTTCCTATTAACACCGCTACGAAAAAACAGGGTGTGCTTAATTAAGTTCCAGGTGTATAGTAATGGGGTGAGAGATAATAATCTTAGAGGGTAGTGGTGGTAAATAAATAGTAATGGGACTGCTGAGGGTAGTGGTGGTAGTATTATTAGTAAAAATTAAGGTTATTATACCACGATTGCGGTGCGTATTCAACGTTATGCTATACAATACAGTTGCCGTGGACTGGTCGCAATCCACGCGTGGGCAATGGCGTTCACGCATGCATTTAATAAGTAATCAAAAATCATCATCAGAATTTTTTTTAATTAATGAAGCACCGGGTTATACTCGGCTCTTTATTAATTAAATTGTTGATGATTATTCCCATAATTAGTGTTTAAAATCTAATATTATTGCGTCCGGGGAAATATTGCCTACGCGTGGAAAGTGACCAGTCCATACCGACCGTACTATGACAACACAGGCAATGAGAAATGTACTAGAGTCCACACTGCAAAAAATATAGGTTCTCTTTAGAACCAAAACTGGTCCTAATCTTGTCCCTGAGCTGGAACCAGTTCTTTTTAAACAGTATTTATTTCAAATCGAATAAATTTACCAAGATTAGATTTCAATTTTAACAGAATATTACATGAACTGAAGTAGATTCAGCTCTAAACTTGAAGCTTATTCAACGCAGTCGCCAAACATTTTGAAACAAAGGAGATATGAACAGTTGGCATATCGAACCAGTTTTGGTTCTGAAAAGAACCAAAACTGGTTCGATATGCCAACTGTTCATATCTCCTTTGCTTTATAATGACTTGAGACAACCTCGTATAAGCTCTAAACTTACAGCTGAACCCCCCTCAATTTATGTTTAATTCTGTTAATATTTAGTGTTAATCTTTATAAATGTTTTTGATTTGAAATAAATACTGTTTAAACAGAACTGGTTCCATCTCAGGGACAAGATTAGAACCAGTTTTGGTTCTAAAGGGAACTTAGTTTTTTTGCAGTCCAGTCTATGTGTAAGAAGGTCATGTAAGAACGTATCAGATTGGAAGTTACGCGTCTGAGTGACATTATGACATGAATAAAATGGCTCTACACAAAAAGTATCAAGCAGTAAAGTTATAAGACCGCCGAAGGAGATATTTGTCTTTAAAAATATCAGTTTCATTCACGTATATTAAGTTCAATTCTTGTATAAATACATAACACAACTCGGGTGGAGTATGGGGTAAAGTAATCAACGAGCCTTTGTGGAGTGTTCCTTCTTAAATTTCCCTTAAATGGGCGCTATGACGCTCATCCACACGACAAGCAAAAAAATAACTCATTTTTTCATTATTCCAACCATTCAAACATTAATTAAACCGATGCTGGAAACGTTTGTTGGAAATCAAAATCATATTTTGGTGAGTTTTCATTTTTCGTTTATCATTATTTCTTACACAGCATCATTCTAGCATAATTATCGATGCCACATGACTCATTACTTTACTTGAACCTAAATATATATTTAGTCCCTTAGAACGTGCCATATATATTTTAGAACTCAAACAAAATGTTCAGTTATTTTTGGTCATGTAACCATCACCTTAACCCCCTACACACTGATGTCGAAATATCTAAAGTTCAAAGTGCAAATTTTCCCATAATGCAACTAGAAATTTAGCCAATTCAATCTTGTTTGACAGAGCTCATTGAGCTCTGTCAAACAAGATTGATTTGGTTAAATTTCCAGTTGCATTATGGGAAAAATGGCTACTTGAAATTTGGATATTTTGACATCAGTGTGCAGAGGGTTGAAGACGAGCGCTACGATACACTTTGGCACTCTTCTAGGCATAACTTCGATTGGCTGTCATGAAAAAATTCAACTCCTCCAAACCATTCGTTAGAGATTATGATTACAAAATCAAATCAGTAATCAGTGACACAAAGAGTTCGTTCATTAATATTAAACAAACGTACATAATAGACTACATTCTATATACCTGCGGATCGTTTGTCTTAACATCCAACGCAAAAGGAACAGATTACTGTTATGTTTGTCTTTCGAATATAACAGTAATCTTTTTGGAGGTTGCCGTTAGATCACTTGGTGTGGTGGCAAAGCATTTATGTCTGGTCGATTAGCTGCCGTAGACCCGGGATCGACTCCGACGAGGCCAGATTCCGAAAAACTTCAGAGGTTTCACTTCAGTAGCTATGCCTGGTGTCGCCCCAACTTTGTAACAATTGACATCTTTTGTCATAGCTAAAAATCGCCAGATTTTGTCATAGCGTGCCACTCTTGTAATACAATGGCCAGGTTGTGTCTTAAACTGAGGTCACGAGTTTTGTCATAAAAATCGACCCGTTTTGTCATAAGAAGTTAACTACGAATGTCATAGAAAGCAACGGGTTTGTAAGACAGTTTTTACACTGGATTATGACAAAACATCACATTTTACACGCCTCCATTTCTGAACCTTTTGGATAAAATTTCGTTCTTGGGGTAACGTAGGCTGAGGATCAACGTACCCGACATCACTGTTTGATGCAATTAACGTCACTTTTTAGTCAACTTTGTCTTTCTCAAATACTAAAAAAAAATAACTACCACTGTACCAAACACAACACAAATTCAGTAATTGTTAATACTCGAATATTGGTCTACGGGCGAGTTGTAAATGTGAACTAACATACTGACTGAGTTAACTGCAACCTTATCGGGCCTCAGTTGGCATGGTGGCAGAGCATTTATGGCTAAGCGATTGGGTGCCGTAGACTGCCGTCGGGGCCAACCTCTGAAAAACTTTACAGTTTTTGGTTTAACGGCTTTTGGCCGAGGACTGTGCTAGGTAAAAGTCAGCTACAATATAATTATTCCAGAAATATAGGGACCCCTTCCGTCACCACTGTACAGTTCACACTTCCAGAGAAGAATGAGAAATAAATCACGAGAGCTGCTATTACTAAGTGTAATTATAAAGTTTAGTCAGACATTTCCAGTTTTGGAGCTTTAAATCGGTTGCATACGGTCACATGGTTGGTTTTCGACACAACATGCGGCAGTTGCATTTGTCAATCTTTGGTCTTTTGCGAGGAATGTGCACGTGTCATCACTATTTCGTCAGCCAGCGGTTTTTACGTTTTCCGACATCAAGAACGCCATCTGGAGATTTTGCGGTCGTGGATTCTCGTCTCCCATATTTCACGAATTGTGTTGGTATGTATGGACAATTGTGGGGGTTAGGAATTCTTCTCGTGGACATGAATGACCGGGTTCTTTCCAGACTGTTACGATGTCTAGTACCTTGGTCTTTTATCGGATTACATCTTCGTGAAGTGTTTAGCATCTTAAAACTATTATATCGGGATGTACAGAATGGCAACAAACAGATTAAAATTCAGCGCAAAGGTGTCATAGCAATGACAAAATGCTTGTCGGAAGGCATTTGAGAGTTAGTTGAATTTTTTAAGGGTTATTATTATTGGAAACAATTAAGAATTACCTGCATATTATTCACTGCGTGCCTCCTTCGTTCAACATTCTTTTTTCCGCACAGATATGCACGAGTGGCTTTAGGAAATGGGAGTCACAGGAAAATTTGTAAGTGTTATAACAGATAACAGTAGGTATTGAAACTGAAAATTGAACACTGTTGGCCGTTTGGGTTGTTTTAAAAGTGATCCACACTTTGACACGTAAGGTTGAGCATCGGGATAGCCATTGCAGAGGCATTCCTGTGCAGAGTCAAAGCATGTCTTTAACACCCGATAATTTTCAATCTCAATGAGATAAGTTGAGATAAATATTTTAAGGCAAGGTGATTGTCGATTGTAGAGGCATCCTGGGGATGGCCGATTGTTGGATGTAAAGATGCTTTGTTCCAATTGATAAAATATTCCAGCTACATCATCAAGACATGCCTTCGTCGAAGGCATGCCTTGATGATGCAGTCGGAATATAAGTCTGTCGGGCTCATAGTTAAAAGATTAAATTCTTCTTGGAAATGTATTTGTGGATAAATAAACTATAGGTGTAGTAGTCGCGACGCAACTTCTTATTTAATCAACGCGTGCCGTACCGGAACTCCGAATTGGCTATCATAGGCCCCTTACAACCCGAGTCGGAAACTATAGACCGCTATTTGTGTGTGTGATGTAATTCTAAGGATAAAATGTAGTCTTGAAAGAGAGTTTTTTTTAAAAAAAATTGTATTCAGATAAAAAGTGATATACATATATACATACATAAGATCTGAGTGTACATTTATTTATTTATTCATTGGTGTTTAAGGTCACACATTTCTGCACAATGGCTAATCATGACCATAACGGCTTTACGGGTGGTGGAAGCCGGAGTGCCCGGAGAGAGCCACCGAGCAACGAAAGAGAGTTTTCTTTCAAGTTTTTTATTCAGATAAAAAGTGATTTCATATATACATACATATGGTCTGAGTTTACATTAAACTCCATTCTATGCAAAATATAATATATAACATTTTCCACTGTAGGTGTAATCAATGCACAGACGTAAGGTTATTATTGTTTTGCTTTCTTGCTTTTGCTCTTAGAAATGTACCATTATTTTTTTTTCGTTTCTAATAGTTTGGAATTCAGAGTCGAGAGACTCAATTGCGGAACTTACTGACAAATCTCCGTATTTCAGCCTGGAACTCAACACCTTTAGTTTCTCCTGAATTTCCACCAAACGTTTGTCAGTTCTTCGTTTTACATGGGCCGCCAAGTATTCAATGGTTTTTCCTCTGATCATTAATTTTAAAGTTTCCTAAAACGGCTGGTCATCAATAGTGAATGATTGTTAGCAATTATTATTATTATTATTATTGTTATTATTATTATTATTATTATTATTATTATTATTATTATTATTATTATTATTATTATTATTATTTTTGTTATTATTTAGGGTGGTATACAGGCAAACTGTCCCTGCAATTACGGATTTTACTGCAGAGATATATTCTGGGTCGTTCAAAAGGCTGTTGTTGAATTTCTATAGGGTTGTGATCAGATCTGTAGCGTATGTGAATGTCCAACGTTTGGATAATTTTTTTAAATCGGTGGACAGGAGAAAGTAGTCTAATCTAGCCATTTTATTACCGAGGCTTTTCCATGTATAACGCCTTAGATTTGTGTTTTTCATCCTCCAAACGTCACATAAGTCGAGTTCTTCCATTAGGCAGTGAATCCTTTCTTTTGCCTTAACGTTATTTTTGTGCAAGTAGTTTAGTGTGTCATGGTTATAGTTTTGGGGTACATTCCAATCGCCTACGACTAGAACAAAGCAGTTGCCGATGTTCTCAGTTTGGTTAAAGAGGTTATCAAAGAAGATTGGGTTGTCATCATTGGGGGCTATAAACCACCGAAAGTGTAAGTCTTTGGTCTTGAATCGTGGTGTCAAGAATAATATAGTTGCCTCCTACATCTTTTATTGTATTCTTAAACATGATAGCTGCCCCCCGTACTTGCACTTGAGTGAGAGCAGAAAATAGCTTCGTAACCCCATTCACATTTCCACGTATTTTCAGTTTCCTTATACGAGTGAGTGTCGACCAGAAGGGTTACATCGAATTTATCCCTACAATGTGAGAAAATGTCCCAGCGCTTATTTGTATCTGATGACAACCCTCGACAATTTAGGCTTCCAATTATGATATTATTCCTAAAATAGCTCAAGGGGTATCTTCTCATTTGTGCAACAGTTTATTACTTTCGCAGCTAAACACCAGAGGTAGAGACATATGGAATAGATAGTCTGTAGAAAGCATAGATTTTGATTATCTGAATTTTTGATTTTTCAAAAACTAATAACAATAATAACTATTTTCCGAACGGAAACATTGATATGGGGTCAGTAAAGATTGGGTTTACCTGCTGGGGACCTACTGGTATGGAATAAAAACATTGACTTAGGGTAAAGAACAGTGGCGTAGCCAGCCCAAAGCAAGTGTGTGTGGGGGGGGGGGGGGACAAACTCGCAGAGCCTGGCTTAGCTCCATTTTAATAGGGGGGGTGGGGGGGGGGGGGGGTGGGTAAGGTGAGGGTGGTGTGTGCGGGAAAAGCTTTCCAAGCCTTCACATCTCAGAATTTTGCGTCCCTAAAGCTTGAGCTAGATAACAAAGGTAACAATAATCAGGGTTTTCACTAGAGGAAAATAAAAAGTTTTGAATTCCAGGGTTCAAAAACCCCATCGCCTTGCATCTGAGCGGATATTTTGAGGTTTTTTTCTACCTTTTCACCGACACAGATATTAGGACAAGCAATCTACAAATCTACAACCTAAACCCCAAGGACCTTACCCCCCTACGATTTTTATGTCATTTTTGGACATATTTCGAGGACCAACTTTGAAGGAAAGTGGGGGACCCATCCCCCCCAATATCCCCCCCCCCACCGTGGCCACGCCACTGTTAAACACGACAAGGGAATGGACGGTATTTTGATTTTGTGCAGCACCACCATTGATCAGCATTCTGTTTTCACTCTCTCACACCAATCCATCCATCCACGCGCCCACTCAGTCATTAGTGGGTAGGTGAATAAGTGAGTGAATGTGTGACTGGACGGAAACTACACCTGAGCTTTGAGCATGAATGAATGAATGAAAAAGGAACGAAAAAGAAAATGAATGAATACGCTAAAAGAGTAATATGTATTTTCACAATGGACGAAGGGTGAGTATTTGCATGATGAACGGATGGATGAGTTGATGAAAATGACAGCATTGCACAAATCATGGTCTGTAAAGTCGAAGTTGGTAGCGCGGTGGCTCAGTAGGTTGTGGTGCAGGCTGCAAGCCGAGAGGTCCTCGGTTCGAATCCCTCCTGCGGCAACCGCGTTGTGTCCTTGGGCAAGTCACTTCATCTCCATTGCCCGCGTGGGCGTTGTGTACTAAGGTGTACTGCACGCCGATGGTGCACTTGTCTTCAACCAATGCTAACCCTGCTTGTGTGGAGTTAGTATGCTGGGGAGGTGACAGTTGCTCGCCGTTGCTCAGTGCTTCTCTCCGGGTACTCCGGCTTCCTCCACCCGAAAAATTGTCGCAGTCATGATTAGCCATTGTGCATAAATATGTGACCTTAAAACACCAATAAGTATATAAGTAAAGTCGAAGTTCCCACTTTGTTATTTATTGAACTATTGCCATTAATCAACATATTGATTTCACTCGCTCGCTCGCTCACTCACCCATCCATCCACCCGCCTATCGAATAGTGAGTGGATAAGAGAATAAATAAGTGGATGAATGAATGAGTGGACGAACAAGAACTACATCCAATCTCTATGCTTATTGTCGGCTTTTCTTTCTTCGAATGATTTCTACATTTGTCAGTTCAATGAATTGTTTCCTTCATTCACTCGCCCATTCACCCGCGCATCTTCCCAATTGTGATTGAATAAGAGAAGAGGGGAAAACAAGCGAATGAATGTATGGGCGAATGGCCTACAACTCTAATTGATCTCAATCCACGAGATTGAATGAGTAAATGAATGAATGAACGAACGAATGGATGAATAAATGAATGAATACACGAATAAATCAATAAACGAATGAACAAACAAACGAACGAACGAACGAATGAATGGATGTTAACAGGGAAAGGAATGGTGTAGATTTACATTGAATGATAAGTATTGGCATGATGTGTGAATGAAAGTAACTTAAAAGTATTGCGCAGATCCTTAAATGCAACATTGGAAGTCTCATTGTGCATTATCAGCACAATCAACACACCCACACCGCACTCATTCACCCACCTATCAGCTCGCGAAACAAACTGTGAGTGGATAAGCAGACAGGTGAGCGAGTAAGTGAATAAGTGAAAGGCGGGCGAAAGCTACAACTGATCTCTATCTACCGGTGTTGGGATTTCTTCCTTCAGCTTGTATCGCCATTTAGCGGGTCAATGAATTATTACGTTTCATTCTCTGGTTCATCCGTACATCCACCCATGAGTGAATAAATGGATAAAAGAAAGAAGGAATGAATGAACGGAGCAGTGGTTGAATGGACGGATGAATTAATGAATGAATGAAAGAATGAAAAATAAATAAATTAGGACACAAAAAGGGTAATTTATACGGTGAATGAATGTTAAGTGGATAAGTGAATAATTGAGCAAATAAATGAATAAGTAAACGGCGGGCAGAAACCAGCCATCCATCCATCATCCATCCATCCATGACACAAAAGGAGTGATCTGTAATAGGATAATGAGTGTTTAGTAGAAGTACATATTTATATTTATTGGTGTTTAAGGTCACATACTTATGCACAATGGCTAATCATGACCGTGGCAGTTTTACGGATGGAGGAAGCCGAAGTACCCGGAGAGAACCACAGAGCAACGACGAGCAGCTGTCAATTCCCCAATCTCGTAACTCCGCACTGCAGCACGGACAGGGTTAGATTGGTTGAAGACATACGCACCATCGACGTGCAGTACGCATTAGTACACGGCGTCATCGTGCCCCCATGTGGACAATCGGGGTTAAGTGCCTTGCCCAAGGACACAACGCGGGAATCCGAATCGATCGCTCAGACGGTCACCCATCCGAGGATTAACCGGGCTCGACGTTGCTTAACTTCGGTGATCCGACGAGAACTGGTTACCGCAACGCCACCGCGCACCCGTTTAGTAGAAGTAGCATGGCGAATGGCTGAAGTAGTTAATAAAAATCACAGTACTGCACAGATCCTTGTCTGAAACGTCGGAATTTTCACTATGGGCATTATTTTCACTAATCAACACACAAAACACACTCATCTATCCACCCGCCAGTCCAGTTGTGGTTGGATAAGTGAATAAATGAGCGAATAAACGAATGAGAGAAAGGTGGTCGAAAAACTACATCTGATGTCTTTCCATGGGAGTTCGTATTTCTTCTTTCGAATAGTATCGCCATTCATCGATATAGTGAATCGCTTCACTCGTTTCACTCATTCATCGTCGCATCCATCCACGAATGAATGAATGAATGAGTGAATGAATCTTGTCTGAAACGTCCGAGTTCGCACGGATAAGCGGATGAAAGATTCATTCAGTCAATCAATTAGACAATTTCATGGATAAATGAATAAACAGAACTGTTTTTTTACATTTGTGTTTTACATTGTTTAATTACTGGAAAGTCTATTTTAACTCTTCTTCCTTATTTGAAAGAGAGTTCATGATTACATGCAAGAACGAATCAATATCTGAGACTCCAATTCCACCGAAAATGTTCCCATTGGGAAAAACAGCATTGAGGGAAGGAGTGTCACAATCAGTATTCACGGTGTCGGGTGCCGATGATTCCAATTTGTCTAAAAATCGTTTGGCAGCCCCCCCCCCCCCCCCCCAAAAAAAAAAACAAAAACAAAAACCACAGTTAGCACTAAACTTTGCCACCAAAAATATCTGTTTGATGGGTCTAATTTCAGTGTGTCGTTTTCGATAAAATCTCTGCCTTACAACACAGACGACACAGAATACACGCCTGACAAGTAATCAAACGATAACAGGTACAATCACGCGTCTTTGTAATAGTTCAACTGAATTAAATTTTATTTATTTAATAAAGATATAGAAGATGTCTAAGATGTTTTAGTGAATATCGGGAATTATCTCATGAGTGTGGACCTGAAAGTTTTATTTTTCACAAGCACTTGCGCGAGTGAAAAATACTACTTTCATGTCCGCACGATTTTCTTTTTATTATATGCTACGTGACATTTTAATACGCAATATTCAACCTAATTCGACTGCAAACAGTTTCAAGACAATAACAAAAAGCTGCTGATAGTTCCTTCAAGGCGGCGTTCAAGGTGACGTCATGCGTCGATGCGTAACGTCATTGGGGAAGCTAATGAAAAAATTCATCGTATGGACCTGAAAGTATTATATTTCTCTCGCGCATGCGCTCGCGAAAAAAATAAAACTTTCAGGTTCACACTCCTGAGATAATACCCATCACTGACTAAAACAAAGTAAATTTTCTTTTTTATTTTTGGTACGAGACATTTTAGTACAGATTAATTATTCAGCCCAATTCGACCCCAAATGCGTACGTTTCAAAACAATAACAAAGATCAGCTGATCGTTCCTTGAAGGTGACGTCATACGCCGAAGCGTGACGTCATTTATGAAGCTACTAAGGGATATTTCTCGATATCAAAAGAGATAGATATCAAGAAATATCTTTTAGATAATTTGCGATAATTCACAGGCTAGCATATAATAAAAGTTTTTTATTCTCTATATTTTTATCATTTGGGTTTTTTTTGCAACTAAAATACTTAAAAGAGCCAGGTAATACTAAAATAAATAGTGTACTTTGAGTGCAGTAGGGCGCTGCCTGCAATGATTTAGCATTGCAGATGGCGCCTTGTTGTCCCAAAGAACAATGCTTGGCTAATTTGTTCTCCTTTAGAAACAAATTTCATTTGGCACTTGAATCTTTCATTTGGCACAAAAACATTCATTTGATTCGAACAAAAGTTCCACTTTACACTAAAACAATTCGGGCCAGCGTGAACACTGGGCATAACCCCTATACCTCTATACCTGATTGGCGACATCCTTGGCCGATTACTGCCGCAAAAAAATGTATGCAATATTTGTGTGACTTCTCGTTTGTGATTTTATTCCTTAAATCCACTTTCATCTGTCCCTGTTTGCAGTCATTCCTATTTCGGATTTCAAGGTATGTAAATCTGATCAACGTTTTTTTCACTCGATTTTTAAAACAGAGGTCAACGATATGTGAATTTCTCAAGTCTTTTATTTTGATAACAAACAAAGACAAATTTTAGCGTGTAACAGCTGTGTCAGCTCGTCACAATAGCAAGTTTGCCAAGCCAATTTATTCCATTAAACATTATTTTTCCTAACCGGGTTTCCCAGTTACCCTTACAATCGCATCAGAGTTACTGTTTATGTATAGTGGTGTTGATTAATGTCTCGGGCCACTAGACCAATTCTGTAAGGAACTCGACGCTGTTTTGCGCTGTTATGAGTTTTTGTGAAGTTGCTCAACCGTTGATGAAAAGCGATGCCATTTTAATCTTAAAGATATACAAATATTCCTTTGTTCTCCAGTTATATGTATTCGAATCAAATAGTTTATTTTACCTTAAACATATCAAGATATTAACACAAGTGGTGGAACTACGCGGTGTAATCATAAAACTACGTTTTGGAGAATCTTCGTATATAATTATGTAGTAAAGAAACATGTATAATGATTTTCCAAATACCCCCAAAATTCAAATCATGTCTCGATTGAGAAATATTTCTTGCGTTGGTTGAAATGAATGTTTAGATTCAATCGTCTTGAATATTTCATTTAACCGAAAAAGCGAAACGAGTAAGTATGGAAATTGATCTGAGGATGAAATCTAGGGTAAATCAGCCTAAAATGTATAATAAAAACGGCTGAGTTGGTATTATTCATTCATTTATTGCAGTTTAACGAAACTTTCGACAGCCAAGGTCACCTCGTGTCGGACAGTTTGAAAGGTGTGGAAAGCAGGAGTTCCTGGAGAGAACCACCGAATAGCAGCGAGTAACTGTCAGACTTCCCAACTCACTATCTCCGCACAAGTAGGGTGAGCATTGGTTGAAGACAAGTGCACTATCGACGTGCATCACTCATGGTCTGTCACTTGCTTGCTTGGGTGTGGAACAATAAGTATTTGTTTTCAATATTTGGCCGTCTTTTTATTTGAATTCTTTTGACATCCGATGTTTCCTTTGATCTTAGTTGCTGTTTTATGCCTTCTTCAGAAATTTCATTCTAGTTCCCTAGTTTTAATGACCTTTACATCTATTTAGGTATTTGTGAAGCTGGGCAGTAACCTCCAGATGTAATATTTTTCCATGATAGAAAGTATTTTTCTAGTAGAATGAATCAATAAGTGTCCTGATGTAAATTTTTTAACCTCTTTAACAATACCTATAACTTCTATTATAGCCTTCTCTAAAACAAATTGATTAAGCTTTGTCACCAGCTTACTTTCATCTTTTGATTTTATAAAAATAGATCTGGGCTTATCATTTGTACTTGTAATTACTACCAAATCTGAATCACAGTCCAAATCATTAACGTGCGGTCGTTTCAATTGCTTTCGTGGGGTTGTAGCCGTAGTGTTTTTTTTCTTCTAATCATACCTCCCACCCTGGCTTTGATCCAATCAAGGGGGTAGATTTCAAGAGTAGATGGATGCATACTTGTCAAGCGTTCATGCACATGCATACACGTACGGCTAGCAGGTTAACGTGCTTCAGCCACGCCATCATAAAATAGTCGTTAAGCTGAACATATTCTATCAGACACCCAATGGACAAGGAGGAATTCGACAGAGAGTAAAATAAATATACGTCATAGAAGTAAACATGAAGAACATTTGTTCACGGCACAACGAGAAAGATGAGCTTAAACTGAAAGTAGAATTGCCAATCTAGTGACTACTCAATGCCCCGACATAACGTTCATTTGTTGGGCTCCCGATGGATCAAACCGAAGCCCATTTGACTAACTGTCTATCGCGAAGTAAGGGCCTCAGGATGTGTATTGGACATTATTTCCAAATGAAACAAAATACTGCGTTTTGATTGGCTGAGAGGTACGGTGTAACTTGCAATACACAGTGGCTGTTTTTACACCATAGCTAATCACGGTGTAAAAACAAGAATATACAATAGCAGGGTATATGGCTATAAAATACCCATTTATAACTATTTATTCATACCTTCGACTCGGTTATGTTAGAACAAAAATAAAAATACAGGAAATTTAACATTTATGTGTAATAAAATATTACAGATATAGATGTCATTGGAACTGGCTCATTGAGCCAGTTCCAATGACATCCATATTTGTCTGGTTGTATTTAGAAACTTACAAAGTAGAAATGTTTTGTCAGTTTTTGCTCACAATATAGGTTAAAGTATTAAGTACACCAAAATTCTTGGAAATAAATCCGTTATCCTTGTCTCGGGCCACTAATATTATCCCAACTAAATGAGGATTACCCAACTGCGGCCACAGTTGTCCCCAATCACTCAGGATCCCATCTTCCATTGCCTTCAGCACTCACATCACGGGAGAACAAGGCGCATGTTTAAAAACAGGTTCGTACCATTTTGGTCCAGAGCTACTTATTCAGACATATCGCAACTAAACCGCTCAACTGAGCAGGTCATTCCTCCATACACCACGCGAGGACCCGCATGGTAGGGTATGGTCAAAGGAGGTTTTACGGGTCCCATACCCACATGAAACGATTGATTATTTATGGGCAAGACTGATTTCAGGGCATAAAAGTGTCGAATTCATCACAGAATTTGTCTGGTGGCTTCAGGATTATATCAATACAAGAGTAAAAGTCAAACCGGTTTGTTCTTTTTCAATGGGAGTAAATTATAGATTACAAGTTAGTATATGACAGAAAAAATCTGGTAATTTAACATTCGTCAGCAGTGTCAATATACTCCAGTATTGCTGATCTATTCTATTTTTATCGAAATCGAGTTCATATTTCATCGCTCTGTCATTGTTGTCTATAAATAGCGGAGGTAAGTTGATATAATGATTCCAAAGACCTGTTTGTGATAAAAATAGAAATGGTATTTCCCACTTATCCCTTCCTTTAATTTCCCCGTTCCAATGCTTAAGAACTGTTCAATTGTAAGAATTAATTACAAATGACCAAATAAGATAATGCACATTGCCCCTTATATATATATGAGTTTTTATTTTATTTTGTTGCATATGAATATGCTGTTCATCTTCAAAAAATTTGTAAAAAAGCAAGGAATTTGCAAACGTTTTTTTTCTATCACAATAATAAAACAATAATTGAATTTCCTTGAAGTTGATACAAGGAATTATCAACCAAAAGAAAGTAATATTCACCTCGGTGAATATTACTTTTTTCGGGTTGGTAATTCCTTGTATCAACCTCAAGGAAAGTCAATAACTGTATTATATCCGACTCATTGTGACTACGTCCCTAATCACTGACATTGGTAAGACCACACTGGGACCCACTACGTCGTCCGTAGGGAAATGGTGAAAACGTATAAACACACACACACACACTCCTGCACATAACCACTAGACGCAGCTCCTCAAAACACCACTCAAATACACTATTAATAAAAAAGAAGGAGACAAAGAAGAAAACGAGCGAATATTTCCACGTAACAAAAACTCATTTTGAAAGCGATATCTTTCTTAACTAGAAGCGAAATGTGCTGTTCTAGCCTGTATATTTGTACAGTTGTTATTTGATCTCTATATAATGTTTATATGTAGATATTTGGAAGAAAATAGTTTTTGCTACGCGCTGAACAATATTTGGTATCACTATTTTTGTTAAGCTTAAGAGCGCGCTGTTGGACAGCGAAGTGATAAGAAATATCGCCAAGTTTAACTACAAATTCTGAAAAAATGAAACCATTTCAACTCTAGTAGCTTGCCAGACCACCCCAATCCTACCCAAAACTCTTAGAACGGCGTACATTAGCATGTATAAGATTGCGAATCTCAGTGATACTTCTCACAACTAACCTCAGACTCACCACCCATCCGCTCTGTATGTTTAAAGTGACCTAAAACGGCGAGTTCGAAACATGCTCTTATTCGGAAAGATCCCGTCTATTAGATTTATTGAATGACAATAATGATGTATAGTACAGTGTGCTGACTCAATATACTTTTGGATGCTACTTGTTTACACATATGAATGCCTTATGTGAGCTATTCTTTGAGAACGAGAGACCCTAATATCCCTCCACGTGAAGGGCTCGTGTCAACGAATGTATGGACGAGTGTGAGAGTGTATGCATACTTTGTATGAAAGCTTTTTCACATGTACATGAATGAGCATATTATTCAGCATGCTGAGACCACCTCTCATACATATCTATGCAACTGTGCGGGTTACAGATCCACATACTTTCAGTTGCGTTCGACACTATTGACCGTAAGATCCTATCTGATGGGTCTGTTGACCGAGGTATAGATGGTGTTGCCTTAAAGTGGTTTCTGTCCTAACTGGTGGAAAGAATACAGTATGGGTTAATTGATGGGTTCTCAGTCGGAACAGGTACCACTTAGGTTTAGGGTGCCGCAGGGTCCTGTTGGGGTTCGATTCTGTTGACATTTATATGCAGCTTGGCTTCTCACCTCTCGAAAATCGTTCAGTCTGCAAATTTTCATATTCCATATATCGGTCGGACCAGGAAAATCTTATCGAAAAATGTTGCAAAATGTCTAGCGCATGCATTTATCTCTTCTAGACTGGATTACTGCAATGTTCTTTGTGGGTTGCCCAACAAGCAGACCAATAGACTGCAGTTGATACAAAATAAGCTGTTCAGAGAAATGACACTGTCCCCACTTGTACATACGAAATATTTTATATTTTTATGTACGGAATATCATGCCACATTTA
This sequence comes from Pictodentalium vernedei, assembly GCA_031216915.1. Classification (NCBI taxonomy): domain Eukaryota; kingdom Metazoa; phylum Mollusca; class Scaphopoda; order Dentaliida; family Dentaliidae; genus Pictodentalium; species Pictodentalium vernedei. Next base: position 159,141,202 of record CM062295.1, read on the forward strand.
TACCTAATCTAAGGTAACACGTAGATAAAAACAAACGTAAGCAAAGACACAAATGTCATCAAAAGACAGTTCCAGAAGTATCTTCAAAACGTATTGTACTATCATCGTTTCATTCAACAAGACTCCTGACATCATGCTGATAGGTCCGCTTTTAAATAAATGAACCCCCCAATGCTCTACAAGTCTACATAAAAAAATGTACGGTAGGGCATTATACCTATATTATATTTATATTGCAACATAAATGTTCCCTTTGGCATATCGTGGATAAAGATATTGAAATTAATGTCGGATGCATCAAAAGACCAAATGTATGTATTCGGTTTGTTGTTTTCTTCGTTTCATCAAATGTCAATACCCAGCGAGTCATTTTACAAAGAGAAAGTTGCCCGTGAGTACGTTTTGAAAGTTTATAAGTGTGTCCAAGTGAAATGTTTTCCTATTTTCATATTGAATAAAATATTGAAACACAGAACTTCAAGTTGAAAAATGTCATATACATAATTTTAAACTCTAAAAATTAGAAATGTTAATGACTATTAATTAATTAAGGTGCTATATAAATAACAGAATTTTGTTTATTTTGAAATTTCCACCTCTAATATTCCTAAAATTCAAATTAAATATACACAAATTATACATCAAAATGAAGGCTGAGATGTATAAAACACGAAACACATATGTAATCAACTCATATAGTTGACAGCAGGCATCCCTGGTTCCTGAAAGTCTGCTACAGTATTCGTACCAGAATTGATAACAAAATAATATTTCCTGAGGACAACTTGTGGCCAAATGTGCTTCACATATCCAAGAACAAAGTTAGACATTCAAAACACGTTAGAGTACAGCGATAGGACTGCATTTGGGAAAAGGACAACACTGTGTGCATTTTTTATTAAAGATGGATTCTATGTTCGACGGACATGCGCAAATCACTGTGTACCACCAATTTCTATCGAAAAACAAAATCGTAATTCTAAGAAATTTCAACAGGTATCATGATACCTTGCATAGAATATGGCAACTGTGCAGTCTCTATATAATAATATACTATTAAAAAAGCAGGGGATATTTGATAAAAGTGAGAGATATGAAGAAATATATTTATATTTTCATCAAAAAGACAGTTGATGCATTGCATTGTGACATCTGGTGAATGATTTCAGCGATAGTTGGGTGTCTGATAAGCACACATTCCACGCACTGAGCTGTAGAAGACATGGGCGGCCAGTAAGAGAATTTACCACATTCTGTCCAAGACCTCAATACCTTGTAAATTCTCCTGGGTTCGCGAGACAAGCGTGGATCCGACGTGGCATAGTCCTCACCAAACGTCCAATATCAGCTTGACTGATGCTATTCCATTTTTCCTGCAGTGCAGCGGCGAGTTCCTGGACATTAGTAGGGAGCTGCTGGCGTTGTGAAAGGTCTGGACTTAGTGCCGGCCAAGGCAGTGTATGATGTTCTGCTCTTGCCATCTTGGAAAATGAGCTGCTAACATGTTGTTACGGTAATACTGTCCTGTGACACACCCTTGGGTGACATGTAATGCTGAAAAATGTAATGGTTATGTCATGGTTATGCCTCCCCACACCAGAACGGATCCACCACCAAAACGATCGTGCTGCCTAACGATTAGGTTCCGCTCTACAATTTCGCACTATTGCACAGGGGTGAAATTCTGAACATAAGGCCATGTAAAATAAAGATATATTTTTAGTTTCAGATATATGATTACATTAGGCTTTTTGTTGGACAAGAGAATTGGAAGTTTTGGTCCCAAAGTTGGAGTCTGTTACATAAGGGTAAATTACCAGATGAATTATGGGAAATAGTGGCTTCGAAAAATTGGCTATTTTTTGTAATTTTTACACGGGTTTGTTACCAGACACGGAACTAAAAAATGAAACGGAAGCATACAATTTTTTTTTGGCATTTTAGAAACAGGTGATGCTCTGCTCCAGGGGTGGTAGGTGGGGTGGTGGGAAAATCCTGCTTTTGAGGCTGCTGGGTGGCTGAAAATGACTGGTTTCGGCATTGTTTCATGCAATTTTTCAGGTTGAAGTCTTGCCTTTGACAATAAATTATTACACCCACATTCAGATTGTTTATTTCTACTTAGTCAGATAGTGTTATATGTTTTTTTGTGGATTTGGGAAATGTAATACATGTTATGGGTTAGATAACTAAGTTACAGAATATTTGCATTTGAAGAGAGTGTATGGCATGTCATGTTTTGGAAATGCCTGTAAAACTGTGGAGCGGAACCTTACGTCATGGTATCGTTCGTTCCGCCGCCGCCTAACTCTGTTTCGCCTGTCGTGGAAGTCGAGAGTAAACCTCGATTCATCAGAAAACGTGACGTTTCTCCACTGACGATTGTCCCAGCACTGTCGTGCTCCACACCAATTACGACTTGCTGCTATGTGACGTTCAGTTAAACGTGGAATTATTCGAGGTCGTCAAGCGTACAAATTCCAGCTGTGTAGGCGATTTCGGATAGTCTGACCACTGACTCGCACATCTGTCGCTCGGTGCAGCGGCTGTCCAATTTCTGAGGCATTTTGATGGCGGTTACGTAATGCTGTGGTTCGGAGGAAACGATCCTGGTTAGCAGTTGTCGCCCTTGGACGACCCGACCGGCGTCTGTCATCAACATTGCCTGTTTGACGGTAGCGTGACCACACCTGCTAATCACCGATTGAGTAACGTTGAGAATTTGAGCCACTGCAGTCGGTCTGTTGTTACCCTCCAACATGACAACAGCACGTAAACGTTCGTCACGTGTCAGTCTTCGCATACCTCAAAAGTTACGTTTCGACCAGAACTATTCATGAACGAGTTTCTACCAAGAAAAGAACGATGAGACCTTCGAAAAAGCCCGTCCAGTACAAATGAAAATTTCAAAACGTACCAAACAGATATAAACGCGGCGCTCGTGCAAAAAAACCTGCACGAAGTTTTCGTGGGCCGGTGACATTCATGATCCACACAAAACTTGGTAACATATTGATGTGTCCAGTCACTCGTATCCAATACCATTTTTCCAAAATATCAACATCAGTGTGGATATCCCCTGCGTTTTTTGAATAGTATATTATTCTGTATTAAGGCGATCTTTCTCATTATTTGATTTTAGGCGGTGTTTTATATCGATGCTTTTCCGTCCAACGACGTTGACCGGAAATTGAAAGTGATTTACAAATGTAAACAAAGGCGACAGTTTTGGAATTTACCCCCATGCAGCTCTGTCACTGTGTTTTGAAGAATGTTGATGCCCCAGCTTTGTTCTTGGATATATGAAGCACATTTGGACACAAGTTGTTCTCTTGAAATATTATTTTATTATCAGTTCTGGCACGAATACAGTAGCAGACTTTCAGGAACCAGTGGTGCCTGCTGTCAACTCTATGACATATGTGTTTCGTTTTCTACACATCTCAACCTTCATTGTGATGAATAATTTGTGTATATTTAACCCTTTACCCATCGAATCGCCCGCATCCGCCCGCGTAATATGCAAATTCAGCAGCTGAAAAAATATTATTTTTCGAAAAATTTCAACAAAACCATATCATGTGACCTCTTTTTGGTACGACCTCTTCGAGCTCGTTCCAACGAGGGGTCACATGATATGGTTTTGTTGAATTGTTTTGAAAAAAATTAAAAAATGATATTTAAAATAATAAATTTTGATATCGTCTGCGTTGGATAAAGGTTTAATTTGAATTTTAGGAATATCAGAGGTGGGAATTTCGAAATAAACAAAATTCTATTACTTATATAGCACCTTGATGGACAGATGGCAATCGTTTTTTCGGGTTTGCAGTCTCAAAATAAGTATGATCGGTTTTTACCAGTCTAAGTTATTTCGCTGAGTTGGTGATTTATATATCATTCATTTGCTGTTATCAAACCGGTGACGTCGACATGTGCAATCAGTTTTCAATGAGTTCAGGTTAAAAACGTTCTCTTTCTGAATCGAACGATCACACATGCGGTTACTACCCTCAATACAGATTTGTATTTCGTGTACATGTTTTTACTTGTATTGGGGGGGGGGGGGGGGGAATACGTTCTTGTAAGATAAATGTATTTTGCAACATTGAGAAAAACGCGATTTTATTTTTTTGATAATTGAGGTTTGGACAACAGAGATTTTCAGATATTTGTCTGTTTCAAATTAATCGTTTACCCAGCGCACACGATATCATTTTGTTATTGTAATTATTTTTTTTCCTTCAAAACTTTAACAAACTTTTTACATAACCATATCATGTGACCCCTCATTGGAACGAGATTGCTGAGCTCGTCCTAGTGAGCTTGAGGGGGGTGGGGGAGGGGGAGGTGGCACATGATATAGTTTTGTTTAAATGTTTTTTAAATAGTCACTTTAAAAATGTGGCTGATTCGTTGTGTAAAGTGTTAAATTCGCGATTCTGAACGATTATGCGGAAGCTTGAAAAGGAAAACACCATGCTTGCTGTTTCCAATACGAGTGGCACGAATGCTATGATTCATCATGAATATTTCAAACGACAGGTGAATTCGGTCGTGATACCGTGTTCACGGAATTCCTGGGGTAATAACGTGGGTTTAAGTGAACTGATGAGATATTAAAGACAGTCCGACAGGATCTAATATCATAATGAACAAGTGGGCTATCGCGTGTTAAAGGTCTAATGCGGAACTTGCAAGTGAGAATCACAGGCCTGTAGTTTTCGGGAATACATTCATCATGACATATCTGTATCCTTCCTGGATCAATTGTCGAAATCTTTCCGCAAATCACCCACACGTCTGTGCAGGCAACGAAAAATTAATTATTTTCATTGTTTTGCCTAAAAATAATGCTTTATGACTCCTTATCGAGACGAGCTGGGCGAAATCCTTCCAATGATGTTCATATGCTACGTATTGATGTAAGAATTTAAAAAAATAATAAAATTTGAATGGTCATTCCATTGAGTGAACTTTTTTATTCCACGATTGCCGTCCGCATTCAACTTTAACGATACAATACAAACATTGGGAAATGTTCCAGGCTCTTCACGTGTGTAATATTAGTTATCCTTGTGTTTTCCAGGGTGTATTGGAATTTACACCGGTTTGGGAACTCATACACCCTTCGGCTTTGCCTCAGGCAATAAACCGGTGTAAATTCCCATACACCCTGGAAAACACAAGGATAACGGATTTATTTCCAAAAATTTTGGGGTACTTAATACTTTAACTTAAATTGTGGGCAAAAACTGACAGAAAATTTGTACTTTGTAAGTTTCTTAATACAAAAAAAAAAAAAAACAGACAGATATGGATGTCATTGGAACTGGCTCAATAAGCCAGTTCCAATGACATCCATATCTGTACAATTTTATTGCACATAAATATTAAATTTCCTGTATTTTTATTTTTGTTCTAACATAACAGAGCAGAATTACTAATTAAAAATTGGTACTTTTTTAGCCATATAGCCTGCTATTGTATATTCTTGTTTTTACACCGTGGTTAACCACGGTGTAAAAAAAAAACACTGTGGATTGCAAGTTACACCGTACCTCTCAGCCAATCAAAATGCAGTATTTTGTTTCATTTGGAAATAATCTGGTTTATGAGTAAGAACATCAGGTAACGTTTAGGCGTCTGAGTGGCGTTATGGCGTGAATGAAATGTTCCGACACACAACAGTGTCAAGCAAGAAAGTTATCAGACCGCCAGGGGTAATATTATTCTTTAAAAAAATCTGCCAGCTTAATTTACTTCATTCAAGTTTAATCGTGATATATATACATTACCATGAGCATGTCCTGTAATTCGTATCGGTCGTCTTTATAATCGGATCGCCCGAGCCCATCAGGGCGAGTGGCGATCCGATTTTAAACACGACCGAGAAACTGATAGAAATTACAGCACATGCACATGCTCACGTTAATATATACTTCTCAAAGTTTGCTAAGCACGAAATGTTTGACACATCATTGTGAAATTTGCTTCTGACATATTTGTGATATGTTTGGTGGATATGATTGAGGAATGTATTGAATTGGTCCCCAGTGTTTACATTAGCTCTCTTGACAGGCAGACTTTTCGTGACAGTCATGGAAAGCATGTACCCCTTGATTTTCATGATGTTTTCGTGTACTGTCTACATGTACATGACATTTGTAGGGTATTCAATCTTCATTTCAACACAAACCCTTGTGATTTAATGATTGAATATGGAAAATGCAAATGTAAGAAGACATTTGTCTGAAGCAGAAATGTGGCGGGCTGTAGGAATGGTGGAGCAAGGGGCTACCCATCGTCAGGTTGGTGAAGCCCTTGGTGTGCACCATACGGTGATCACCAGAGCCTGGGCAAGATTACAGCAGTATGGCACATCAGTAAGACGGCATGGTAGTGGCAGAGACAAGGCAACATCTGCAGCTGAAGATCGATTTGTGATCATTCAGGCCCGTAGGAACCGATTTGCCACAGCAACCCAGCTTCACAGTGACCTTCGGAATGCATCCGGGGTAAATGTTTCGACGCAGACTATCCGGGCAAGGTTGCACGAAGGTGGCCTCCGATCGAGAAGACTATGTATTCGCATTCCGCTGTCCCAGAACCACCGGCACGATATGAATGGGCTATGGACCAAGTTGGATGGACCAGAGAAGATTGGCGACCTGTCCTTTTTACAGATGAGTCAAGGTACTGTCAAAACCACACAGATAGCCGGTCTAGAGTATGGAGAAGACCAGGAGAGTGATTCCGTGCAGCCACTTTGCTGTGCATGACCGCTATGGTGGAGGGTCAATCATGGTCTGGGGCGGCATCACCAGGGATGAACGTACATAGCTCTGTGTCCTTGAACGTACATTGACTGCACAGCGGTATATTGACGAGATCCTGGATGTCCACGTCAGATTGCATGCATGTGCAGGGGTGATAGATTCATTCTGATGGACGATAATGCCCGTCCTCGTGTTGCCCATGCTGTCGGGGAGTACCGACAGAGGGAGGGGATTCAGCGTATGGACAGTCCAGCAAGATTCCCTGACCTCAATCGAATCGAACATGTCTGGAATGAGTTGCAGCTTGCAATTTCAGCCCGTCCAGTCCAGCCAAGAAGTGCCCAGAAGCTTGGTGCCATGCTGGTCCAAGAATGGAACAATATCCCACCAGGAACCTGATTAGGAGCACGAGAAGGCGTTGTCAAGCTGTAGTTAACAATAATGGGTCTCATACTCGATATTGAACCCCAAAAAGTTCGCTCCGTAAACTTTTTGGCAAATTGAAAAATTTCCTCTTTTACCAATAATATCCATTTTCCATGGTTATCGTATTCAAAAGCTAAAAAATAATGTCAAACACAAATAAAATCTTAATGTCTGTGCTTAAGTCATTAAAGATATAATTAAATAAAAAATCTATACACTTTTCATAACAATATTTCAACTGAAACGTAAAACAGGTAGTTGGATATACTTGGTGCTTAGCAAACTTTGAGTAGTATTTATACAGTTATCTAACAATGGCGTTACATAAAGCCTGTTTCCCCATTTTTCGGTTTAAATTGGGTTGAAATTGGTCAAACTTTTGAAGTTCAGGAACTCTATTTTAATGCGCAATAACAATGCATATAAGTGATAGCGTGGTATTTACCGGAAATTGAATCTGTCTGATATGGAATCGGAACGGAGTGGTGGAGGGGGGGGGGGGGGGGGTGGGGAGAGTCTGATACAAACGTTTTTTTCGAGTATTTGGGTGCAAATTAAGTTGAGAGCTAGATGAAAATACAGAACACAACTCGGATAAAATACAGAACACAACGAGGGCGGAGTACGGGGAACGGGAATCAACAACCCCTGGTTGAGTGTTTTACTGTATTTCACGCGCACCTTCTAAGCATCGTTTTCCCCCATAATGAAACTACAAACTTAATCAATTTAATCTTGTCTGACAGAACTCTATGAGATCCTTCTAATATGATTGATTCGGTTAAATTCATACTTGCATTATGTGACGAAATTGTACCTTGAAAGCTTAATATTTGAACATCAGTATGCAGATGGATAACAGTGGCGCCATAATTATTATGTCCCCCGACTTGAAGAGTCGAAGGGATATTTGGTGGAGACCTCCGTCCGTCCGTCCGTCCGTCCGTCCGTCCGTCCGTCCGTCCGTCCCAACATTTTCATTTTTATCTCAGCTGCTACTCCGATTTGAATGATATTTGGAGTTGTGTTAGGGCATCATGGGATAACGATACCTGTGTACCGTGTGTTTCTTCAACAGATTCTATTCCAGAGAGATGACACTTTTTCACTCTTTCGACTTAGAAATATTTTGGTGGGTCGCGGGCATTGGCACACGCTTTGCGTTGCCCCTCTTGTTTAGTTCTACTTAAGTACTTTGAGTTAGGTCTTAGCCTCGGAAACTTTTGCAAAATATATTGTTACCCTTTACCTAACACGAATGGACGATGAAACGTGCAAAATCTTAAATTCTCGTTTTTTAACTTAAAATACAGCTTATGTTCCACATTGGAAGCTGAGATCGTTGCAATGTGGGGAAGGGCAATTAAATTTTGTTGGAAAAAATTTAATAAAAATAATAAAATTTGAATGGAGATTTTATTGAATCGCCCTGGCCGGTCATGATCTTTACGTTTGATAAAGTGTTCCGATTGTCAAGGGGCAGTGTGCCCGTTTCAACTACTTGATGCCATGTCAAGTTGTTTCACCACGCGCATTTGGCACAATTTGAGAAGTTGACAAAATAATATTTGATAGCATTTTCGTACACAATCGGCAAAATATGTTCTCAATCATCGTTTTGTACCTTTATGCTAGTGTCGAGCACATGTGGATGCAAAATTAGGTACTTTCTGTTTGGAACTGATTGCTTTTCTACGCATGTGATACAATATTACTAAGATTTTTTTCAAAATTTAAAGAGTATTTGTGAACCCCGGAATCACTCTTTGTGGATCTGCACATCCGTTCGTGTTTTATCTATCGACAGCTCTTCAAACACGAATACACTATTTTTTATAATATATTTAAAAGCACATTTGAATAATTTGTTAATTTGTTATTTATTTTTTCATTGATGACTAAGATTCGTTTTCAGAATGTGTGGTAAGAGAAATCATTTGCTGCAAACATATGCTACCAAGAACCATCTATCATCGGGCCACAGATGTGAGGACCCTTTATGTGGTCAGCTGGTCCTAACCAGCAGGTGTTCGTTATAAATAGTATTGTACTGCTATTTTTACTCATATATTTTTTTTGTTAAGTGTGCTTGTGGCGTGGTGGTCGGTACCTATTCCCACTGCAATTTGTTACCACTAGAATCACGTTACCACGCCGAGAATTTCGCTCCTCGGATCTCAAATGTCTGATGGTCTGGTCTGGAGGAATTTTATGCAGTTCCTCAAGTCAGCCCCCAGAATTCAAATTTCTCCAAATATTAGGTTTCTAGTCCCCTCAAAGTGTTTTGAATAAATCTTTGAGTGAATACAGTAGCAGCATTTCACGACAAAATGGCACAATGCACCATAAATTGGTGAAAATGGTCAGCAAGAATTTAATCCTACAGCCCATTAAACCAAACCAAATAATTGCCAAATGTTCTCAGATCTGTTACAGTTTTCTGACAGTCTTATTGTTTCTTTTCATGGAGTCTACAGTTCCTCTTCTCCTAGTTCAGCTTCCCAAACGTCGCGGCTTCCCCAGTACACTGCAAAAAATATAGGTTCTCTTTAGAACCAAAACTGGTTCTAATCTTGTCCCTGAGATGGAACCAGTTCTGTTTAAACAGTATTTCTTTCAAATGAAATTTCTTTCAAATCAAATAAATTTATAAAGATTAACATTAAATATTAACAGAATTAAACATAAATTGAGGGGGGTTCAGCCGTAAGTTTAGAGCTTATACGAGGTTGTCTCAAATCATTATTAAGCAAAGGAGATATGAACAGTTGGCATATCGAACCAGTTTTGGTTCTATACAGAACCAAAACTGGTTCGGTATGCCAACTATTCATATCTCCTTTGTTTCAAAATGTTTGGCGACTGCGTCGAATAAGCTCCAAGTTTAGTGCTGAATCTACTTCAGTTCATGTAATATTCTGTTAAAATCGAATGCTAATCTTGGTAAATTTATTTGATTTGAAATAAATACTGTTTAAACAGAGCTGGTTCCATCTCAGAGACAAGATTAGAACCAGTTTGGGTTCTAAAGAGAACCTATATTTTTTTGCAGTGTAGGGGAGTCGCGACATTCGAATAGGTGAACTATCTCTTCTCTCACTTCGACGAATCTGCACTTCGGCTCTGAATCTTAGTTTGCGTTCAATTTTTGTATACAACTTGCTTCTTTTTACTCTTTATCCACCCAATCCACACTTATCGCCATGACAAATTGCTCATCAAACAAAAACTACCCCCTTTTGCCTGAGATCGCAAATTTACTAATTGATTGCTTTCTATGAATAACAGTGAACGATTTCACTGTAAACAATATGGCTGCCCCTAGTAACGCATCAAGAGGAACAACTCTAGTTTGGTTCATATCGGCCGAGATCAGAGTCATATCAGCCGAGTTTGAAGTTACATCAGCCGAGCTCCATAATGGGCAATTCTGGACAAAAATCATATGTAACAAATGAATGCATTTAATCTATTATATATTGTTAAACAGAGCTCCATCAGCATTGACTCAAACAAGATGGAATAGAAAAAATGCTCAGTTTATCAATGGGATACATAGAAATGACCATATTCATGTTTATTGAATACTCCTGTTTACCGTATATTTTTCACTGACGAAGTGGATACTCAATTAACAGGGTTAACCCCTTTTACTACCACGCCCACTTTAGCCATATATGGTGGACCTGCAAGTACGCCTGTATGTGAGAAGTTTAATAAGATTTCTGACACACTTGCAACTCTATCATATGATTAACTGTTGAAAAGGGCTCTCTGAGGGCTTTCCAACAATTAATCAGATGAAACGTTAGATCTGGGCATACCAGAACGTACAGATAGTCATCATAAAATAGGTGACAATAGTCGCTTTCGGCGGCGTAAGTGTTAAACCACATTGAAGAATGGCACCGCAAGTTAAGTTTGTTCATAACCGTTTCCAATCCAAACATTTTTTCTCCCCTGTTCCTCCTCCTTTTCTCTCATCTTTTTGTTAAGGTTTAAACAATGTTACTTGTTGCGAATGACCAAATCTTTTAATTACAGAAGTACTTTTGTTTATTTAGGTGAATGCATAAAATAATCTCTCAACTTCCTGTCCGTTTCTGTCTGTGTAATTGTAGTTTCATTCATTTTTCATTATAATATTACATACTTTGTAATTTTGAATACTGTAGAGTTACTTTGATATTGTTGCCGAACTTACATTGTTGTATGTTTTATATCGTTCTTACTGAATAAAGGTTGTTTAATCTAAAATGATTGGAAAGTCGCACCACAAAAGGAAAAATGCGGACGAATAAAAACTTTAATGACGCATTCTAAAGGCTGTTTAGAGAACAAAATAAAGAACCTCTGGTGTATTTATAAAATAATATTATAAGTTACAGGGCGTTTAGGTGGCAGACACTGTGTCATATACGGCGAAGAGAAAACAATATTAGGTGAGGCGAATACGGCGAAGAGAAAACAATATTAGGTGAGGCGAAGCCGAACCTAATATTGTTTTCTCTGAGCCCAATATGACACTTTATTATGCCAGCTAATAAAATTCACCAATCACAGCCCCCGAATAGTGGGACGGTACTGAGCCGTATTGGGTCACCTGCAGCCCGAGGGGACCTAATACGAAACTCGTATTAGGTCAGTACCGCCATTTTGTTTCGACGTGGAAATTCCTCACCTCGCGGTGCTTTTATATCCATATTGAAGAAATTGCAGTACAATCAAACGTCCCTCCGTGTCTATATGTCTCATTTTCTCTCTTTTTATAATAAATTTATTGTGAAATTTATTTTCTAAATGTAAATTTAATTATTTGAAGTGAGAAATACTACTGTATTCGATCTACCGATAACGGATAAGTCGGCCTGGCCCTAACTTGACATAGGGTCTAAGCTTATTGAGGCTAACACACAACAGTTTGGGTACGGTGTTCGCCTCGATATTTTAAAAGCTTTAGAAAAAATATATAACCCATAAATGCGTTGTTAGAAAGTTGAAAAATATATATAGTGTGAATAAATAAACTGAGAAAAAAATTGTCTTATCCCGGGAATAGATTAATTTCATTTTTTCTCGTTGAGCTAATTCTATAGTCTCTGTTGTGGTAAATGGATAACGTCGCTTCGAAAATGGATTTAATTTCATTGAATAATTATAAGATTGCACAATGATGAAATTGTAGGAAAATGAATGAAAGTCAATGGGAAAAAATGTGAGATACATTTATTTTGATCGAATTCTATAAAATTGGACGTTTCGGACATTTTCTGCACACTCAAGACAAAGTGACAGTACGACGAAAAACGTCTATCGCTGTTGTCTGTGTTGTCAAGGAAATTATACACAAACAGGGAGACAACTGTGCACGTTTGTTACAACTTACATAGCGTTTTGCACCAGTTTTGAAAATGTGCCGGCGTTCAAATTTGATTGTTATTTTGTTTTCGCTGGCATAATAAATACGTTACGGGACGTTTAGTTGGCGGATACGGTGTCATATGAGGCTCGGCAAAAACAATATTAGACTCGGCGGGTACACCGAGTCCAATAATGTTTTTGCCAAGCCTCATATGACACCGTATCCGCCACCTGAACGTCCTGTAACTTATAATATTGGGTGCTTTTCAGCCATCCTGAACCTAATACCGCGGAGTCTATGTCTCTTAGTAACTTCATTTGATTGGATAAACAAATTTACTAACATAATAATATAAGTTACAGGGCGTTTAGTTGGCAGATACAGTGCCATATACGGCGAAGAGAAAACAATATAAGTTACATGCGTAGAAAACATAGTTATTACCTCCCTCATCGGAACGAGCTCATTCAGCCTCATTAAGATTTTTCCAATGAAGGGTCATTTATTAATTTATTTACTGGGGCCAACGACACTTTCGACAGCCAATTTCACCTCGCGTTTGGGAGTTTTACGGGTGGAGGAAGCCTGAGTACCCAGAGGGAACCATCGACCATCGGCGAGTAACTAACCTACTCTCCAACGTACTAACATTGCAGAAGCAGGGTTTGCATTTGTTGAAGACAAGTGCACCATCGACGTGCAATACGCCTCAGTACACAGCGCCACCGTGCCCCCTCCCCCGCATGGGCAATCGGGATTAAGTGCCTTGCCCAATGACACGACGCTGTTACCCCTGGCGGGGATCGAACCGTGGAACTTTCGGTTTGAAGTCCAATGCCGTAACCAATGTGTCAACGAGCTCTCTGTGGTATATATATATATATAGAATATACCCATAGTAGCTTGGTGTACCAAATGTTCACCACGGGTGGTGAAGTGGTGTTAACCGCGAGCCTTTGGCGCGCGGTTAATACCACTTCACCACGAGTGGTGAACATTTGGTACACCAAGCTACTTTGGATATATTTTATTTATACCATGATCGTCAGATTATTAAAAGTTGCAATTATTTTTTCTCGATTTTACTTAGCACCAGACCAACATACGTGCAAATCTCTTTTAGTTTACACAAGCATCGGTGGGCGGTACATCCGCTGTCAATTGTATCGCCGAAACGAAATGGAAAATGAAACGGGGCCTTTTTCATTTTAATAGAATAATATAATAACATACCATTTCGAGTTATGGATGCTTTATTAACATGAGACAATGCATGTTTGTTACGTTTTGGTGTCTTATGGGGTAAACGCATTTAAAAACGTAATAAATAATTGTCACTTTCATTTCACTCTTCGTGAGGCGACTTGCGATAAATTTAGACAAGTTCGCATTCAGGTCGACGTCACCAAAGGTCAACTTGGATGCAGTTCTACTGTAGGTGTAAATTTTAACTACTGAAATCCCATTGCTGGCGTGTTCACCACGATTGGTGTATAAAGCTAAAATTTATGTCATAGGCTTTTCATATATTGTAGAATAGGTAAACATTGTATAAATATCATTCTTTAACGAATAAAATATTTGTTTAAATTAAAATGATTGGAAAGTTTCACCACGAAAGGAAAAATACATACGAACAAAAACATTAATTTCGCAGTCTACATGTTGCTCAGAGAACGAAATATACAGTACGTGGAGAGTGGATTGTAACTAAATCACCCGCGGAGTGGAGTTATCACCCACGCTATAAATTTCAAATGTTGTACATATCGACAAAAAAACACAAGCAATGTTTCAGCCAATGGACCTCCGGGTTGAACCCGGAGGTCCATTGGCTGAAACTTTGCTGGTGATGGTTATGCCTTGCAACAATAAGCCAATATTGCTCGGGTGGAGTCTCCACTCTGTGGGTGATTTAGTGATAATACACTCTCCACGTACTGTAGAACCTCTGGTGTATTTAGAAAATAATATTAAAACTCGCATTGCCTTGAAAACCTAAATTGCGACACCCTCATTGGAACGAGCTCATAAGCTATATTTTTAAGAAAAAAATTTGAAATATTTTGTTATTCAGGGGATATTTTTGCAAATGTGGACTGCTAATCCAGTTTGATAAACAGTTGATGGAATAAATAACTTCAAACACAATGAAAATTAATTCAATTCGTCACCACTTGTAATTGTTACAACATTGAACAATACTTTTCTAAAAATACTTACAAATAATACTATAAAATAAATAATATATAAATAAATAAAGCCTATGTAGAACCTCGTATTTGTTATAACGCTGGATAATAATGTAGAATATATTTTGTATATGATGATCGACTTCGTCTGTTCGTCAATCTTTATGGATTTAGTCTGAGTGGATTTTGCTCGCCTCTGAAAAGGGACATTACCCAAGAGGATGTCATCCTAATGAGATTTTGTTCAAGGTGATTTTATCTGGATACGTAATTCCTCATCCATCCTACATATTTCTTAAATATGAAAGGTACCATCAAACAGAAACAAACTTTAGACGATAAATGTTTGATGTGAGAGATTATCGCATTTCTCTCGAACAATTGCTGCCAGGTGAACGAGAAGACCCTTGAATTCAAGCCTTCGAAGTTTGTTAATCCAAAATGATGTACGTTTCCTCATGTAAGCTCTATTTTGTTGTTATTTAATCCGGACAATCTAAGAATTATTTATACTGTGGTTCTCCGTCAAGACATGGTGGGATTTCTGTTCACTTATATATTTATTTATTCTGTGCGGATGATTTCGCATTCTTTGATAAAGTTCCCCATACAACCCGCCCCCCCCCCCCCCACCGAAAATACGATAAAAAGAGTATAGTTACGGGCAAATATGTAACTATAAAGTACTTATATGCCCTAGAACATGACTCGTCCCAAGATACCAGACTACCAGTCAAAATCTGTAAGCAATCCGACGCTGTTGCTGTCTGTTTGTTTACCCACTGTTCGTTCAGTTTGCGAGCAGATCACCTTGGGTTTAATGTGACGTTGAATTATATAGACCTAACGTGACGTCCTGTTACCCACAGGGATATTCAGGTATTTTCGAGTGCTACAGTGTAGAACATCACATTCAATTCCCTTTGACAACATCAAGATATTAACCCAAGTTGTGAACCAACGCGGCGTAATAAAAAAACTACAGCTGTGATGAATCTTCATTCATAATTATTTTGTAAACAAACAAACATGTCTAGCAGTATTGGTAAAGTCATTAAATATTCGGTCAATACACAGAACGACACACGCATGTGAATGAGTTAATCGATATGGTACGAGTGCCATCGCGAAAGGATAAACGAGAGGCCGCAGGCCTCGAATTGTATCCTTCCGCAATTGCACAAGTTCTGTGTTTTTTACAAGCCTTCACGACTGTAAAAAACCTAGTTATTAGTTGGACACTCAGCAATTCATTTGGCAACTATCAACAAAAAAGAACACAATTTTATCGCCAACCAAATTTGCGAGGGAACATGTGTTAGTGTTTCGGCCCCGAATTCCAATTTGTTCTATGTGCCTCCTGGCACATAGAACACATTGAAACTCAGGGGACGATTTCCAGCTATCGCTAGCCATTCAAATTGTAATTGCGATGCACGATTTGTAGAAAATTCCAGTGAAATTTCGCTTCTGTTTAAAAAGAAGTCCATCAACGATTTCCGCGGAACAGATTTTCATTTTCCGCATGGTTTAGTGTTGCTGTAGATAGTGATTACATAGAACATGCGTGTAATAAAATCATGTCTCCATTAAGAAATATTTTTCCGTAGATTGAAAGAAAATAAACGTTTATCGTAATGTTAGATTCAATCGTCTGGAATATTTAGTTGGTCGGAAAAGCGAACCATAGATACGAGTGACTTTAAATATAAGCGTACGCCCCCGCGAATCACAAATTTTCGATTCGAATCGAATACCGAATCGAATCGGATGTACTATTCGAAATCGAATCAAATCACGAATCGGGCAACTGAGCATTACATAAGCGATGGACTATACACGGGCTAGACTGGATCCAGTCCCTAACAAGGTCGAATTCCTTACAGAATATGACTGGGGGTTTGAGAGGGTGATATTTCCTAGAGCATTGCTCGTATATGGAGCAAGCAAAGCAACCGCATTCGTACGAAGGTTAACTCTTTCAACACGAGAGGCCGCTTTTCCGGTCCAGGAACACGATACATCGTAATTTCATTAAATAGGATAGCTACTAAGTGAACATGTGTGGTAGAACAATTAAAGGCTGCACGTTGAAAATATTAATTGCTCTGCCCCCAAATAATGGATATGGCCTCTTCCAATTTCTGCAATTTCACTGGCATGGGAGATACCACCGGTGTTGAAAGGGTTAAACAACTATGTGTTTGAGAAAATGGTTTAATTGAGTGAGAGATTTTGCACACCTTGTGAAAGATATAATAATGTTGAAAACAAATTCTTCTTAACCCTCTGCACGCTGATGTCAAAAATACCAGTTTTCAGCAGCAATTATTTCCCATTATGCAACTGAGAATTTAATAAATTATATCTTGTTTGACAGAGCTCATTGAGCTCTGTCAAATAAGATATATTTTGTTAAATTTTTCATTCTACGCAGACACTATGGAGTCAAGGATGGAAATGTTGAAATACTTCCAGGGTGCTGGGAGTTAAGATAAAAAACTTATTTTAGGGAGGAACCTGATTCGAAAAATAGCAAGTTTATTTCAGAAGGTATATGAATAGCGATGGTAAAAAATCATTTACCGAGGTAAACAATTTGATGACATTTAGTGAACGAATACACTTGTTGCAGTATCGATCTTTAAGACCACCAACGTTGTACAATACATTCCATCCTATCTTTATTTAGTTCGGTCCATTGTTTGTTGACTAGAACTGTTGAGGATATCTTTATGCTTTGAAGTGTGCTATTTTGAAACACAATTGAAACGTATCTGGATACAATAGAACAACTGCGAGGGTGTTTATAAGTTTTTTCGCATCCAGTTATAAATGTGAATTGTGATTTGGTCTTTTGTTTCGTTTCTTTAATGGGTTATTTACGATAAAATACGTCTTCCTTTAACACCACCACCTACACATCAACAAATAAAACTCTGAAGTGACGTAGTTAAATGTGAAAATGAAAGCATTCGAGAGTCACCGGAAGATACATTGAGCAGGTAGCGTAAAAAGAAAAGTGTAGTAATGACGCCAAGTCTGATAGTACGTGCATGTAGACATTTGGATTTCAGATTGAAATGAGAGCAGGAGAGAGTGAACGGAGACAGATGCCATTTTAAAGGGTGAACATTTGAAAACACTAACAGTTGTTTGGTTATAAGTGGGGTCATCTGTAGATGAATTTTAAAATTAGTTTTACTTTTGAAATTTCTTTTTTCTTTATATTAAAAATATCCACATGGGATCATCTTTTATCTAACAATCTTAGAGATTTTGGCCTGAAAACCACGAGAAACGGTACGTATCACATAATGTGTTCCGATTCCGTATCATATAGACGACTCATTCTGATTCCGTATCATATAGACGACTCGTTTCCGGTAGCGCTACGGGCTATCATATCAGGCGCATGGATACATTTTATGTGCGTTTCAGTGATCGACCGAACATTATGTCCCAAAAATGTTTAAAAATAATTTAACCCTTTACCTAACATGAAAAGCAGACGACACGTGCAAAAGAAATTCGTGAATAACTAATTGTTTTTCATTTTTTGTCTCAAAAACATAGGTTATGACCCCTCATTGGAACGAGCTCAACGAGCTCGTTCCAACGAGGGGGCATAACCTATGTTTTTGAGACAAAAAATGAAAAAATAATGAAAATTAATTGGCGATTTTTGAGAATAGCATTGGCCGGTTTTGGCCGTTACGTTGGGTAAAGGGTGGAGATTTAATCTATTTATGTGACAGAATTGTTAGATAAATGAATTATCATGTTAGTGTGTATGTTCTGTGATTTGTATCAGATTCTCGGTGGTGTCCAAAAATTGGATCACAACTCGCCGGCAAAGCCGGCTCGTTGAGATCCCAATTTAGACACCACCTCGAATCTGATACAAATCACAGGACATGCACATTATCATGATAATCTGTATGTATTGAAATCTAAACCATTTCCAAAGGAAACTTAATTGATAGAGGTTTATATTTGTGGTTGTCGAAAATTGTTCCCGTATCTTTTAATCGCCATGGAATTGTAATAAGACTAAATAATTCCTCTTCATAGACATTATATAATTCCTCTTCCAAGGTATTATGAAGCCTTTATGTTGAGGAAACTACGCTTAACCCCTTGAACCTGAAAGACCGCTTTTCCGGTCCAAAATAGAGATACGACCTAAATTCATAAAGCAGATAGCGGCTAAGTGAATTTGAGTGGTAGACCAAACAAGATTTTCCGCGTGCAGCCAATATTGATTGGTCTTCCACCAGGTAACGAGTGTAGACTCTACCAGTTGATGGCTCGGAACTTGCATGTAATATACCACCAGGGTCCAACGGGTGAAGCATAAAGCTTAAATATGGAATTTCAGCACTAAACCTGTTGACAAGAATATCCACGCATGGGTTGTGGCATAAACAATTGCTTAGTGGACAGATTTCTGGCAGTATATCATTATGTGGGTTTCAAACTAAAAGTATGTTTATATAATTATGAAAACTTCAGGACAGCTGGCATCTTATCGAGAAATAGAATGTCAATGCCACTTCGTGTATTGCAGATTTGTATTTTTGTGCGATTACCAAATCAATTCTTTATTCACTCTGAAAACCAATAATGGTGTGAGCGGTACAGATATTTACACATTTTTTACACACTTTACACGTTATCAAAATCTACTTTGACACTGACAAAATCCGTTATTGGACAGCCTGAAAACTAAACTCAGTCTACTTCTTTCGACATGGTGTGAGTTCAGTGTCAGTTCGGAAAAAATATTAACACAAACCGGTTTGACAAAACGTCGTATGAATGTGCATTCAATTGAGGTTTGCTCGTACGTCTTCTGAGACGCTTGGTTTGTTTGTTGTTTATTGGGGTTTAAATACACTTACAGAAGCCAGTACAGTAGCATCGTGTCGGACAGTTTTACGAGTGGAAGAAGCCGGGGTACCCTGTAAGAACCACTGAGAAGCGACCAGCAACTCACTGACTTTCCAAGTTAGCAGTGGTCTTTGAAAGGGCACTATTGACTACGTCTTTGCAGGGACCGACCAGGACTATTTAAAATACGCTCTAGCCTGGGAGCCTATTTTTTCAATTCATGCGCCAGATTTCAATTTACGGAGTCACACTGCTGTTTGTAACACACACTGCAAGTATATAATAGCTCTCATCATTTTCATTTAGTACACTATAGCAAACATTAATGTTCACTGTGGTTTCTGATCAAGTCTTGGCTGCCAATTTAGGCAGCCAAGACTTGATCAGAAACCACAGTGAAGATTAATGCTTGGTAATTAAGACTTGAAGTATTAACTTAAGCACTCTACAACAATGATAAATGATAATCATATATATAATACATGTAAGAGTGTCTCTCTCGATTATCCATCGAAAGAATATCAAAATATGATCTGAGAAGTTATGCGCCAACTGAGAAGCCTATTTCTGAGATTTAAGAGCCAGGTCCTGATGTTTCAGAACCAAATACGCACTGGCGCATGCCCAGGTCGGTCCATGTCTTTGTACGCAGCTCCCACGTGGACAATCGGGATTAAGTGACCTGCCCAAGGTCACAACGCAGTAATCGATAGTAAGGATTGTTCTTTCGACTTTTCGGCTCAAAGACCAATACTTTAATCTTTGAGACACCCCTTTCTGAGATGGTTTGGTCTACAATTAGTAGTGTATAAATCGGGGTTCAGTAATGAATGTGGATGCGCAACTCACATGTTTTGACTTTACCCGCCATCCTCTAGGACACGATTCGAGAATACCATCGTGGGGAGACACATTCCCAATATCCTGTACAAAATAAGCATTAGTTTTAATTGGATTAATCCTGGGAGAGAGCCGGGCAGAGAGAATTTTAAATTTTCCTTCTTCTTTTTTGTTTTGTTTTTTTTATGTGAGATTTGTTGTTTTATGATTTGTTAACATTTCAATTTTTTTGTTCTTTTCTTATTTAGGGGTGTGGGGTGGAGTCTGCTACTGGCATGAGCTGTAAATACTTATTTTGCAAGACCTTGCAGTGTAGGGAAGAGGTCCGTTAAAATAATAGTGGCCAAGCAGAAATTTTGCACTATGCTCACTTCACAAGGGCAAGACTTTGATAGAAGTCACGAGTAGATACTAAAATTCTTTCACGGGTGAAGACGAACGATGACATATTTTCACGTGTGGCAAAGTATGTTGATTTCTGCATTCATGATTGAAATGATTTTGGATTTTTTATTAAATGTGTTTGATATTGCCCTTTCCAGGAGCATTTGAAGATAACAGCCCTTGATCATGAAGTTGATCGTCGTTCAAAATTATCCGAAAGTTTTCTTTATGGTACACTGGAGCCCTCTTAACCGTATATCTCTTAATTAAATAACCCTGTTAATTGAATATAACTGAAGTAGTCATATTCCATTGTTTTGTTATAGGGTATAGGGCAATCTCCTGACAGTTGAATAATAAAACTTTTGATGGATCGAAAATTTACCCCCGTTAACCATAGAAATCCATACGTTTGTAAACCTATTTGGCTTTTGGACATCCAATGTAAACATTTAACCTCCTATATCTTGTTTGGTAGAGCACAGCGAGATCTGTCAAACAAGATAGAGTAAACGTTCAGTTCATTACTAGAATATAGGAAAATGTCCAAATTCCGGTTAATTGGATACTTCCGTTAATTGAAAACTTTTCACTGGATAGTGAATTAACAGAGTTCTACTGTATTACAAGAAAAATGAACTACGCTGTCTTGAAGCAAGCAAACATTATATCACTTTCTGCACTGAAGTAACCATATTCCATTGTTTTGTCCATTTTCATTCGAACACGATGATGAAAGATATCAACTGATTTCGAGATAATGTTTAAACAACAAACAAAAACAAACAGAGAAACAGTGTCGCTAATCCCCAATTTATTTATTTATTTGTTTATTGGTGTTTTAAGGTCACATACTTATGCACAATGGCTAATCGTGACCGTGACAGTTTTACGGGTGGAGGAAGCTGGAGTACCCGGAGAGAACCACCGAGCAACGACGATCAGCTGTCAGCTCTCCAACATCGTACCTCTGAACTCTGCATCGCAGCACAGGCAGGGTTAGATTGGTTGAAGACATGCGCACCATCGACGTGCAGTACGCCTCAGTACACAGCGTCATCGTGCCCCCATGTAGGCAATCGGGGTGAAGTGTCTTGCCCAAGGACACAACGCGGTTGCCGCAGGTGGGATTCGAACCGAGGACCTCTCGGCTTGCAGCCTGCACCTCTACCAACTGAGCCACCGCGCCCCACCTTGAACTGTAAAATGATCTGATTTTGAATTGTCCCATTACTTTTCATGTTTTTTTTCATGGAATGTGACTCAATATATTAAACAGAGTTTTTTCATGTTTCACTGTATTTAAAAATGACAAATTGTCAGGTTATACTATAAAAAATACTATTGCTTGCGCAAAGAAAAATGTAATAAGAATGAACAAAATATTTTATTGTCTCTAATTTTAATTTGTAATATCAATAACATCTACAAGTATATAATTTACCAACACCTAAGAAATTTTATGAATTTGCTCAAAAAACTATTGAGACCGAAAATGGAGTACTTGCTGTATGGCATAACTAACTGTGTACATGGGATATAGTTAGTTTTGAGGAATTAATACACGGGAAGTTAGGATGTGGTTACTGCATGTAAGAGCACAAGAGGAGGCCATAGAAATAGCAGTGATGATCTATTTAACAAAAATAAATGTTTCAGATGAGCCACCAGGAATTCTGCAGGGTGTCTAAGGGGTCTAATATGGGTCCCTTTCCCAATGGCATTAGGACATGATTTTTCCCAATTCAAACCAAAATGTCTCAAACCTTATCCTTTCCAAACAAAATTGCAACTCACAATTGTTATCCTGAACTTACTGAGTGGACATATGCCCTTAGAGAACCAATATTTAGCGAAGCTCAGAGAGCCCTTTCCAACAATTAATCAGATGATAGAGTTTCAAGTATGTCATACATTTTATTAAACTAATATCGCACTTCGAACAGAGACGATTGTTTACTGTCACCATGGATACGTACCGTTGCCAGTTACTGTTGATGATTCTGCGCGGTGCTGTCAATAGCGGTTTCCAAGAAATAAACGTGTGGTCGTTCTTTGATGCTCGTGAAAATTTATTAATCCCTTGATTTACATGGACTTTCGACATAATAAATATGTTACGTAGCATGTGGCTGGCTGATACATT
Source organism: Pictodentalium vernedei (assembly GCA_031216915.1). NCBI lineage: Eukaryota > Metazoa > Mollusca > Scaphopoda > Dentaliida > Dentaliidae > Pictodentalium > Pictodentalium vernedei. Next base: position 159,164,224 of record CM062295.1, read on the forward strand.
TCCATATAAGGTGATAAATATAGATTATCACCACAGTGTGTGTCTCCGGGAATTCAGATCAAGTCGAGTTGTAGGAACAGAACAGTATTTCGACGAGCCCGTTAGGGCGAGTCGAAATGCGATTCTGTGCCTACAACGAGACTTGATCTGAATTCCTGGAGACACACACTGTGGTGATGATAGATTTATCTCACAATATTCACCACAAAATGTGTTATAAAACTATTTTAAGAGGAACTTTTTTCATTTGCCTTATCGACGGAAAGACGCAAATTGAAAAATAAAATAGCGTTCATGGAACTCCATATTGAGGTCAGTGATGACGTTACACTTCAGAGAAAATTACGTCACTGGGATTCACTTTACTGAATACTGCTTGCGAAGTGGAGCAACTGTGTGTTTCGTCAACGTGAATTTGGTTGTAACGTTTGCAACAATTACTGGTGAATTAAATATCCCTCTTGGTGTAAAGGTTTATTATATTTTAAAATATGCTGTTCATTGTTTATTGAGGTGGAGATTTCCACATTTCACAGCGAAAGCTAATCCTTTAACTTCAAGAGAGAAGCGTCGACTCGAGCGTTCAGGAAAATCCCAATAATAGGCTACAAACCAGCCCAAGATGCCGAAAAGTGTGCATAATTTTTAACTATTCGTTGAGTTAACTTCCCCAGTGACATCTTAGCATGCCGTGCATAATAAATTCATTACCGGCCGTTTAGTTGGCAGACACACTGTCATATAGGGCTCAGAGAAAACAATATTAGGTTCGGCTTCGCCTCGCCTAATATTGTTTTCTTTGAAGGGAAAAACGCGAAGCGATCGAACAACGATATTAATGCCGTTGTTTTGGCAACAGCAGAATCACGCGCTTGTATCAGGGGCCCTTGATACGGATTCGGAACAAGGGCCCAGATACATTAAAATTTAGTTGCGTAACTGTGCAAAAACGACCCGATTGTGAGATAAGAGTTCATATCAGGCTTTGTACTGGTTAATGGTTTGGTATTTGGAAATTATATTCAATTGACAGTGTTATTCAAGGGAGCACGGTATCTCAGTGGTTACGATTCGACTTTGAAACCGAAACGTCCATGGTACGATCCCCACCAGAGGCAACTGCGTTGTGTCCTAGGACAAGACACTTAATCCCGATCGCTGATGTGAGGGCACTGTGGCGCTGTGTACTAAGACGTACTGCACGTCGATGGTGCACTTGCATTCAGCGAGTGCTAACCCTACTTGTGTAGAGTTGGTACGTTGAGGAATCTGATACTACTCGCCGCTGGCCTGTGGCTCTCTCGGGTACCCCGGCTTCCTTCACGCGTAAAACTGTCCGACACGAGGGGATCTTGACTGTCGAAAGTGTCGTTAAACCCCAATAATAAATAAATAAATATATTACGAGATACCCAGTAAAGTGGGCTCCACGGTATATTGTCTGCACGCAGACAAGGTACAATTTATGAATGTGAATTAGAAGTAAAAAAAAACAGCTAAAACTTTCCATTTGGTCCAGAAACTAATTTTGCTTCTTTTAAATTAAAACTTCTAATAAATTTGTATCTCTGATTCTACCAGTACAAAGTCGAATTCCAGATTCTACAGGTCGAATCTCTGATCTACTGATCTCCAGTCTCTACCACGACAACTATTTCGGTATCCAGATTCTTAAGTTATTTATTTATTGGTGTTTAAGGTCACATACGTATGCACAGATGGTTAAGGAACCGTTTGGTAATTACAATGGTGGTGTTGATTCTCTTACTTTTTCTGATATATGATTTTCTGGTGACAATTTCCTGACTCAGGGCTCAGGAGATTTCCTCGTCCAGTTGCCCATGATAAATGATAAACGAAATTTAGATTTGGTGAATTATTTCAGATCAAGGAATCACGAATTGATATATACTGTAGCTAAACTCGAAAAACTGTCCTGAAGAAAAGAGTAAAATCATGTTACCGGACTAACTGTTTTGGTTTGATAGCACCACCCGTCAAACTGTCCAGTGCGGTTCAAAACCAAACTTTGAAAGTTGCCCCCCCCCCCCTAATCACTTACATTCTAGAGGTCCTACCTGGATCATAGCAATTCATATACCGGTAACAACCCGCGCAGATAGCTACGGCATCGAAATGCAATGAGTAATCATAGAATGAAGCCTTCTGGTGGCTTTTGAGATAAACCTGCATTTTGTAACGTCGAAAATGAAGAAACGCAAGTACGCTTCTGCCACTTTTACATGAAGATCTGTCTGAAGGCATGAAGAACAGCAGGAATCAAGTTGACTCAGTTGGCCGTGGGAGTTGCCTTTACAACAAAAGAAATTTATTCTCAATTTATAAATTTATAAATCTGTAGCATTGCATTCTGGATAAACTGGTTAGTGCTCTGACTTTAACCCTTTACCCAACGCAGACGATATCAAAATTTATTATTTTAAATATCATTTTTTTAAATGTTTCAAAAAATTTCAACAAAACCATATCATGTGACCCCTCGCTGGAACGAGCTCGACGAGCTCGTTCCAACGAGGGGTCACATGATATGGTTTTGTTGAAATGTTTTGAAAAATAAATTTTTTTCGACTGCTGAATTTGCATATTACGCGGGCGGATGCGGGCGATTCGTTGGGTAAAGGGTTAAATATATTTCAGTAGCTGTCAAGTCTTCCTCTAGTATATGTCATGGCGACCCTCCGCGCCTTTGGAATGAGTGACAGATCCTCTTCAAATGGCGTCTTGGGTTGTCATGCTGTATATTCTACTCTGCAGTATTCACCAATTACCGGATTAGAGTTTGTTAAAATAAAAAGATATGTAGTGTGTGTGTGTTAGGGTGTATTTGGATGTGCATGTGTGTGGTGGATGGTGGTAAATGATGGCAAGTGATTGGGGTGGCTAAGTCTATATGTTTACGGGGAAATGCCAGTTATGCCCCCCTTCCCCGCTACGCCGCCCCTGGCCACACCAAAAAGGGCGTTACAGTTTTATAGTCCAATTTAGTTTAGAGCAGACCAGGAAGACATTCAATTTCATCCTAAGTTTTATAAGAGACAGGATTCCCAAAAATGTCTTAATAATGCTATTGTTGAGAGCATAAGTGGAGGATTTCTAAAAATTCACGATTTGATATGAACTGTCCTAACCGAGTTTGATTAAATCGATCTGAGCCGAGTTTCATTGAGACTAATATGGATATTACAGAACGAGATTAAAAAATGCAGGGCTTCTCGCCGCTTACACATATAAACATTTTCGAAAGTGCATCGATACCACGGATGCTTTAGGGTTGCGAAATGTGGAATCACATTTCGGATGAAGAACTACGTGGCTAGAACGCATTCTCCGAATGTGCTTGAAAAAAATTACCGGTTCTCCGCAGATCACTCGAACAGACACACTCCTTTGAAATCGTGTGATTTTGGAATGTTGGTTTCCTAAAAGTGTCTGTTCGTTTTCTTATTCCTTTTGTCTTTATTCCGTACACGGAATCATTTGGAAATGAAATTGTTTATAGACTCTTAGCTGTCGATGGACTCTGACAAAGCAACAATTTTGCTCAGCGGTACACGTGTCCCTGATACAGGCGTGGCATCATATCAACCTTTATAAATAATTCACGATGAGTTCGTCAATGCGGCACGAGTGCCAGCGCGAAAAGATAGATCGTGAGGCGCAGCGATGGCATTAGTGCCATATTAACCTCGCATTCACACATCGTGGCGTTCTGTGTTTTTTACACGCCTCTTTGACATAAAATACATTAATTTAAAAACTCATACATTCGGTCTTATTCAAAATTTGATACAATACGCAAACAGAAAAATATAAGTGAAAATTGTGTCCAAATAGGTTATTTGTTTGCAATTTTAAGACATTATCTGCCGTTATCGGAGAGATATTCGCCTCAAAATCAAAACTTGAGTGTTATAAAATCACTCTCCATTTAAACAATAAGTTTATGCAATAAGTTTAATTTCGTTAATTTTGCTGGATTTGAACATTCTTTTTATCGGCTGTCACCGCAGCTGTTTCGAAATGATCTGGGTTCAGAAGGGGACATTTAGATTGGCCAGTTGCGAAAATGGGTGGATTGTAGTTCTTCTGATGGATCCAGAACGTCTGGTGGAAAGACAGTCCGTCAACGAAAATCCGTATGGAAAACGTGTTCCGTATGGATTTGTAAATATGGAACTGGAGGAAACGTAATAGGCGTGTAATAAATACACAGAACGTCATACGCGTGTGTCATTCTGTGTTTACGTCTTTGAAAGCAATTATTAGAAGGACACTCGGCAATTCATCTGAGAACTCGCCTCCTGAGTTCCAATGAGTTCTATGTGCCAGTAGGCGCATAGAACACATTGATTGCAACTCAGAAGGCGAAGTATTCACAAAAAGAACAAATTTTATCAGAACTTATTTTGCGAGGGGAACCCGTGTTACTAATGTAAGCTATCGCTATTCATATTGTAATTGCAGTGCACAATTTTGTAGAAAGTTCCAGTGAAATTTCGCTTCTATTAAAAAATAGTCCGTGAACGATTTCCGTTCCGCACATGTGTGCGGAACAGATTTTCATTTTCCGCATGGATTTTTGTTGCTGTATATGGGGATTTCGTAGAACAGGCGTGTAATAAAAACACTTTCTGGGATGTATGCCTCCAGAAAAGCAAAGAAGCTTGTAACAGAAAAACGGTCTATTCTTTTAGCACAATCGATTCTTCATAATTGTTCAGTTACAATGTTTTACATAGGTTTTACACAAGCATGGATCTATAACTATTGTTCAATGTTGTAAAAAATACAAGTAGAATAGAATTGAAATACTCTTCTTTATTTTTTAAATTATTTATTTCGTCAACTGTTTACTTTACAGGGCTAACAGGCGACATTTCCTAAACAATTCCATGAATACCAACCCATTTTCGTTTTCACATCGAAAACATAGGTTATCACCCATCATAGGAGCGAGCTTAATAGCTGGCTCCGACGAGGGGTTCTATGCTATGTCTTCGAGGGGATCAAGTGAAAAACTAAAAAATAAACTTTCGTTGGCTATGTCTGTGAATAGCGCTGGTCGGTTTGGTCATTTCGTTAGCAAAACAGTTAAATTACACATTATGTGTTTTTATTGAGTTCTGCCGAGCGATATGATATGAAAATTAATTAACTTTCAAGTATTAAATTAAATGTATTTTTTAATTGTTGTGGTGATTTTCCAACATGATAATGTCACTTGCACTGCAGAACAGGTTAATGAAAAGTTCGAGTTACGATGTTGATCGTTCGGATTCCTCAGTATAAGTGCATCAAACAAACAAAAGCAGTGAAGTAATTCCCCAGGCACATGAGGAACATTTGAGATGTCTACTGAAGACCGTCTGGTACCACATTATTATTTTCTAAAGTGAGGGGATTATGTCTGCCTCTGACAATTAAAGTGAGCGGACTGAGTCCTAAGTAGATTTTGATGTTATGTCCTAAGGGAATTCTGTCAAAGGAGATTTTGTCCAACAATCGTTAAACTTACGGACTATTGTTACATTTGAAAGAGTACAAGTACGCCTCGCCAAACGACCTTACACGCAACCGACCATCTAATCTTGTCATTGTAATCCGGATTTCCGTTCTTCAGATGATCTTAAACAATTATTTCCAAATACTCATCGGAGCGTATTTATACACGAATGGTTTGTGTGATAATGATCCAGTAAATTGTTAGAAGTATAAAATCAGAGTCTTAATTAGAGAATCGGTTTAGCCGTCATCGTCACTGCTGTTGGCAACAAAAAAGCTATCCGACACACCCCCGAGAAAGACGGAAAAATATGTTTTTTTGTTTTTTTTCATGGTCTTGTACGAGCGTACACGTGTTTTTTGTTCTGACACCCAAGTACGCAACATTTCCAAAATATTATTTCTGTAATCTCAGTAATGAAAAGTAATCACAAAATCAGCCTACATGTAAGTTATGGACATCATAACATATGAACCATGTCAGAATATATGGCTGACGAAATGAAAGAAATTTCTCTTGTTTCCTCTCCAGGTTCGTTACTGATATTGAACATGGCTTAGAAAATATATTGTCTGATATGCTGTGTATTACTGTCATTTGTGTATAGTACAGTCGCCGTGGACTGGTCATAATCCACCCGCGGACAGTGATGTCCACGCATGCGTTTACCAAGTAATAAAAATCATCAACAGAATCTTAATTAATGAAACACCGGGTTGTACCCTGCGCTTCATTAATTAAATGTTTGATGATAAATCCTATAATTAGTGTTTCGAATCTAATATAAGTGTGTCTGTGGAAATATTGCCCCCACCTAGAAAGTAACCAGTTCACGGTCGGCCGTACTGCATTCGCCTTAAAACCAAATTTTGCTCCCGGTTTCTGATGAATAAGAAGTCGTTTTGACTTGGTGTGACTTTTTGGTGAAGCCAGTGTGTTTGTTACAACTCCCTTGTTCATATATAGTGCGAATTTGCAAGTCATTTTTTATTGTTCAGTATTCACCATAGGTTTATTGGTCAAGTGCTAATTTGAATTTGATTGAAGTCGTCCTGAATGGTGAGGCGTTCATCCGGTTTTTGATTAGTAAAAAGGCGGACACACGGTATTTTGTATGCCTTTTAAATCACCGGTGTCTGGAAATAGCTGTGTAGACTGATTGAAACCTTGGAGTCTGAAGAACGACAAAAATGTGAAAAGGCTAAGAATTTGTACAAAGGAGGGTTGTATAGGAGGTTTTCTGAGGTTCATTGTACGGTGCGGTACTGGGTTAAAATTCAAGTTCAAGGCGTAGTAGATATTTGGTGGTGTGCTTGAGCGGAACAGCAGAGTTCTTCGATATCGCTGGAATGTGGTAGATGTTGTAATCTGTAATTTGAACAGAGTTCACCGGAGATGTTGACCTATTGCTTACCAAGCGAATGCTTTACTGACTGTGTTTTTGCACTGTTGTATGATTACAACAGTACCGCAAGTATTCTTAGAGCAAAAAAGTTTTATACTGCAAAGTAGCATAGTACGAGAAACCACTTATTTTCTAAGTCCAAAATGATGTAATGTTCGTTAACTTCTGGAATCGAAGATATTTATGCCGCCAAGTATGATTTTAAGACACAAACTATTGTGAAAGCATATTATGAACAATAATACATTTATGTATGAACACTTTGCCTACATACTGCAGAGTACAGTTTAGAATCGTGTGTGTCATTTTCGGAATGTAAAGTAATCCGTACGAACTCTCTTTGACCAGACGAATACTTAATCTATTGTCTGCACGATTGTATTATTTTATGTGGTCGGAGCTGTTTGGCGATACCAAGTCAGCGTTATTGGGTTGTACGTAATCAGATAAATATACTTGAATACATGACTTATTTTAGTCGGGGATATTGATGGTTATCCTTGTGTTTTCCAGGGTGTATGGGAATTTACACCGGTTTGGGAACTCATACACCCTTCGCCCCATGGTGTATGAGTTCCCAAACCGGTACAAATTCCCATACACCCTGGAAAACACAAGGATAACAGATTTATTTCCAAGAATTTTGGTGTGCTTAATACTTTAACCTACATTGTGGGCAAAACTGACAAAAAATTTGTACTTTGCAAGTTTCTTAAATAAAACCAGACAAATATGGATGTCATTGGAACTGGCTCAATGAGCCAGTTCCAATGACATCCATATCTGTAATATTTTATTGCACAAAAATATTAAATTTCCTGTATTTTTATTTTTGTTCTAACATAATCGAGTAGAAGGTATGAATTAATAATTAAAACTGGGTACTTTTTTAGCCATATAGCTTGCTCTTGTATATTCTTGTGTTTACACCGTGGTTAAACACAGTGTAAAAAAGCCACTGTGGATTGCAAGTTACACCGTACCTTACAGTCATTCAAAATGCAGTATTTTGTTTCATTTGGAAATAATTAAATTTACTTCTGTGAAGCTTGATTCTAACTAGTCTGGGAAACTGAATTTAATTTAGTAGTGTACATTTGACTTTATTATCCTTGGTATCGCTTTGTAATAAGCGTTATCAATTATTAACATTCATTAACCAAAGCTATTAGTTTATGTAGTAGGGAACTGCTAAAATTAGACCTTTCAAAAGTCGATGAGAAGATACATTGCAGAGACATATGTATTCTGTATTTTTATTTTGAGCATTAGACGGTGTGCTTGGAACGTGTACATATCATTTGACACTTGGTCAGTTGTGGTCTTAGTCGGTGAGAGTCATTGAGTAACTTAAGTACTCATGTAGCTTGGTAGCAGTAAAGTACCAATATAAGAAACTTGTGAAAAAGTTCAACAGTTACTGTTTGAATCGTGCATTGTATGTGTGATACTGTGAGCAATTTTATAGGAACCCCAAGCGAGCCGAAGGCCCGCAAAGGGTTCCACATGCCCAGTCAGATAAATGTGTTCCAGAGCAGAATTCTCAATGACGTCAATGTGATTTTTTGAAGTGGACAGTACATTTCAGTGAAAAAATCACGTAACTTCCGGTGTCGAATTGCCTATTCAATTGCAATTGGCCTATCCCTCTGGCCGGGAATGCTTTGACTGAATAAACTTGCAACCTAATTCGCCTCAAAGTTTGAATTGCATGATATATACACATCTATACTTCAGGGGTAACCAAGGCCTTCTCATCTGAGAACCCCGACAAATCAGCGGCCGGCCAAAGTGTTATTATTATTATTATTACTCAAATTCTGTCCTTCTGGAGGTTTGTCAATATGCTCAGCTGATGATCTCGTAATTTCAGATCGAACTCTCCTGATTTCGTTGCAGCTTGTCTGCCGGTGATAACCAAAAAAGAAAAAATCGCACATATAACCGATAACTGATAATTGTTGTTATATTGGTGCGATTGAATACAGATATGCATTGACACGTATCTCGTGAAGTATGAAGATGAATAGAAATGCAGTTTTTGAATTATCTGAATGCTAAAGTGTTGTAAAAGGAAAAGTTTGGTTTAAAAAAGGGTATACGGACGTTTCGTCCACAAGCCGGGTCATGCGCTTACAATTTTACCCATTTCGTCCGCGACCGCCAGCGCACCGAATCGTCCGCTAGCAATTTTGCCCAATTCGTCACCTTGCAATTCTACAAAATTCGTCCGCCAAGGGTTTGAATATCATAAAAAACATGAAATATATAATTAATGATATTTATTCAGTATCAAACGAAATATAATGATATTTCTTCAGTTCACAAGATAATAACAGCATAGTATAGGAAATATTTTCCAATGAATAAATGCAAAATTATTAGATTACGTTACGAAACTTAATATAACAAGTTTTGATGCATTTCTTAATATAATTAATTCTTATAATACATTTGCTAATAATTTTACAATTATTCATTGTAAAGTGACGGTGGTGCCCTTCAATGAATAATTGCAAATTTATAAGATTATGTTGTGGAACTTAATATTACATACATATACTTTAAAAACTTTTGCTGTAATTATTATATAATTATTATAGGTAATCCATTGAATAAACAGCATTCAGAGCCGCGTTAAACAGTATTGAAATTAATTTTTTGATGGCTGAGTAGTTTATTTTGTTCTGACATTTCTGTTTTCAGAATTTCGTATAAGTATATGAAATTTTAATGCAAGGAGGTACATTAAGATGTATTACAATAGATAATATACAATAAAGTATACAATAAAATTATTATATATAAAAATAAATAAATAAATAAATAAATAAATAAATAAATAAATAAATAAATAAATAAATAAATAAATAAATAATGATTCAAAATACAGTACTTCAATACTTTCCCCAGCGGACGAGTTTCGGTCGAGTTGGGTAAAATTGCAGCGGACGACTTGGGTAAAATCACAGCGGACGATTTGGTTAGCGGACAAAATGGGTGTAATTCGAAAAAAGTGATACTGACAGGTGGCTTTCAGTCCCATTAGAAATCAAAACAAAGTAATAATATGTTACTTTTTGGTGCCATCTGTATTTCTGAACTGTGCTTCGTAGTTTTGAACACTAAAAAACGGAAAATAATAACTTTTTTGGATATTTACGGAATTACTGTCAATGAAAATGGCATGTCATCTTTTTTCGGGAATTGGAGAAAGATTCGGCCTGGGGAAAACTCTGCCCAGAGAAGATTCGTCCAAAAGAAAAGCAGTACACATCTGTTAGGATATTTTAGATACGCTACGATATTCGTTTTAACTCCTAGAAATAATTCTTGAAAAAAATATTAATATATTGCTCAATATTTATTGAAAAAATATTAATATACATGTATATCGTCGAGCAATTATCTCCGCAGTAAATTCACATATGATGTGTTCTGTAATAATTAAAGTCTCTGATCTGTGAGAATGGAATCCAGTCACTTCGACCCCAAGTCATTTTGGCCTCTGGTCACTTCAGCCTAAAGTCATTTCAGCCCTAGTCACTTTGACCTAAAGTCACTTCGGGCCCTTGGTCATTTCGGCAACATTTTGAGTGTAGAGATCTATAAGATCAGTGCATAGTTTATGTTTAGAAATAATGGGTAATTACCTTTATTAAGTAATGTTCAGGTATTTGTATTTACACAGTGTACAGAAAGTTTTACATGACATTAGGCTACAAATTATCCATGTGTTCAATTTTACATACATTTAAGATGCAATCTATATAAGAAAGAGAAATTTGTTTACTTTGGAATTTCGCAAAGTGTACGCAGTCATCTCATTCATTCATATTGTTATGTGCAATTCCTAATCGCCTTCCCGTTCGAGGTTCACAGGGTTTCTTTTTCCTTTCTTTTTTCTAAAACAACCACCAAACTGCGATTTCGATAATACAATAAATATGTTCACATTTTCTAAAACACAGATCAGAACTCTTGTAGTTCTGCGCACACTCAAACCAAATAACATCACTGACCCTCGCCTCGGACTCTCGTGGATTCATAAGCAAATAAAATTATTCAGGTCGCAAGGGATTTCAAATCCAACATCGTCCATGTGCACCTTCCAACCTTCGGCGTGCTGCAACGTTTCATTCATTTATTCATCATGAAAAAAAATCTACTAGGCATGAAGGAATACCATATACCATATGCATACATGAATATCTATTAGAGGTATAAATGTTGAAAAACAATTAAATAGAAAGATGTTAAAATTCAAACGATATTTAAAAATATTTATAGAGGATGAAATGATTTGGTAAATTGGGGCTGAATTGACTTGAGGCCGTAATGACTGGGCCGATATGACTTGGGGTCAAAGTGACTGAAAGTCGTGAGAATTGCATCCAAACTGTCCTCCAACAATTTGACCCAAACTGGATACTTATCTAACCCAAACCATCCTCTGGCAATTTGCCCCAAACCGTCCTCCAGAATAGGAATGCATGATTCTTATTGATTCTTATTGATTTAATCATAAATCCATAAAAAAAAACTATAGAAAAAAATGCATAGAACATTTAAAGAAAAACATTTTCTGTGAAGATTTGACCTCTGAGGTGATAAGATTCGCCCACAACTGGAATATTCTCGGAAAAAGTATGAGGGCTGAGTCGTCCTGTGGCTGAATCTTCATGAACCCCTTTTTCAAACTAAATTGTCCATTACTTATTAAGTTCCATAACTAAGGCAAAAACAATACTATGAAATTTGTATGTCTGAAATTCTATAAATTTCAAATAAATTTACACAAATTATATAGCAAATTGAAGGATGTAGTGTACAGAACCCCAAAAGTATGTGTGCACCCCATTCTCTGACACATAGTCGACATCAGCGATTCCTGAAAGTGTGCTATCGGTACCATATTTGTACCATAACTGATAATAATAAAATAATATTTCATAAGAACAGCAAACAGGGGAGACACTTATTGAAGTCCTGACAAACCTTTTCAACCTGGCTCTGCGAAAGCAAGAGGTCCCCAGAGAGTGGAGGGAAAGTAAGGTGTCGTTCATACACAAAAAGAGGGATAAGGAAGTTCTAGATAACTATAGGGGGATATCAGTTAGTAGTAACATCGGAAAAGTATTCTGTAAGGTCATATACGGTAGACTAGAGGAAGTTATTGAAGAGAAAGTTTTTTTAGGAGAAATTCAAAATGGTTTCAGGAAAGGACGAAGAGTCACTGATCACCTATTTACACTCACCCAACTGATAGAATCAACAAAGGCTGAAAAGAAAAAGATGTTTCTGGCATTTCTAGATGTGAAAAAAGCGTACGACCGAGTGTGGGGGGAAGGTATGTGGCGAAAGCTCGAGGGCATCGGACTGGGGGGTGACTTTGTGGGAATCATGAAAGAACTGTATACAGATGTGCAAAGCCAACTCAGTCTAGGGAGTATCACTACAAAACGAGTCCCTATGGATATAGGCCTCAAGCAGGGGTGTATCTTTTCACCGATTTTGTTTGCATTGTATGGTAAAGATTTAGGAGACGAACTATTCAGAGTGCGGAGGGGGTAAATGTTGGAGACATAAAGATACCAGGCTTATTCTTTGCAGACGACATGGTGTTAATGTCTAGAACTGAACAGGGGCTAGAGAAACTGCTGGAAATTGTTGGTAGATATGGGAACACTTGGCGGCTCGAACTAAATGAAAATAAAAGCAAGGTAATACCCGTTGGACGCAAGGTAGATATGACGAAGAGATGGAGAGTGGGGGAGTCCTCAATCCCCGAAGGGGAAAGCAAACAAATCACTGTAGGAGAAACGGGAGAGTATGAGTATCTAGGGGTAAGCATAAATATAACGGGAAGAGGGGTGTACAGAAATTACTCAGCCAAACTGATTCTGAAGGGGAAAAGAATTCTGAACCAACTAAAACTTTTAGGGAAAAATAGTTTCAATAAGGTCTTTGTGGGGAAAACACTGTGGGAGAGGGTGGGTTTACCAAGTATAACGTATGGCACGGACGTGATTCCATTAAACCAAACCGTTATTAAGAAGTTGGAAAGTACTCAGAATGATGCCGGCAGATGGATAACAGGGTCGAGTAATGCTGCAGCTTTGGAAGCAGTAAGGGGGGAGCTTGGGTGGATGAAAATCAAGGACAGGGTAGATTTGGGAAAACTGTGTTACTTTAACTACTTGAGAAACCTGCCTGACAACCGGTGGTGCAAATTGATGCTCGATACCATTTGGAATTCTAATATAGAAACGGGGTGGTCAAAACATGTGAGGGAACTAATGGACAATTACTCTATAGAGGTCACAAACATAGGAGTAGGAATGAAAGAAGGCAAAAGGTTTATCAAAGAGAGAGTCATGGAAGATTGCAATCGAAACTGGCGAGCAGGGGTTAGCGTGAAAAGATCACTGCAGGGGTTACAATATAAAGAAAAGCCAGCTTTTGAGAAGTACCTAAATGGCACCTTTGGAGGGTCACTGCTGTTCAAACTGAGATCAAGATCACTGGAGCTTCGGGGAAAAATTGGGAGAGATGGGGAAAAGGGATGCCAAATGTGCCACTCTGGAGTAGTGGAGACCCTGGAACATTTTCTCTTGGAATGCCCACAGTATGTACCTCATAGAATAAAATTTACTGGAAGAATAATGCAGAAGTGGGGTGAAGAAACAAAGGATAGATGGCTGAAGGGGGACACGAGGGAGAGGGTAGGAATGCTTATTGAAGAAATTGAAAAAGAGGAAGTGAGGGACACTATTAAGCAGATTATATCTGAATGCTGGGAGGAGAGGAGGGGAAGAGGGGGTGGGGTGCAGGGGGAATGATGGCCTTCTCTTATGAGGACCGCGACAAATCAGCGGCTGGCCAAAGAGTTATTATTATTATTATTACACAGGAATTCAAAATGCAGCCTCAAGGCTGCATGGTGGTAAATACCAACGCTGTCACATTGTCCTTGAAGGACAGAGTCCTTTACAAATAGTTTTTTGTCCTGTGATGCTCTGGATACTCCCCATTTTTAGCTCAACTTTGACATAGTCAAATTTGAGGTTATGCCATGGCCCGTCGTCTGTCTGGACGTCTGTCCGGCATCAACAATTCAATGCGACTCGGGCTAGATGCTGTATTTATGAACCAATCTTTAAGTAGTAAAGGTACTTTACTTCTTGGGTACCTTTGTTATCACCGTGGGATGTGATCAAGTATTTTTGGGTGTGGTCCAAAATTCAAGATGGCCACCAGCAGCCATTTTGTACTGAAATTAGTGTAATCAGTCTTTTGTACAGAACTTCTGTATGAAAGCTCTGATCTGAATAAATTTTTATTTGAATGTTTAGTAACATGGAATACATCACATATAATACATGTTTTTTTTCTCGTGCTGAAATTATGCGCATTAGATGAATTTGATTTATTCAGTGCTACTTATTCACAGTAAGTACACATGTCAATACGGCTCGGGCTAGGGGCTGTATTTAGAACTGATCTTCATGAAACTTCTTGGGTGTCTTTGTTATCACCTTTGGATGAGACTGAGTGTTTTTGGGTGCGGTCTAAAATTCAAGATGGCTGCCAGTGGCCATTTTATACCGAAATTAGGAACAATCAGTTTTTTGTACAGAACTTCTATATGGCTTGGGTTAGAGGCCGTATTTATGAACCGATCTTTACAAAACTTCTTGGGTACCTTTGGTATCACCGTGGGGTGAGAACGAGTGTTTTTGGGTGGAGTCCCAAATTCAAGATGGCCGCCGGTAAATTATTTTGTACAGAAATTAGTGCAATCATTTTTTTTGTACAGAACTTCTGTATGAAAGTTCTGATTTGAATAAATTTTTATATGAATGTTTAGTAACATGGAATACATTACATATAATACATTTATTTTTCTCGTGCAGAAATTATGCAAATTAAATGAACTTTGATTATTCAGCACCTCTTTTTCTCAGTAAGTGCACATGTCAATACGGCTCGGGCTAGAGGCTGTATTTATCAACCGATCTTCACGAAACTTCTTGGGTGCCTTAGTTATCACCTTGGGATGAAAACAGGTCTTTTGGGGTGCAGTCGGAACTTCAAGATGGCTGCCAGCTATTTTTTATCGAAATTAGGTGCAGTCAGTTTTTTGCACAGAACTTCTAGGACTATGTTTGTTATCATCATGGGATGGTATCAAGTGCTTTTGGACTCGGGCTGTGTTAATATTTGGTGTTGTTTGAGGAGGGTAAACATTATTAGCACAACCCAGTTTTCTGTTTCCAATGAGAAAAATAAAACCTCCTCACCTGTAGGAACTCTTAGTATGAGCTAAAGATAAAAAATTCAAATACTTATATTTTAAGAAGGACTGGACAAATATCTATTAATTAATAGGAATCAACCGTAGAAGGGTTTGAAGCAAACAGGCCAAGACAGTTGCTAACATGTGGCTTATGTTGCACCATACAAGGATCCCCATTGTGACATTAACATCATGGAGATTTCTTTTCTAGTTTAACATTTAACCATCACCCACCTTTACAATACTTTACCTGTACATTTGTTACAGGCTATGGTCAGAATTTATGTACAGACGTTTACAATACTTTACATGCACCTTTGTTATCCGGTCATTACCTAGATGTGTGTCCTTGCTGTGTCACATACTATTCATGTACATGTCTTACACAAGTTGAGCTACAGTGTCATTGACACTTTCATTTAATAGAACATCAATTTTGTAATACTAGAAAGATCCCCAAAAATGTCACAATACGGAGTTATGACCCATAATTCGTTAATTTTTTGCCTGTTTTCAGATTGTTTGCACAATAACTTGGAACAAATAGCAGTAGATTTGATTCTGTATTGGTATGTGAGACTTTCTTAATGTATTGAATGAGTTAAAAAAAAACTGGTATCTTTCGGCTATACTGAGCAGAGTTATGACCCTTAATTTGTTGACTTTTTCCTGTTTTCAGCTATGTAGTATGATAACTTCAAATATCAATGGATTTTGTCAATGTTTGGCATGTGAGACTTTCTTAACAATGTCTTGAATGGGTTCGAAAAACTGGTACCGTTTGGCCATACTGAACAGAGTTATAGTCCTTAATTAGTTAATGTTTTCCTGTCTTCAGCTCATTAACACTGTGGCCTGCACACTTATCAAAGGATTTGGTCAATATTTGGTACGTGAGACTTTCATAATAATGTCTTGTAGGAGTTCGAAAATTGGTACAGTTCACCCAAATTGAGTGGAGTTATGGCCCTTCAGTTAGTTAATTTTTGCGTGTTGTCAGCTCACTAGCATGACAACCTGAACAAATATCTACAGATTTGGTCAAACATTGGTATGTAAGACTGTAGCAATGTCCTGAAGGAGTTCGGAAACTGGCACGTTACTGACATACTTGCCTTCAGATAGCTAATTATACCCCCAATTTTTTTCCAAAAATGGGGTATACTGGATTGCGCCTATCTGTGAGTCGGTGTGTCTGTCCATGCAGCTGTGCGTACGTCTGCCCATCCTCACTGAGATGTCGGCCCACATTATAACTTGAAACTCCCACTTTTTAACTTTGAAAACTTGCTGGTTGTCTCGTAAAATACCAATTTTTGTCTGTTTGCCTAATATTTCAGGTTTGGGTTATCAGATTTCAATAAAATTTGGAATGAAAATTGTTTTTGGGAAAGGCTTTCAAATGAGTCACGTCCCTGCAGTACAACCAAGAAAATTCATTCAAATCACCTCCTCACATGTGGCATAACATGTATGTCTTTGTTCTCTTTGATGGATGGTCCAATCATTGTTTCACTTCAAAGATTTTACACAAAAACGTTTTTGCCCTGAGATTTGTTGCAGGGTCCATTGGGTGAGAGATTTTGTCTGTCATCTGACACAGCTTTATCCTGGACACTGGTATGTCAGCACCTCAGATACAATCTCTGGCATTTGAAGTCTATCCATATGTCCGTCCGCATATACGTCCGTCCATCTGCACTCTGATGTCTGTTTGCATTATAACTTAAAAATTACTTCTCAAATTTCAGTGAAATTTGGGATAAAAGTTGTTTATGGGAAATGCTTTCAAATGAGTAGCAGCAGTAAAACAAAGAAAATACATGCAAGCCACCTTCCCACTTGTGGCATTATAGGAACCCCAGTGGGCTGTAGGCCCACAAGGGGCTGCACATACCCATTGAGATAAATGTGGTCCAGAACAGAATTCTCTAGTACCCTCAAGCAATATTTTGAATGGGACAGTAAATTTCAGGGACAAAATCACATGACTTCCGGGTCACAATTGCCGATACAATTGCAATCGGCTTATCCCCCTCAAAGAATTTTTGGGCCAATATCAACAATCAAACAAAATGTCAAATGCATTCGATTTCTGTTGCAACCTAGCTCGCATCTCAGCTTTGCATGATGTTTACATGTCTACACATCACTCATATTCTGTCCTTTTAGAGGTTTTTCAATACGCTCAGCAAGTAATCTTGTTATTTCAGATCGAACTCTCCTGATTTCGTTGTAACTTGTCCTGTTCGGCGATTACATGATGTACCTTCATCAAAAAACCGCAGATATAACCGGCAATCTTGTTGATTATATTGGTGCGATTTCATACAGATATGCATGGACACATAGTTAGTGAAGTTCAACAATCAAAACAAAACGCAGTTTTTGAATTCTCCTAAGTTTAAGGTGTAATAAATAGTAATGAAAAGTTTCCTTGAAAATAGGTGATACCTTGCTGATAAGTTGCTCCCGGGTCATTTTGCCCCAATTCCCGTTCGTACATCGAGTCGTCTCGCCCCAATCCTCATTTGCCAAGGGTCATTTTGCCCCACAGACGACGGTGTGTGGTTTCGCCCCTAAATTAAATTTTTTTTTGGTCATGCAATGTAATTTTAGTACTTTAGTAATTTTTTCCCCAAAGAATTTACCGAAGTAAACAATTTCCATTAAAATTTTCATAATTTTTACAAAATTGAAAAATTTTACCGTATTTGCATTGACCGATTTGGGCAAGATACTGCATTCCCATTGCCCATGTGCGGGTACAGTGGCATTGTGTGCTAAGGTGTACAGTACGTTGATGGTGCACTTGTCTTCAACCATTGCTAACCCTGCTCGTGTGGAGTTAGTATGTTGGGAGCCTGACATTTGCTCGATGGTTCTCTCCTGGACTCCAACTTCCTCCAACCATAAAACTGTCTGACACGAGGTAACCTTAACTGTCAAAAGTGCTGTTAAACCCCAATAAATAAATAAATAAATCCACGTTCCATGTATTCTATAATATACTGTCATCAGTGAGAATTGCATCCAAACTGTCCTCCAGCAATTTGACCCAAACAGCTGCTAATTTAAACCAAATCATCCTATGGCAATTTGATCCAAACCAAAGCATCCCCCAGAAAAAGGTCCTACTAAAGACCAAGGTATACCGAGAGATACCGAGGTAAAAAGAAAAAAAAGTAAGTCAGGGCTGTTTAAAAAGGTTTAAATATAATTGCAGATATTTAATTGATTGCTTCGAAGCAATATACGTGATATTACTTGATTTATTCGAGGAAATGCAAGATCTATACATGTAGACCGAGTTGTTACCGAAAACTACACCTTTGTATATAATGGGTAGCATGGTTATTAATGGCCACGTCTGTGCGTGGATGAAGCACTTAAGTGGTAACTGGGTATCTTAAAACAAATCACTGTAATACTTGAAAAAAATAAACCTCCCATCAGATTTTATCTGGGCCTTGGGCCAGCCAAACTTTTCATTTCCGGCAGCTCTAAAAATCTTTTTTTTAAATTTTCATTTATTTATTTATTTTTTGTTTGTTTATTGTTTTGTCATTGTTGGCTTTATGTTATTAGGATTTTGTAGCATACTGTGATAAGTATAGCTCGGCTGTACACCCAATGCTACAGCTTGTATTTGGTATATGTACAGTACATGGGGAGAGGATTGCAACAAAATCGCAAGCTATGTTTCAGCAAGTGGAGTCAATGGATCTCCAGGTTTAACCCAGAGGTCCATTGGCTGACCAGAGCTTAACTTGTGCTTGTTATGCTTTGCAACAAATTTGGAATTATTGTTTGGGTGAAATCTCCACTCTGTGGGTGATTTAGTGATAATTCACTCTGTACCTACTGTATATATACTTTTTAGCACTTTCGCCTGTGATAACAGCACTAATTTATGGTGATTTGTTGACTCTTTTTGTTTTCAAGGTTTTCACCTTCTTTATGTGACCATTTTTTTTTTACAATTGCCGCCGTTTTATAGAATTGTAGAAAAATTAAGACAGTATCATTTTAATCGTCGATCCCATTGCTCAGCCATGAGTGCTGACCATGTCTCTAGTCTTACGGCAATTTTGTTTATCGTTGGCGACTGAAAAATTACCACTTCCAAAAAATACTGTTTCCCATGTCGTGATATTGGTCCATAACAATTTTTCTGTCATAACAAAGAAGACAATTGCTGACAGCCACAAAGAAAACTAATTAAGAAGTCACTATGTGATTAACAATTCACTCTGTTGCTTACTGAGGTGGCGTTGCTTTAAATACCATTACCAAGCTACCTATTAAATAACCAAAGGGAAGATTTTTCAGGGCACTCTTTTCAGCACCCATAATTCCCAAATATGGCATTAAAACCATGCACACACTGCTTAAATCCATTTACATAATCCGAATACACCACCAGGGGTGCATTGGCTCAGTAGGTAGAGGTGCAGGCTGCAAGCCAAGAGGTCCTTGGTACGAATCCCACCCGCAGCAACAGCTTTGTGTCCTTTGGCAAGACACTTTACACCCCCATTGTCCATGTGGGGCGCAGTATGCTGTGTACTAAGGCATACTGCATGTTCCTGGTGCACCTGTCTTCAAATAAGGCTAACCTGCTTGTGTAGTATGATGGAGAGCCGAGAGTTGCTTGCCATTGCTCAGTGGTTCTCTCCAGGTACTTTGGCTTCCTGCACCCGTAAAACTGTTGTGGTCATGATCAGCTGTTGTGCAGAAATATGTGACCTTAAACACCAATAAATAAAAAGAACACACAACCCCATACCCGTTTCACTCCTGTTTTCATTCACTTGGTATCCCCTCGGTTTGCCTCGGTGTTTAGTATGCCCGCCAGAAAAGGAGTGATAGTAGTATGTCTCGGGCTTTTGGGGCCTTATTTGGGGGACCACGGTGGGGGACCTCGGAAGTGACGTCATGTCACGTGACGTAGTGGCGCCATGTTGCATTGTCATGGTAACCCGCGTGAGCGGCCATCTTGTGACGTCATCCCCATAGTGATACGTGGTGTTAGTGCGCATGCACAGCGCGTGTTGTTAAGGTGATACGTGTTTCCCTCGTCCATTTTGTATACTGGAGGCCGCCAACTTGGTTTCTATGGTAGCACGTGATTGCTATGTTACCCAGTTTTTCTGCAATAAGACGGGGTATGTTCCGAAGGTGTGTTCGATTGTAGAAGAGTAAATCTAATTACCACAAACAACCCGACAATCCCTCCAAATCACCAAAATCCACCCCGACTTTTACCATTTCGAATTCTTCCAGAATTCTCTGCTTCTATCTATATATGCAATAGTTTTCCTCTACCTGACCATGTTTCTTTCTTCTGGAGTATACTCCAGTAGCGTAGTAGAGCCTATCAACTGGAACAGTTTTGCTTATTGTTACTATATTTAGCAATTTCTCGTCTATTCTTGTTAGTTCTGACCCTATTCCGTGTACTCTTGTTGTTTCCTTTATCTAGATCATAACTAACCAATCAGATTGCTTGCTTTCCCATAGTCTGTATACGGAGTTATCTCCCTTGTGTATAACAAAAGCCTATATCCAATGGCCACATCCCATGGAATCCAATTTTTGGGAAACACCCGTGGCTATGGAATCCCTTTTTTTGTCGTATGAGGCCATGAGGGCTATGTAAAAGTCCTCAATGAGTCCTCATTTATTATTCCTCATACCCTCATTGAATTTTGAGGTTATGAGGACCTTGAAAAATCCCTCAATGAGGTATAATTTACTACGACTCTTAGCCTCATTTCAGTATTTAACAGGTATATCCTATGGAATCCCATTTTGGAAAACGCCTGTGACTGTGGAATCCCTTTTTTGTCGTATGAGGCCATGAGGGCTATGTAAAAGCCCTCAATGAATCGTCATTTATTATCCCTCATAGCCTCATTGAATTTTGAGGTTATGAGGACCATTAAAAATCCCTCAATGAGGCATAATTTACTACGACTCTTAGCCTCATCTCGGTATTTAACAGCCATATCCCCAGGCACCCCAATTTCGGCACCCCTTTTTGGAAAACATGAGGCCATGAGGGCTATGTAAAAGCCCTCAATGAGTCCTCATTTATTATCCCTCATAGCCTCATTGAATTTTGAGGTTATGAGGACCATGAAAAATTCCTCAATGAAATATAATTTACTACGACTCTTAGCCTCATTTCAGTATTTAACAGCCATATCCCAGGCACCCCAATTCCGGCACCCCTCTTTGGAAAACATGGCCTTCGGCACCCCTTTTTTGTCGTATGAGGCCATGAGGACCATGAGTAATCCCTCAATGAGGTCTAATGTAGTCTTACCAACCGCTTCCATCTTGTCGCCAAAGCTCCAGGGCCACTACTGGTCTATGGTCTGTTTGTCCTATCATTAGCTTCTACAGCAGTCTTATTCCATTGCGTCCTTGTACCAGTACTATTGACTAAACTACCATCCATTAATATTGACTTGTATCTCTACTTCCTAGCTATACCTTCGCCCAAGCCTTCAAAATGTTCAATCAGATTTTCCCTGTATACATTCCTTAATTGAGATTCCTAGCCGATTTCGTAAAGTTGGATTCCGTGTTTTTACATAAACCCCCGATGGTATTCCCCTTCCCTCCTCGTAAAAAAACAAGAACTTTTGTTATATTTTAAAACTTTATTGCCTTTTCTGTACACTGTCTGTTATATAGTTCAATATTTGTTCTGTTAATTCTGTTATCTTCATTGTGTTCGATCTTCGATCACTTCAGTTCGATCTTCTCTTCATTCTTTTTAGTCTGTTCAGTTCTCTTCTTCGATGTCTGTTCTACTCAACAGTTCATCTTCGTTCACTTTGTTCTCTCCGTTGTCATCACTGGTTCTGTATGTTGATTGTTATCGGCTGTGAAGCTTTATTGTAGAATTCTCTGTAGCGCTGTAAGATCTGGTTGTAGTGACGAATCTTCTCATTCTCGTTCATGGTTTGGGATTCTATGATCTTTCTCATTCCTCTGTCCACGTCCATCGCAGCAAGCTCGTTTGGTCCTCTGCGCACCAAACGCTGTCGATCTTGTAAGCTTTCCAATAAACTGGGTTCGACCAAAACGTATTCTTTTTCTTCACTTGTTGGATTATGCTCTGGTTCTGGTTTCTTCCCTGTTCCTGTCATTACTGCACGAGGCATTTCTATTGGAGATATTGGTACCCACGGCTTTCTGGTTGGATTATTGTTAATCACCTGATACGGTTTTGAGAGTTCCAGTGGTTCCAATTGGTTTGTTCGTTTGCATTCTCCTCTTTGACCAATTTGTGTCGAATGGTTTCCGACATGTTCAGCATATTCTCTCTGATGATCATTTGGTCTCCTTTTTGTATGGATCATCTCATGTCTTCTCAGATGGTCTCTTCTTTTGAACATCTTTGCACACCTGAAGCATTGGAAGCGTTTAGGTCCGTGGATGGATAATTTATGACGCAACAGACTTTTCTGCTGAATGAAAGATATCTGACATTTGTCGCAGTTATGGAGTTCATCCATTTCTGGACAAAAGAGAATTAATGTAATTCGGATGTTTCACCCCTATTTATACCATCGGGTGTTTAGGTAAAAGCACGGAATCCAACTTTACGAAATCGGCTAGGAATCTCAATTAAGGAATCTCTTATACGTATACAGGGAAAATCTGATTGAACATTTTGAAGGCTTGGGCGAAGATGTAGCTAGGAAGTAGTGATACAAGTCAATATTAATGGATGGTAGTTTAGTCAATAGTACTGGTACAAGGCCGCAATGGAATAAGACTGCTGTAGAAGCTAATGATAGGACAGATAGACCATAGACCAGTAGTGGCCCTGGAGCTTTGGCGACAAGATGGAAGCGGTTGGTAAGACTACATTTGACCTCATTGAGGGATTACTCATGGTCCTCATGGCCTCATACGACAAAAAGGGGTGCCGAAGGCCATGTTTTCCAAAAAGGGGTGCTGAAATTGGGGTGCCTGGGATATGGCTGTTAAATACTGAAATGAGGCTAAGAGTCGTAGTAAATTATACCTCATTGAGGAATTTTTCATGGTCCTCATAACCTCAAAATTCAATGAGGCTATGAGGGATAATAAATGAGCACTCATTGAGGGTTTTTACATAGCCCTCATGGCCTCAGACGACAAAAAAAGGGGTGCCGAAGGCCATATGTTTTCCAAAAGGGGTGCCGAAATTGGAGTGCCTGGAGATATGGCTGTTAAATACCGAGATGAGGCTAAGAGTCGTAGTAAATTATGCCTCATTGAGGGATTTTTAATGGTCCTCATAACCTCAAAATTCAATGAGGCTATGAGGGATACTAAATGAGGACTCATTGAGGGCTTTTACATAGCCCTCATGGCCTCATACGACAAAAAAGGGATTCCACAGTCACAGGCGTTTTTCCAAAATGGGATTCCATAGGATATACCTGTTAAATACTGAAATGAGGCTAACAGTCGTAGTAAGTTATACCTCATTGAGGGATTTTTCAAGGTCCTCATAACCTCAAAGTTCAATGAGGGTTTGAGGGATAATAAATGAGGACCCATTGAGGACTTTTACATAACCCTCATGGCCTCATACGACAAAAAAGGGATTCCATAGCCACGGGTGTTTCCCTAAAATGGGATTCCATGGGATGTGGCCATTGGATATAGGCTTTTGTTATACACAAGGGAGATAACTCTGTATACAGATTATGGGAAAGCAAGCAATCTGATTGGTTAGTTACGATCTAGATAAATGAAACAACAAGAGTACACGGAATAGGGTCAGAACTAACAAGAATAGACCAGAAATTGCGAAATATAGTAACAGTAAGCAAAACTGTTCCAGTTGATAGGCTCTACTACGCTACTGGAGTATACTCCAGAACAAAGGAACATGGTCAGGCAGAGGAAAGCTATTGCATATATAGATAGAAGCAGAGAATTCTGGAAGAATGCGAAATAGTAAAAGTTGGGGTGGATTTTGGTGATTTGGAGGGATTGTCGGGTTGTTTGTGGTAATTAGATTTACTCTTCTATAATCGAACACACCTTCGGAACATACCCCATCTTATTGCAGAAAATTGGGTAACATAGCAGTCACGTGCTACCATAGAAACCAAGACGGCGGCCTCCAGTATACAAAATGGACGAGGGAAACACATATCACCTTAACAACAATCGCTGCGCATGCGCACTAACACCACGTATCACTATGGGGATGACGTCACAAGATGGCCGCTCACGCGGGTTACCATGACAACACAACATGGCGCAACTACGTCACGTGACATGACGTCACTTCCGAGGTCCCCCACCGTGGTCCCCCAAATAAGGCCCCAAAAGCCCGAGACATACTACTAGTGATTTCTTTTTCTAAAATAGCAAAACAAGAAACAGTAATTGTTAACAGGTAGTAACAAAATAATTTTCTTGAAGCGCACAATATTATGTTAGTTAATATTAAGCTGAAAAACATAAGGTGATATTTGCAAATCTTATTTTATTACTGATACCAGGTACTGGTAATGAAAATTGTTGTTTGTCATCAATACTTGATGAAGTTTCAGACAAAGCACATTATACTATTCCAATGTTAGCTACTGGATGTAATCACACAATTAGTTTACCATGATACAGGTGCTTAGCCAGGATACCAAAGTTAGGGGCAAGAGTAATATCTAGTGGGGTGGGACCGGGCATGAAGAATATAATGCACAGCATCACCTGAGCCACATAGCAATAAGATAGGGGCGAGGACAAGAGGGAGTGTGCCCCTCTTATCAGTGGAGGAGTCGGGTGCCCCACCCCCCCCCCGACTGGCAGCCATTTTGTACAAAATTAGGTGCAACCAGATTTTTGCGCAGAACGTCCATATGAAAGGGCTGATTTGAATATTTTTTTTTTGTATGAATGTTTAGTACCATGGGATACATCACATATAATACGGGTTTTTTTCTCGTGCGTAAATTATGCAAATTAGACTAACTTTGATGTATTTTGTGTTACTTTCAGCACTTGAAGTGCAAATGCCAATACGGCTCGGGCTAGAGGCCGTATTTATGAACCGATCTTTACAAAACTTCTTGGGTACCTTTGGTATCACCGTGGGACGAGGACGAGTGTTTTTGGGTCCGGACCAAAATTCAAGACGGCCGATGGCATCGCGGTAGCCATTTTGTACAAAATTAGGTGCAATCAGATGTTTGCACAAAACTTCCACATGAAAGTGCTGATTTGAATAATTTTTTGTGTGAATGTTTAGTACCATGGGATACATCACATATAATACGGGTTTTTTCTCATGCATAAATTATGCAAATTAGATGAACTTAGATTTTTCAGCTCTACTTACACACAGTAAGTACACATGTCAATACGGCTCGGGCTAGAGTCTGTATTTATCAACTGATCTTCACGAAACATTTTGGGTATCGTTGTTATCACCTTGGGATGAGAACGAATGTTTCTGGGTGCGGTCCATAATTCAAGATGGCCATTTTGTACCGAAATTAGGTCTAATCAGTTTTTTTCTACACAACTTCTGTACTGCTCAGGCTGGAGGCCGTATTTATGAGCCAATCTTTACGAACCTTCGTGGGTACCTTTGTTATCGCCGTGGGATGAGAACGAGTGTTTTTGGGTGTGGTCCAAAATTCAAGATGGCCACCAGCAGCCATTTTGTACCAAAATTAGTGCAATCAGTCTTTTGTACAGAACTTCTGTATGAAAGTTCTGATTTGAATAAATTTTGTATGAATGTTTAGTAACATGGAATACATCACATATAGTACGGGTTTTTTCTCCTGCATAAATTATGCAAATTAGATGAACTTTGATTTATTCAGTGCTACTTATACACTGTAAGTGCACATGCCAATACGGCTCGGGCTAGAGGCTGTATTTATCAACCGATCTTCACGAAACATTTTGGGTACCTTTGTTATCACCTTGGGATGAGAACGAGTGTTTCTGGGTGCGGTCCAAAATTCAAGATGGCCATTTTGTACCGAAATTAGGTCTAATCAGTTTTTCTACACAACTTATATACTGCTCAGGCTAGAGGCCGTATTTATGAACCGATCTTTACGAACCTTCGTGGGTACCTTTGTTATCGCCGTGGGATGAGAACGAGTGGTTTTGGGTGTGGTCCAAAATTCAAGATGGCCACCAGCAGCCATTTTGTACCAAAATTAGTGCAATCAGTCTTTTGTACAGAACATCTGTATGAAAGTTCTGATTTGAATAAATTTTTTTATGAATGTTTAGTAACATGGAATACATCACATATAGTACGGGTTTTTTCTCGTGCATAAATTATGCAAATTAGATGCACTTTGATTTATTCAGTGCTACTTATACACTGCAAGTGCGCATGTCAATACGGCTCGGGCTAGAGGCTGTATTTATCAACCGATCTTCACGAAACTTCTTGGGTACCTTTGTTATCACCTTGGAACGAGAACGAGTGTTTGTGGGTGTGGTCCAAAATTCAAGATGGCTGCCAGTGGCCATTTTGTACCGAAATTACGTCCAATCAGTTTTTTGTCACAACTTCTATACAGCTCGTATTTATGAACTGATCTTCACGAAACTTCTTGGGTACTTCTTGGGTACCTTTGTTCTCACCTTGGGACAGGAACGAGTGTGTTTTGGGGTGCCTTTGTTATCAATGTGCGATGAGAACAAATATTTTGGGGTTCAGTCAGACCCACTCTGGGACAAAAAGATTTCTTTTCAAAGTTTAGCATCAGACTGTCACCCACCTTTACAATACTTTACCTATACATTTGTTCCAGGCTACGGTCAGTATTTATGTACAGACCGTTACAATACTTTATGTGTACCTTTGTTATCAGGTCATTACCTAGATGTTTGTCATTGCTGTATCACATACTATACATGTACATATCTTAACATGTTGAGCTACAGTGTCATTGACACTTTCATTTGTAAAATTGCATGCAGGCGGGTGATTTTTTATTTTATTTTTTATTTTTGTAATTATTTCTTTGTCATTAAATGTTCTTGGTTTGTTTTAGGCCTCATAATCTACAGAAGAGCATGGGTGGTGGTATATTCCATCCCTTGAGTGCAAGAAGGCTTTGCAATGCTATATCATAAGCCTTGTTGTACTCCAGATACAAATTTATCAATTTAATAGCATGGGTAAAAATATCGGTTATGAACCATTTAATTTTTTTTTTGGGCTCACCACAACAAAGTCAAGCTGGGCTTATCTAATCATCCTCCGTCCATTGTCCATCTGTCTGTCGTCCATCAACACCATGTTTTGGTCTTCTTGCCTAAAACCACTGGGCCAATTCAAGTGAAAGTTTGTGTGAGTTATGGTCCCAAAGGGGTGTTGCATTTTTGTTTAACTCAACATGCCCTGCCCCATAGGGAGGGGATGGGGATGGGGATGGGGATGGGGAAAAATGCTCCCAAAATATTTTTAATATCTCAATGGGTACAGTGACTTGATATTTGTAATGAAGCTTCCTTTTGAGGTGTAGAATCAAGTTTGTTCAAACGTAGTTCGTGAAGCAATATTTGGCTTTGTAATGGGAGGGGTTAGATTTTTGGCACCGCCCAAAATTTCTATTTTCTGAACCGATGGTCTGATTTGAACGAAATTCAGTATGTGGTATTATTGAATTTATTGGGTCATAAGTACTTGACTCATGCAAAGAACCCCCCTCCCCCCAAAAAAAACAAAAAAAAAAAACAAAAAAAAACAAAAAAAAACTGCATCCCCATGGGATCCCCAGGAGCTGAAAATAGAAATATTTTTAAATGCCCATGTTTCCCAAACCACTTGGAACAGAGAAGTGTTATATGGTATGAAGCATCCTTAGGACCAGTAGAATTGAATGGTAAAAAAATTGCCATCTGTTTTGTGGGGGGAGTTCTGCAGAGGGCATCAAAATAATGTTGACTCAGCATATTTGCAAACATTTTAGAAAATCTTTTCTCCAGAACCAATTTTCAGAATCTTTTGATATTTGGTATACAGCATCCATAGAGGGGTCAGATACAAGTGTGTTAAAATGAAGCCCATTGGCTCATATTTGGACTCAATGCAGGAGCCCATTTTTTTTAACTTAGGGCAATATGGGGAATTTTCTTTAAAAATCTTCTTCAGAACCACCGGTCAGAATCTTTTAATGTTTGGTATACATTATTGTTATGGGGGTCAGATTCAAGATTGTTCAAACCAAGTCCCTAGGTTAATATTTGGGCTTCCTTTGGAAGCCCAAATTTTAACTTTGGGCAATATGAGGAAGATTATTTAAAAATCTTCTCCAGATTCACCAGTCAGAATGCTTTCATATTTGGAAAACAACATCTCTAGGGAGGTGAGATTCAAGTTTGTTTAAATCGGGTCTGTAGGTTAAAATTTGGGCTCGCTATGGTAGCCCAAATTTTAACTTAGTACAACATGAGGAAATTTCTTTAAAATGTTTCTTCTTCAGATCCACTAGTCAGAATGCTTTCGTATTTGGAAAACAACATCTCCAAGTAGATCAGATTCAACTTTGTTCAAATCGAGTGCCTGGGTTAATATTTGGGCTCCCTATGGGAGATGGAATTGGCTATGTAGCTGAAGAATTCAAATTTTTTTATTCAGTACCCTCTAGAGGTGTGTAACTAAGAGTAATCTACATAGGTTGTATCAAGGGGCTTCAGAGGGGAGCTCCACATTTTACATTGCGATGAACTGAAGAAAAGGCATCATGCTTGGACTGTTTTTGTCACTCCTGAGGGGCTCAAGGATTGACAGTGTATCCTATGGAGATGGATTCCTTAATGTAGATTCATTCTTGGACTCTGTTTATATCGTGTTCTGTTAGAGGTGAGCGCTTCAGGCCCCGTGGGGCCTCTTGGTTATTTATTTATTCGGTTTTAACAACACTTTCGACAGCCAGCAGTCACAAGTTTCTTCTCTCCTTGAACCAAGTCTCTCACCCAACTGCATCACTCATGGTCCACTGAGTTTTTAACTCACCTGACTTTCAGTTGGGTTCAGCGATAGTGATCGCTCGCTGTCCGTTGTCCGTGAACATGGTGTTTGCGTCTTCTCCTCCAGAACTGCTGAACCGATTTAAGTGAAATTGGAGATGATTGTTTGTTATGACATCGCATTTTGATTTTGTTCAAATCAGGTTGCCCTGCCCCTCAGTAGGGTCACGCCCAAAAATTATGCCTAAATCTTAAAAGATCTTCTCAAGAAGCAGGAGTAGCGGAGACTTGATATTTGGTACGCAGCTTCCTTTTGAGGTGAAGTCTCAGATTTGTAAAAGAGAAGCTTGTGGGGGAATATTTGCATTCGTTATGGGAGGGGCAAGAATTTGCGCCCTGTCCCAAATTTTTATTTTTCAAAACAAGAGGCTGATTTGAACCAAATTTAATATGTGAGCTTATTGGGTCATAAGTATTTAATTTATGCCCCAAAATATTTTCCTGTCACCCCATGGGAACCGCAGGAGGCCAGGAGCTAAAAATATAACAAAATTTAAAATGCCCATATCTCCAAAACAACACGGCACTGAGAATTCTTATTTGATGAGAAGCTTCCTTGGGACCAACAGAATGGAATGGTCCAAACAAACTGCTGTTTGGTCTATCGTGAAGTACTTTTTCGGGACTTTGAAAAAATGCTTAATCAGCATTTTTTAACACAGTGGGTAATGGGGTAAGCATTTAACACTCTTCTGCACCTAATCCACTGCTCCAAAAGCTTTCAAATTTCACATATACCATCTTTGGAAAATTTTTTCACACTTTTATTGAAATCAAATCTCTGGGTCCATATTTGGGCTTCCTAGGGGAGTCCAAATGTTGAAACTATTGCAGAATGAGGAATATTCTTTAAAAATCTTCTTCAGACCCACCAATCAGAGTCTTTTGATATTTGGTATGCAGCATCATTAGATGGGTGAGATTTACGTTTGTTCAGCCAAGTCCATATTTGGGGTCACCAGTGTTTCGCAAATTGCAAGAACAATCGTTTCGTTTCTGTGACATTCTCGCAAATGCTTGTTAAGAAGATCCATTTACCGTTCCCGCAAAAATATAAGTATTGTTTCATCACATAAAATTTAATGAAATTAGATTAATTTTAGAGGTGAAACGATTAAAGGGTTTTTCTGATTGATTAATCGCATGGATTAACATTCGTGAACCGATTAATCACTTGCCCTAACAGGTAGCTGAATAATTGCCGTACCGTTAATGATTGATATAATTAAATCTTTACTTATCCTAATGGACAAAAACGGCCAGCACCATATATAAATATGTCCATTCAAATTTTATTATATTTTCTATTTTTGTCTCAAAACATAACGCATGACCCCTCATTGAACAAGCTCATTGAGCTTGTGCCAATGGGGGGGGGGGGGGGGGGTGTCATAAGCTATGTTTTTGAGACAAACATTGAAAATCTTTAGTAATTCAAGAATTTCTTGTGCAAGTATCGTTTGCTACCCGCATTTGGTGAAGGGATGGGAATGACCATTTCCAGCTACTGATACAGTATAATGATCATGCAAGTGAACAAGTATGTCAGCACATAATTGGCATGCATTACTCTGTCACATAAATGATGTGAGCCAGTGTGACAATCTTTGCCTGTTTTGGAGCAAGTTTGTTACTTAGTTAACCCATATAATACCGTACTTCAAAAGTAACAGTTAACTGATCAATTGCTTTTTTTATCAATCAAGACATTGATCGTTGGTTAGTCGATTAATCGGTTAACAGTATCAGCTCTAATTAATTTCTATAAACATGATTACTGCAATAATCTTTGATTTGGTGGTTGAACAATCTAACAATCTAGCAATCTATGTATTTGAAGATAAATAAGCATAATTCATTTGATTAAGACACATGTTGGAAATGGCCCCCGCAAAAAATAAATGGTTCCCGCAAAAAATATATTTTCGAAACCCTGGCTCACTGTGGGAGCCCGAATTATAACTTAGTTCAAAATGAGGAATTTTCTTTAAAAATCTTCTTCAGATCCAGCAGTCGTAATGTTTTGATAATTGGTATGCAGCATACTTAGTGGGGTGAGATTCAAGTTTGTTTACGCCAAGTCCATGGGTTCATATTCGGACTCACTGTGGGAGCCTGAATTATAACTTGAGTTCAAAATGAGGAATTTTCTTTAAAAATCTTCTTTTTCAGATCCAGCAGTTGGAATGTTTTGATAATTGGTACCATATGCAGCATCCTCAGGGGCTCAGATTCAAGTTTGTTCAAGCCAAGTCCATATTTGGGCTCATCAGGGTTTCGCAAATTGCGAGAACGATCGTTTAGATCCTGTAACATTCTCTCAAATGCTTGTTAAGAAGATCCATTTACCATTCCCGCAAAAATATGAGCATTTTTTCATCGGAAAAAATTAAAAAAAATTAAATTAATTTTAGAGCTGAAACGATTAAAGGGTTTTCTTGATTGATTATGGATTAACCTTGGTTAACTGATTAATTCACTTGCCCTAATACATGTAGGTAGATGAATAATTGGCGCACCGTTGATGATTTATATAATAAAAACTTTACTCAGTATAATGTACAAAACCGGCCAGCGCCATATACAAAAATGTCCATTCAAATTTTATCAGCTCACCTGACTGCAAGTCAGTGTGAGGTATTGCCATCACTTGGCGTCCATCGTCCGTCATCTGTCGTTCATTAACATTTACAAACCTGGCTTCTTCTCTACAGCCATTCAGCCAAATTCAAACATATATTGCACAAACGATCTCTGGGGTATACCTTTCTATTTTGTTCAACTGGAATGGCTGCCTTCTTCGGGCTCTGGGCAATGATGCTAAAGCCTAAAAATCTATAAAAATCTTCTTCTCATGAACCACCAGAGATTGCCTTGATATATGGTATGTAACACTCTTTGGTGTTGAAGAAGAAAGTTTTGTTCAAGAGAAGTTGGTAGATCAATATTTGGGTTCTCTGTGGGCACATATCCATTTTGGGCTCTGCCCAAAATTTCTGTTTCAAGACCCGATGAGCCGATTTGAACCAAATTTGGCAAACTACACAGAACAGAGA
Source organism: Pictodentalium vernedei (assembly GCA_031216915.1). NCBI lineage: Eukaryota > Metazoa > Mollusca > Scaphopoda > Dentaliida > Dentaliidae > Pictodentalium > Pictodentalium vernedei. The sequence goes on from CM062295.1 coordinate 159,196,536, forward strand.
ATTGTTATTTGGTATGAAGCATCTTTTTGACCAGTAGAACGTATTTTTAAAAAATGGCCATCAATTGTGTTAGGGTGTTCTGTAGGGGCGTTTGAAAAAATGTTGAGTCGACATATTTGTAAAAATTAAAAAAAAATGTTTCTTCAGAACCGCTGATCAGAATCTTTCGATATTTGGTATACAGCATCCATAAGATATTCAAATACGAGTGTGTTCAAATCGACCCCCTCGGTTTATATTTAGGCTCAACAGAGGAGCCCAAATAATTAACTTGGGGCGCTATAGGGAATAAACTTTAAAACTCTTCTTCTTCAGATCATACAGTCAGATTCTTTTGATACTTGGTATACAGCATCTCTACAGGGTCAGACTGAAGTTTGTTCAAAGTGAGTCCCTGGTTTAATATTTGGGCTTCCTATGGAAGCCCGAATATTAACTTGGGCAATATGGGGAATAATCTTTAAAAATCTTCTTCTTCAGATCCACGACTCAGATTCTTTTGATATTTGGTATGCAGCATCTCTAGGGGGGTTAGATTCAAGTTTGTTCAAATGGGATCCCTGGATGAATATTTGGGCTCTTTATTGGAGCTCAAATTTTAACTTGGTGCAATATGAGAAAATTTCTTAAAAAATCTTCTTTTTCAGACCCATTAGTGAGAATCCTTTCATATTTTGTATATGACATCTCTGTGTAAAATTTGAATTTGTTCAAATCTACTCCCTGAGTTAATATTTGGGCTTCCTATGGGAGCCTGATTATTAACTTGGTGGAATGGGGGGATATTCTTTAAAAATCTGCTTCTTCAGATCCACCGGTCAGATTCTTTAAATATTTGGTATGCAGCATCTTTAGGGTGGTTAGATTCAAATTGTTCAAATGAGTTTCCTGGATTAATATTTTGGCTTTTTATTGGAGCCCAAATTTTAACTTAATTCATATTTCGTGTGAGACATCTCTAGAGCTGGAATGTTCAAATTTGTTCAAATCGAGTTCCTGGGTTAATATTTGGATTCCCCAAGGGAGCCCAAATATTTATTTACTTAGTGCAGTAGGGGGAATTATCCATTAAAATCATATCCTTCAGGTCCATCAGTCAGATTCTTTTAATTTTTGGTGTACAACACCTCTGGGAGGGTTAGGTTGAAGGTTGTTCAAATCAGGCCCCTGGCTTAATATTTGGGCTTTTTATTGAAGCCCAAAGTTTAACTTAGAGCACTATGAGAAAAATTCTTCTTCAGATCCACCAGTGAGAATCCTTTCATTTTTGGTATGTAACATCTCTAGGGGTGTCATATTCAAAGTTTGTTAAAATCGATTTGCTTGTTTTTTCTTTTTTTCTTTTTTTGGGGGGTGGGGGTGGGGGTGGGGGGTGTATAAAACAAAACAAAAATTTCTTTTGGTTATTGTGTTTTAATACTTCACAGAACAGAGTTTGTTAAGAAGCAGAAGTGAATGGCCAAAAAAGTTGCCTTTGGTTGTGTCATAGCAAATCAAAAAAATGTTTTTGCTGCTGATCACATGCTGATACACTCATCTGTTTTGACAATTTGAGCCAGGTGAGCATTTTAGGCTCACTTGAGCCTCTGGTTATATTTTCAATTTTCGTTTCAAAACATAGCTTATGACCCCCTCATTGGACCGAGCTCATTGGGCTTGTTCCAATGGGGGTGGGGGGGGGGGGGGTCATAAGCCATGTTTTTGAGACAAACATTGAACATCTTTAGTAATTCAAGAATTTATTGTGGAAGTATCGTCTGCTACCCGCATTTGGTGCAGGGTTGAGAATGACCATTTCCAGCTACTGATACAGTATAATGATCATGCATGTGAACAAATTTGTCAGCACGTTACTGGCATGCATTACTCTGTCTCATGTAATTGACGTGAGCCAGTGTGACAATGTTTGCCTGTTTTGGAGCAAGTTTGTTCCTTATTTAACCCATATAATACTGTACTTCAAAAGTAATGGTTAACCGATCAATTACTTTTTTATCGATCAAGACGTTGATCATCGGTTAGTCGATTAATCGGCTAACTGTATCAGCTCTAATTAATTTCTATAAACATGATTACTGCAATAGCCTTTGATGTGGTGGCTGAACAATCTAACAATCTATGTATTTGAAGATAAATAAGCATAATTCATTTGATTAAAACACATGTTGGAAATGTGTCCCGCAAAAAAATATATTTGCGAAACCCTGGCTCACTGTTGGAGCCTGAATTATAACTCAGTTCAAAATGAGGAATTTTCTTGAAAAAACGTCTTCAGATCCAGCAATCGGAATGTTTTGATGTTTGGAATGCAGCATCCTTACAGAGGGGATATTCAAGTTTGTTTATGCCAAGTCCATGGGTTCATATTTGGGTTCACTGTGGGAGCCTAAATTATACCTTAGTTGAAAATGAGAAATTTTCTTTAAAAATCTTCTTTTTCAGATCCAGCAGTCGGAATGTTTTGACATTTGGTACCATTTGCAGCATCCTTAGGGGTTGAGATTCAAGTTTTTCAAGCCAAGTCCCTGGGTTCATATTTGGGCTTCCTCTGGGATTATTCTTCAAAAATATTCTTCATATCCACCAGTCAGAATGTTTAGATATTTGATATTCAGTATCCTTAGGGAGGTCAGATATAAGTTTGTTAAAGCCTAGTCCTTGCGTTCATATTTGGGCTTCCTGTGGGGGCCCGAATTGTACCAAAATTTTTTTTATTTTCTAAATTGAGAGGCTGATTTGAAGCAAATTTGATATGATGGGCTTATTGGGCCATAAGTTCCTAAGTTATGCAAACAAATGTTCCTGTTGCCTTCTGGGAACTGCAGGATCTAAATATAGAAAAAATTTAAAACGCCCATATCTTCAAAGCTATATGGCACTGACAATTTTCATTTTGTGTGAAGCTTACTAAGGATCAGCAGAAAGGAATGGTCCAAAAAATTGACATCAGTTTTATCACAGGGTAGTTTTCCAGGCCTTTGAACAAATGCAAGGTCATCATTTTTTAACATAGTGAGTAATGGGAAAAACATAAAAGAATCTTCTTCTCCCATACCACTGCTCCAAAGGCTTTCATATTTCGCATATAACATCTTTGGAAGATTCATTCACATGTCTGTTGAAATCAAATCCCTGGGCTCTCTATGATTAGATTAGTGCAGTATGAGGAACATTTTTTTAAAAATCTTCTTCCGATCCACCCTTCAGATTCTTGTGAGATTTGGGATGCAGCATCCTTAGACTGGTGAGATTCAAATTTGTTGAAGCCAAGTCTCTGGGTTCATATTTGGGCTCCCCATGGGAGCCCGAAGTATAACTTAGTTCAATAAGAGGAATATTCTTTAAAATCCAGTAGTCAGAATCTTTTGATATTGGTATACAGCATCCTTAGGTGGGGGTGGGGGGGAGGGGGTGGGGGGGGGGGATATTCAAGTTCAAGCCAAGTCCCTGGGTTCATATTTGGGCTGAATTATAACTTAGTTCAGTATGAGGAACATTCTTTAAAAATCTTTTTTTTGAAGGTCCACTGGTCAGAATCTTTGGATATTTTGTATAAGCTTTTCTTATGAGAGGCAGATGCAATTTGTTCAAATAAATTCCCAGGGTTGATATTTAGTGCATTTGTGGATATTTGCAGTACAAGCACAGCACTACAAAATCTATATTTGATGATTTTAGGAATTTTAACAGTGTCGTGAGACACCACAGTAGCAGGTACTGGTCATTCTCTTGGAAAAGTCACTGTTTTATGCCTTAACTGAGAAAACTGAGGCTTTTTCTTACAAAGATTGCAAAATATCAAACACAACGTGAAATGTCTTCAGAAGCCAGAATGTGATTAAAAAACAATGGGAAATTCAAAATGTGTCAACATCTATTTATTTATAAATTAATATAGTTTTTTATGGAAAAATGTGTACTTTGGGGGTGGGGGGCACATCCAGGGCTATATTTTACCCCATCACTAGGTAAAAGAATATTTGACATCACTTGTTGAGATAAAATGGCACTTTCTATTGATATTGGTGAATTATATAGCCTCATCGGGGCTTATAAGAATCTGTGAATCGATTCACATAGAGATCTGTGCAACAAAACCAGTGAGAAACCATGTAGCTTTTCGTAACACTGCTGCTAGGATTCATGTGAAAAACACTGAGTCAGTTTAACCCTTTACCTAACACAAAGGCAGCACATTAACCAATGTAACACTAACATGACCTGAAATGTAGTGACACTGGCAATAAAATTTGTACAAATATGACTGTCATTGGAACCGGCTCTAATCAGCCGGTTCCAATAACATCCATAATTATTACGCTTGATGAATATTGTTTATTTTTAGCTCACCTGACTGTAAGTCAGGGGATGCTTTAGTGATGACTTTCTGTCTGTCGACCATCCGTCCATCTGTCCGGCGTGAACTTTACATTGTTAACCTCTCCTCATAAACAACTGGGCTGAATTGAACCAAATTTGAAATTCATGTTCCTTATCATATATGAATTCCAGTTTGTTAAAAAAAAGTTGCCACACCCTCAGGGGGCCCAAAAGGAGCATTTCTCTGATACCACCCATAAATTGTTTTCCAAAATTAAAAAAAAAATCTTCTCCAAAACCGTATATAAGAATCTTTTGATACTTGGTATACAACATCTCTAGGGGGGGGGGGGGGGCAAGTTTGTTCAAATCGAGTCTATGAGTTAATAGTAGGGCTCCCTATGGGCAGCCAAATATCAACAGTGCAATATGAGGAAATTTCTTGGAAAACCTCCTTCAGATCCACCCGTCAGAATGCTTTCATATTTGGAATACAACATCTCTAGTGGGGAAGGGGGTTAGAAAGAAGTTTGTTTGAATCAGGTCTCTGGGTTAATATTTGGTCTATCTATTGAAGCTCAAAGTTTAACTTAGTGCAGTATGAGAAAATTTCTTTAAAAATCTGTTTCTTCAGATCCACTCAACAGAATCCTTTTATATTTGACATATAGCATGTATAAGGGGGGGGGGGGGGGGGGGGGGGGGGGGGGGCTTCGGATTGATGTTTGTTAAAGCCAAGTCTATGGGTTAATATTTGGGGTCGTTATGGGAGCTCAAATTAACTCAGTGCAATATGAGAAAATTTCTTTAAATTTTTTTTTTCTTCAGACCCACCAGTTAGAATGCTTTAATATTTGATGTACAACATCTCTGGGGAGGTCACGTCTAAATTTGTTCCAATTTGGTTCCTGTCTGTCAGAATCATTTCATATTTGGTATCGCAGGGGGGTGGGGGGGGGGGCTGGGGTCAGATTTGAGTTTGTTCATTTCGAGTCCCTGTCTTAATATTTGGGAAGGGATGGGTTAGTTTCGAAGTTGTTCATTAATGTTCAAATCCATTCCTTATTGTTTTTTCCATAAAATTTGCCTTTCAAGCTGCAGTGACACAACAACCCTTGCAAGTTTGGCAGTACTTGTCTACACCTGTCAGAATTGGAAGCAATCAGGAAGACCTATGCTAATAATCATCTGACATGGACACTAGAGTTAGGAATAATTTCATAACATCATTCCTATGTAGTGTTCGTGAACCACGACTAACTGAATGTGACCCAAAATACTTCTCTGAATCACTTTGTCAGGTGAGCGATTAAGGCCCCTGGGAGTGCTTTTGTTGTTGTTTTTTTTAAATCAGTAATTGGGTGTGTTAAAAATTAAAAAGCTGTATTGGGTAAAGGGTTAACATGTATTATCAGTATGCAACAGGGGTTCAACCATACTGGCCTCATAGGATCCTTGTCCATAGCAGGTCTGAATTCTCGCAACGATTTTCGCAAGAATCCAAATGGATTCTCCCAAATTTAGAGGAATTATAAGCCCTGCATAACCCCAATTTTGGAACAAAATTGACATATTGTTTAAAATCCAGTTGTCAGAACTATTTATCTTGCCGTATGGTTAATTAAAACAGATTTTGTCAAAAGGTTTTGTGTGCTGATGCAGATTTTAGTTTTATTTTGGGATTTTGGTAGTTTTCAAAGAAAGCTGTGAATTCTTATCCCTCCCAACTTATTCGTTAGGTAACGGAGTAGGAACTCTGTCGAAGGTAATACCAGTTTTTAAATCCATTTGACACAGATTGGACAGTTCTCTTCAAAAGAACAAATTTCCCATGCTTTTGACTAGGCAGAAGACGAAAGTTGAATTCTATTGCAGAAATGAGTCTTTCATCACATGAAAGAGGTAAATGTATCTTTGGTAGGGTTGGGTTTGATCATAGGTATAACTGTTGTAAATATTTTTAATTAGGTTTACCTGGCTTGAAAGGTTGTACTCGGAAATTATGTAATCCCCAAAACTGAGCAGTCTGGGAAAAATATATTGTCTCAGTAAACAGTTGAAGAATTCTACTGACGTCTTGCATTACTGTTGAATGTTCCAGATGAATAAAGAGGGTGATTTGAGGACTTTTCGAACCTAAAAATTTGTTTGACTACTGGTGTATTTTGGTTGGGAATTCCCTGAGAAATATGCACGTGCGAGCAGCACTTCCCTTTCTTTAAGTTTTTCTCTCTTATTTGCTGCACCCCCCCCCCCCCCACCCTCCATTTAAGAATCAGAAAAAGGTTGTCTGAAGGGCTATACATGACAAAAGATATTTGCATGCCAATTTTAAAATGATGCGACCATATTTTTTTTGCCTGAACGTTATAATGTCGTCTATGGGAAAATATTTAGTACTATGATGCGTATTCATGTTTGGCTGAAATTAAACAATTGCAGGAATTCGATTGCATAAAATGTTTTGGAGTAATGGTTGCGGAATGAAATATTTCAATATGTTGGATACTTTGGGGTTCCTTCTTTCACCTTGCGTATTGTCATATTAGTATATGTACGGGTGTACTTTTTCAAATATATAATGTAGTTTTAAAGAGTCTTGTTCTCCTACATAGAGGTTTTACAAAAATGTCAATGTCGCGTATTGTACGTGACATTGTGGATACGGAATCTTGAATCCGACACAGACCCAACATACGGTACTCATGTAAAACAATTATTTGTATGTGATCATTTATGCTTTTAATACATAAATAGCAACATTATCTAATTTAAATAGAAAACTGTGATGGATTAGACCTGAGCAATTTTCGATTTCCGACTCGGTTCCAGTTTTGCGTTACATTGGAAAACAGAACCACAAGACCCGGCAAAAACCGACGGGAACAGTTTTTACTGTTTGTGCGTAAACTTATCAAACAATCTTACTGTTGGAACTGGTCTAAAGACCACCTTGGACTATCGGCTGTTAGTCGATCTGACAAACGTGCGAATACGTTATGCTCTGATTGTCACATTTTCTGCATTATTGATTCGTTCACCGGACGAGTCAATAAGGGAGAATATACTACAATGAGAACACTACATAGATTATATGGACTTTATTCATTTGTAACTCTGATGTATGCATTTTGTGATTGAATAGGCTTAGTAACGGATCCCCTAGAACTCCTATGATGAAAGGGAAGTCAGGCTGAACCCAATACAGAGATTTTGTGGTGAGTGGTGTCCTGCAGACTATTGCGGATTTTCTACAAGTTAATGGGGTTGAAGTGTTACTTACTATTTGTTCTTAACACAGAAAAAAACCGAAGGTTTTCCTGAAACCGAGCCGGTGTGACAGGAATGAAAGTCCGTAGGAAAATTAGTCCCTCTGGACTATTATTCCGCGGAATTATAGTCCTTGGTCTAACATTTCTAGGAATAGTAGTCCGCCGCACTACTATTCCTAGAAATGTTAGACCTAGTACCATAATTCCGCGGAATAATAGTCCAGAGGGACTAACGTTCCTACGGACTTCCATTCCTTTTACACCGAAACCGAAAGCGTATCTGAAAAATCAAAACGTCCCATCTCGATGATGGATATAATAGTATTCCTAGAGGACAGAGAAATCGTATGATCAATGCCTGGTATGAATACATTATCGCCATCATATGCCACAAAACTGTCAAAAAATTCCCAGCACACTCAGTAGGGTGCCAGACACAATACACCTGGCACCAAAGGACCAATTCCTTCCTCAGTGAAGGCATATACAATAGACCACACAGAGCAACAGTCCACCAAAAATACTCAATTTCTCAAACAACAGAGAAAATAACAACTGGACAAAAACAAGAACGAACAACAGATGTATCTCAATGAGAACACAAAAAATAAAAACTCCTAAATCAGAAAATAAAAGTCGGCCAAACAAACTTAAACCAGATCCAAAACATAGATCCCAACAAAAACCTGAGACAGAGTCACACACGGCAACAAGGATAAAATACCAAGAAAAAAGAAACACCGAAACTAGAACCAGAAAGAATAGCTGAACGCCTTCAAAATGTTGTCACGAGCAACATGTTTGAAGTCCTCGAAGATATGTCAGTCGATGAGTGCATCGAGGAGTGCATCGAATAAACTACACCTGAATTCCTCTCAGGGTTGGACCCCACGTAAAATTCAACAAAGAAAAAATACAGGGGCAAGTTCTCTCATACGTCCACCATCTAAATCACCACCCAAACATACTTCACAACACAAACAATATAATCCAATGGAATTGCCGGGGTTTTAGTGGAAAATTTAATGAATTGAACCTTTTAAGCCCAGCATATAAACTGCTTCTTTTGGCCTGCAGGAAAATCTTTTAAAGAAACCTGATACTCAAGGTCATTCAGCTTTTAAACCTTATACATGTACTTCGTATGATGCCTGGGCTGACGAAAATGATCTTCATGTTCGTGGAACGTCTATCTGGGTCAGAAATGACATTATTCACAGTCCTGTTTCTACAAACAAATTTACAGGTTGTAGCGGTACGCTACAGCCTGTAAATGTGTTTGTAACATTATGTTCGATTTACATTTCACCAAATAAAAACCATTCAGCGGAATGAGTTTAAGCAACTGGTTCACCAACTTCCAACTCAATACATTTTGTTGGGAAATTTTAATGTACAAAAATCAAGGTAGACTAAAGCACATGCAATGGTGAGATCAGCCGAAGTGTGAGAACCAGAAGCAGGATACAAATAAGTGCCTGGAGCATCATTGAACAAGCACAAGTCATATTTGGAAATAAGCTCTTCTTCCGTTTTGCCTTTGAGGTTTTCTTTGCTACAGCAGTCATCCCAAAGACTGGTGAAAGACGGTTTTGCGCACAAACACATTCTTAAAATCTCGACGAATCCAAAGCGTTTCTCTAATCCATGGTTTGTAAAGAGGCTATAAAAATCGCTAGAAAACTGAACGGGAGATTAAATAAGTCACCAACTACGAATAATTTGGACAAACTACGTACAAATTGTGCAAAAACAAGACTACTTATAAAAAAAGCGATAGTTCTTGGGAAAATTATTTTTCTAAACTTAACCAACACACACCGATCAACATGTTTCGAAAAATGATTAATAAAATTAAGGGAAAAGAAACAAAATCAACTGTACAGCACTTGAAAGATAAAAACGCGATAATTACATAACCCCCCCCCCCCCTCAAAAAAAAGAAGTCTCATACAAATTTGCCTCAACAGTTTCTTATAAACATTCATCATCTGAAAATTGTAATCCAGAATTTGTTAAAATTAAACAAAAACAGCAGAAAAAACCCCAAAAGATCAAATTTACCTCTAACAATTTAGAGAATTACAATGGAATTTTCTCTATGGAACAGTTTAGAGCAACAGCTACTGCCACGGTACCCAATGATATACACTACCCAATTTTAAAACATCTGCCAAAATCATCACTTGAACTTCTATCAATTTTCAACAAAATTTGGGTGACTAGTCTATTTACAACTTCTTGGCGTCACGCAACAGTAATTGCCATTCCAAAATATGATAAAGATCACAACAATACAAGAAATTATAAACATATTGAACTAACAAGTTGTGTGTGTAAAACCTCGGAAAGGATGATCAATAATCGACTTGTCCGGTTGCTGGAATCGAACAATCGACTTGCGAATGTTCAGCGTGGTTTCAGGAGCCAGAGAAGTACCATGGATCATTTAATTAGACTTGTAAAGTTTATAAGAAATGTCTTTGCCGGGAGAGAACAGGTGGTCGCCATCTTCTTTTCCTGGAAAACGCATATGATACAACGCGGAAGTATGGGATTTTAAAAGATCCTATTAAAATGGATCTGAGAGGGCGTATGCTGCTTTTTTATAGAATCTTTTTTAAAGGATAGCCAATTGCGGGTTCGTGTTGGGTTTACATTGTCTGATCCACAGGGACAAGGGGAGTATTTATCTGTTACCCTTTTTCTGAGTGAGAATCAATAGCATCAGTATCGCAATTGAGAATATGGTAGACTCTTAATTGTATGTTGATAACTTTTGGTCTGCTATAGCAGCAAAAAACATGAATCCAATGGAGCGCAAACTTCATCTGTGCTTAAATTGAATTAAAAAATGGGCCACAACAAATGGCTTTAGGTTCTCAAAGACCAAAATAGATTGTATACAATTTTTGTAAGCCACTGAAACATCGCCTCGATCCGGAGTTGAAAGTAGATTGGAGTACCATTAAAGGTGTTAAAGAAGTTAAATTTTGGGGTTTATTGTTTGACAATAAACTGAATTTCAGTTCTCATATAAAACAACTAAGAGTGAGATGTAAGAAGGCACTTAACCTTCTCAATGTGGTTGGTAGCACTAATTTGGATGCTGACCAAAATATTACTCCATCTGTATAGATCAATTGTTAGATCAAAATTAGATTACTTCGTTACTATTCTGCGAGAAAGTCATACCTCCGATCACTTGATGCAATTCATGAAAGTGGTATAAGAATTAACCAGAGTGCATTTAGAACGTCGCCAATTGATTCAATGCTTATTGAGGCAGGGAGCCTTCTCCTGAGAAACGGAGGATTAAACTGTGTATCCAGTATGTTTTCAAACTATTGTATAATCCATCAAACCCCCTTAATAATTATATATCCGATCCTCAAAATGTAGACTTTTTAACTGACACCAGAAATATATTTCTCCATTGGGAATTAGAATTAAACCCACATGGAGTCCGCCAGACTTCAGTCCAATTCGATAAAAGAGAACAGTGAACAACATATTCCTCCTTGGCATCTAAGGAAACGTACTGTATTCTAGACCTTGCTTCCTACCAAAAAAAATGAGACAAACTCTCTGCAAGTTAAACAAAACTCTGCCGAAATAAAGTAAAAAGTAAAAAATATAGTGCATATAGAAGGTCTATACAGGTGGATCTACAGATGGTGACACGGTTTCATCGGCTGTTGTTACTGGTGATCAGATCAGCTCAATCAGAATACCAAATAAAAGTTTATTTTCGCAACTGAAGTTAATTAACCCTTTACCTAACATGAAAAGCAGACGACACATGCAAAAAAAATTCTCGAATAACTCATTTTTTGTCTCAAAAACATAGGTTATGACCCCTCATTGGAACGAGCTCAACGAGCTCGTTCCAATGAGGGGTCATAACCTATGTTTTTGAGACAAAAAATGAAAAAAATAATGAAAATTAATTGGCATTTTTTGAGAATAGCGCTGGCCGGTTTTGGCCGTTACGTTGGGTAAAGGGTTAGAAGCTTTACAACTAGCGCTTGAGCACATCGAAAATGTACAAAAAAGTCGATTATCTTTTCAGACCCCTCTTTCCTCTTTGCTAATCTAGAATTAACCCTCTCATTTTGGAACTTCGTGCGAAGTTAACTACTCATAGTCTGACCAACATCATATCGTGTTTTGCTGGTTACCTGGACATGTTGGTATCTCCGGTACCACCAGGGCAGACAGTGCGTCAACACAGGCTTTAACAAAATTCTTTTCAGTGCTTACAAACGATGATCTGGAAACGAATGGGGCAAAGAACCTGCAAGACCCGCTTCCTTTTGAAATAACTGTTAGGTTTACTAAGCGTGCATGGAACGAGCTCATGACACACGTAGCGGGTTATTATCGGAGAGCTTATACCGAAATCACTCAGGTCAATAAATACATCAAATCCACGTGGCGGGCGGTGTGGGATGGGGCGACGAATAACAAGCTCCATCGCTTTGACCAATATTATTGCACAATATTCGTCCAGTAACCTCTGTGGAATAGACTCTGGTATTCTGACACTATGTCATATTGGTCATACGAAACTTACACATTCCTTTTTGTTAGAGGGTATTATGAGACCAGGATGTGTTCCTTGCCAACAAGTGTTGACAATGGGGCACACATTCTTTTGCACTGTGCAGATTTAATTTCATCAGTCGGCAGTACTATACTCCAGTGTCTTCTAGAGTCTTATTTTATGACATAAGCGCTACTAAAATTCTGTCGTTTCTCAAGGATATCAACCTTTTCAATAAATTGTGAACATTTTTATTCCTATAATCTCCACTTTATTCATTTCTATTCAACAGGTTGATTCACACAGTACTGTTTCAAAAAACTTGCCTCATTTTCTCATTATTGTTTTGACTACGAATTTTATTCCTAATGTTCTTTTCCGATTCCATCGCCTCATTTTACTTCATAGAAGATAATGATCTATTTTATAATACTTTCATTTCTTCGCCATGATATAGACTTAGCTACTGATGTGGCACGCCAAAAGGCGACTCCTCTTGGATAATTCTCAAGTGCATAAAATGCTTTACCCATAATCTGCTTCGTTGTTTTAATCACTTGAACGGTCCAAAGGTTGCATTTATTACTGTAAACCAAATTTGTCTGCTTGTCTATCAACAAGATCAACACAATTAGAGACCCGGAATCGTGTTACACATTCTATATGGGACCAAGGCTGCACAGATAAAAAAAGCGAGCTCGGGCGAAATGGGGTATGTTCTTCAGTATTAAATAAACATCAAGCACACATCTGAGGTTTTATTAAGTTTTTATTAATTTTAGATTACTTTACAATATTTGAATCGAGGGCAAATAGATTTCATTTCAATTTTTCAGTGAATAATCCCTAATTTGTGTTTTCATTGGGAGAATAGGTAGTCTGAAAATGAGATGACGAAATAACTTTTTGTGATTACTTTTCGGTGAATTATTCCCGCAAAACAACAGTTTTGTTGTTTAATGTGTACTTAGCTTTTACCTGAGTGATTTTGGCATAAGCTTCCGATAACCCACTACGCGCGTCATGAGCTTGTACCATGCACAGATTAATACATATAACAATTATTCCAAATGGAAGCGGATCTTGCGTGTTCTCTGGTCCACTGTTTTCCAGATCATATATCGGCGAATAACCTAAATGAAACCACGTTGTCGTGGTTAAATTATTTATGTTTATTTCAAAGATTTACTGTTGGAATCGTTTTAATTTAAAGAAACAATATGCCGCTAACATGTTCCTTCGCATACAAAATCTGAGAGTCGATGCTTTAGTGATATGATATGATATGTTTATTCACCAGTATACTAAAAGAATAGCGTTTTAACAAATCTACATAGATATTTATACAATATTCATGTCCACAAACACACAATCGTCCAATACAATATGCATACTGGCAGGGAAAGGTACAGCCAGATTGGCTGTCTTCCTGCCCCCCCCCCCCCCCCATGGGAGAGGAATGGGAACAACATGAAGGAAGAGGGATGAAAAAGAAAAGAACAAAAAAAAAAAAAAAAAATCCCCCAAAACCCCCAAAACCCCGCATCTGTAACATTGTTCATTTCATTTTTTTCATTCATAGCATTCACCACAACAGATGATGACAACATCCGCGAGAACCTGTAAATGAAGCGGGCTCAGTTAACACAGCCACAACCAATCACCAATCAATAATTTCGATCATACATGTGCATATATATACGACTTCAAACATCGACTTTCAAAGTTTTTATATGTGAAAGAACATGTTAAAAATGTTTAAAAAACCGCCGCGTGCAAACGTGTTGTGCGCCAGAAGCAACAATAAATTACTTAAATCTGTGATTAAAAACTTTCATGCATACGAATTTGCAGAAGATATGACATAGCGAAAATATGAACGAATTTGACCGAAGTAGCCGGATGTGAACAGAAAACCGCGTGTTAGACTTTCTGATACACGTGGAAATAATTGGATACCTCAGTTGCGTTTCTTTTATTTGATCATCACGAACAACAATTATACATTATTTTAGCACTAATAAGGCGTTATCGGATAAAAAACTCCGTATTATCTCTAGTGAAACGCAGTTATGCTTGCAATAAAGCCCACAGAACGAGTATCGACATCGGCAAACCGAAATAGTTTTCATGGATGCATACGCTATGAACAGAAACAAGTGTACACAAACCTAACATGTAGGTTTGTGTACACTTGTTTCTGTTCATAGCGTATGCAATGAACAGAAACCAGTGTACACAAACCTACATGTTTGTGTACAAACATGTAGGAAAACTGCGCTGCACCGGAAATTTCCGTGAGTGATCGGTAACAAGATCTGGATGAAAACGAATAGTTTTTCGATAAAGCCAGTAATTTCTCGCCTTCAAGTTAATTCATTTAATCGATACTTGCGCTTCCATTCGAATGATATATGGAACATTAGGGTACTCTTGCATAACGAACACTATGGCTTTGTCTAATGGTCAACTTAGTTTTTCAGTTTTGTGGCTTACATTCGCGTTTGTAGGGACGTTTGGCTATTTTTAGCTCACCTGACTTTCAGCCAGGGTGAGTTATAGTGATCACTCACCGTCCGTTGTCCGTGAACATGGTGTTTGCGTCTTCTCCGCCAAAACCGCTGAACCGATTTAAGTGAAATTTGAGATGGTAGTTTACTATGAAATCACATTTTGATTTTGTTAAAATTAAGCTGCCCCGCCCTTCAGTAGGGCCACGCCCAAAAAATATGCCTAAATCTTAAAAAATCTTTTTCTCATGAAACGGCAGTAGCAGATACATGATATTCGGTGTGCAGCTTCCTTTTGAGGTGTAAACTTAGATTTGTTCAAGAGAAGTTCGTGGGCTATATTTCCCATCGTGATGGGAGGGGCAAGAATTTTCGCCCCGCCCAAAATTTCTATTTTCCAATCCGAGAGGCTGATTTGAACCAAATTTGATATGAGGGCTTACTGGGTCATAAGTACTTAATTTATGCCAAACAATTTTTCCCGACGCCCCATGGGAACCGCAGGAGCTAAAAATAGAACAAAATTAAAACGCCCATATCTCCAAAACTACATGGAACTGATATTCTTATTTGGTGTGAAGCTTTTATAGGACCAACAGAATGGAATGGTTAAAAAAAAACTGCTATCAGCTTTATCATGTGGTTCTTTTTCGGGACTTTGAAAAAATGCTGAGTCAACATTTTTTAACACTGTGGGTAATGGGAAAACATTTAAGACTCCTCTTCTCCCAAACCACTGCTCCAAAAGCTTTCAAATTTCACATGTAACATCGTTGGAAGATTGTTTCACAAGTTTAGTGAACTCAAATCCCTGAGTCCATATTTGGGCTCTATATGGGAGCCCAAATTTTTAAATTAGTGCAGTATGAGGAATACTTTTTAAAAATCTTCTTCTTCAGATCCACCAATCAGAATTTTTTTGATATATGGTATGCAGCATCCTTAGGTAGGTGAAATTCAAGCTTGTTCAAGCCAAGTCCCTGGGTTCATATTTGGTCTCACTGTGGGAGCCCGAATTATAACTTAGTTCAAAATGAGGAATTTTCTTTAAAAATCTTCTTCTTCAGATCCAGCAGTCAGAATCTTTTGATATTTGGTATACAGCATCCTTAGGGAGATGAGATTCAAGTTTGTTGAAGCCAAAGCCAAGTTCCTGGGTTTATATTTGGGCTCCCTGTGTATATAGTTCAATATGAGGAATATTCTTTAAAAATCTTTTTTTTCAGATCCACAAGTCAGAATCTTTGGATATTTGGTATAAGCTTTTCTTAGGAGGGACAGATGCAACTTGTTCAAATCAATTCCCTGTGTCGATATTTAGGCTATCATGTCAGGTGAGCGCCCTCAGCCCCCCCCCCCCCCGGGGCCTGTTGTTTTTTCTTTTTTCTTTTTTTTATTCAGATATCCATTGTTTGTAAACAAAAAAGAACAGAACTCTATACATGATTTCTCATAAATATGGCATAATTGCAAAGAATATTGATATTGGTACACCATTACCACATATAGTAGCGCAAGTGGTGTATACGTGTCAAAGTATGTACATTTTTTATAGCTGTGTAAAATGAGCTGCACTAAGAACAGGAATGTGTCAACCGAAACGTCAATGGCGCCTTCGAGAGAAACACGATCTCCAGCTCATTTTATTAATGCCTATTCCTCCATCATCCACATTGGTGCAGCTACACAAAGCACGAACAGCTAGTAGGTTGGAGTTCCTAAGCTAAAATTATAACTCCGTCCTGAGGAATAGTAACAAAAATGCATACTAGGTATGGCTATCAATTGGCTGGGATGTAATTTACCAAAATATTGGGAGGAAAGGGGATATGAGCTATCTTTATGCCAAGACAGAGATCATCGAAGTTGTGAATAATCTGAGCTTGTGTTAAGTTGCTGCTTATGAGGTGTCTCACATGAAACTATTCTAACAAAAGCTTCTACGTAAGGTGATCCTGGTTGTCTAGTGTAATGCTCAACCCCAATAGAGTAAATAAATAAAAGAAATCCAACAAAACCTTACAGAAGAAGCGTCCGCTACCCCTAGACCACGGACCACTGGTAAGACCTGTCGTCCAAAAGCAGAAACGCTGCGATGGCTTGTTGAAATCCTTTCTCTCTTTAAAATGACATTTAATAGGAAACGTAGGAAGCGTAAGTCACCCCACTATCCACGAAACGCCAAATACACTCGGTGATCCATGTCAGGGGAAGAGCATAGGCGCCTCCTAAGTCTCATACCTGAAATGTCATGAGTATCCGTTAGTTAGAATCACCAGACCTGCAATGTTTCATATACCCCCCCCCCCCCCCCCCTCATGTATCGACTGACAGTCGTAGTTCAGCGGTTCTCGCAGAAAACATGCACGCAATGGCTGATTTTTTCCGAGCATAAACTGCGGTGGCTAACTTCTTGATATATTTGTTTCTTGGTGTCTTTAGGTGCCCGCTTTCCATGATTTGGGAATTGTGCTAATCACACCTTGGTAAATTATAAGTGTGGTCTTAATATCGTATGTCCTGGAGAATTTAGGAAAGGTGAGGAAACCCTTGTTCTCACTCAATAGATCATTTACAAAATAAATACCCTTCTCACACCAATTTTTATCAAAGAAATGATTATTATCAATTTTTGATATTGTCATTGTAGAAAAGCGCTTCTCCAAATATTTTCGTTGATGATGTGGTGTCTTTTTTTATCCAATAGTGACCAGGCTTTCAAAACATCATTCATTTGTATTTTTCCCTGCCTCACACAGTCCCTCCTTGTGCATATACCGAAGCTTGAAATTCCCATAGAGGTCAAAATCATTCAAAATAAGAGTTTTCCATGGGGCCAATTTTGAGGGACCCAAGAGCTTTTTCACCCATATTAATTTCAGAGCATAGCTAAATGTTTGTATATGCGGGAATATTTAGACCACCGTTTTCAACTATGTCAATTGTTGTTCAACTCTTTATCTTTTTATTTTTACCAGACCACAGAAATTTGTAAAACATTGTTTGAATTTCAGCATGAATATCATTTCGAGGATCAGGCATCACCATTAGACAGTGTATTGTGATAGGTAGGTCCATGATTTTAATAACAGTTGACTTTCCGATTAATGTAAGATTCCGAAACGACCAGTCGTTAAGTAGTTTTTAAATTTTCTCAGTTTCATTACTGACTATGTAGTTATCGGAGAATAAATTAAATTCTATTCCTAGTATAGTGGTGGAATTCGCATGCTTCCACGTAACTTTTTCGCTTGTTGGAACTTCTTCGCTGCAACCCGGTTTCGAGCCAATCCAAATCACTTGCGTCTTATCAAAGTTTGCTTTTAACCCTGATATTGATTAAAACATTTTTACTTTTCCCAATGCTTTATTCAAAGAGAGTAAACATTTTTACTTTTCCCAATGCTTTATTCAAATAGTAACCATCATCACTAATAAAAAGCGTGGGGTCGTCAGCATACTGGCTAATTAACTTTTATACCATTAATCTCGGGGTTATATTTTAGGGCTATGGAGAGAATCTCGACGCTATGAATAAAAATGTATGGCGAAAGTGGGTCGCCCTACCTAACACCTCTTTGTATATAGAAACTCTTTTAACAGTGGCCATTGTTTAAAGCACAACTGGCGCAATTGTTATAGAACGTCTGAAACCAGACAATCATTGATGGGCCGAAATTAAAACCTTCATTGTCTTCTCCATAAAAGACCGTTCAATAGAATCGAAAGCTTTTTCGAAGTCCAGTAGGACGATTATTAAATCAAAAGTTAGTCTCGACGTATATCCAATATATCTGCCTTTCATGAATCTAAATTGGGTGTCTGAAATGAGCTTTGAATGAACGCTTTTCAAACGATCAGCAATTGAAGCAGTACCAATTTTTGTATCGACGATAATCAAAGATATAGGCTTCCAATTCTTTATGTACTTTTGGTATTTATTCTGCTTTGGTATACACGTCAATACACGATTTCCCCGGGTTATTGAAAGTTCTTTAGAAGATTTCCCATGGTTGAGTGAGTTGATCAGAAATTGATTAATATCCGTCCAGAAGAATTTGTAGAATTCGCCAGTGAACCTGTCTGAGCCCGGAGTTTTGTTGTTCTTCGTGGATTTGAGAACTTTCAACCCTTCAGTGGGAGACTTGGGTCCTTCAAGGGAACTTTTCTCCTCCTCGTTTAGAAAATTAAAGAAAGTGTTGTTTTTATCAAAAAAGAGTTTTCTGGTATCAGCAGAGGTTTCCCTGTTGATTTTTGGAAATATCGAGGCTTTGGAAGAAATTTTTCTGTTCCGTTTTTATGTCTCTTACGTCAGTTATTTCCGAACCGTCATCTTTTATAAGAACTGGGATTGTTTTTTCTGTACAGTGCCCTTTTTCCAAGTTACAGAAGTATCGCGTTAGTTTTTCCCCGTCCACTTTCCGTTTTGATTTGGTTCTCATTATTATGCCTTGCAGGTTTTTGGTTCTTAGTTTTTGCAGTTCAGTTTCCAAAGTCTCAATCTCATGTGAAACGAAAGTATCGGCACTGTCTAATTTAACTTTCGAATATTGGAACCAAGTTTTTAATTCCCGCTGCTTTTTGTCGTATTTGCGTTTAAGGAATGATGAAAAGGCTATCGTTTTACCTCGAGTCATGAACTTTAACGTTTCCCAGAAGAGTTGGTCATTAATATTAAAATTACAATTATTATAAGTGTATTGGGCTATTGTTTTTGATATCATCTGTTTAACTCTATTTACATATTTCGGATCACTCAAAAGGCTGTTGTTGAACTTCCAGATTCCTTTCCCTTTGGGTTGGTTATTGAAAGAGAGACTGACGCTCACTGGCTATTTTTGATGCGGTGTGAACATTGTCGCGATCGGTGTGTCTGGTCTGATTCTATGTCAGCGCTTTCTGGATACAACCCCATTTGGCGCAGAGAAGTTTCCAGTGACGGACTATTTTTGAAATAATTTGGTTTTAATGAATAATGGTTTTACGAAAGACATAAAATCGCAGAAGTATTGTTGATCGTCACAGTGGCAGCCAGCAAATATGTACGTTCTCCATTCTTTGTCAGTGGTTACGTCTGCAAATTGCCGACCTTCAGTTGTTGATTATTTTGTATTGCTTCGTAAGGAAATAGTTCTTTATTTTTAAATTCCAGTAAACACTGTGACCATGCAAGGGTAGGGTATAAAATATCACCTCAGCTGATAGACCGATACATGTTTTATCACCATAAAGTTGTTATCGGGAGATTTGCATCCGGCTCTCGGCCTTGTCTTGAAGCAAGACAACAAGTCGATGATATTTGCTCTCAGAGAAGGCTAAGATTCTGATAAATTTCTAATCGTGCACGTAATGCTGATAATTGTTATTTATCGTTTACATGTCACGTCTTAAATAAATTGTAACTTTGTAAAACTTCATGAACTGGTGCAGTGCTAAATTATTTTTAGTTGTCAAAATGTGTTCACGTGCCTTGGTCTTGTTAAATTTACGGGAGAGTCCCCAAAGGCACTCTTCCATAAATTGTAACAAGTCAGTTACATAGTCTAAATAATGTCACTTCAAAGATAATATGAAGCGCATCACAGAACATGAAAACTTTGAGTTGGGAAATGAAAAAGAAATGAAATGAAATTTATTTTGCAGCATACGTATACACGGAGTAAAATGAACAACTCACAGAAATGTGCAGAAGTAAGGCACACTGCATGGGAATTGTCTTCCTGCCATTCCAATATTAAAATGTCACTAATCCTGACATCGCAATTGCAAATAATTTACATCCTTACTGGTTTCTTGAGGGAACTTGTATTACTGAATTATATAACCCTTTACCCAACGTAACGGCCAAAACCGGCCAGCGCTATTCTCAAAAATCGCCAATTAATTTTCAAAATATTTTCATTTTTTGTCTCAAAAACATAGGTTATGACCCCTCGTTGGAACGAGCTCGTCGAGCTCGTTCCAACGAGGGGTCATAACCTATGTTTTTGAGACAAAAAATGAAAAAATTTAGTTATTCAAGAATTTTTTTTGCAAGTGTCGTCTGCTTTTCCCCACGCCCAAAGGCAAACAGAACGCTATTTTGACAAGAAATTCTCTTAACTAGAATGTAAGTGTATTTTGGTTTTCAAGCCCTTGACTTTCAATTCCCGCACCAAGAACAAGGTCATGGTCCTCAAAGGAATGGACCTCGATGAGTTCACTCCAGTGTGAAACCATAAGCCTCGGTCCGGAGGCAAGAACAGAAAGTAATAAAACCCTAAATGCGATCTTTGTGAACAATGCAAGCCGACACGGCCAAAGTAAGGGTGGGGGTTGGGGGGGGGGCTGCAAAGTATAACAGAAATTGCAGTCTAATCAACAAAGTCTATATTCTAGAATGTTGAAATCTAAATGCTGAGATCATCCAGATGAAATGGAAATACAATCGGGACAGGGGGGGGGGGGGGGGGGGTTATTAAAAAAAAAAATATCTGTAAGGTATGAATTTAGAGCCGTGTTTATTATCGCCTTCTTAAATTGGAATCTTTGAAGGCGTCGGACTGATGGTTCAATGTCATTCCAAATCCGCGAGAAAGAATGGAAAGGGAGTTCGGCCGAGAACTAGTTCTGGGCTTTTGTGTGCGTATGTTACCGAACTGTCTAGTGTTCATGCCAGATGGGTTCATATAAATTTCAAATGTGTTGTTGAAGGACTCAGGTAGTTGATTATTAAACCAATCATGCAAGAGAGTATATAGTGTATTTTGGTCTCTGAATTTTAGTATTCCATAGCTTTTGAATAGGGGGTCGGTGTGTGAAGTATAGGATCGTTTCGTCATCGCTCGAAGAGCTTTTTTATTGTTGTGGTATCAATACTTCAGAGTAATGCCCAAATATGGGGTTCCAGCACCCTATCAGTTAAATGTCTATCCAGTTGACTGTCCATTTTATGTCGCGCAAGTCCCTCTTGTAGAGAGAGTTTCTGGCGTTATTGTGTGCGCTGCTTAGCTATAAAACGTGATAAAAGTGGCGTCTACTCCAATATTTCTCCAAAATGCCCGAAACACAGAATTGTCTGCAGTTGGCTCTAATACAGCCAGTTTACACATTTAAACCACATCTTTCTTTTTCGTTTGTCCATTACTCAAACTTGAGAAAGGTGACTTCTACGGAAATATTTCCCCCGGCTGCTCGAAAATAAGTATTAATAACAGTTTGGTCCAATACAACCATATTACATATTTAAACCAGTCTATGATTTTATATTTTTGCTTTGTCCATTACGTATCAGCATGATTTTCTTTTCCCTTATAATAATGTGATGTTCTATTTGAAAGGAAAACAAGATGTGCGCAGTTTAGTATCCATTTACACAATAATATCCACCCACATAAACGACCTAATTTTTAAAAATATTATGTACAATTAAGCCCCATAAATGCTACAATTCGCTTTCCGTTGCAGTAATTTTGAAGAACGCTATTTGGAAAGCTCTTTTACTTTAACCCTTTTCTACATTATAGATTGTTTTCTTTCTCTCGAGTAGCATGATTCAGACCGGTCTTAAATTTTATTCATACCTCTCTTCCAATATCAGTTAGAGTGCGATACTGGTGATACTAACAAAACGCACACAGTGTGATACTGAAAAATAGAAAACGAGGCTAGGTGGGATTTGTGTCATCTTCCAAATCACACTATAAAATGTGCTTTAAACCCACAAACCATCAATTAAGTAAGACTTTTAACATCTTCATCGCTGCACAAGGGCGTCAATTCATTTTTCAATGATGGTTTCGCAGCCTATATTAGATTTGTGCTTTGCCGAAATTATGAAGCAGGTCATGTTCGCCCATGCAGTCCAGAATTGAGATAAAGAACACGTCGTTGCAACAACTACAACTAAAGGTTTGTCGCCTGCCTTCGTCCAAAATTGATTTCCTGCTTTTCACCCTCTCTACACTTGGGTGTAATCTTTAAATATTACCTGAGGGCAGGTACATGATAAAAAGATCACCAGTGCAGTGACATTATTTGTGTGCTGTATCGCATCTCCTTGAGGATCTTCACCAATCAGTATCGCACGAATTGGCGTAGCCAACTCATGCGAAATTTCTTGCTTGAAGGTCCTCAAATCGATGCGATACAGCACCCCAGAAAACGTCACTATACAGATAATCCCTATACATGACACATTTAGTTGGAGTCGTGATCGGCCTTCTTGGTGCAGAAATTGAATTTAGTACCCCCTCCTACCTCCAGCAAATGGACAACCACCATTAAGAACTTAAGTTGTTTTAAATATTTGCTAAAATGGCAGTCTCAAGGTCCAGGAAATTCAACCTTACAGCATATAAAATGCTTTGGCCCACAAGAGTCTTAATGGTCCCCAGAAGCCAAAGCGATTTATATTCGTGGCTTCGTTCTCCAGGGCTTCAAGTGATGCCAGACCCATGATGTAAAATGAAACTGAGATAATGAATATTGTTACGTTCTTGACGAATTGGTGAAATAAAAATATAAAATCCCGGAAGTGACGTCATGTCACGTGCCCTAGTGATGTCATGTTTGGTTGTCATGGTAATTCGCGTGAGCGGTCATCTTTTGACGTCATCCTCATAGAGTGCTCTTAGTGCGCATGCGCAGCGTGTGCTGCCAGTGCCGTATTAACCCAGGGGGTTTTAAGTACTTCGGGACGGGGCCCCTTCGGCACTTCAGTCTTTCACCCCACTACAGCTGACAGCCTGACCCTGGTATGGTATGCACTATGTCGTAGAACATAGCCTTATATCCATTTTGCGGGTCTCCTGGAGAATTCTAATCACAACTTCACATATTATTTAAATAAGCATTAAAATAATGTACTGCATATAAATATATATATAGTAATATAGTATACTAATGAGAGTATATATATGGATAAATACATATGTACATGCATCGCTACGGCGCAAAATGAAAGGCGCTGGTAACATTGCCTCAGCAAAAAAAAAAAAAAATAGCGGGCCCCCTGTCCCTGCCGGCCCCTAACCTTCAGCCTAGTCAGCATTATGGATAAATGCCTATTACAGATGCTATTCTAACACCAACAGTCTATCTAGCCCAAACTATCTCCGGTTCCCTCATCCAAGTCTGATCACCAATGCTTGGTTTCCCATAAACTCTATGCAGAATTATATCCCTTGTATACAACGAAAGCCCTAAAGCCAAGAATCTATCGATCAGCTACTGATAAGTCATTGCTCGAACTACTCGAATGAGAGCGCGATGGCTCAGTTGGTAGGGAGGTGCAGGCTGCCAGCCGAGAGGTGCTCGGTCGAGTCCCACCTGCGGCAACCGCGTTGTGTCCTTGGGCAAGACACTTCATCTCCATTGCCCGCGTGGGGGCACGATGACGCCGTGTACTAAGGCGTACTGCACGTCGATGGTACGCATGTCTTCAACCAATCTAACCCTGCCTGTGCTGCAGTGCGGAGTTACGATGTTGGGGAGCTGGCAGCTGGTCGTCGTTGCTCGGTGGTTCTCTCCGGGTACTCCGGCTTCCTCCACCCGTAAAACTATCACGGTCATGATTAGCCATTGTGCATAAATATGTGACCTTAAACATCAATAAATAAATAACTACTCGAATCTCATCGAGCAAATGAGCTATCGAGCAATAGCTCGACCGAGTGACTCCACATACTGCTCTACGACTCATCTGGGTATTTAAGTATCCCAACAACATGGCTCCTATACAGCGCCTATATGGCTCCCAGCTCCTATATGGCTCCTAGCTCCGATACAGGTAGTCTTTCCGACGGCTTCCATCTTGTCTCCAACCAAATGTCCTGTGACCAGCTTCCACAGCATTCACCCAATACTATAGGGTTCTACCAATATTGAAGTCTTGTATCATTAAGGCCATGTACCCTTACTATTGACTACCACTATTCTGCCCGTGTCTCAACCATTACTAACCTGAGGTACTACTACGGCTCTTAGAACATTAATACCACTAAGGGCCCCAATTCATATGACTATTACTAACTTGAGGTACTACTACGGCACTTAGAACATTAATGCCACTTAGGGCCCCAATTCATATGAATGACTATTACTAACTTGAGGTACTACTACGGCTCTTAGAACATTAATACCACTAAGGGCCCCAATTCATATGACTATTACTAACTTGAGGTACTACTACGGCACTTAGAACATTAATGCCACTTTGGGCCCCAATTCATATGAATGACTATTACTAACTTGAGGTACTACTACGGCTCTTAGAACATTAATACCACTAAGGGCCCCAATTCATATGACTATTACTAACTTGAGGTACTACTACGGCACTTAGAACATTAATGCCACTTAGGGCCCCAATTCATATGAATGACTATTACTAACTTGAGGTACTACTACGGCTCTTAGAACATTAATACCACTAAGGGCCCCAATTCATATGACTATTACTAACTTGAGGTACTACTACGGCTCTTAGAACATTAATACCACTAAGGGCCCCAATTCATATGACTATTACTAACTTGAGATACTACTACGGCTCTTAGAACATTAATACTGCTAAGGGCCCCAGTTCATATGATTATCATTCCACGACTGCTTGCTCGAACAACTTTTTCTTACCTATTACAAGTTCCCCTAATAAGCCATCGAGCAGTTACTGAGAAGACATCGCTCGAACGACTCGAATTCCATCGTGCAAATGAACTATAGAGAAATTGACTCGATCGAGCGATTCCACATATGACTGCTCTTATGCTCTTTTCGGAAACAGGGGTGCCGAAGGCCAGACGTTTTTTCAAAAAGGGGTTCCGTAAGTGGGATACCTAGAAACAGGGTTGATGATTTTCCCTTATAAGCTATCGCGCATATACTGAAAAGTGATTGCTCGAACGACTCGAATCCCATCGAGCAAATGAGCTATAGAGCAATTGCTCGATCGAGTGACTCCACATTCGACTCTTCGACTCATTTCAGAAAAGGGGGATTTCATAGCCACAGACGTTTTCCTAAAAGGAATTCTCAAAAAGGGATTCCGTAAGTGGGATTCTTATCCACTTCCGTGAAATGGGATTCCGTAGATCTTTCGGTTTGAAGTTCACTGCCGTAACCTCAGCCACTGCGCACCCATCAAAGGCAAAAAATAATAAAATAGCCCTGACCTGTGTTGACTGCAAAGTTAGGTAAGGTGTTGAATTACATCATTATGTGAAAAGGAGTATCAAATTCGTAACGAGTTGTTTTGAAAGTTTTCAACTGAGTTCACAAAAATCGATCTGAACCAACGTTTACCCGGGCTCAGATCGATTTTAGTGAACGGGATTCAGTCATTTCATACCAAAATGCCGTCATTAGAAAGCCGCTATTTATCCATCACCTGCGAGGGGCCAATACTATAAAACCTTTACAATACCCAGTTGAAGTAAATCATTAGCATTTTCAAAGATGTGGCACTTTGCCAGTTGGCAAATAGCCATATCTTTTAAAATTCTAATTATTTATTTACATCATTTATATTCACTTGTAGAAAATACAATTAGGGAAAATACAATTGTAAAACTTTTATAGTATTGGTCCGTGTTGTGACATTTTATAATTCTATGATGTGAAGTAATAGGATTTGTTGGAATTTTAGATAGGAACAAAACACTGCAGAGTATAAAATAATGAAGAAAAAAGGTTATTTATCGACGTAAGTTTAAACGCATAATGAATCTACCCAATTGCAGTCTGTCACCATCGTTGTCAGTAATCATTCTGAGGCATTGTTGTGGATACATTGTTCATTAAAGCGATAGCCAAATTGTACCACATTGAAATGTATAATAATAAACGAACGAATAAAAACGAGCTCCGAATCTATCGTACATTTAAGAGTGATCACATGATGGAACCGTTCCCCATTCGCACAAAATAACACGAGGCAAGAATAAATTTCACGATTCTGATCACCTACAGTTATTATCTCACTTTTTCCCCAAAGATGATAGATTCTGTCTCGTTTGTCAGCGAGGGATGTTGAAAGTGAAATAACACTTCACTATTGGTAGTTCTGCTTATGAGGCAGAGAGGGAGCAAGTGTCTGAAGTTACATCGAGCGTCAAGCAGGAGTTTCATGCTTTAGGCAGCATTGGAAAATTTTATGTTGTCATGAAAAATGATAGTCCCGCTGCGTGTGCTTCCGTCTGTAACTTAACCGTTTACCGATCGGAACGACCTACGCTATTCAGAAAATTCACTATTCAGTTTTCTTTATTTTTTTCATTTCTTGTCTCAAACACAAAGCGTATATAAAAAACGATTTATTTTTGACCCCAAAAATGAAAAAAAACATTAGTTATTCACGAATTCTGTTTGCAAGTGTCGTCTTCCTTTCGTGTTAGGTAAAGCGTTAATCCAGTTATTCTTTATCAAATGTAATTTGCTGATACGGAATTAGAAAATTCATGGATGGCTTTGACATATTGACAGAAAAACTGGGTCCGGCATGCACTTCTTAGGCGTACGGTCTCAGTGTCACAGTACATATGACAGTACAACGGAACACGACATTCACTTTGGATGCGTACGACCTAAGTTTCATAGTACTAATATGTATCCAATTTTAACTTTTCGTGTAATGAGTTTGTGGATGCACATTTCGGCGTTGGTAATTATGTATTCTCTGTGGATACTTGTTTACATGTCTTGGTATTACTGTGTTATTTTCACCACGTTTTATACTATTATAATTTGTGTTGACAATGCACCTCTATGCAGGGAGCACGGAGGCGGTGTGTCCATGGTTCGATCCCCGCAAGGCAAGGCACTTAATCCCGATTGTCCACGTGGGGCATGGTGGCACTGTGTACTAAGGTATACTGCTAGTCGGTGGTGCACTTGTCTTCAACAAATGCTAACCCTGCTTGTGCGGAGTTAGTATGTTGGGGAGTCTGACAGTTGCTCGGTGGTTCTCCCATGGTTCTCCGGCTTCCTACACCCGTAAAACTGTCCGACACGAGGTGACCCTGGCTGTCGAAAGTGTCCTTAAACTTAAATAAATAAATAAATAAATAAATAAATAAATAAATAAATAAATAAGTGCACCTGTATGCAGCCTGCTTTAGCGAAGTAGTTACTTGCAATAAATCTAATCTAATAGTCTAATCTAACCCAGATAGTCTGCCACCTTGAAATTTGAGAAGTTCAGATGCCATGCAGGATTGTATGAAGTTGGGGTAAGAGTTGGTTGATGTATTAAGTTCAGGTAAGAGTTGTTTGCCAAGGCCTCCGACCAAACACCCCGTGGCTACCATTTACACGCTGTCTCGAACATAATACATATAAGTTATTACCACCATGCGGGTTTCCGACATGGTGTATTGAATTCGGGACCTCGTCTTTGAGCTTATATCGACGAGTCCGTAAGGACGAGTCGATATATGATCTACAGGGGAGGTCGTGCCTTCAATACAACATCTTGGAAATCCACTTGGTGTTAATAACCGATTTATCTTTCAATATTCCTCCCTTTCGTGACTTGTTCGCATATATTTTGACAATCTTTCAGCGTCGATGGATTGATTGTATAATGAAGATCATGACGTCATGGTATTGCGTTCTTGCACTGTGCTTGACGTAATCCCGATGCATTGTTCTACTAGTACTATAACCATTTAAGTTTACAGTAGTGTTTCATCTGTGTGTTTCTTTGTTTTATTTTCCGTGTTTAACGCATGGTGGGCCCAAATAAAAATATCATCAAGGCAAAAAGATCAAGTCTAATTTATTTTGTTTAGCTGGTGCTTTATTTCTCATTTAATTACTGTCATCAAAAACGGCTTCGACGTGTGTAATAACTCAATGCCAATTCCATTGAGTGCAGGTAATAAGTATTTTCTTTCTGAACTGAATGATCGCGCGTGTGGTTGCTACCTTCAATACAGATTTGTATTTTGTCTAGACGTTTTTACTTGTATTGGGGGAAATGCGTTCTTGTTGTAAGATAAATACTAATTTGGCTGAACCCTTTCCACAGCGCATGTGCAAGCACGATATGTATTTGGACGAAGATAAGATTCTAGTAACACTAATTCAATCTTATAGGTTCTTTTGAACTTTCAAGTGGTGAGGGAGGGTGTGTGGGAGGGGGGGCGGGGCTTTTAGAACTTCGGCTGCTCACCGACTACGAAAAGTAATCCAACTGGAAATGTAAAAACTTTTATTCATCCTGCGTTAGAGGTTAGTGTTTATATTGCACTTACTTGACCTATTATTAGGACAGCACTGGAGGAATGAACATAAGTGATATGGATTTATGCCTTCGTTATTTATTTATTTATTTATTGGTGTTTAAGGTCACATATTTTTGGACAATGGCTAATCATGACCACGACAGTTTTACGGTCGAGGAAGCCGAAGTACCCAGCGAGAACCACCGAACAACGGCGAGCAACTGTCAGCTCCTCAACATTCTAACTCCACATAAGCAGGGTTAGCATTGGTTGAAGACAGATGTACCATCGACGTGCAGTACGCCTTAGTACATAACTCCACTATGCCTCTATGTGGGCTTGGAGGTGAAGTTTCTTGCCCAAGGACACAAAGCGGTTGTCGCAGGTGGGATTCGAACCGAGAACCTCTCGGCTTGCAGCCTGCACCTCTTCCTACTGAGCCACCGCAACCCCTAAGTCTTCGGTACCAGTTTGAAAGTTTCCAATGAATCAATTTTTTTCGTATAACTTTGCTGAGAGAAAGAGGGAAAATGCTAGGGCCCTGCCATGCTTCGAGATTAGATTCGATTTCGAATCTTAAGTTGCTATTCGATTCCATTCGAAATCGATTACCCGATTCGTTTTTGTTCGAATCTTTTCTCAGAAATAAAGTTTGGTATC
Organism: Pictodentalium vernedei; assembly: GCA_031216915.1. NCBI lineage: Eukaryota > Metazoa > Mollusca > Scaphopoda > Dentaliida > Dentaliidae > Pictodentalium > Pictodentalium vernedei. The sequence continues at coordinate 159,226,048 of CM062295.1, forward strand.
CGTCATCTACGTCATATCACAAAACGTGCCACCATCCACACTAATTTCAATCTCACTTGTCACTACCACTGTTAAATGAAAATTTAAGGTCTCCAAACAGTGTTGACGATGCTCTGCTGCTAGCGGCTAGCGCTGTGCAGTGCAAAGTACAGGTGATTCTCACTGATCCTGTTTTTTGAACTATAATCCTTACTGGGTGATATCTCAACTACATCATCAAGGCATGCCTTGATAAAATGCAGTTAGAATATTTTACAAGCCGGTACTTGCGCCATCACAGTCGGAACAAATAAGGTTTACAGTCCCTCTCCCCTAATGGGTCATTTTCAAGATGCCCCTGATTCGATTCGATTTTGAATAATGGGCTCGATTCGATTCGAATGAAAAATGTGCGATTCACAGGCGCCTAAAAATGCCTACGTACAAATATTCATATTCATTTAAGGAATGATCGTTTCTTTTTGTCTATTTATTGAGTTATGAACCCCAAAAAACAAAGTCCAAACTGTGTGAATGGGCGTAGCCCATTTACACAGTTTGGACTTTGTTTTTTTGGGGTTCATAACTCAAGAAATAGACAAAAAGAAACGATCATTCCTTATAATTAAACGTTCGCGACCCAAATAAATAAATAGTGTTAGTCGTCCTCTACTTCAGCGAACAAACACTTAAAAACTAAAACTGGTAGACATATTATTTTTCTGGCATAAAAGAGGGCGCATATTATTGAAATGCAGGTAGTAATTGACACACTTTCCAAGTCAAATGCACTTATGTCATTAAATTTTTTATTGACCAATGAATTACGTAATGCAAAGAAAACGTCATAAGAAACGCCTCCCTCAAATTTCATTCAACTCTTCACTTCACGTAAAAGTTACGTTCCGTGGTAGGTGGAAGTAGACCATCAGTATTACATTGTATTTTGGTTTTGACCTTTCCCGAGAACTGAAAAACACAGTTTGTAAAAGTGGAGTTAGATATAAAGCCAGATGACATTGCCGTATTCAAATTTGCAATGTCAAAATTGCCGTATTCGTCGTGACCAACCATTGTTTACAATTGATTTGGGTAAAACGATGAACGCAGACGGTCACCCAGTGTGCGTAAAAATTGAAATGTCAAATAAATACAGTTGTGAAGAAAAAGAACTATTGACCCACCACGGTCATTTAAATATTTTATAAACAATTTCATGGTGATAAATTAGTAATATAAATTTATTTTTCTTTTTCACATTTAGAACGTGCCAGTGTTCTAACTTCTATTGATTTGACACCTTGTTGCAACTCCAAAGACTGGTATTTTAGGGGCGTGGCTGAGGCGGACCTAATTGTGTTTTTTTTTCGGTTAATTGAGTTATGAAAAGAAAAAAACAGAATCGTGTGAGCCAATCGTTTTATCTGATTCAAAACGCATGAACCGAAAAAAAGTTTAATTATAGTTTAAATCCTTTAATGTTTGCCTTCGTCATCAGGGATATAACGCAAGTTGTGATGAATGCTAAGCCCTCCGAGTATTTCAAATATATTTTCGTCAAATCTAATCATGACTGCTATGAAGCTACCGTGACCAGATAGAATGAAAAGATCATGAAAATTTAAGTCGAAAAATCATTAGTCAAGAAGTCAGATTAATTTGTAGGGGATAATTTCGTCGAATCTGACCATTTTTTTATAGTAATATTTCCTGTTCTGCTGGCTATATCCGGCAGATGCATGTACGAAGTAATTATCTGTTCAGTTTCTTTTTTTATAGTCGCATAAGTCTTTGGGCATCCCCAGGTGCAGCCCAGTCTCTCTCCCTCTGTTCAAAGGATTCCAGTTTTAAGTGACACAGAGGCTGCATCAGTGAGAAGTTTACCAGGAATCGCCGCGACCCACCCTCCACCAAATCTCTGCTTTAGAACAAACATTTTCTGCATCTGGCGTACAGTTAAAACTGGAAGTCCTGTCAGGAACTGTGCACTTATCTAGGCTTAATTGCACGCAATTGCCATATCGAATGGCAACCAAAGCATGGTAGGTTCTCCAAGTTACTGATAGCAAACGCAAGCAATGTTTCTGCCACTGGACCGCCGGGTTACCCGGATGTCCATTAGCTGAAACATTGCTTGTGCACAGGCATATGTATAGAATTTGATAGCTTTTCTACGGTCATAACCCGTTGACTAACGCGCATATCGACGTATATTTGTGCGCATGTCATGAGAGGACTTTTAGTTTTAACTGTAGTAGTAAACATTTACTTACTTCATTCCAGATTACACTTTGTTTTCCATTTAAAATCTTTTCAAGGGCTGTAAAGCACAAAACACCATTGTAATACACAAGACCGTCAGTGGCAACATAATAACAATTAAAATACAAGTAATTGGACTTGAAGACATTTTAAAATGATATCTTAAAAAATAGTACTATATGTTCATTCAGTGTTCACGTTCACCAGAATGGTTTTTGGTGCCAAGTGGAATTTTTGTTCAGTGACAAATGATTTTTATGCCAAATGAAATTTTTGTGCCAAATGGAATCTGATCGTAGTAGAGAACAAAATAACCATCTATTGTCCGTTGAGTGCAAGAAGTGTAACAGGGCGCCAAGAGAGTACTTTGAGTGTAACATGGCGCCATGTTACACTCAAAGTACGATGTTTTAATTTAGTATTACCTTGCTCTTTTAAGTATTTCAGTTGAAAAAAACCCACAAATAAGAAAAATATAAATTATATAATAAAAAAATAAAAGGTTATTATTAACGTTTACAAAAGAATTTCAAAATTGTTATTCAGTCATTGTTTATTCACTCCAAATAAACTAATGCAAACAATTTATTAACTTCTGGTAGCGTTATAAAACGATTAAGCAAGATAAAAAATTTAAGAAACAAGGAAATATTTTGATAGGGACCAGCTTAAATGGATAAACTGTTAACCCTTTACCTAACATAACGGCCAAAACCGGCCAGCGCTATTCTCAAAAATCGCCAATTAATTTTCATTATTTTTTCATTTTTTGTCTTTAAAACAAAGCCTTGACGAGCTCGTTCCAATGAGGGATCATAACCTATGTTTTTGAGACAAAACATGAAAATAATAATTATTCAAGAATTTTTTTTGCAAGTGTCGTCTGCTTTTCATTGTTAGGTAAAAGGTTAATTCAGTTCACCCGTAACAAAGAGCCATGATTTTGGTCTCCTACGTGAATTCCGTGTTGTCTGTGTCGACAGACAGCGATTTTATCGAGAACGATGCATTGAAAGAATAAACCACAAAACCATTGAGACCCACTAAAACCATATTTTGAGAGCCAAATGCTGCATTTGCGTTGCCAAATTAATTTCTTTAGTGCAATTGGTACCACTGGCAACCAAGAGCGTGAACAATGTCTTCGATCATTAAAGAACATCTACTTAGTATAGAATTTTGTTCCGTTCGTGTAGAGGTGTTTTCTAGCTGCAAAACAAGAAAGAAATAAAGAGATTTCCTTTCTCCCACCACCCGCCAATTGGTATATACGTGCCCCGGGTGAGAAGCCTGGGTGGGGCAGGTCTATCTTTACCACCCCACATGACCATTCTCGTTTGAATATTTAATCCTTTGAAACCGAGAGGCCGCTTTTCCCGGCCAAGAACACGATCACGATACTTCATAATTTCATTATATAGGATGGTTGCTAAGTAGATGTATTGGGAAGATCAATCAATACTTTCAACGTGCATCCCTCAGGCTGCACACTAAAAATATTAATTGGTCAACCCCCAAATAATGAATATGGACTCTTCCAATTGCTGCCACTGAAGTGACATGGAAGGGACCACCAGAGTTTAAGGAGTTAATGGTAATCGGACTATTTAAACACATTCTGAATTCTGTAAACACAAATAACGTCCCTCTTCCCTTTCCATCCCTCCATCCCACCCCTACACCACCCGAAATTGATTTTTCGTAACACTCAACGTGACATCATCGATATCCATAATTTCAAAAGTGACGTCGCCAGGAGGTCAGCTTTTTCAGCTCGTCTCAATGTTTCCTCATCGCCGTCGACTTGAGCTACAAAACGTTTTCGTGGTATAACGTGACTTTTCGATGCTTTTTTCCGAATATGCAATTCATTTTTCTCTACGACAAAAGAGTCGAATAATAAATTTTCAACGCAAGATCAGTGATTTGATTCCGATGGCGTCATGTGAGTTTGGGGGAATCATCTTCGAGTGGTGTGGGGTGGAATGCGGAAATACTACCCTCGGCGGGAATATCCACAAACAGCCTACAAGAAGTTGATGGCCAGTTCAATTTCTTATTTTATTGTCTTTGGTATTCTAAGAGGCAGGTCAGTCTCGCCATCTGTTCAAAGGATTCCAGTTTTAAGTGGCACAGAGACTGCATCAGGGAGAAGTTTACCTGCAATCACCGCGACCCACCCCCTTCACACCTCTGCATTTGGACATAAGTTTTCTATATCTGGTGTAGTATTATTTGAAATTTACTTACTTTGTACCAGATTACATCTTGTTTTCTATTTAAAATCTGTTCAGTGACTATAAAACACAAAATACCATCGTAATGCACCAGACTATCCGCGAACAAGTCAGTGGAAACTTAATAACAATTGAGACAATACAACTTGAAGATTTGTAGAAAGGATATTGCATGACAATTTAGATGGCATATTTGATCATAAAAAGCATCTACTCAGAATGTTCTTCCGTCCGGGCAGAAATATTTGCTGCCTGAACACCAGAAGTAGGTAAATTTTGTTCATTTGACTCACTGACATTAGGAAATAATCAAATGCTGTTTTTATTTGATTATTGATTCTAATGACATGTCCGGAGATTCACACAGCGTGAGTGAGTTCTAGACTTTAAACGAGCTGATTCCGCCCACGTCCAAGTTGCTATTCTGTTATATATTGTTTCGAATCATTTGTACTTCAAATGTTTCAATAAAAGTATTTCAACTATACTGCCCGTGCGGATTCTCTGTAGAAGTATTTGTGAAATCATAAAGAAAAATGTCCGTGTTTCTGTCAGAACACAATCCTGTATAATCAAGCTGGATGAGTAAAGTAATGCTTAGTCAGGAGGTTTTATTTATTATAGTGTTACATTCAGCAGGTAAGTAAACCATCACGAAACGTTTTCACCTAATTTTTTGAATATTTTTTAGGGTTGAATAATAATAATAAATAAGTCCTTGATATAGCACTTATAACTTTTTTTCTAATTCATATAGTAAATCGTCACCTGAGTTCCAATGCGTTCTATGTGCCAGTAGGCACATAGAACACATTGGAACTCACGGAACTCACGGAATAAAATGAGAAACATTCTATGCCGCTGTACATTCTCAATCAGTATGATATTAGTTACACTATGTTGAAGGCTCTCATGATGTGTTTTGAGTTTGATTTGTACTTTTTGACGTATCTCGCAAGACTTTACATCTGCTGGCAAACAATTGCAGAGAAGAGGCCCAGTGAAGACGAATGATCTATCCGCAAAGATAACATGTCTGTGAAAAGGTACCCTGGGTAGCCGGTTGTTATTAGACCTAGTGGCATAAGAGCTTGGCGTGAGTAAGAGGATGCTAGGTTTTTCAAACATTTGTAGACCAATGTCAATATGTTTAATTAAATTCGTTTTGATATCGGAAGAAGGTGTAGTTCTTGAACGGTATCTGGTGTGCTGGAGAAATTGTTTCTGCCCCATATTATCTTAGCGGTAAAATTCTGAATTCTTCGGAAAGGCTGAAGTCGACATTTTGGTAACTTTATAAAACAGACTATTTCCATAGTCCATATGACAAAAGCAGTGCATTGGCCAGTTTTTCACATGTGTTCCGGCAGCGATAACATTGGGTTTCTTTAGTCTGAACACAGCACATGACGCTGCCCTAGCTTTGAAGGAGACATGATGCCGAAAAGTCAGGCTGGCATCAAGGCGCATACCATGGAGTTTACTTTTATCTGATCTTCAATCTGAACCCCGCAATGATTGATTCAGTAACACATTTCTGGAAAAGCGTTGAACATCATATTATAGGACAAAATCCCCTTGGACAGAATCCCGTAAGAACCCCCCTACCACCCCCACCCCACCTAGAAAAATCCCCAAAGGACTTAATCGACTGAAATTAATTTTCAGAGGTTGACATAATCCCCTTCGTTTAGAAATTTAATCTCCTCCCTGAAGAAACTAATGTTCCTTCAGTTCAAATTTCATATGCGGACATATCATTTTCAGGGTTTTTTTCTTTTTATGTGTTTAAGCCCAACTATTCCTGTTGCCATCTGAGATCTTATATTTCTGAAGGTAGGGCTGTCACCAGATGGGATGGGTAACGTCTTTCTGTACTGACGTCATAACTCAGGTATTTGACTTCGGATTTTCAAACTTTTTTTCAAAATCTTATTCGCAAACATAAGTTCTAAAAGTTCCCTTGATTTCAACTGTATACAGAGAAATAAAATTTTGGCGTTTGTTGACCTTAGATGGCCCATGACGTGAAAGTGTTGACACTTTTCCGACAATTTGGATGAAACTGCACAATGTTTCAGCTCGACTATTCCTATTGCTGTCTGGGATATTGCTACAGTGCTATGTTATGTACGTTTGGAGGTAGGGCTGTCACCAGATGAGAGGGGTTACGCCGGCTGGAATTTACGTCATACCTTCGTTATTTGACGTCGGATGTTCCATTTTTTCAACTTGTTATTCAGGACCAGGGATACTAAAAGGTTCAACTTCATGGAGTTAATTGTAATTTTAAAGTTTTCTGACTTCGATCACCAACAACGTCATAGCGTTAACAATTTCTCGACAACTTCGACAAAAATGCACAATGCTCGACTCCAACTATTTCTTTTCCCGTCTGTGATATTATTGTAGTGCTACGTTATGTAATTTGGGTCGTAGGTCAGTCGCCATCGGGGACGGTAGGCCAAATCTTGAAATGACGTTAAAATGTTGAAAATGACTTCAATCGGAAAATAAAAAAAGCCATCTCTTTAATTTTTTAAACTCTACAAGAAACTTAATTTTCTGAAAATCGAACGAAATTTAATTTTTGTGACGTTGATGTGAAAATGTGCTTGTTGGAGATGGGATATCTAACGTTTGGAGGCTTGACCCAACGTAACGGCCAAAACCGGCCAGCGCTATTCTCAAAAATCGCCAATTAATTTTCATTATTTTTTTCATTTTTTGTCTCAAAAACATAGGTTATGACCCTTCTTTGGAACGAGCTCGTCGAGTTCGTTCCAACGAGGGGTCATAACCTTTGTTTTTGAGACAAAAAATGAAAAAAAATTAGTTATTCAAGAATTTTTCTTGCAAGTGTCGTCTGCTTTTCATGTTAACTGGACATTGTGTTGGATTATTATTATCCTTGATGGGTGAGGGTGTGAGATGGGGAAATCCCAAGCGAGGGCATGATATTTGGGCCAGACACGAGGCTTGCCGAGTGTCTGGACCAAACATTTGGTCCCGAGGGTGAGATTTCCCAATCTCGCACCCACCCCCACCAGGGATAATTTTGCTACCCCCCCCCCCCAAAAAAAAAAACATACTACCCCCTCTCCTTTGTGTCACCAAATACCCACGTATTCTTCAATTTCCCTTTGAAGGATACGTCATCAAAAGTAATCCAGGAGCACGTGCAGCTATAGTGAACAATTTTGTTGTCTATTTCTGAAAAAAAACTGATTTGCTTATCGGAAAGAGCGCACAAAAGTTCTACATGTACGAAAGGTATATACCATGAAATTAAATAGCAACGCCGACATGAGAGGGGTTAATGATTTGTAGCGAAATGAACATTGACACATTTCGATGACGCCAGTCGGGCGCGTGCTTCAACCGATCGGTGGCGCGTAGTGGTATGAAATAAGTTAAGAAATTGAACGAACTGTATACAATATGCTGCTATTAGTAACATCAATTACACTATAAGTGATTTCAAATTCATTGAATGACTTAATAATAAAAACACTTGCGAAATGCACTGATTTGTCGCTGTTCTCAGGTTAGTAGGCCTTGATTAGCCCTGTGCACCCAAATGTCTCCCTCTACCCACGTCTTTCCTCTCCCCCCAACACCCGAAGACGTGTTCGATGATATCCTGTACCCCACTCTTCCCACTCTCCCTGGTAAGCATACTAGCCCCTCTCCTTTGTGTCACCCAATACCCACGTATCCTTCAATCTCCCATCCCACGTCCACCTTATACACGCTAAAAACTGAAGTATTAAAAACTACACTTGAAGTGCTGTATATAACACTTACTAAGTGCTGAACTAGCACTTTGTTCAAGTGTAGATATCCCAGAACTTGACAGGTGTTACAATAATACCACTTGACAAGTGTAATGTCGCAAAACTTAAAAGGAAACAACGCAGATGACGCGGATCAGGCTCGAACTCTCGAGCCTGATCCGCGTCATCTGCGTTGTGTCCTTTTAATTATGTACCCACCAAACGCAAATCAAATTATGGACGATTCTGGAAGAACCATCAATGCTAGACACATGGGAAGTGCCATCCATTCAAGTTTCAGATGTCTGACGATTATAATGTCGAAGTGCTTAAAGCATTGCTCTTTGAGTGTTAAAATCAAACCCTAAGAGTTAGAAGGGGTTTAACACCTTGAAAGTGTCAGTTTTAACACTCTAGTTTTTAGAGTGTACTACCAGTGAATCTTATTCTGATAGATTCGTATTTTGGACATCCCCTAAGTCCCAACTCCCGCTACCTCAGCTTAAGCAGCATTGACCCACTCCCCCCCCCCCCCCCCAACATCTTATTTTCACTTCTACGCAAACATATACCAAAATGTCTATCTTAAAAAAGATCAGGTGTGGAGTAGGTTAATCATTAACCCTTTACCCTACGTAACGAACAAAACTGATCAGCCTTATTCACAAAAAACACCATTCAATTTTCATTATATATTTCATTTGTTGTCTCAAAAACATAGCTTATGACCCCTCATTGGTACGATCTCGTTGAGTGCGTTCGAATAAGGGGTCATAAGCTATGTTTTTGACGCAACAAATGAAAAAAAAAATAGTTATTGAAGAATTTTATTTGCAAGTGTCGTTTGTCTTTTCTGTTACGTAAAGGGTTAAACCCAATGTCGTGCCAGGGGCAATCCACATGCACATTTACATGACATATACCCCGTTTCCCTCTCAAACAGTGTATGATAATATGGAGGGGATACAATTCATATATCGATCGGCTCTCAGTAATAAATGCAGAAGTTTAAAATTTCCATGTAGCTCTCGCCGAAGTTGAAGCAGTAAAAGTCTCCACTTTTTAAACGAAGGGTGAGGACTATTTCAGCTCGGACATTGGTTGGGTTTTGCTTGATCGACTTGTCGACGATTTTCTGGAAATTTCTCCATTCACCACAAGTTCTCCAGAACTGACGAGAAGTGACTTCCACCTTTAGTCGGTCATGTACTTTTCTATTGTACTTGTGCGTAACGGAACCTTTCGACAATTGAACTCGTAGAAACGTGCATTCGATCTGTTTATTAAAAATAAACACCACGGGTGGTTGAGGTTCCTTATAGCACATGACCTTACTCGGCATAGATTTATGACCTACCTTCAGGACAGTCTTGTGTTCAGAGATGGTATCCACAAAACAACATGTTTTGATGAACTCGAATGTGTCCCCATTTCCTATTAATGATTTATATTTTGTTTTTGTATCTTGTCTTTTATTCACTTTTTAGTTCATTTTGATCCGACTATCATTGAAGTCATATCTCAACGACCGCGCTTGGAAAGTACGTCAGGTTTCAGTTTGCTCTTCAGTTTTCATTGTTAGATTTTTACAGTCCTGTCGCCCTCAACTTGCCCTTTATTTAAATGTTGCAGTGTCTGATCGTTTCGGAATAACCCATTGAAATGGCCCTCGGTGAACAGCCACTGAACCGAATAAAACATTTTTCTCGATAGTTTTCAATTCTTTTTGAAGAAAACGCTTTGATGTCTGCGAAAAACGAAAGTTTACGAAAAGCACATTTTTCACGAATAATCGACTGATCGATCCTGACCAGCTCTAACAGTGTTTTGTCTTTGGGCAAGACCATTAAACCGGTAAGGGCACGGTGGCGCTCTGTACTAAGCCAAACTACACGTCAATGGCGCACTTGCCGTCAATCGCTTCCGACTCTGCTTATGCAGATTTAGTACGCGCCACCCGGTGGTTCACTCCGGGTACTCCGGCTTCCTACACGAATAAAACAGTCCGACCCTCGCTGTTGAAAGAATCGTTAACTCTTTATCCCAACGTAACGGCCAAAACCGGCCAGCGCTATTCACAAAAATCGCCAATTAATTTTCACTAATTCGCCGAGCTCGTTCCAAAGAGAGGTCATAACCTATGTTTTTGAGACAAAAAATGAAAAAAAGTAGTTATTCAAGAATTTTGTTTGCAAGTGTCGTCTGCTTTTCATGTTAGGTAAACGGTTAAACCACAATAAACAAACAAACAATAACTTCTGATAACGTTAACCCTTTACCTTACGCAACGTTCAGAAACAGCCAGGTCCATTCACAAAATATCGCCATTCAAATTTTATTAGTTTTTCAATTTTTACCTCAAAAACAAAGCTTGTGAGCTCGCTGAGCGTGTTCCAAAGATGGATCGTAAGCCATGTTTTTGAGGTAACAATTCACAATCAAGATTTTTTCGACAGTATCGTCTGTTTTTTGTGCTGGGTTAAGAATTGAAAAGTGAACTTCCCAACAAACTGAAAGCAGAACTCTGCAAAACATGCAACAACATTTTCTTTGCCTGATTTTAAATCTTTGATTAAAGTTCAGTAATTTCAAATATTATTCTAAACATGCTGTTGTGCCTAGGATAATTCTCTCAAACCTAGAAACAATCCCAAATTGGTACAAATTAATTAGTTCGCTTTAAACAATGTGGCGTATATAACACGCCCTGCTGCTCAAAACAATCTGAGTCCTCCAATGCTAAATTGTCATTTGCCGGAAAAGAGAGCCCGAAAATTCAGGTTCTTCCCACAGCGCCTTCAATACTAGCTAGCAGCCTGGCTCGCACCATTATACAGGTCAAGTTCGATCACGTTTGGTGCGTACGCTACGGAGCTTACAAATTCCCTCTTTTGTGTCAACAAAAGGGGACGAACTGGAGATTTGCATGCAAATAAATGAAGACTTCACTGCACACGATGTCATCGTTAGACCTTTTTGCAGTCGCATATTGAAATGACGTTAGGTCAGCTGCAGAGCAACCATTAGATGAACCAACGACGATGTCAGTAAATTGTGATATTTGTCATGTGCCATTACCCTGAGCTGAGCTGAAAGTTCAGAAACTGATACCGTTTGTTTTACATGTTAGTGGAAGTAAACGCAGAGTTCTAGGCCAGCATATCAACAGGTCCAGAATAAGTGGTCCAGAAATCAATCGTGATGTTAGGCAAAACAAAATAAATTAATTGATTCTCAGGCAATTTTCTTTTCAAACCAGTGAGGGAGGGTTTATGTTTAAGTTTTATTTTTCTTTTGCAAAAAGTGAGCAAGCACGGAGAGGATTTCGGCTGTCTTTTTACACACATTCAATTCATTTTTAATTTGAAAAATAAAACATTCCTCAACAAACTATTGGTACTGCAATTCAAAGGCTTCATATTCTTTCGATGCTCTTCTTATTATATACCTTTGAAGTGAAAGTATTTAATCTATGGAGATTTGCCTCGTTACAATTTATGGGAAAGTGCCTATAGGAATTATCCCATTAATTGTAACATGGCAAACATATAGGAGACGCAACTAATCAAAAAATTTAAAACGTTTCGGGTCTCCCTCAGTTTGTACTAATATTGGAGGACACTGAAAGGCAATAAAAATGTCCAATGAGGGGGTTCAAATTCAATGAGGGTTTGCCTGAGAATCAAAACACTTTTTTTAGCCTTACGCGTTTATCATCGCAATATCAGTATTGAAGAAATCTTCAGATTCACCATTTAAACAGGTACCTCTCCGTAAAGTACACTGAAATGCCGAAGCGTTACTATTCCAAAAAAAAAAAAATGAAGGAAAACTAATAATTAATCTCTCAATAAATTGCACTAAAATGTCGAGACATTCGTGTTAAATTCTGCGCCAAAAATTAGGTTCATTTTGACTCATTTTCGCGCTTTGTCAGAAAGATGCCTTCCTTTGGTCTAACCACTCGATTCGCGTGGGAAAAATGCGGCGATTTGTCGGGGAATTTCTGCACAACTTTCATTTCGTTGCAAACAGTGTTGCATTTCGTTACAAAATCATCTTTTTTTCTACATGATTGATTTTTCCATTGCAAACCCTATGTAGATTTTATAAAAAAAAGTCGTCTGCACAGGTAGCTTTCTTTAAATTCCATTTTGTCCACACAAAGTGAATGGGAGATTTCAAAACTCGGGGTGGTCCAGGAAAATGTAATGATCCAAGTGAAAAAAAAGAAGATATATATATAGTTCTATATAATAATAAACAAGAAGAAATAAAAAAAAACATTAAATACCCTTCAAGTTAATTCACTAAAATTTTAGATGAAAAATTAAAAAAAAAATATAAAAATTCTTAAGTAAGAAGAGAGAGAATATATCGAATTATAACGCGAGACGACTAAGTTATTCAAACTCGTGATCAAAACTCGGAACAGACGAAACAAGAGCAATAGCTGATGACAGTTTATACCCCGACTTCATTGCGGGGCCGATGAAGCATAAAATAATTAAAAACAAAGTACGGACCGTAACTCTGTTGTAAAAATGCGGGCACCTTTTCATAATATTATACCTTAGGTGACTTCCTTGCATTCTGATTGACCGAAAGGTGATACCCTATTTCGTGTAGTTGTCCAGCTGAAGGGTCTCTACATGCGGGCCCTATATGTTTTCTATTTTTAGCACGGGCACTATATGCATTTTCTGGTTATAAAAACGTACAAAGCAACGATTTATCCAAATGGTGGCAGGAAATCCCGGCCATCGATTAGACAATTTGATTTACATAAAAAATATACACTTCGCTTTTTTAGTGTCACAAGAATAGCTGCAAAGTTTTCCAACGTGATACGTTCCGATAAATAGAGATTATTACCATAATGTGGACGTACAAAATATGTATCCGAGTCGAGCTCCGGGTTCTAAGGGCAGATCACGACGAGTCGAAGACGAGTCGTGATCTACCCTTAGAACCCGGAGTGAGACATTGGCAGAGGCGAGGAATAGTATCATCGTGTCGAACAATTATCAATATCCACACATTATTCTCATTTCTCCTTTATTGTTTAAAATAAAAACATCATTACATGCTTACAATTTGGATTGTTGATTATTTGGTTAATTTGCATTTTCGTGTTGTTCGATATAATATAAGGACTAGTGCATGGCTTGTCGTTGACTACACCCATATAGTGCCCAGTGAGGTGGTGTAGTTCCCGACGCGAAGGGAACTACACCACCTCACTGGGCACTATATGGGCGTAGTCAACGACAAGCCATGCACTATTCCTTAAATATGTCCTGGAGCAACTGGTCACAAGGATGCCTCTACCACATTTCTTTGAAATCCATCCATTTACTGCTGAGATATCGCTGCGGACGGAACAAATCATGAAAAATTGAGAAAGTAAGGACGGTAACTCTGATGAAAAATACGAGGAAAACTATTTTTATAACATGTGCGGGAGCGGCTTGTCACAACCAAATTTCATTGAAGTCCACCCTCTCACTGCTGCGATATTGCTGCGGGTGGACGGACGGGCGGAGGTACGCAAGGACAGACGCATACAATCCAGTATACCCCCATTCCCTTCGAGACTGAGGGTATAAAAGTAGACCAGCAAAGAATTGAAACCCCCTCAGTGAAAGAAGAAACAACGCGACTTCTCGTCACGCGTCTTATATACCTTATCCTACCACCGTATCTCTCGTATCCTATCCCTCCTCAGTATGATTACACTCCTAATTATTCATCACCCCCCCACTGTGTTCTCTCGAGATAGAAGAAATTGAGAATGATGCGGAGAGTAAATCTGCGGTCTGCACCGCACCGACCACAGATACGACAGATTTTGGAGATCTGAGTAAACCTTTCGGATATATACTGACGGAAATGAGAAACCCAAGTTCAGTTTTGATGATATATTTTTTTTTATCCGTAAACGAAATGTAGTAAAATTTGACACACAGCAACCTCAGTGAACTGCCAGAAGAGTCTCTGGCTTAAATTCAGTCAACCATGACCACGTGCGACGCTCCTTTTTTGACAAAGCGTGCATCCGAGGTACACATCAATTGCACAACATTTCATTTCAGCTCGATTGAAAAGCAAACTGCCACGAATGTCCGAAGTTAGTAGGGATATTGCTCTAATTATACAGGTCCAATCGCAACGTCTCGTCGTCCAGAAATTTTCGGTCGCTGAGTCAACGATACCTTGTTTAGTTGGGCGTCTCAGAGCCACAGGAAGATTAGCTGACCGTCCCACCGCCACGTCAAGGTAGAGACATACGTCTCTCACATCTCCGTAACCAATTTCAGATGGCGATGGAGACGGCGAGTCAGGTTGTAAGCACTCATGGTCGCCGAATGTGTCCAAGAACAGTTAGGAATCGGTTGCGAAAGTTCAAAATAAGGCCACAACGTCCCCACGTTGGTCCGCAACTTACACCCAGGCGACGTCAACGTCGAATGCAATGGCTGCGAGCACATGCACCAAAGCGGTTTCGATTGGCCCACTGGAGACGTGTCTTATTCACTGACGAATCTGGGTTCACACGTTACAGGTCAGATGGACGACAGCTTGCTATCGACGTCGATGTGAGCGATATTCTGATGCATGCGTCAAGGAAAACGACAGATTCGGGAGAGGGTCTGTTATGGTTTGGAGGATTTCTCATTTCGTCAAAACACCTCTAGTGGTCATCCAGGGCAATCTTACATCCGTAAGATATCGGGATCAGGTCCTCATGTCTCACGTCATTCCACTTCTCCATGCCCGTAACCTTACGTTGTTGCAGGATAATTCGTGGCCACACGTTGCTGGGGTTTGTCGTGACTTTCTCAACCAAAACAATGTCCCAGTCTCTATTGGCCACCCTACAGTCCAGATTTGTCCCCGATCGAGCATTTGTGGGACAAGCTGGACCGGAGGGTCAGGAAGCGCATCAGTGTCCCAAACAACGTCTCTCAGCTCACGCAGGCCCTTCTGAAAGAGGGGAAAACATCCCACAAACGACCATTAACAACTTGAAGGAGAGTTAGAACAGCGACTGAAGCCCTGGGTGGGCACACCCGCTATTGATTTTGATCGGAAATAGCGCAGGTTACCCACGTTTGACCGTTATCCCTGCAAATGCCTTCTGTGTTAAGACAACAAAACTCGTCAAAGGTTTAATCAGTGAAGAAATAACATCCAAATCCAAACAATGAAATAATCATCCACAACACATTTGAAATATTTACGACAGAAAAAAAGCTTGCGTTTCTTTTTTCAGCTAGTATATATAATACGTTTCCTTCGGACGCCGACTGGTGTTCGTAAAGAATCCGATGGAAATCTCTCCATAGGAAATAATCGAGTGGAAATGGAAGGCAATAATTTCATAGTGGACGGAGACCTCGTGTTCGAAGGCTCTCGAGGGCTATGGCATCTGCTCGTGTTGATTAGACCGAATCCCGATAATTGCAGTGTCGAGGATCTGAACACTTACGACGAGATTCTGACCCATACGAATGCCATAAAAGTTACAAATGGAAACGAGCTGTGGCACCTATATGGGACGAAAATAAAGCATTCGTCAAATCGGTCCTCCCCGTAACGTGCTTGGCTGCCGATTGAGGTACAACGATCATCCCTTGCGATCCTAGCGAGAGAAATCGTAGAGAGATTGGAGTGCTTGATGGCCAATAGAGAAGCCGGCAATACAGGAGTGAGAAACGAGATAGTGAGTAAAAACGACGTTGAGGCAAAAGATCGTGAATAAAAACCGGTATAAATCTATCATGCGTGCATTATAAAAAATAGTAAGTAGGAAATAAAAACAAAATAAATTGAATAGAAAAAAAAACAGAATAGAGGGTTTAAAAGATCCTGCATGATGGATTCTGGCATGATGGATTCTATCTGGCATGATGGATTCTATCATGCAATTCTTTTCGCATTTCTTCACGGCCAATACAATGAAATAGATCGCTTCAACGGTTGCAAAGGTCTGAAAAAAGACCGCGATGGATGTAGGTAAGAAAGCCACTATGCAGTGCTGGAAATGAATAAAATTGACGGGTGCAGTTTTAAGCTCCCGTGAATTCAGAGACGGGAGTAAATTGCATCCGTAAAATTTTAGTACATGTATATTAATTTTCGAGGGAATACTGTCACCAAACACAAGAAACCTTAACCCTTTGAACTCTAGTGGTATCTTCCATGCCAGTTCAATGGCATCAAGTAGAAGAGTCCATATTCATTATTTGGGGCAGACCAATCAATATTTTCAACGTGCAGCCTTTGGGCTGCACGTTGAAAATATTGATTGCTGTACCCCACACATTTACTGAACAGCCATCCTATTTAATGACGTTATGACTTATGTTCCTGACCAGAAAAGTGGCCGATCGGGTTCAAGGGGTTAAATTACAAGGAATTGCTGAATTATGACAGTAACTTGCCACTGGCTACAGAGTGCAGTTTTCTCAAAACAACATACATTTTTTTTTTGCCCTCACAGTATATTAGTGCCCCACAATATTTTTCAATGAGTGCAATTTTTAGATCCCGTAAATTAGAAAACACGGGTGCTGACGGGAGAATTGCACTCGCATCCGTCTCATTTCCTGGACAGACGATGGAAGCCGGTAACAAGATTGCGACGTAAGCCAGCACGAGATTTGCCGATTTGGTTCACAAGTTGATAATGTCATCTAACCGAGCGAAATTAACTCAGAGATCAGAAGAGATTGTATCGAAGATGAAGGGTTCCCGCCCGATGTAGTAGTCATATCGTGAAAATACAAGAACTGGCTAAGAAATTAAATGGACTGGGATTGAAAGTCATTTGAAAAAGGCTTTAGACCAAAGATATAAAAAAATAACTAAAAAAGTGATACAAAAGTAAAAAATAAAAATGAAATAAAAAAGAAATGAAAATCAATGATTTATCGTGGAATGAAACGAAGATAAAGAGATCGAATCATTCGTTTTTTCCGAGAAGCATAAGAGGATTGATCGTGGGGAAAGTGAATTACGAAAACTAATCTGTTAATGAATCTGTTGTTGCGGCATGAGTGGCTAGATTGCGATAGATTATTCGTGTTCAGCAAGAGTCTCTTTCAACTCGAACACAAATTATAAGAAGAAGCTCTGAATGAGAAATTACCATATGAGCTGATAGAGAGAGTTTTCGATCGTTCGATCGTCCTGGGATAGACAAATGCGAGGTATCACTCACGGCTCTCTGGTAAGAGATATTGAGAGAACTCAGAAATCATATAAAATCGGACCTGGAATGTTATTTTTACGAACACGAGGACGAACACGAGAACGACCTGCGCGATCCCAGATAGCTGAAATCGGAAGGCAAAAATCTGATGATTTTCGATGATGTATTGCTAGAGAGACATAATCGACGAGACTCTTACGTTAAAGGACAGTACATCAACTTGGATTGTTTAAATCACATCTATAACAATACCGTGGCCAGCGACAGGAGCAAGAAGATTCTGGAGATGATGGTATGGGATTGAGAACATTATAATCTCGTGGGCATCGATCTGACGAGTCGCAAATACCATGGAAAATATGGGAACAGATCCACGACTTTTGTATTCCGATATAATTAAACTAAAGAGAAAAAAATGGGGCTCACATTAATATATTAAAAAATATACAATACTAATTTTTAAAATAATTAATTGAAGAAAAGAAAAGTTACAAAAAGAAACACTTAAAAAGATTGCCGAGAAAACGGTTACGAAAAGTTCGTTTCAAACTATAGCGAGCGATAACATGACTCGTATCACTACGAAGATCAATCCGCCACTAAAATTGAAAAAAGAGAAGAGATACGAAATGTTAGTAGTGAATCTCGAAACATACTATTCTTTTGTCAACATCACGGAGATGAATGATCCTATCAAAAATTCTCCTGACTACAGAACGAGTTGGATTCTTAGGTACGATAGGAAAATTCGTCAGTAAAAAATTATCGTCGAAAGCTGACAAACATGAAAAGATCAAAGTGTTAGCCATTGTGAAATTCCATTCCATAAGCAACATGATATCCTTAGCGTTGAGAGACAGACAGATATCTTTAGAATTACGAGAATCTTCACATTCTCAGTGAAAAAGACAAATTTGATGCACTGAAACAAGAAGGCAAGACACATCAGATTCTCAAAGAGGAGATGAAAAAGTGACCCGATATAAAAAGGACGACAAGGAGATAACGAATCGTTCGATAAACTGCTAGGAACAGATGTGAAAAATTCAATACACTAAAATAAAAAAAAAATTATAATATAAAAGAATAGAATGCCGGTCTGGTGCTGAAATCGTGGAGCAAACCCACCAGTAGAGTTGAATAAGCAGTTAACAGTCACGATAGCCGTTATGTGAGATATCCCGATAAGAAAACTCGAAACGATGTATGCGATAAGAAAATGTTGAAAAATATAGCAAATTCCATTTGGAGAGAGAAATCCGAAAGTTCAATGGCCAGCAAGATAATCGGCACGAAACGTCGATTCGGAATGGGAAATGAAAAAAAAATCCATTTATTCACTAGTAAAGAATTACATAAACCCGTAGTGCATAAAATTTGTAAGACAAGCATATACGTCAAGGGATTGGATACATGTGGCAGCTGATGTGGTAGACATGCATTCATTTTTGGGACACAATGAAGGCGTGAAATACATATGGATGGATGAGACTGCTGAAAAATGAATCGTGGATGAGCGTGGCAGAAGCTCTGCAGAGAATCTTCAATTCTTCTTGAAAACCTGAGAAATTGTGGGTGGAGAAAGGTCGAAAATTTAACAACGTTCGCGTTCGTCGATTGATCGACATCCATTCCACAGAAAATGAAGAAAAGGCAAACGTGGTTGAAAGATGGAATAGAACCATGAAAAAAAGAATGTTCAAATATTTCATGGTCAGTCCGACCAAGAAATACCTAGACGTTCTGGTCGACGATCATAATCAAACTCATCACCGTTCGATCATTTTGACACCCATGAAAGCTAAGAAAGCGCAAATTGATAAAAAAAATCTCTATCCCATGCGATTGATGGCAATGAAACGAAAACCACTTAAATTTGACGTGGGCGATCGAGTGAAAATTTATAGTTACAGAAAAAAACATTTTGAAAACTTACACACCTAGATGACCCGAAGACACCTTCGTCATAATTGTAGTTTTCTACCCTGACCCCTTTACTGTGAGATATAAGCCCTGGGCAGTGAAGCAATCACTGGAAGGTTTTACAAACAACAATTGCAAAAGACTGTTTTAAAAAAAATTATGAAGAAAAAACTGTTTTCTTTTATAGTAATATAAGAAGAAAGAAAAAAATTATTAAAATGAAGAATGAAATAAAAAAAATTATGGACACATTAAACGGAAGATATAGTAGAAGATGAGAGTGTCGAAGAATTCGAAGTAACCAATATGAACCCATGGCGGGAACCAATCTCAATAATGCGAGAGAGATACGAATCAATATGGACATGCAAAATATCTATGTTCATCCCAGCGAGAGTTATCTCCTGATACAAGGATAATTGATGAAAGTAAGTGGACGGTAGCGAATACGCCGACAATGACGTCCTCACTCTAGTCAATATAAGTACAAGTACAAGTGCATCTATTCAGTGACATAAAATATCTATTGTCCGGTCAAGAGATAGAATCGGTGTTTCATACTGGTCAAGCCACGACGACGTTGGGGCTCTTGAAATATCCGGACGATTTTTCCAAATCTTTAGTACTCAATCAATTCTGGTGACAGACACCACTACCGAAGCGAGTATCGACAACGTTGGTGCTGGAATGAGACAGAAAAACACATGGTTCAAATGATCGTTTTTAGGATACCTTTGGGACACAATTTCGGATTTGCCGAAGATTACGACAATATCCTGTACTAATTCAAACATAACTTTACGCTACTGCGTAAGGGAGAAGATAATGCCAATGTGAGAGCAGTCGGTGTGGATGTCAGAAAAGAGAAACTGAGCAAAATATCATGGTTCATGCCAGATGTGCTGCCAGCTGACCAGGAAAAATTCGAACTCTACACGACCATCGAATCGAAAACACCATTTCATGTGGGATTTATAATGAGATAATGCGATACCATGAGCATTCACAGAACGAAACAGGGCGCTTGGAGATTGACAGTGAAATCTTCTTTGAGACGACCGCGTTTCACAATAATAGACTTTCAAGTAGACAAGGACGGTTCACACAAAAAAAAGAATCCGCCCATATTCGCCCATGTGAACGTGAGAAACATGCATATGTTACATAATGCCACGAAATATCCTGCCATAGTTTATAACGTCTCCTTTTATTTGCGAAGAACTACTTTGTAGGATCTATTGCAACGCCTCAGACTTCAGATCGAAATATCATTGTATGGAAGAATGACAAGCAATCCAAATATCAGTCCACCAAAAACAAGACATTCTATCATCTGTACGTCTTCGAAAAACACAAAAGAGCATGAGACTCAAGAATAGCTTATCAGACATTCAGATCAAGATGCAGTTCAGTAGAAACCGAACGGAAGGTTTCGCTCTAGTCATTCTGGACACACAGTTATCATTTCAAATGGATGGAAATAAAATGTCGATCGTTAGGTAAAAAAATCAGATTTTAAAAAATCCACTTTGATTTAACAAAAAACACCAAAAAAAAAAAAAAAAAAAAAAAAATTTAACACAATAGAAAACACTCTAGTTATTTAATGTTTTATTGTTTTTCTTTTTTGTTTATTTATTTATTTATTTATTTATTTATTTATTCAAATAATCGCATTCGATCAACCGAGAAACCACAAATGTCGCAGCTTTGGGGTTAGAGGCAACGGCCCTGAAATTAATTTTATCTCCCAAGTTCGACTCGTAATGGCGTCGTGACTACGTTCGAACTAGAATATAGATTATCTGGCGTCTCAGCGTTATAAAGTTTGTTTGATACGCATTCACGGCGACGCTGATTCGTCGTGTCGATAGAAGTCAAACACATTCGAATGATCTTTCTTCCGATCAGCATAGGATAACCAATCTCTCCGTGCAGAGGTCCACTTCTCCAGTTTTTGAAGGACAACTCCAATTTACCCGAATATAATGAACCGCTCTCTTCGGCCCATATCGTTATCAACTGTCTCGCGTATTTTATTTTTTCAAAGTGCAGGCAACGGCAATGTTTACGGCATCCTAAAGATTTGTGATTCTATGACTTCCCATGTCTTGCATACCATCCATCTTAAAGCCTGTCTTCCACAATTTAGTGTTATCCACGTAGTCTCTACAGGCGGTACTCGATCCGAATTCCAGGTCAGGGTCGAGATCAAATAGCTTCTGTCTGCTCATGTCAGTTCACAAATCAATCCTTCCTTCAGTTTTATTTTCAGATACAAGTCGTCCACAAACGTTTTGAGATAGGTCTGAGATTTTGACAGTGCACAATCTACGTAGCCTTCACTGACCGTGGTCAATTCAAAATGTCAGTCCTCTATTTTCGATAGATTGACGATCTTATCAAACCGACATCCAAATCGGTCTTCAGCTTCTTCATTGCCATCAACTCGATTATCTTTCATTCTTTAGTGTCCACATATATCTTAGGATTCGTGGGTTCTGCTAGATTCGATATCCTTTTCACCATCGCATTCAATTCCGAATTCATGATCTTGTTGACGTAACGATCTCTCAGATGGTAGCTGAAATGTGCATTGGAATCGTCTGCTTAATCTTTCGTGGCAGCATCGGTCGGATCCATGGCAATTGCCACCGTCACTAATCATTTTACTTTTAAGTCTACATTGACATTCGTGTCTATTCACATAATTTTCTCTCGAAATCCACGTCTCTCCTATCTGGATAATTTTCAGTCACGTATGGACTTTCTTTATTTGTAGGAACTTTACTTCTTCCAAATTTATCGACTTTTTTCTTTTCTTTTTTTATTTTTTTTTCCTTCCTACATATACTATTCAAAAAGAGTAAGGGATATTTGATATTGGACGGTCAGTCAGAGAATTTACCACATTAGTCCAAGACCTCAATACCTTGTAAATCCTCCGAGACAAGCGCGGATCCGACGAGGCATACTCCTCACCAAACGACCAATGTCAGCTTGACTGATGTTATTCCATTCTTCCTGCAGTGCAGCGGCGAGTTCCTGGACATTGGTAGGGGGCTGTTGGCGTTGCCGTAGGCGCCTGCCAAACATATCCCACACGTGCTCGATTGGTGAAAGGTCTGGACTTAGTGCTGACCAAGGCAGTGTAGTGATGTGCTGCTCCGGAAGGAACTCTGAAGCGACACGGGCCCCCTGTGTGCTCTTGCATCGTCTTCTTGGAAAATGATCGACGGCCGTGACGTCGCACAAATGGCACCACATGAGCTGCTAACATATTGTCACGGTAGTACTGCCCTGTGACACGCCCTTGGATGATATGTGATGCTGTTCTGCTTGTCATGGTTATGCCTCCCCATACCATAACCGATCCATCACGCGGCGCTCGTGCGAAAAACCTGCACTAAGTTTTCGTGGGCCAGTGACAGTCGTGATCCACACTAAACTTGGTACCATAATGATGTGTCCAATCAGGCGTATCCAATACCATTTTCCGAAAATATCAACATCAGTTTGGATATCCCCTACTTTTTTTAATAGTATATTACATAGGCGCATGAAGCGCGCATCCCACGTGATAAAAAATACTAAAAATTTAATTAATTTTAAAATAATAACGAAAAAATGAAAACGGTTGACAGATTTCCTACCGTGCTCAACTACTGCACCATTTGCGCGCGCACAAAAATTCCATTTCTGTCTAATGTAAATCTCTCGAGAACCTACAGACACAAGTGTGAGCAAAACACTTGACCCAGAAGTTGTACTCGTTCTGTATTATGATAGACAAACGATTTCATATATTTCCTCAATTCGCCAGGCGGTGCGATCCCGTAACTATCGAGATAATAATTTCATTATTCTTGAACTAAGGCACACAGTATGTACCGTCGCCTGAGAAATCATCCAGATTCAAAATTCTGCATTCGTCTTCTCGTCCACTGTGACTAGGTAATGCAATTCGAGAAAAGACGCCTCGAAAATGTTTTATCTTCAATTCTGTGACCGCCTCTAAGAAATCTATATTGGATAAGGGCCCGTTTGGTAAAATAACACCTACTGATATGTTCATAGAATTTTTAAAACAATTTTTCTCTCATTTTTTCTATAATACAAAAAAAAAATATTTTATTTATTTACTTTTATCTTCGCGAGCGTTTTCTATATCCTTATCAATTTGCAATATTCCATATTCGTTTAAATCCTCTTGATGTTGAGAAATAACTTCTCGCATTTGTGAGTAATGTCTGTATGCTAACGTGCTTATTCCATCTTCCAATACTATTTATTCTTTAATCGTCTTCAACCGATAATTCAGTTTTGTTGATTATCTCTGTATATATGTCATGTTTATCGCTATGAATCGTGCACATCGATTTGTGAAATGGTCGACGTTCGGGCAGACACTTTTTATGCTCTAAAAGTAATTTTCAACGACACCTCTTTTTGTCACCCTTACATTTTTTGACGGTTTCTCGATTGGTTGTGACGTAAGCGTACAGTTTCAATTTCAAACCCACGAATTCTATGATTTGTCTTCCTCTGGCCTCGTTCTTAAATTTTACAGGCACTTTTTTATTCCCCGAAGCAATTCTCGAATCGTGATCAACGGGATAGTTGCTCGTGTCGAACCATTCCAACACGTCTAGAGATATGTCATCGTCAAAATCTGACATCTCTACTGCGTGAGCTAAACTATCCCTTTTGATGAATAAGAGCTTAGATTTTTTCTTGATGTATTCATAATGACATCGATACATCAAGCTCGTGCTGATATCTGAAATGCACGACTCTCATTAACCCTTTACCTAACGTAACGGCCAAAACCGGCCAGCGCTATTCTCAAAAATCGCCAATTAATTTTCATTATTTTTTTCATTTTTTTTGTCTCAAAAACATAGGTTATGACCCCTCGTTGGAACGAGCTCAACGAGCTCGTTCCAACGAGGGGTCATAACCTATGTTTTTGAGACAAAAAATGAAAAAAATTAGTTATTCAAGAATTATTTTTGCAAGTGTCGTCTGCTTTTCAGGTTAAGTAAAGGGATAAGATAGATAATCGAACGTCAAATGCGTCTTTTCCGTATTCACGGTTACTAGATTTCGTCAAAGATTGTTTGATGTTGGAAATTAGGTTTATTTACATATTTCCTAGACAACAATTCCGAGTTAAGGGGACGAATGTAGCTCCTGTTCCAAATGTTTTCCATCGATTTCCTAATTTTCGTAGTAGACCGCGTATTTACGTTTATGGTGTATATTTGGAATGAAATTATCCACTCTATTCTCTTGTAACCACTCCGATGCCACTGGATACTCGTCGTGTAATTCCTCTGAGTAATCTTGATCTACCTCTAAAACACGCGGATTGTGTCTCCACTTTTCCACCTCTTCCCGTTTTGTGATCCATTCGAAATTTTTGGTCGGTAACAGATAACTCATAGCCCAACTGTATAAATTATTAGCGTCTAAATTTGCAATGTATGCACTCAGTTCGTTCGAATTAAAATCTTTCAGGTAATGATTACTTGCTTTCGCGTATCTATGAGATATCGCGGACAATCCTCATCTGTCACCTCTTTGAAACATGAACAACATATTCGCATGGGATAATAATTCCAACCGAATCTCGGTCATTTAAACAGAGCATCCAAGCCAGTCCGGGAGCTGTCTAATACCAACAGTAATGTATAGAACAGATCTTTAGAAAATTTTCGAACACGTTAGTTAAGAGAAGCCCGTCCGTTTTCAGATATAAAGCTCTCTTCACTTTCATGTCGAATAATGTCCACCCTTTTTTGAGCGTGTTCGTAACTGACGTCCGAAATATGAGCGTCATACAGAGTCTCGAATAAACGTCGTCTCTAGTAGGCAATGAGACCTCGTGGAATCGTCCCAAACCGTCCATGTAATCGTTTGGATAGACTCCTTTCCTCAATACGCTATCCAATTGCTGCTCATTTCCGAAATATTCGATCAGGATTTTAAATTCGTCCTTCTCTAAATTGCCGAATAGTTTTTCGAGACTGACAGGCAGGAATTTAACCCTTTACCCAACGTAACGGCCAAAACCGGCCAGCGCTATTCTCAAAAATCGCCAATTAATTTTCAAAATATTTTCATTTTTTGTCTCAAAAACATAGGTTATGACCCCTCGTTGGAACGAGCTCGTCGAGCTCGTTCCAACGAGGGGTCATAACCTATGTTTTTGAGACAAAAAATGAAAAAATTTAGTTATTCAAGAATTTTTTTTGCAAGTGTCGTCTGCTTTTCATGTTAGGTAAAGGGTTAAAACTGTCCATGAAACGTATTTCTCGCTTGATTAGTGCTTCTTTTTCCCCAGCGTCTGTTCATCTATTCTTTCAATCTTATCTACGACTGTCCAGTTCGCGAAGGAAATAAATTTTTTATCGCTCTTCGCAATACATTGGATATTCCCCTCGCTAATGCCAAGATTCTTCTCGAACAGATGACTTTCGTAACCAGACGGGTTTTGAAATATATAAATGGGAAGAATTTGGAATATTGATATTTAAGATTACAACTACTGTACGCGGCACATCGAAATTTGCCAGTGGTGATAGCGATCTCTCACGTTTTCGTATAAGGATTTTATATATTCAGAGGACGAATGTCTACAGATGTGACATTCCGTTGCCCTCTCAAGTTCATTCTCTTGCTCTCGCGAGATAATAATTTTCTCGGGAATTTTGAATTGCTAGTATAATTGTTCTATTATTATTTAGGTTCTAAGTTTTCCACGAACTTTTGAGCCATGTCGTCATCGTCTGAACATTTCGTATTCGTGAAGGGAACCGAGGAATACCGATCGTAGAAAGAACATTCTATGTAGAAACAATATCCCGACGGTACGTGCTTTTGATATTTTTCGGTATAACTCCCACCATCTTCTGACTGAAACGAACTCATTTGTACCGTGAAACCTTCGAAATCGGCATACACAACGAAAGGTACTCTCAATATTCTATTGTGATTTTTTTAAAATTTCACGAAAGTATAAGATTTAGGCATTTCGACGCCAACGCATTGATTTTCGTTGCAATATCCTCGTGATATTCTAACGTTCCTTTGCACTTGAATGAATTTAGACAGCTGAAACAAAAGAATCGTTCTTCATTATTGCTGGTAGTCTGATTCGATAATAATTTACTTAAATTATTAATCCAATAATAATGTTGATTGTCATCCTCTGATATGAACATTAACAGGTAAAGTGCTGAGTTTTTTTTCTGACAACAAATCAAAGCTCATCATATACTGCTCTATTACATTTAATTGTTTAGTGCCTTAGAGGTACTATCCAATTAAATGTCAGAGAGCAAGGTATTGTATAAAAAATCTGATTCATATCAGGGGCAATAAAGGCTTTCTCAGGCAGAATGTAGCTACAGACAGTTATTGCCTGTCACTTTTAGTAAAGCCCAAAATAGGGATTTCAGCACTCTACCAGTTAAACTGATTTTTTTCTCTCATATCTTATGCGAACCCGCTCTCAAGGAAAATATCTTTCGATTCAAGTCGTAGTATCCAAAGACGTCTGTGTGTAACTACGCCTCGTAACCACGTGGAAACTCTATTCCGGACCAATCTTAATCTTTATCACAAATCTCCTTATATTTTGATACTCTCTGTGGATGATTATCTTTCCTTTTATGGACTGTTCGGGATGCACGGCAGATTTGATCGCCCATTTGAAGCACTGACTGTCTTATTTATTTTCCACATTGATTGTAGCTTTTCTTTTATAAAAAATAAGGTAATTTTATACACGACAACGTGTGCAGCGGATCAAACTTGGCCATGTGAATTTCTAAATTCAAAACTTCTCCAAATATCCAATTGCAACCCTCATGTTGATATTCGTCTAAACAGTACGTAGAGAGTGTATTATCACTAAATCACCCGTAGAGTGGATATTCCACCCAGGCAATACTTGCAAATTTGTTGTAATACATAATAACCACAAACAAAGTTCCAGCCAATGGACCTCCGGGTTAAACCCGGAGGTCCATTTTTTTTTTGTCCATATATGTGGAATTTGAAAGCGATACTTTGGGTGATAACTCTACTCCGCGGGTGATTTGGTCACAATTTACTCTCCACGTACTGTAGATTCTGATATTTTTCCTTTCATGTTATCCTGGTTGTTCCACTGTCCGAGAGTTAAAATTCATGCCATTCTATCTCATCCCCAATGTACTCTTTAGACACATTCCTTCTTTCTGCTTTAGTCGTCTACCCACTTCTCTTTGGTACGCCACGATTTTTCTCCTACTGATGTTACATTATTCGTTTATTTTCCATGAGGTTAGGGTCCTGTGAATATTCGAGATTCGATTCGATATCGATACCATACGCCTGCTTCGAGATCGATCCCGAATCAGTCTCAAGATTCGATTTTTTTCGAATCTCTCGTACTTCAACTTGTCACATTTCCCAAAAATGGATAAATTGACACTAGATAATTCATTCGTGTGGGCTCAGTTCATATTTAATTGAGTAACTGACAATGGTTAATTGCTAGGTAAGAAGTGAATTTTGTCCAGAACATTATGCATAGTTTTAGCTTTTGAAGGCTTAACTTTTAACTTATCACGTTCTTGAGAACGTGAATAGTAACAAGTTAACCCTTCAAAAACTAAACCATGAATAATAGGCCTAGCTGTTTCAGCGACAGTGCTGCAGAGAATGTTTATTTATTGGTGTTTAAGGTGTTCACTCTGTCTTGTAAGGCTCATCACAGTGTTTCGTAACTTCCGTTTGGTGCAATATGAAATAACTTGTCTATTAAGATTGGATCCTAGATTCGATTCGATATCGATATTAGAGACAATATTCGATTCGAAAAAATGTGTGATTCGCAGATCCCTAAATGAGGTGCTCCATAACTTTCAGGTGTTTCCAACCTTATGTGACGCAGATATTGCTATCAGATTGCTCTGACATCATTCCAATACTCCAGGCTATTCTTAACTGCTTTAGGGCCAGAGAAGAAATGAACCAACTCCGAATGCTGTTAGTCATTTGTTTATACTCCGAATGTTGAAAGTACAAAAGTTTGTAAATTTAATCACTTTAACCCAGAGTGGGTGTGTGTGTGTGTGGGGGGGGGGGGGGGGGGTGGTCAGGCAAAAAATTACGGATACAAGGAGGAAATTTTTACATTTTCAATTTTTGGGACCCACCACCCCCGGAATGCAAATTTTTGCCAGTCATGTCTTGGACACCCACCCCTCCCGCAGTTTTTCCTCAAAGACAATTGGGGATCCACCCCAATTTATAAAATCTGTTTAACGAAGTATTCAAATTACCTAAATCAAAAAAAAAAAAAAAATAAAATACTTTTCCCAAAGATGAAAGGTGCCGCAAACAAACTTGTCCGATATCCCAGCCCTGCCCTTGGGCATCCAAGGCATCCCTAGCCACAGATGGCCCCAAAACTATCTCTCTGCATATAAAGCCACAACGGAAATGCAGCATCAGACCCCCAGGTAACCACCGGAACCCGCCTCCACCAACTGAATTGCAGATATACATCCATTCATGTTCCAAGCAACACAACCCTTACCCCGATGTACAACATGTCTATGCTGTTCAGACACCAGTCGAATCCCACCACCAAGAAGCCCTGCCCAAAATATATTGTTCCCACCTGGATATTTTCAACTGTCCACAAGAAATAGTTGTTTTTCATTTCATTACTTTTCGGTTAAATGTTTAGTTTGTACAGCTGGTCTGAGACAGACCTAATACTGAATTCTTTAACCCATGCCAGGATGGCGTGTCTGAGATGAATTGCCTCTTATTTATTTTTTTATGTTAGTGTTACTAGAATCATATTTACCTTGGAATTATACACGTTTTTCACAATCAAGATTTTTATTCTATCAATCTTTCCAATTATTCCATACATGGAAGCTCACAAGACAAAACAGGACCCACCCCCTAATGAAGTGTAAAACATGGGGAAAAAATTGTAACATGGAGCCCCCAACACATTATCAATGCTCTATTCTGTTCTAAGTTATGAGTCTAAGCACTTGAATTCACTTTGGTTGTAATCACTTGTCTGTAAAATGATATTTGGTCAACAATTGAATGACACCGGCAAAAACTGTACTTTGGGGCTCGGACCCAGCAACCAACCCGGACCTTGTATCCTGGCATTTTTTTGCGACCTCTCTCCACCTGTTTAACCCAGTATTGATTGTTTTGTGAAGCAAAGATTAGCTCTCGGTGAATACTCGATCTTCGAAGTACAATATGGTAACACCGATCGGAGTTATTTAATCCTCTTGTTGTGTGTGTATTGCTCTATAGAAAGCAATATGTAATGGGCATTGAATGAATATTGTCTGTGGGTTGAAATCGCGATCTGGTCGAAATGCTTAGGCGCTCTGTTGTAATCACATAACTGGGGGCGCGGTGGCGTTGCGGTAACCGGTTCTCGTCAGATAACCGAAGTTAAGCAAGGTCGAGGCCGGTTAGTCCTCGGATGGGTGACCGACTGAGCGATCGATTCGGACTCCTGCGTTGTGTCTTTGGCAAGGCACTTAACCCCGATTGTCCACTTGGGGGCACGATGACGCCGTGTACTAAGGCGTACTGCACGTCGATAGTGCGCATGTCTTCAACCAATCTAGCCCAGCCTGTGCTGCAGTGCGGAGTTACGATGTTGGGGAGCTGGCAGCTGCTCGTCGTTGCTCGGTGGTTCTCTCCGGGTACTCCGGCTTCCTCCACCCGTAAAACTGTCACGGTCATGATTAGCCATTGTGCATAAGTGTGTAACCTTAAACGCCAATAAATAAATAATCACATAACTGCAAATCAACTTCTAACACAATTTCCAAAGCTTTCACTATTGTTTTCAAGCCTTTGAATGTTCCCAAATATTGCTTATGTTTCAAACACAAGGAAAGTTTCTAGTCGACTAACCGCTAGCTGCAAGCCGCTGACTAGTCGTTTCCTAGTGAAATAAAATAGAATCGTGTCACACAGAGATTCAGCATCTTTCCTTGGGGACGTGACAACCGTTACTTATTCCCAGTTCCTTATTCGACATTCGTTATCAACCAATTTTATCGGTTGATAGCGAATGTCGAATAAGGAACTGGGAATGAGTTACGATTGTCACGTCCGTTTCTCCTTTAAGTTGATATGTTTAATACTGTTACCGTGTATGTACTCGCATAAGTTGTTCTTATGTTTAAGTTGTACCTCATGTTTTTCCATCAAATACATCTCATTTTTGGCTACTACCATTGTGAACGCCATATTTAAAAAATTGGAGTTACGAGATTGTCGTTGTGGATTTGACAGCATTGATAAGGAATTAGGCGATTTCCGTTTTTTTTTAAAATTTGTCTTTCAACAAGATCTCCCGAAGAATAAAATAAATGAAAAAGAATTAACCATTATTTATTTATTTCATCCATTGTTTGCTCATGTGATTGTTCAGTTCTCAAATAGAATCGAAACGATCGCAATTTTGCAGAATAAATCCAGTTGAAAATAGAATAGGCATACAGTAAACTACACTGGTTCCGCAATGTGCTGATGAATTCTGCTTGATATTCAAATACACAAGGTTGCATTTTCGAACATTCGCAATTTATTCCCCTGTCCCGATTCAACAGCAGAATGGGATACTGACGTTAACAACTAATCGACAGGGGATTTTACAAGTCGACTAAACTTCTAATTGCACTGACGCCGGCTAGTCAACCAATGTTTCCAACGTTATAAATAATTAGGCTTCTCTGTTAGTCGTTTTGTCAGAACAAAGAGTTCCATAAGCATCACAAGAAAGTCGTCCCGCGGTAACTAACAGTCAACTGTTATGTATAAAAAAATACAAAACGAAGCTCAGGACGAAAATGCCAAGCCCACTGGGATACTTTCTTAAGAACCTAATTGAACGCACTTTAGAAACTCATTAATGGATTGAAAGAATGGAACGGACAGTCCAACAAATGCGCGTGAAATGAATTCGCTAATACGATTACTACGAACCCATAGGACTTTACTGATGATTGCGTTCGTACTAATTTCAACACCCACCATAGAATATGGCTTATGACATTTTGCTCTGTTCGTCTGTGAGGAACGTTTATGGAATATAAATTCCAAATTGTAAAAAAAATGTTTTAGCAATATCATCCAATGTGTTTCGAAAATGTCTGGAAGACTGCCCCACATAATTGTGGTTTGCGAATGTTGTCGTCAACCTACAGTATACTGGAGAACATTGCGAAGAGGTAGGATCCTGAGCATAGTTGAGAATAGCTGAGATTCGATTCGATATCGACACCATACGTCTGCTTCGAGATCGATCCCGAATCAGTCTCAAGATTCGATTTTTTCGAATCTCTCGAACTACAACTTGTTACATTTCCAACAAAAAAATAGGATAAAATTGACTCTAGACAATTCATTCATGTACTCAATTCATATTTAATTGAGGAATTGACAATGTTAATTGTTAGGTAAATGGTAAATTTTGTCCAGAACATTATCCACAGTTTTAGCTTTAGAAGGCTTAACTTGTTACTATTCACGTTCTTAGGAACGTGAATAATAACAAGTTAAGTCCTCAAAAACTAAAACTATGAATAATAGGCCTAGCTGTTTCAGCGACGGTGCTACAGAGACTATTTATTTATTGGTGTTTAAGTTTTGTGAGGGTCATCACAGTGTTCCGTAATAGCCGTTTGGTGCTATATGAAATAACCTGTCTATTACGATTCGATTCGAGATTCGATTCGATACCGATATCAGAGACACGATTCGATTAGAGATTCGATTCAAAACAAAAATGTGATCCGCAGCTCCCAAAAAGAAGGTGACATTCGACACGTAATATGAAGTTTGTCGCCGAGTAAATTCCGCATTTTGAGTACCTGTGGGTGTTTGATATATACAGATTATCACCACAGTGTGTGTCTCCGGGAATTCAGATCAAGTCGAGTTGTAGGAACAGAATAGTATTTCGACGAGCCCGTTAGAGCGAGTCGAAATGCGATTCTGTGCCTACAACGAGACTTGGTCTGAATTTCGGGAGACACACACTGTGATGATGATAAATTTATCTCACAATATTGACCACAAAATGTGTTATAATACTATTTTAAAAGGAACTTTTTCATTTGCCTTATCGATGGAAAGACGCAAATTGAAATATAGAATAACGTTCATTGATCTCCATATTTATGTCAGTGATGACGTTACACTTCAGAGAAAATTACGTCACTGAGATTCACTTTACTGAATACTGTCTTGCGAAGTGGAGCAACTGTGTGTTTCGTCAACGTGAATTTGGTTGTTACTTTTGCAATAATTACTGGTGAATTAAATATCCCTCTAGTGTAAAGGTTTATTATATTTTAAAATATGCCGTTCATCGTTTATTGAGGTGGAGTTTTCCACATTTCATAGCGAAAGCTAATCCTTCAACTTCAAGAGAGAAGCCTCGACTCGAGCGTTCCGGAAAATCCCAATAATAGGCTGTAAACCAGCCCAAGATACCGAAAAGTGCGCATAATTCAACTATTCGTTGAGTTAACTTCCCCAGTGACATTTTAGCATGCCGTGCATAATAAATACGTTATAGGGCGTTTAGGTGGCAGATACAGTGTCATATACGGCTCAGAGAAAACAATATTAGGTTCGGCTTCGCCTCACCTAATATTGTTTTCTCTGAAGGGAAAAAACGCGAAACGATCGAAAAATGATATTAATGCCGTTGTTTTGGCAACAGCAGAATCACGCGCTTGTATCAGGGGCCCTTGATACGGATTCGGAACAAGGGCCCAGATACATTAAACGTTAGTTGCGTAACAGTGCAAAAAACCCTGATTGTGAGATAAAATAAAATATTTGGGATACAACAATGCACCTAACAAGAAAATCTAAGCTCTTCTATTAGGTCAGAGTGATCGATTTTATATATTAGTCCAGAAGCTGTGGCCACTTTGGTTTCGAATGATCTTATTCGCTTTTAGGTATAAAAGTGTCTGAAAAACCCACATGTGCCGGTGTAACAGGAATGGAAGTCCGTAGGAAAATTAGTCCTAGAAATGTTAGACCTAGGACTATAATTCCGCGGAATAATAGTCCAGAGGGACTAACGTTCCTACGGACTTCCATTCCTTTTACACCGGTCTTACAAACTGCAGTATGTTAAATTACCAACATAGCCGCATGATTAACCGACTAAAATATGAAAAGAAATGGATTTTATTTCACGCCAATGCTTTTACTTTAATAAAATAGACGCTTTTTCTGCAACAACTGAAGAGAACAATATTTTTTTTTGTATTGTCCTTGAACAATACGGATCACGTGCGCGGACTATTTAACTATTTCTTTTGTTTCGTTTTGGTTATTTTTGGCAATAATTTGTGTTTTTAATACTTTTTTAGTAAACTGCAGGCGTGAAATAAATACAGAACAACATACGCGTTCGAACTGTCATTTTTCCGCACTCGATCGATTTTGGCGGAGGAATAATATTGAACTCGAAGCCTTCGGCTTCTCGTTCAATATTATCCCTCCGCCCAAATGGATCACGTGCGGTAAAAAAATGACAGTTCGAACGCGTATGCTGTTCTGTCTATGTAACACCATCATAGACTAATTTACCGTTGGAGCACAAGCTGTCGACCTTCTGGGAGCCTTTTTCAAGTGGACTGGGAAAGATAACGTTGAGCGTTATCTTTTGCCATTCCACTCGAGAAGGGCTTCTAAGAAGGCCAAAAGCTTAAGCTCTAACATTAAATGAGTCTATAAAAGTATTACAGCTCATTTCTCATCATCTTCAAACTGCATGGTGAGAATTTTATGTGAAAACGTTAGTTTTCTAGGTGAAGGTGACGCTCATTTTTCTAAAGATATTTAGGGGTAGGGCAAAACCAAATAAGCATTGTTTGCCCAATTTTCAACATGGGGTGACGTATCTTCCATGTAAGTTCAATGGCAGCAATTAGAAGAGTCTATATGCACTACATGGGGGTAGACCAATTAATATTTTCAACGTGCAACTTTGGGACTGCACGTTGAAAATACAGATTTGTCCACCCCATACATTTACTTAGCAGCCATCACACGTAATAAAAGTATGACGTATCATGTTCTTGGGCCGGGTTCTAAATGTTAAAGACAACATATTTACCTTCTGAAGTATATGACCGATATTAAACCCAATGAAAAAATAATAACAGAATTCGAGCGATGTTGAAAGATGATACTTTGTGACATAAAAGATCGCAGAAACATTTTATGATTATTCTTGCAGTTCAAACTATTTTCTTCTTCAGAGACAAGACGGAGAAACTTATTCGGTACAATCGGGTATAGACTGATTTAAGCGGCGCGAATTTCAAACTAATCGACAGTGTTCCGAGAAAACTGAAATCCTCGTCCTCTGATTGGACGAGAGCTTGTGTATTGTTTTCAGTGCTCACGACTCCAGTAGCAAGTGCTACTGTTTGACGTCACAACGCGAAATATTTGAAATGACGTTGCTGTTTCTCAATTATTTCATCAACGGAGTGACTAGCATACTGCTTCATTTTGCTGGATTTTTCACACGTCCAACAGACGATGTTTCGAATGAAGCTTTGTTTAAATTACGAATCAGATTATGGTTGCAGCTAAGGTGGAGTGACCTCGCCCTTTATCTGATTCATTGAGTATTTGTCCAGCGTTGTCGTGGAGTACCTGAGAGGTCACTTTACTAAATTTGTTATCATTAAAAGTCGACTTGTTCATTTCACGATGTTGATTTTGTTCTATGAGTGGGCCTTATTGAAACATACGGGTTATTGTAATAAATTGACGGTAACATAGGCTGAGATTTGCGGTTCGAAGTTTATGCTCAACCGAGACGCTCCGCCTCAGACCATGTTACCGCCAGTTCATCACAATAACTTATGCCACTTCTAGACTATGAAAATTGTAACCTGGAAGCTTTGATGGCCTTTTTGAATTGCGTGATCTTTTATTGTGGCTTGAAAAGTTTCATGATAAATTACCCTCGAGTTTCAACGATCGTTTTAATGTCTACACGAATCCATCAGACATGAATACATGATAATTTGGAAGAGTGCAAACGTAGAAACCACGAAGTTTTTTGAAAAATAATATTTTTTTAACTGCCGATTTCGCGGTGGCTCAGTAGGTAGAGGTGCAGGCTGCAAGCCGAGAGGTCCTCGGTTCGAATCCCACCTGCGGCAACCGCGTTGTGTCCTTGGACAAGACACTTCACCCCATTGCCCATGTGGGGGCACGATGACGCCGTGTACTAAGGCGTGCTGCACGTCGATGGTACGCATGTCTTCAACCAATCTACCCTGCCTGTGCTGCAGTGAGGAGTTACGATGTTGGGGAGCTGGCAACTGCTCGTCGTTGCCCGGTGGTTCTCTCCGGGTAGTCCTGCTTCCTCCACCCGTGAAACTGTCACGGTCATGATTAGCCATTAAGCATAAATATGTGCCTTAAACATAAATAAATAAATAAATAAATAAATAAATAACTGCTGAATTTGGATATTACGCGGGAGGATGCGGGCGATTCGTTGGGTAAAGGGTTAAATAACGCCGATCTACATTCCAACGTTTAACTAATTCTCTCTCCAAGACATACCTAACTGATAAATACCGTAATCCATATAATGCACATTAAAACTATTAAACCAACACTTCTAGACTGCTGGTCGCAGCAACTCTGGTATCACATCAATCGCAAGTAGTCTGGAATGCATTTTTGTTTGGTTCAAAAAAAAATTATAGGATACAAACCTCTTTACATGTCGCGAGACCCTACCATTATGAATATTCATCACATAACTTGCATCTAAAAACGTCGGTTCAGTTTTGAAAAATGACAGCCTGTGGAATGTTCTACTTTGTTTTGAGAATACCACCTTTATTGTGGAAGTTGTGCGCTTTTGTTTCAAACAGCTGTATACTTTAAAGTATGATCATGTGATAGAGCAATATTTTGATTCAGTAGTGGATGTGTACGGGATGCTCGGGCCCCGCTCACTAGAATTGTTTCCGTTTTTGGTGTGTCTCGACAGGACCCAAGTGAACAGTATAGATTCCCTGGGGCTTCTGCTATACTCCGCACGTGTGTGTGTGTGGGTGGGTGAAGTAATAGCACACTTTCGTATATGTGATTATTCTCAAAGATCTGTGTGATGTTTTGAATATGATCACGTTTATGTGTGACAGGGTTCAGACTATACCATTTACTTGTAGAAGGTTTCTTGTATATTTGATATAATATATTATATAAACAAATTTATTACACGCCTGTTCTATGTAATCCCCATCTACAGCAATACTAAACCGTGCGGAAAATAAAAATCTGTTCCGCACATATGTCCGGAGCGGAAATCGTTGATGGACTATTTTTAAAAAGAAGCGAAATTTCACTGGAATTTTCTACAAATTGTGCCACGCAATTACAATTCGAATCGCAAGTGATAGCTGAAAATCGTCCTCTGAGTTCCAATGTGTTCTATGTGCCAGCAGGCACATAGAACACATTGTATCTCAGGGAAGGAAAAGTCACACGTGTACCCCTCACAAATTTGGTTGGCGACAAAATGTGTTCCTTTTGTTGATAGGTGTCAAATGAATTGCTGAGTGTCCAGGTAATAATTGTTTTCATAGACGTGAAGGTGTGTAATAATCACAGAACGACACACGCGTGTGAATGGGTTAATCGATATGGCACTTGTGCCATCGCGGAAGGATAAAACTCGAGGCCTCTGGCCTCTCGTTCTATACTTCCGCGCTGGCACTCGTGTCATATCGATTAACCCACTCACAAGCGTGTGTCTATCTGTGTATTTATCATATGACTCCGTTTTCTCGGCTTATTACCGTTTCATATTTTAAAATAAATATTAATTAGTGTTACATAACACTTCTAGTTGATTTGATTTGATTTGATTGGTCAATTTCAAAAGAACGCTTTCTGATTGTTTATCACCGAAACGATCCGTATCAAATTACTGCGGTTAGGACGCTATTATCCATTCTTTAACCCTTATTATGTGTCTAAACTCGTTTTCAGAACATACCATTTACTTGGAGAAGGTTTCTTGTATATTTGATATAATATATAAAATTTCTATTTAATTACATCTGCAAAATGAAGATTTTATTTTGTTTTCTTGTCATGGATATTGTATTTCAAGCAAATTTAAATGCTGATCCTTGAAAACAAGCGATAAACACAAGTTTTATCCCATTTAGGGTCACTGTTGTGTGTACAAAGTTTCGTTGCGACTAATCATGCAGTGTAAAATACACCTATTATTTGCAAAGTCGATAGGCGATTAAGGTATTAAATACAACAGTTTAAAGTCTTGTGCATTTACAGAAGTTGTTAAGAGAGTGAATGAAAAAAATAAGTCGGGAATGTATGACAGAAACCAATTTCCCAGTTCGATACAAGCTCATGAACAGATTGCTAGTATTTTTCTGAGGGACATTCCGAGATCAACAATACTGCAGTAATAATCGGTGCACATTAAATGGTGGATTTTTAGCACTCATTCTGCATTTACACTTAAACCTTGGCATACGTACGTTATCATATCTAAGTTATGTACATCAAATATTCCCTTCATTCCCAATTAGAAAATAAGCACTCTCAAACCAGATATAGTTGGTCCGTCTCACAAATGAAAACATATGGACACCATAGGAGAGCGTACCATTGTACTGTTGGAAGTAATTTTGACAGGGGTGGGGGGTGGGGTTTAATTCAACTGTAATTGGCTGGAATAAATTTTGTGGGAAGCATTACGGCCGTGGTGTATCGATGAGTCTATGGGTACCACGAATGTTATATGAGCGTGTAGTGAATATATAGTTGTTGTGTATGTTTGCACCTGTTTATTTTAATGACCAAAGTAACTATACATAAGTATGTGTGGAGAGCCATTTTGTTGAAATAAAATGTAGCCATTATGTCTAGTGGGTGGATACAGAACAGTCGCCGTGGACTGGCGGTAATCTAATCGTGAACAGTGGTGTCCACGCATGCGTTTACCGGGTGATAAAAATCATCAGCAGCAAAATTTTAATTAATGAAGCAGCGGGTCATACCCGGCGCGTCATTACATCAGGCACTGACTTTTATTTATACGCTCACCCGTTGCATTTAATGAAAATATTTTGCTTC
This sequence comes from Pictodentalium vernedei, assembly GCA_031216915.1. Lineage (NCBI taxonomy): Eukaryota > Metazoa > Mollusca > Scaphopoda > Dentaliida > Dentaliidae > Pictodentalium > Pictodentalium vernedei. The sequence goes on from CM062295.1 coordinate 159,264,663, forward strand.
AATAAAATAGTTACCCGCGATAGTTATTTTATCATATAATCACCATCATGTCGCTCATTACGGAAATATCGTTCATAATACGTTTAATGAACCTGAGACATCAGAAATCAACGTCGCAACATTGTGATTGAGTTGGGTTCAGAAGTAAAGTATTGCATTTTTATTTAATGATCAGGCATCAATTCACGCTGAAAAATTAAGTCATATTCCCCTGTCGGTCGGCAAAACGAAATATCAAAATGATATTTAGAAATCGATATTTCATCGTAGGTTCGGATGACGAATCACATGTACTTTAAACGAGTCAGCACATCAGTAATGAATTCCAGAGTCCCAAATACAAACGAATTCGAATAATTGATAGTGACAGTGACTAAATCAATTCATTAAATCAGCGGTTTCAAAGTTTGACTTTCTCATTCACCTTCCAGCGAAAAGCCGAAATCACTTTCAAATTTCTTCAGTTCAACTTCACACGTCTTCAGTGCATTGAGTTCAAAAAAAATAAAATGACGTGTCTTGTTATTGAAAATAAGAAAGTGGTGTTTTTTGTTATTGTTCTATTTCTTCGAAACACATTGCGATTATTTCAATTCGCCAGCCTTGGTAAATCGTAAAGTTAGGGGAGAAATAAGACGGGACTACTTTTTGTGCGGATATTCACACATTCCAATGGTTGGAGTTTGGTTGTTGTAATTTTTGTATGGACGCCGGTTCGGCACATAAATTTTGCGCCTTAATGGCAAATAAAGGCCACAAATTGGAGAGTTTGTAGTCGTAGAGCATTAAATAAAAAGAAAATTCACGAAAATTTGATGAATACCGAAAATATCTCGTTCGTGGCTACAAGAAATATGAGGATCTTCACTCGCGACTGCGTCGCTCGTGAAGATCCTCATATTTCTTTGTAGCCACTCACGAGATATTTTCGGTATTCATCAAATTTTCGTGAATATCCTCTATATCTTCAGTGATATTTCTTATATTTCATTAACGGTGTACGCGATACGAAGCGTAGACGACATTTGTGAAAAATATTCCTGACTAACTAAAATGTTTCGTTTTTCATCTCGGAAACATAGGTTTTGGCCCCTCTTCGTGCTCGTTCCAACGAGGGACCGTAAGCTATGTTTACGAAGCAATAATTAGCAATTACGAAAAATAATAAAATTTTGTTGGAAAATATTGTGAACAGCGTTGGTCAGTTTTATTCGAAACGTTAGCTAAAAGGTTAAATTACACACTGTGTGATAAAATGAATGTCAAAATCGTCACGTCATGTCAATTTTAGTGAATTCGGTTCAGGAATTTCATATCAAAAGGCCACTCATTGGAGGTCATCTGTTTATATTGTTACTATCGTTATCATAATAAAGAGCATGCGCCACGCTTATACTCATCAGACATCACAGAACATGCACAGTACAATTGCCGTGGATTGGTAGTAATCCACGAGTGAGCAGTAATGTCCACGCATACGTTTACAGGTGATAAAAATCATCAGTTGCAAAATTTTAATTAATGATGCACCGGGTTGTACCCGGTGTTTCATTAATTAAATTTTTGACCGTATTCCTATAATTGGCGTTTAGAATCTAATATTATTGCGTCCACGGAAATATTGCCCACCCGTGGAAAATGACCAGTCCACGGCGGCCGTACAGTACAGTACATGTAGCTTTGTTGTAGACTGATCATCGGATTCGCCTATAAAGAAGTTCGTTTTCACAAATTGTAGATTTTGTTTCTCTCTGATCTTACATATTAAGGTGCTACATAAGTAATTAGAAATTAAGCTTGAAAATAGGTGATATGTTATTTTCGGTGGAGTCATTTTCTTGCGTTCAAAACGCGAAGCGTTGTTCATAAATATGGAGGGACAGCAAAAAAAGTGACAAATAATTATTTTGTTTTGCTTTTTTATGACATCGAAAATAACCTGTCACCTATTTTCAAGCTAACTTTCCAATACATGTATAGCATCTATAATATAGTTATCGCACAATTATAAGAAATCCTTCCTTTTGTCTGCACGGCCTGGTACTTTAAGAATCCCATCGAAAAAATAGAGGACACAGTAATATGATCACAGAAGTGGTCCTCAGTCGTGATAAGATAGTGATCTGGTCGCGACACATTTGCGGGTTAAGGTGTTTTCAAATAAAATAAATGCTCTGCCGCCATACCAACTTAGCTAACGGCATTTATGGCTAGATCATTTATGTCAAGGCGATTGAGTGCCTTAACTATTCTGCCAGCATTTGCAAAGTACATCAGTACAAAATTTCCCTTCTGTATGTTCCAAATCTAAAAAAAACCGACGTACTACAGTAACGAGATATCATTAAAACCTACAGAGGTTTATAAATATAAAAGGGTAAATTTCATTTAGACAAGATGGAACCTTTTTGCTGATTAAAAGCATGTTTAATGACAAGGTAAAATCTTTCGGAAACGACAGGTGAAGGCAGCCTAAATCACAATATTTATTTATTTATTTATTTATTTATTTATTTATTTATTTATTTATTTATTTATTTATTTGGGTCACATACTTATGCACAATGGTTAATCGTGACCGTGATAGTTTTACGGGTGGAGGAAGCCGGAGTACCCGGAGAGAACCACCGAGCAACGACGAGCAGCTGCCAGCTCCCCAACATCGTAACTCCGCACTGCAGCACACGCAGGGTTAGATTGGTTGAAGACATGTGCACCATCGATGTGCAATACGCCTTAGTACACGGCGTCATCGTGGACAATCGGGGTTAAGTGCCTTGCCCAAGGACACAACGCGGGAGTCCGAATTGATCTCTCAGACGGTCACCCAGTCAAGGACTTACCGGGCTCGACGTTGCTAAACATCGATGATCGGACGAGAACCGGTTACCGCAACGCCGCCGCGCCCCCCCCCCCCCCCCTAAATCACAATAATGAGGCCGATCGGTATAGAAGAATGCGCGGTGGCTCAGTGGTTAGGGCATTGAACTTCAGACCAAAAGATCCACGATTCGATCCCCACTAGTCGTAACGGTGTTCTGTCCTTGGGCAAGGCACTTAATCCCGATTGAACTTGTCTTCAACCAATGCTAACCTGCTGTGTGGAGTTAGTATATTGGGGAGTCGGAGAGTTGCTCGTCGCTGCTCGGTGGTTCTCTTCGAGTACTCAAGATTCCTCCACCGATAAAACGGCCTGACACTTGGTGGTCCTCGCTGTAGAAAATGTCGTTAAATCCCAATAAACAAATAAATGGACCGTAATATTAACACCACCATATTCACAATCTTAAGTGGTCACTATTAGCTCTATTGCTGTTCGTTAGTATGTAAAGAGTCGCGGAAACGCATCGTTATGAAGCTAGGTTCAAGATCACGACATCATAATAGTGCTTGCTGGCTGCCATTGCTTGTACAATGTTTGATAAATTTGTATTATACAGGGGCCAATACTAAAAAACTTTTACAATTGCATTTTCTAGAATTGTATTTTCTAGTTATGACTTTAAATAGGGTGAAATGAACCATTATCATTTTCAAATATGTGGCAAATTGCCAATTGGAAAATTGTCATATCTTTTAAAAATGCTAGTGGTCCATTTCAGTCAGTTATATTAATAGGTAAAAAAAAACAATTTTAGAAAATACTGTTGTCAAAGATGTATAGTAATGGTTCCTGATAATGTAGTCGGGTACAGGTTGTCACAATAGTGGCGATTTTCTCGATCAGTTCGCTATCTGGGGGCCAATACTTTAAAACTTTTACAGTTATATTTTTCAGAATTGTATTTTCTATTTATGGAAATTACTAATTGAAATAAACTATGTGCATTTTCAAGGAAGTGGCCTATTGCCAGATGGCAAGGTTTCATGAATGAAATATTGCAAAAACGGAACCGAATGAAGAAAAAACGACGAAAATAGAATCCGAGTTTTGGTGGCGTTACAATATCCCTACATCACTCTTTCTACTGGTAGTATTCTAAAGTGTTGTCGGAAGGAAAAAAATCGACTGGTTCGCTGCCGCTGGTCTCTATACAAATGGATAGCTAAAAAGCCCATTGGTCACATACAGAAAAGTGTCTTAGCTGCCGCCATATTAGGAGGGCGGATGATGCTTTAAATAAACAATGTGCGACAAAAAATGTTCTCATGGGTTTTCATATTTTCCGACGCCTCGCGACCCCCGATCTCTTTGTAGAGAAATTACTTTGATGTCTGCAAATATTTGATATGGAATGAGTGTTTTGGTCACACCATATTTATGAAACGAGTTTAGAGAGTTAATAAGGATTAAAGAATGGATAATAACGTCATAACCGCATTAATTTGATACAGATCGTTTCGGTGATAAACAATCAGAAAGCGTTCTTTTGAAATTGACCAATCAAATCAAGTAGAAGTGTTATGAAACACTAATTAATCTACACAGATAGACACACGCGTGTGAGTGGGTTAATCGATATGACACGAGTGCCAGCGCGGAAGTATAGACCGAGAGACCAGAGGCCTCAAGTTTTATCCTTTCGCGATGGCACAAGTGCCATATCGATTAACCCATTCACACGCGTGTGTCGTTCTGTGTTTATTACACGCCTTCAAGTCTATAAAAAAGAATTATTACCTGGTCACTCAGCAATTCATTTGACACCTATCAACAAAAGGAACACATTTTGTCGCCAACCAAATTTGCGAGGGGAACCCGTGTAACTTTTTCCTTCCCTGAGATACAATGTGTTCTATGTGCCTGCTGGCACATAGAACACTTTGGAACTCAGGGGACGATTTTCAGCTATCACTTGCGATTCGAATTGTAATTGCGTGGCACAATTTGTAGAAAATTCCAGTGAAATTTCGCTTCTATTTAAAAATAGTCCGTCAACGATTTCCGCTCCGGACATATGTGCGGAACAGATTTTTATTTTCCGCACGGGTTAGTATTGCTGTAGATGAGGATTACTTAGAATAGGCGTGTAATAAAAATGAATATGTTGATGGTGTGCGCATTTTTAGCTGCAATGCCGATTGAACATTTGCATGTTTTAGTTATTATTGACCAAAAACAAGTGCAGAGAGGAAAGTTGTTATAGTGTAACCACTTTTCGTGCAGGGTAAACACAATGGCGTTTGATGAGGTGAAGCTGTTTCGCGGTGACTACAGTCACAGCGTAACTGCTGTCACGTCATCGATTGTGTGAGCCATCGCGTTGATTTACTTAATGTCACGTAGAAAAAATGAGTGGACGGCAACAAATTTGTAGACTTCGTGGCAGGTGGCGTAATGCCCCATTCGTGTATCATTAGTCAGTCAAGTTGACGATTATAACAGGGTAGATCCTGGTATTGCCATGGTGACTAGGCTTACCCTGCGCATGCAGAACGATTTAGAACACTTTTCATCCTTGAGTGGAAGAGTGACCTGTAATGTATTACTTTACGCTGGAAACCCATTTATATTCGATTCCTAATGACACCAGACTTACAGTGCATGCAAGAAATAATAATACGCAGCCATGACAGATGATTTTCTTGAGTACAGAAAATGTCCTTGGGCACAAAGAAATAGCTTTGTGTACAACAGTAACAATATCCCACAATTAACAGAGATGAATAATTTCGACCTTTCTTGTGTTGTATTTTCTATTTTTATCACTATTTCGTTTATAAATAAACTGTTTTAAAATAGAAAACATATAATCTTATTTCTGTCACTGCGTAGGCCGTGGTAGATATTACATTGTCAGGTCGATGCTGCCGTGAGTATATCTCATAAAAAAAGTACACAGTAGCAAAATGTCAAGATGCTTTCTGTCTTACAATGGACGAAATACAGCATTTTGATAGTGAAGATTCGCTAGCCTTTTACAAAGAACTGATATCATGATGATGACATGGGCGGATCGTGGAATTAAAATATGAGGGGGGGGGGGGGTTGATGTGATCCGACAGAGTCCTACCATCAGTTAGGGACGTGCGTTTGTTTTGATTTTCAGGTGCTCTAAGGTGGCTTCTAAATGCATTCTGGCCTCCAATTGAATATCAAGGAAAACACACATTTTTCGTTGTAAAAGTTAAAATTATCAAACCATACATCACATACACTGTCACATTCTGCTTCTGGTCACAGAGCTAGTCTGTCGTGAACAAAATATGACATTCACCTATTTGCGAAAGTGACTTTCGAGAATAGGTGACTGGCACATTTTGTCCACGACAGATTAGTGATCTTTGACATCATGGGAACATCAATCGTTGGAAACGCAGAAACAAGAAACCTCTTTTTCGGAACGCAATTCGATATTTGTTAGAAAGGCCATGTCACACCACACATCTATACAAACTTTTATCAATTTGCCTCTGTTATTATAGGAGTTATGGCCCGGACCACGATGGACATCTGACCGACCCACCGAACGACCGACCCATCGACGGACAGATGCAATCCAGTATACCCCACTTTTTTCAGAAAGTGGGGGCATAATAAGTTTAAATATTATTGTAGGTACTGCGGTGTGCCACAATGAGAGCTCGACCGGTCAACTGAACTGGCCATTCGCAGATTCGGGCGAATGGCCAGTTGAGTTGACCCTGCGAATGCCAGAACCCCTCAATAAAAATTAGAACTGGGAAACATACGCGACTGGAAATATTGGCTCCCCATTAACATTAACTTCAAGTTTGGGGTATGCGATGCAAAAATAATGATACCAGGAACATACCATTTCTTCGGCCTTGTGGCGACAAAATATTCTTTTATACTTCGCTTCATTGCGTCCCGCTTTCGACTATCGATTTTGCAGACAGTGGATACTTGCAGACGTGACTGTCGTCAGTTCTATAAATAACCGATATTCTGCGAATTCTAAAAGAGGATCATGTCCCTTATTTGGCAACGTGATGTCATTAGTTAAGGAGGGGCGTTACAGGACAAGATTGTGTGGAATAAGAGCATGACTTTTTTTAGTAGGCTCGGGGAGGGGGAGGGACTAGTCCCCCTAGTCCCTACCTCTGGATCCGCCCTTGTCAGATGAAACTGAAAACTGTAAAATGCAATGGGGCAAATCTTTTTTAGATTTTCCAGTGGTTTTCATTTCTTCATTGTTACATATATTTTAGCTTCGGAACGTAATAATAATAAAAAATCAGGCCCTCAAAGATTTGGAGTAAAACAAATTCCATTTCGGTAAGTGTAACTGCACTCCTTACATCCACATGTAGCACAACTCTGAAAATTCCAACTGTATTTTTATTCATAAATTCCCAACAGCTTGACGCACATCCCTATTGAATAATTTGTTTTAACACTGTGCTTTACGGGATATGGATGATGTGTTTTCTGTCTATCCTGTTTCCAATCAAATGTGGTGCGTGAAGAGGTCAGCATAAGCGTTGTGGCCTTTTCTCAAAAATCCAATCGTTCCTGAACCTACAACATTGACATGCAGAAGTAGTAGGAGAGCGATGAACCATCCCAATGCAGAGGATCTCATATGTAACGTCATAGTCACGTGATCTAGTTACGTCATGTTTGGTTGTCATGGTAGCGTGAGTGGCCATCTTGTGACGTTACCTCCATATTGATAAGTGGTCTTAGTGTTCATGCACATCGCGTGTTATTAGGGTGATACGTGGTTCCATCGGTTATTTTGTATACTGGAGGCCGCCATTTTGGTTTCTAGGATTGCACGTGGTTGCTATGTTAGCCAAAACCTTCTTAAAACCACCAAAAACTACCGAAACGGAGTTGGCGTAGCCCTATTTAGGGCTTAAAGAGCAGCATGTAATGCAATAGGTGCGTTCGATTCAATGTGAGTAGTTTTCTGGTTCGGATACTTCGTAGAATTCCCAAATAGACACCACAACTATTTTACTAGTTCGGATTTTCCCCCAAATCCTTCTTGTTATTCCGATTCTTTCAGAATCCCCTGCTTCGATCTATGCTATCGTTTCTGTCTACCCGACCCTGTTCGTTTGTTCTGGAATATACTTCTGTAGAACAGAAGAGCCTATTAAGTGGAACAGTTTTGCTTATTGTTACTATTTTTAGCTTTTTTGGCATGTTGAAGCTAGTTCTAATCCTATTTCGAATACTCTTGTTCGTGTTTAGTTTCATTTATCCAATCGGTTCACTTTACTGCAACTAACTAACCAATCAGATTGCTTGATTTCCCATAATCTGAATCAAACCATCAAGAATTATCTCGCTTGTGTACACCGAAGGCCTTTACGATTCTCAAACCCAAAAAGACAATCGAGCAGTAACCGGAACACGTATTGCTCGAACACCTCGAATATTGAGCAAATGGGCTATAGAGCCATTGCTCGATCAGTGACTCCACATACTGCTCTACGACTCATTTCGGAAAAAAGGATTACATAACCACAGTCGTTTACAAAAAGGAATTCCGAAAGTGGGATACCTAGAAACTGGGTTGATGATTTCCCATAATAGGCTATCGAGCAGTTACTGAAAAGTCATTGCTCGAATGACTCGAATCCCATCGAGCAAATGAGCTACAGAGCATTTGCTCGACCGAGTGACTCCACATGCGACTCTTATCTTCATCTCGAAAAATTCTGTAACCACTGACGTTTCCCAAAAAGGGATTCTATAGCGATTACAAAAAGTGGGATTCTATAAGTGGGATTCCAAGTTCATGTACGGCTCTTTTACAGCTCCTATACACGTACTTTTAGCATCGGCATCCACCATGTCGTATGCAGTCTGTCCTATGATTAGCTTCCATTGTATTCACCTAATAGTTCAGTCGTCTGCATCCCTTACAGCTTTGTACGATTACAGTTGACTTGTGTCATTACAACAGGCTTGCTGACTGTCTCCGATTGCTCGAATGACTTGAATTTAATCGAACAAACAAGCCATGGAGCAATAGCTCGAACGAGTGACTCCACATACGACTCTTATCCTCATCTCGAAAAAAGGGATTCTGTAACTAACAAACTCGTCGATATATGCAAAGAGACGAGGTCGAGACTTCAGTACCTCATCTCGGAAAATATCTCGTGAGTGGCTACAAAGAAATATGAGGATCTTCACGAGCGACGCTCCTCATATTTCTTGTAGCCACGAACGAGATATTTTCGGTATTCATCAAATTTTCGTGAATTTTCTTTTTATTTAATGCTCTACGACTACAAACTCTCCAATTTGTGGCCTTTATTTGCCATTAAGGCGCAAAATTTATGTGCCGAACCGGCGTCCATACAAAAATTACAACAACCAAACTCCAACCATTGGAATGTGTGAATATCCGCACAAAAAGTAGTCCCGTCTTATTTCTCCCCTAACTTTACGATTTACCAAGGCTGGCGAATTGAAATAATCGCAATGTGTTTCGAAGAAATAGAACAATAACAAAAAACACCACTTTCTTATTTTCAATAACAAGACACGTCATTTTATTTTTTTTGAACTCAATGCACTGAAGACGTGTGAAGTTGAACTGAAGAAATTTGAAAGTGATTTCGGCTTTTCGCTGGAAGGTGAATGAGAAAGTCAAACTTTGAAACCGCTGATTTAATGAATTGATTTAGTCACTGTCGCTATCAATTATTCGAATTCGTTTGTATTTGGGACTCTGGAATTCATTACTGATGTGCTGACTCGTTTAAAGTACATGTGATTCGTCATCCGAACCTACGATGAAATATCGATTTCTAAATATCATTTTGATATTTCGTTTTGCCGACCGACAGGGGAATATGACTTAATTTTTCAGCGTGAATTGATGCCTGAGCATTAAATAAAATGCTTGCCTAACCTCCTCCACTCTCTCAACTGATTCTGAAAAACGTTTGCCGGGGGGTGGAAAATCATTGGATCGGACTCAACAAGCTCGTTCCAATGAATGGTCATAAGCTATTTTTCAGGCAATTTGTTGAAAAATATTACATTTGAATGGCAATTTTTGAGCCAAGCGCCAGCCGATTTTGAATTTTACGTTACATAAAGTGTTCATTATAAGGGTTAGACATTCGAAGATGTGGCAGAGCTTTCTCAACATTTGCAACACCATGTTTCCACTGCTTTATCCAACTATTTCTTATCTTTAATTTCCATAATCCCCTTAAGAAACTGTAAGCATTCCCCTCCGTAGGTAATACATCGTGGAGATGATCTAGAATTAGGAAACCAGAAGTTAAATTTAATTTACAATACTGTGCTATATTTAACCCTTTACCCAACGTAACGGCCAAAACCGGCCAGCGCTATTCTCAAAAATCGTCAATTAATTTTAAAAATATTTTCATTTTTTGTCTCAAAAACATAGGTTATGACCCCTCGTTGGAACGAGCTCGTCGAGCTCGTTTCAACGAGGGGTCATAACCTATGTTTTTGAGGCAAAAAATGAAAAAAATTAGTTATTCAAGAATTTTTTTTGCAAGTGTCGTCTGCTTTTCATGTTAGGTAAAGGGTTAAAGGAAGGGAGATACAATCATATTGAAATTCGTATTTATTGTGACCGTTCACTGCCGTTTTGTAAACCAATCATCAAACAGCATATGTTACCAGAACGAGGCCGTCCTCGTGCCAGACCTGTTGGGACACTTTGAATAAAAGAATGTCAGCTGATTTTGTATCCTCATATTTTGACAATATCCATCGAAAGAACAGATTGAATGTTTTTCGACTTTATTCAAATTGCTCAATGTTCAACAGCCACGAGTTCGGAACATAAATATTCAAAAGGGATAGGTACACGTGACTCTACTAGACCGCATAATAAGGCAACGGCAAGTGTGGCATAGAAATTCCTCTATTTTCTTGTATACTGAAGCTTTTGATTTGTTCTGTTTATGAGCAGAGTGAAGTCGGAGTGGAATTGCCTGGAATTTTCATGTTTCTTTAATTCATTGTACATCACATTCGAATTGATTCTTACTACAAAAAAGATGAAAATTTGAATAATATCATTAATTCGTCCATTCCTTATAGACTTATTTTCAAATTAAATACACAATATTGATTTCATTAATCACTTATGCTGGTCAATCTTCTTTTATATATATATTGCCATCTATGAATATATATAGGAATAAAAATAGGCCCATTGAGAATTCAGAAGACAAAAACTTCAGTATTTGTGTGCGGCGTCATTTGTAATCGCTGTGGCGAAACTTTTTGTGGAACTAAAATGCTGTCGTAAACGCAATTTTCCAACTGACTCTCTTGATTACAAGGACTGGTACATGTATGATACAACGTAATACGTTGTATCATGCATGTACCAGTCCTTGTAACGTATGACTGTATCACGTGTCTTCCACTCTGCTCTGAGTTTAAGTCTACACTTTCATTAATTTTCATAGAAGTTTTCACTCCCACAATTAATGGGTCTGCACTGTCACCGTCACACACAATACCGTGATCATAAAAGCGGACAAATAATTTCGATTAGATGGCGACTCATTCGCGATCCGAGCAAAGTCCGTTTTTCCGCCCCACAGCAAAGTAGAATCTTATCCGTCGGGAGAGAAATGCAGGAACATTGAATGTGATATAATATTTTTGCTTGTTTTTCGGGATTCTGTCTTGGTTTTGCAATGTTTTATTTGTGAAACCTCGCCCACTGATGCATAAGTGTGTCACAACCCAATCGCGGTCTAATCGAGAAAAAATCCACTGTACAGAAACTCATGATAGATGTCTCGGGAAAAGTCTGTGGCGTGAGTAATCTTACTAAAAACGTACCCTCATGGGATAAAATGAAGAGTGTATTTTGGGTTCACCTACAATTTAAAACTTGCCAGGTTCGGGTATGCATGTAAAGGTGTACAGTAAGTGGAGAGTGTATTGTCACTAAATCACCCACAGAGTGGAGATTCCACCAAGCAATAATTGCAAATAATTGCAGATTTGTTGCAAAGCACAATATGAACAAGTAAAGTTCCAGCCAATGGACCTCCGGGTTAAACCCGGAGGTCCATTGACTGAAACATTACTTGTGTTTTTTGTCCATATGTACAGAATTTGAAAGTGATACTTTGGGAGATCACTCCACTCCACGAGTGATTTAATTACAGTCCGCTCTCCACTTAGTGTATCTACGAATGTTAGTGCAGATATAAGATGTTAGAGGTGACATCTGGGTGAAACGACACCTAATGTTTCAAATTACAGAAGTTGCATGTTAATTAACTGTCATTTGAATTTTTATTGACAAGTTTTTATATTTCTATACATTTCATGAAAATCTTCTGCAAAAAAACTTTTCTACTAAATCCGTATTAATGAAATGTGTAACAAAGCATTAAATGAACAAAAGAAAGACCCTTTGATAACGGCTTGACTTTGAAACATTGCTTTTCATACTAAACAAGAATTGGATTTGTTTCAGTTTATTTCATGATCTTGCAATCATGGACCCCTCTCTTTTGTTGGAGATCTTCAACAAAAACTCGAAAGCCAGTCTAAAAGTGCAAAGAAACTACGTTACAAAAATACACGGAAGAGTCAACTTGAGCCGTTTACAGTTTTCCTGGAGAGTATGAAAAGTAAAGACGAGAAACAGTTTGATAAGGTAATGCAAAAACGGTGTTGCCCCCGTGGGGAAAGATCTGACATATCTTCGAATGCACAAACCTTAAACTGAACCCTTTATTTAGCTTAAAAAACAAAATCTGTTGGGGCGTTGCACCAAACTGCCATTCAAATGTCACTTTAAAAAAGATTTTGCCCACAAAACATCCACTTAGGACCATTCATTGGAACGAATTCGTTCCAATGAGGGCCCATAAGTTATGTTTTGAGGCGAAAAATGGAAATTTTTATTATGAAAGATTTTGTAGCAAGTGCCGTTTGTTGTTGGTGGTAGGTAAAAGGTGAAAGAGGCGAATAATGAAAACTACATTGTGATTTTTAAAACGTGGAGAAAAGAGTACAACTAAAACACACTCGAAGTGGAGTTACCAATGGAATTCCGGGACCCCCCTCCCCTCCCCCAAAAAACCCAAAACAAAACAACACAAGCAGATTCCTATCTAGTGGGTGTCCACGTTCAACTAGGTGTAACACATTGAACCCGAGAGAAAGCTTTTCCTTTCCGAGATACGTCTATCCCACACCTTAAGTAGGGTGGCTGCTCTGTTAAGGGGTGGGGTAGAGCAATCAATAGCATGCACGTTGAAACTATTAATTGGTCTACCCCCAAATTATAAATATGGACTATTCCATTGAATTACAGTGAAGATACCACCAGGGCTCAAAGGGTAAATATTCGGGTTCAAACCAGCTGCCCATTGTCTGAATATTTGCTTGTGCTTAGTTATCCTGACAAAGAATATCGACTTATCTCCCCTGAAATTATTTGACGGGCGAGGAAAGTCCAAATAAGATGCACGTAATTGTCGGGAAAACACCCACAGCATAAGTAGAATATAAAACATAGTTTCATTTTGTTACTTTTAATATACGAAAACAACAGACAGCTCTCGAAGCTGTCTGTTATGTTCGTTCATTAAAAGTTACTTAAGAAATAACTGTTGTTTTCCTTCGGTTTATGCGATATGAACCGAAAATTTTCAGCACAAGCTTCATAACTCGCGTAGCGAGTTATGATTAAGCTTGTGCTGAAAATTTTCGGTTTATATCGCATAAACCGAAGGAAAACAACAGTTATTTCTTATAATTTAATCCGGCTGTAATACTAAAACATAAAAACTTTTAATTTTCGCATAAGACAACAGCAAACTTAGGAAAGTGTGCCACAAACAGGTCACGTCAATCATTGTCAAATTGTTTGTTGTTTTGGTTTTCGATCGCAGACAACAGATATTTAGCAAGTCACGTAACAATATCATTAAAAACACTTTTTTAAGTTCCCCCAAAATCATGTTTGGGTATATGATCTTTTATTCGTCTCCCACTTCGGTATATTTTATGAAATTCAATTGTTCCTGCGAAATTATCATTATATTCTCGCTGACTGGAGGCGATGAAAAATCGATCATTGATCTTCGTTTACAAGCTTGTTATCCATCTATCAGTCTGCCATCACGCTCTCACGGTGACAACTGGATTGAGTGGGCGGGGCTTCAAAGTTGGGTCAGATGTGCGAACGTGTAGCGACATTCCAAATCATGACGTGATTTGGTTTATACGATTTTGACGACTTTCACGCTGTATGCTTTCAACCAATCAAACGCAGAGGCGGGGCAAATGATCAAATTATAAAACTTTTATGGCAAGTTAATTAAAAGCAACTAAGTAACAGACCACTTTGGCTCTTTGTTTAGCGAATCAGTAATGTGAAAGTTTTTATTCTTCCCAGGAACAAAATAGCAAATCTTCCCCTCTAGACTATGCCCTTGTATGACCGTGCCAACCACACACCCAATTTTAAATGCTTCCTACGGGCCATGCCATGAAGACTACTAGGCCCGAGCTTAGTGACAAGAGCACTTGATATTCCTGTTCTGGATGGGGTGAATTCGGGGATGTGATTTAGGTTGGGGGGGGGGGGGGTCCATCATAAATCGTTGAGGGTTGCTGGGCAGCTGGATTTCCTAACCTGAGCGTTTGGCGTCGCCGCCTATAAATTCTTCATGGCCCACAAGATATTGTCCCAGAATACCCTGACAGACCTGACTTAATCTGCTACACTAGAGAATTTGGGGATAATACATGGTGCACCGTTTTTTTTACAAATAATTCATGTTACATACACAACCATTTCGTAACACGTGAGGTCAGTGAAACAGGACACTTTTAAGACTAAGAGTTTGTTTGTAAAATATAAATGTCCAAATTATATGAGAGTATTTTTTACTGACAAAATACTCGTTTGTGCTCACATGTATGTAGAATTAGAGACAGTTTAGAAGGGGCGTTCTCCGGTTCTGCTCCCTTCTGAAATAGCCACTGGAAGCAGATTGAACTCTCATCTAACATTAGTATCCATTTATAGAGTTTGGTGATCAAAAGAAAGATGAATGGGAAATCTGGCTCAAAAGCGTAACGCTAGTAGAGCCAATCGACAAGAACGTATAAACTTGGAGGGAGAGTGGTGGCGCTAGAGGCATACACGCCCAAATAATTTCCAGAAATAGTTGAAAGAAATCAAAGGATATTTATCCCCATATTTTTACACTATAGCAGTTTCACCAGATTTTCGGGATGGAGAGGAGGAGGCGGTCCTTCACGACTCAGATACAGTCCTCTTATTCTCGCATTTCTCTTTTGTGTTCCTGTCGTTGCAATCTTATTGGGAATTACCAGGAACGGGTGCACTGACCCTTTCCTCTTAAGTTGTAACCGAGGACTCCCTTGTATGACTTGCCTCTTCCACGGCATTTGAAGTCGAGAAAAGTGCATATGCTGCACCCATATTTGACATGGGCCGAAACGTTTCATCCTGGTGGAAGAAACATGTTAATTGTTGGTTCTAAAGGTGCGTTTATCTCAATATAGATGTGTTTTAGTATAAAAAAATACCTTCGTGTATTGTATTTCTACCATACAACTAGGGTTTAATCCCTGGAACGGGAATTTTCTGGTTCTCATTTTGGAAAGGCAGTCACGATACCAGGAATTTTCCGGTTGTCGTTTCTGAATATCAGTCCCGATACCCAGGAGATTCACAGAACAGAACCGGGAATCAAATGTTGCGTTCCACAACCTTTGATTCCCGATTCTAGTCTGTGAATTGCCCAGGCAATTAGCACTCACATTTAGAACACTTAACCGGGAAATTCCCGTTCGCGAGATTAAACCATAGCTCCAATAACAATGCTGGTCTCGGAAGAAATTGATATTCGTCATAATCCCATAAACTATAATACGCAATCATTGTTACCATGGTCTAAACATTTCCCGAGTATCGTGATTGACTTTCAGAAACTGGAGCCGCAGACCTGTTGACACAACAAGCATTAGCAGACTTTCGATAATAGTCCGGCCGCCAAATGCCAACTTTCTGCCCAACCTCAAAATCGCGTCCAAAGTTTTTTTCTGCGGTTTCTGGTAGAGGGAATCTCCTGATTCAGAAAAGGTTTACTGGACGTCTGACAGGATTGTGCAATTAGATATTCGTCGCAGAAAAGGGGTACCCAATTTCAATTCGCATAGTTAGCCTAGGTTCTGAAATTCTCATATATACGGAGTAAAAAAAAGAAAGTATAATGGAAACAAATGTGAAAAAAAGCATAAAGGATGAAATATAATAGTTCTAACGTTGCATGTTTAAGGACAAGAAGTCGTGCAAAGAGTTTAATGACATGTTGTTGTTGTCCACCCAACTGTATACAATTTTGCTACGGATTTCAAAATAGCACGTGCTACCCCAGAATGTCAAATTGAATGGGTGACCGACAATTTTCTTTGTGTTATGTTGTGCTAGACAGCCTGGGTTATTGAGGAAACATGCTAGTTTTTGTCTTCCGACATTTTAAAAAATGCCAAGGTTAACCGAAAATCAGAGGTTGTGTGCCATTGGTATGCATAAGGCTGGGATACCTCCAGATGAGTTCGCTGCTGAGTTCGGAGTCACTGTGGCCACTATTTACCGTCTCATTGGAAGGTACAGAACCACTGGATCTACTGCCGACCGACAGCGTTCAGGTCGACCAAGAGTTACGACCCCTGCACAAGACCGACACATCAGGACGTCTCACTTACGGGATCGCTTCCTTCCGGCGACGAGGACAGCAACAATTACTCCTGGTAGAACTAACAATAGAATCAGTGCACAAACTGTCCGCAACAGACTCGCTGAACACGGCATCCGAAGTAGGCGTCCATACCACGGGCCAATCCTGTCATCGTACCGTCAGAATGGAATGGGTACGTCAGAGTGTCCGTTGGACTCAGCAGCGTTGGAGCACAGTTCTTTTTAGCGATGAATCACGATTTTGTCTACGGCGCGCTGATGGTAGCGCAAGAGTGTATCGCCGACGAGGAGAAGGGTTTTCTGATGCCTGCGTGAGGGAATGCGACCGTTTCGGCGAGGGTAGTGTAATGGTTTGGGTAGGAATTTCCTTGCACCACCGAACGCAGTTGACCTTCATCGATGGGAATCTGAATGGACAGCGATATAGGGACGAAACTCTTAACGCTGTTGTTGTCCCGTTGTTCAACGCTAACGTCGGATTGCAGCTATTCCAGCAAGACAATGCCCAATGTTACGTGGCACGTATCTAACGTGACTTTCTTGAGGAGCAGAGCATCGAACTTCTTCCCTGTCCCCCCCCCCCCCCCCCCCACACACACACTTTCGCCAGATTTGTCGCCAATCGAGCAGCTTTGGGATCATTTGGATCGTCGGGTACGACTTCATGAGCTTCAGACGTTAGGCGATTTACGTAATGTTCTAAGGCAAGAGTGGAACGCAATACCACAGGGTGACATCCAGAGGCTTATCAGGTCCATGCGCCGTCGATGTCTTCTTATCCAATAGGCAAACGGTGGACATACACGCTATTGAAAGCACGTGTGAACATTTCGTTTCACCCCATGTCTGAATTGCGACGTCCTGATGCTGGCAACAGTAAGAACATGAAATTATGCAAATTCATACAGCTAGACTCGAAATATGAATTTACAATAATTTATTTGGGATTAAAGTCGATAATACTAAAAAAATTGCTCCTCAAAGTTTATGATATTTTCTTTTTTGGCTCAGTATATAATCGGCATTTCCTTGAAAAAATCTAGAAGTTTTACTCATGCAGACACAAATGACATTATTCAATGCATAAATAAGTGCATGTTCGCCAGAAAACTGCTATCTTGTTTTGAAACAAGCGTTTTATGAATAGCAGTTATAAATTAATAAAGAGCCTTTACAAGAGACATCAATTTGGAACTTCAAGGCACTCGACATGACAACGGCCGATCAGGAAACTATTGCCACTTCTATGAAAAAGAACCAACAGCTGACGTTGAATTTTGGACAGAGCTTTACAGTTTTTACAGCTGGTCAGCAGCTGTATAAAATCGGCATGCAGGTATTGTGGGCGTCCCGGACGGCTTTCCATATTTTGTTCCCCGTTTAGGAGGTATGCATCTAATGATGAGCTTCATCGGTTCCGTAGGAAACCAGATGTTGAAGTTTATGGTAAGAACTTCATATACCCCATTGTAATCGGACTACTATCAAGCTCTCGCAACTTCGATGTTAGGGGACTTCTCTCGTTCGAATTGTCGCCACTGCCTACATCACTCTTTGAAGAGAATGGTGACATGCGGATTGCTAAATCAAAGTCGGATTTAAAAAATAAGACGATGATTGTTTCGTCTAACGGAACGGTTGGCAGGAGGCATACAACAGTAGTGATAGATGGTTGTGCATTGTTGTGGATTCCACATTGGCCAGTTTCGGGCAAAACGCACCAAGCGACAGTTATGGACTTTGTCGAAAAGTTTAAATCAGCACTTGCAGTCAAGTGACGTCTATTTGATCTTCTGATGAACAGAAGGTTGCAGTTGTGCTTGCAAACGACATCAATGTGTACGTTTTGTTGCTGCATCACGACTTACAGCAGAATTTAGCTGCTCCGATGATTATGGAATCCCCTATTCACGGTCGAACGTGTATTGATATACGGAGAACTGTCAAAGCTAATCGGCTACCATCCCAGATTTACTCGCTACTTATGCCAGTTTGGGCTGCGACACAGTTGGGAGCCTGTTCGGGATAGGGAAGGATCGAATATTGAAAGTCCTCCAAAGCGGAGCTTCGTTGAAATCTTTGGGTGAGGAAGACGCTGAGTTGTCAAATGTATTCAATCAAGCAACCCACTTTATTTCTCTCTGTTACGGTTCCAAGGTAGCCACACCAGTGGCTGATGTGTTGTTTTCAAAATTCGGGAATCCCACGGCAACTAATGGACCGAAGCTTTGTTCTCTGCCTCCTACCACAGCGATCTTCGGGGAAAATATCAAAATATCACACCTTCAGACATGTGAGTGGAAAAACGCTCTTCAATGGGGATCTCCAAATTTAGATCCTTATCAAATATGGCTTCTAGAAGGAACTAGAGACTTAGTCGCTCCACCCCATAACAGTTCCGTACGATGTTGCGCCACACTAGGGTCACACTTGGGTGTTGCAATGAACAAACAAGGTTAGCAGGTACATCAGCTATGAATAGCACTGATGTATAGAATCACCAAATACCCAGAACATCCCTTCAAATTGTACATAGGTCCGGGTGCAACCTCTAATATGCGCCTCGAAATGGTGATGTCACTTTAAAAGTGGACATTTAAAATTTCTCAAGGCTGCTAGACGTCCAATATACTTTTTCGTAGTCAGGAGATGTTACACATTCCATCGATACAAAAACTCTGGACGCCCTCGATTTAGAACAAGAAAGAACTTCCGGTGGAATATTCTCACACCTTGATATAACTTTGCTATTATTAAAACGCAGACTTTTCAACACAAATAGAAATGTTTTAGACAAAGCATTCTCTTTTGTATCGATTAGCGGATAATACGCGACACTTTTTTCCCAAACAGTTATCCTACCTGGATAATTTGTGTCTACAACATTGATCGGTGTTAAAAGGCCGTCGAGTTCAAGTGCTAGTCTCAGTGCGGCTGAACCAAAACAGTCCTGAAATGAAACTTATAGTTTGTACGAAAGATTTGTTATGTTATAAATTTTTTACTGTAAAGCGTGTTGAAACTCACTTTCTTCTGGCAAGGAACTCGACTTTTTATATATCTGGACCGAAAATCTACTTGTCTTTATTTATAGTTCTCACGGAGTAACTTGGTACTCAATTATTATTTATTTTGGTTTAATGACACCAGGGTCACCTTGTGTCGGACAGTTTTACCGAGGAAGCCGGAGTACCTTGAGAGAACCACTGAGCAGCGACTAGCAACTGTCAGACTCCCCAACGTATTCACTCTGCACTAGCAGAGTCGACAGTGATTGTGTGCCATTAACGTGTGGTATGACTTACTCAGCGCCACCGTGCCCACATGTGGGTAATCGAGATTAAGGGCCTTTCCCAAGGAGAAAATGCAGTTAGCGCTGGTCAGGATCGACCCGTCTACATTCGGTTTACAGTCCATTGCTCTAACCACTGAGAGAACCACCGAGCAGCGACGAGCAACTGTCATACTCCTTAACGTACGCACTCCTCATAAGCAGGGCTAGCATTTGCTGAAGACAAGTGCACCATCGACGTGCAGTACGCCCTAGTACACAATGCCACCGTAGCATCACGTGGGCAACCGGGATTAATTGCCTTGCTCAAGAACACAACGCAGTTATCCGATCGAATCGTGGACCTTTGAAGTCCAATGCTGTAACCACTGAGCCATCGCACTCCCTACATGAGCGTAGTAGGCTAAATCACAGTTTTTGCACCAGCGGATAGACTTCCCGTTTTTTATCTCACAATCGGGGCGTTTTTGCACTGTTACGCAACTAAAGTTTAATGTATCTTGGCCCTTGTTCCGAATCCGTATCAAGGGCCCCTGATACAAGCGCGTGATTCTGCTGTTACCAAAACAACGGCATTAATATCATTTTTCGATCGCTTCGCGTTTTTCCCTTCAGAGAAAGCAATATTAGGTGAGTTGAAAGCGAACCTAATATTGTTTTCTCTCAGCCGTTTATGACACTGTATCTGCCAACGAAACGCCCTGTAACGTATTTATTATGCACGGCATGCTAAAATGTCACTGGGGAAGTTAACTCAACGAATAGTTAAATTATGCGCACTTTTCGGCATCTTGGGCTGGTTTGTAGCCTATTATTATGGTTTTCCTGAACGCTCGAGTCGAGGCTTCTCTCTTGAAGTTAAAGGATTAGCTTTCGCTATGAAACGTGGAAAACTCCACCTCAATAAACGATGAACAGCATATTTTAAAGTATAATAAACCTTTACACCAAGAGGGATATTTAATTCACCAGTAATTGTTGCAAAAGTTGCAACCAAATTCACGTTGACGAAACACACAGTTGCTCCACCTCGCAAGCAGTATTCAGTAAAGTGAATCCCAGTGACGTAATTTTTCTCTGAAGTGTAACGTCATCACTGACCTCAATATGGAAATCAATGAACGCTATTCTATTTTTCAATTTGCGTCTTTCCGTCGATAAGGCAAATGAAAAAGTTCCTCTTGAAATAGTTTTATAACACATTTTGTGGTCAATATTGTGAGATAAATTTATCATCACCGCAATGTGTGTCTCCGGAAATTCTGATCAAGTCTCGTTGTAGGCACAGAATTTGCATTTCGTCTCGCCCTAACGGGCTCGTCGAAATACTGTTCTGATCTGAATTTCCATAGACACACGCTGTGGTGATAATCTGTATGTATAAACCACAAATATTCTTATGGAGTCCTCAAGTTCTAAGGCAGCACGACATCAAAATTCGTTCCTTTAATTTTTTTTCTTCAAATTTTTCAAAACAATCAACAGAACCATAGTATGGGACGCGTCATTGGAACGAACTCGGTGAGCTCGTTCTAGTGAGGTGTCACATGATATGGTTTTGTTGAATTATTTTGATTTTTTTTTTAATTGCTCAATTTGTAAATTACGGCGCGGATGCGGCCGATTCGTTAGGTAAATGATTAAAAGACGATGTCCTTTCAGCAGAAAATATTATTTGAATTATTTAAAAAGTATTCCAGTTGTCGGAGGACAGTTTAAGTCATTTGCGAAATCTGTTTTGAATAATCCACATATGAATTCACTCAATGTTACAAAAAAGAACTTAGAGGAAGCTCGTGTCTGAATTCTCTGCACACCTGAACCAGAAACAAGAAATGTGTATTTACCCTCTGGACACTCGTATCAAAATATCACAACATGAAGCTACAAAGTTTTCCCAGGAAAAGGAAAAGGGAAGTTAAGCAAATCAGTCGTTTTTTGATAAACCTCATTCAACTTTGTCAAACAGGATTAAATTGATTAAGTCCGTATTTGCATTTTGGGAAAAATGTGCTGCTTGAAATTTCGACATTTCGTCCGGTGAAAACGATCTACGATTCTTTATATTCAAACACCGATATCTGCGAGTTCAAAAAATTGTACATGCATGTATAGTAACTACCCATACACATACACCCGGATGTTGATGATTAACTATATCATACGCATCTCAACAAATGTGGCCATTATATATATACAGACATGTGTATCGCTATCATTCGGTTAACTGATAGGTCTCAGCTCCACCATCATTTAATAGGGTGGCTGTTAGCCATGAGTAGCGGTCTATCAGAGAACAAGTGCGGTGGTGGACCGGAGAAATTACATTAAAATGGTTTAACTATTATGCATTGCCCTTGTGACAGGAATGGAAGTCCGTTGAAAAATTAGTCCCTCTGGACTATTATTCCGCGGAATTATAGTCCTAGGTCTAACATTTCTAGGAATAGTAGTCTGGCGGACTACTATTCCCAGAAATGTTAGACCTAGGACTATAATTCCGCGGAATAATAGTCCAGAGGGACTAATTTTCCTACGGACTTCCATTCCTGGTACACCGGCATGCATCTACCCCAACGCAGCCACGTCGTAGTATCTGGCAGTGCTTTGAGTTCCTTGAGGGGTGGGGGGGGGGGGGGGGGGGAGGTCCTTGAATATCTGAAGCAAATTAGGCAAGGAGTTGTTAACATGAAATATTATTTTATTTTTAGTTTTGGTACGAATGCGGTAGCAGACTTTCGGAAACCATTCACGCTTTCCATCATACACTCGAACCTTCATTTTGGTCAATAATTGATGAATATTTATTTAAATTCTATGAAATTTCAGACTCGGGATTCTTATAGTATATTCGTTTGTCGTTACTTTTATTACATGCCTGTTCTATGACATTCCCATCTACAGCAACACTAAACCATGCGGAAAATGAAAATCCGCTCCGCACACATGGGCGGAACGGAAATCGTTGACGAACTATTTTTATAAAGAAGCGAAATTTCACTGGAATTTTAGACAAATCGTGAGCCGCAACTACAATTTCAATCGCTAGCGATAACTAAAAATTGTCCCCTGAGTTTCGATGTGTTTTAAGTGCCGGTAGGCACAAATAACACATTCAAACTCAAGGAACTAAATAGAAACACGGGCTTCCCTTGTAAATTTGGTTGGCGATGAAATGTGTTCTTTGTGTTGATAGTTGTCAAATGAATTGCTGAGTGTCCTTCTAATAATTGTTTTGATAGACGCGAAGGTGTGTAATAAACGCAGAATGGCACGCGCGTTTGAATGGGATAACCGACATTTTTGAAGTGCTCTCTTAGTTACGTATATAAAATTTATTTGCCCCGAAAAACAAATGCTTAGATTAGATGTATACTTGTTCGGACCTCCAACAAATTTACCCCGGTCATTCCACCAAGCCAAGCCACTACAGATATACGATTGGTCAAGGTTTTATTTACGTTTGTACAAGTAATGTGCCTGCAACTTTTTTACAGAACTTTTCATCACATTTTGTACTTGAAGAATACGAAGAAGCCTAAATTATTGAGCGAATCATTGTTAATCTTTTGTTGTTAGGCTCGCTGTGAACCTCAAATTAAAGAAAGAATATTGAAGAGTTAGTGTTCATTTTTAAATTTTTTACCCAACACGAAGAACAGACGTTATTGTACAAATAATTCTTGAATACCGAAGTTTTTTTGTTATTTTTAACCTCAAAAACCTAGTTTATGATCTCTTATTGGACCGAGCTCGTCCAGTTCCAATGAGGGTCTTGGGTTATGTTTTTGAGACAAATAATTAACAATAATAAAATTTGAATAACGAATACTATAATTAGCCTAACCCTTTACCCAACGCAAACGATTTCAAAATTGATTATTTTAAATATCATTTTTTAAATTTTTTCAAAAAATTTCAACAAAACCATATCATGTGACCCCTCTTTGGAACGAGCTCGACGAGCTCGTTCCAAAGAGGGGTCACATGATATGGTTTTGTTGAAATCTTTTGAAAAATAATATTTTTCCAGCTGCTGAATTTGCATATTGCGCGGGCGGATGCGGGCGATTCGTTGGGTAAAGAGTTAAACCGGGTTTGGCATGCACGTCGTGCAAATGGTTAACGTGGCGCCTCATTTTGGGCGCAGTTGCTTTTTTATTACATGCAGAAGATTGTCAGTACGTTTCTTGTAGTGCCCTGTGAAGCTTCGAAATTCGATTAGATTCGAAATAGTCCCTCCTGATTGGATACGATTCGATTTTAATCGCACCGAGTCGAAAATTCCGAATCATCCAGAGTTTTCAAAATCCTATACCGTGCCTCCTCTTGAACTCATTTTATATCATCAGGTCTCCTTTACAGGAGACCTAATGATAGAAGAAGACTTCAAGTAGATTCCGCTTCCGAAATTACATTGATTTCGTTCTGGAATATTCCGCGTTTTTGCTTGATTTGCACGAGTCGCTGTTGTACACACTACTTGAGTGGAGGCTGACAATATTGACGGTAGAAAGAAGGTGCAATAACCACAACTTGAAAAGCAGTGAGATTTGATTCGAGATTCGATTCGAAATCTCGTACCTGATTCGCTTCTAGATTCGATTGGATTCGAAATTTGAGGTTCGCAAGGCCCTGGTTTCTCGTTACTGTCGTTTTAATAATTATTTCCAATTCGACTTTTCTGAAACTGATGCGTTTTAACGCAGCTTGCGTTTCGGATCTGGTACCTTCCCCAAATGGCAAGGACGGCGTCAAAACATGAATTAGATATGAAAAATAAGTAATTTAACACCTTTATGGCAAGTTTGCTGGAATAAATACACGATATATGACGAGTTCCAATTCTGTTCGAAGTTTATGAGCCGGGCTCACTAAATTCGATGTGAGCCGAAATGTACCGAAAATTTGAAATGAATTCAGTGAACGAGATTCATAAATCCCAATAGAATGGTGGAGAATGTCACGTTCTTTTATCACGAAAAACGTTAAATTAGCCCTTTTCTAGAGTAACGGGGGCGCGGTGGCTCAGTTGGTAGAGGTACAGGCTACAAGCCGAGAGGTCCTCGGTTCGAATCCTACCTGCGGCAACCGCGTTGTGTCCTTGGGCAAGACACTTCACCCCCATTACCCACGCGGTGGCCCGGTGACGTTGTGTACTAAGGCGTACTGCACGTCGATGGTGCACCTGTCTTCAACCAATGGTAACCCTGCTTGTGTGGAGTCAGTATGTTGGGGAGCTGACAGTTGCTCGCCGTTGCTCGGTGGTTCTCTCCGGGTACTCCGGCTTCCTCCACCCATAAAACTATCGCGGTCATGATTAGCCATTGTGCAGAAACATGTGACCTTAAAACACCAATAAATAAATAAATAAATAACTAGAGTAACGAATGCAATATATAATTTTATCTACAATTTTCTTAAGAACGAAATTGTAAACATCAGTGTCAGGGGCAGGAACAATTAATTCATTCCACCATTTACCCAACAACACAATCACAAACAGCAATGTAGGTATCTATGAAACTTAAGTGATAAAGATCTTGTATCGTTGTTGCAGTAATAGACATCGCATGAAGTTGCGAGAAACAAACGCGCGCTGAGTCGCCGACTAACTGTTTCAGCGGTATTGGTAATCACAGGTCATTCCTTTCAAAAACTTTTTATGCCTCAATGAACGATCCATCTAGTGTTCCTGAAGATACAGTCCATTTTGCATAGTGCACGGTCAGTACATAAACAACCCAGCATGAAAAACATCAAAATAAAAAGAGTTGAAGGTGAATCGGAAAAATTGAATGTGACGGCGAGAAAAGTTTGAAACTTAACCCTATGAACCGAACGGCCGCTTTTCCGGCCAGGAACATGATACGTCATAACGACATTAAATAGGATGGCTGTTCAGTAAATGTGTGGGGCAGACCAATCAATATTTTCAACGTGCGGCCCCGAGACTGCACGTTGAAAATATTGATTGGTCTAACCCAAATAATGAATATGGACTCTTCTAATTGCTGCCATTGAACTAGCACGTTAGATACCACTAGAGTTCAAAGGGTTAACGTCAATCTCGTTGTGGATTGCACGCTTCTAACAATTATGAATGAAGTGATATCATGTATTTTAGGCGATCCTTGTGCACTACAAAATATAATTCCATAGTTATTTTCGCAAACCATCCACCTCGGCTATAACGGTTTTTAATTTTCCAGGTCGGTACGCACTTTCAGATACGTTTTTTTTGTCAGAAAAGAGGCTTACAGAAGTTTAAACAGGGAGGCTTGATAGAGTCTTCTGTATTAACGCTGAAGAAAAACGCGGTAATTCGGTATTGTTTTTTTCTGAAGGTTGGATATCCAAACAAGAAGACTCACGATGTCGAGAGTTTTATTATAACTGCGGATAAGTGCGCCAAATTGCAGGAGTGTAGCTTTAAGTACAGGGAAGATAATCCACTAACTGCAAGGAGTTAAATTCCAATTAGACGTTTTCCGACCTCCATCTGTATGAATGTCATAGCGTTTAGTATTTTCGCACAACATTTCAGAAGTAACGCCATCAACTATTCCTTTTACCGCCTGTGATATTATTATAGAGTTCTTTAGTTCGGGGCGTAGGGCGAGCACTAGGCGGGAGGGGGAAACACCTGAAATGACGCCATATCTCTGGTATTTGAAGTAGTATTTTCAAACGTTTTTCAACCTGTTATTCTGGATGACGAATCCTGTAAGTTACTCTGATATCAACTGCATGCAGTGAAATTTCAATTTGACGTTTTCCGACCTCGATCGACATTAATGTCACAACGTTAAGTATTTTCGGACAATGTTGAACAAAATCTCGGAAGTAACGCCCTCCAGTATTCCTTTTGCAGCCTGTGATATTATTATAGTGCTGTGTTTTATAGTTAGTGGTATAGGGCGAGCACCAGGAGGGAGGGTAACTCTTGTCGGAAATCTCCGCTATTTGAAGTCGAATTTTCATTTTTTTTTCAACTTGTTACTCGGGATGATGAGTGCTGAAAGTTGCCTCTATTTCAACTTCATGCAGTGAAATTTCAATATGACGTTTTCCGACCTCGTTCGTCGTTAACATAGCATTAAGTATTTCAGACGATATTGAACAAAAATGTTGGAGGTAACGCCCTCAACTATTCCTGTTGCCGTCTGTGATATTGTTTATGTTGCTATGTTATTTTGTTTGGTGTGTAGGTCGATCACCAAGTGAGAGGCGTGTGGTGAAAACTTGAAATGACGTAAAAACGCTGGAATTGAGGTAAATCCAAACGTTCCAAAACAAATATATTTTTACTTTTAGAGCTCCACAACATACGAAAATTTCATGAAGATCGGTCGAAATTTAATTTTTTGTTACGTTGGTGTGAAAAGAGTGATCAAAGAAATCGGCCATAGTAGTATTAGTGTCATTTATTAAAGTGACATGTGCTACCAATACATTAAACAAGTGATACATCAAGATGTTATAAGCACCCGACCAATGGGGTCTATATAACACACATAATAAATTATGAAATACATTCTATGAGCTCCGGGTTGACTTCGGATGCATTCACTCACTCACTGTCTTTCGATTTATTCACTATTTCACTTACGCATTTATTCACTCTCTCGCTCTCTCATTCACTCGACCGCACAACGATTGATAATTTCCCAGGTCAGTACCACATTTTTAATTATGGTTTTTGTCAGAGAAAAGACTGAAAAAAGTTGAAATAGAGAGGTTTGGTACAGGCCTCGACATTAAAAGATGAAGAAAAATGCGTTAATTGGATATTGTTTTGGATAAAAGTAGAAGATCAAAATGTAAGACTTACGATCTCAAGAGTTTTACTATCTTGGAGGAGTGTGCCAAATTCCACGAGTGTAACTTTATGTGCAGCGAAGAAAATCCATTAACTTCGTGGAGTTTAATGTCAATTGAACGTTATCCGACCTCGATCGGTATTAACGTAATAAGTAACGTTAAGTATTTTCCGATAATATCGGAAGTAACGCCCTCAACTATTCCTTTTGCCGTGTGTGTTATTATTATAGTGCTAGGTTATTTCGTTTGGGGTGTAAGTCGAGCACCAGGAGGGAGGGTGTA
The DNA here is from genome assembly GCA_031216915.1 of Pictodentalium vernedei. Classification (NCBI taxonomy): domain Eukaryota; kingdom Metazoa; phylum Mollusca; class Scaphopoda; order Dentaliida; family Dentaliidae; genus Pictodentalium; species Pictodentalium vernedei. The sequence goes on from CM062295.1 coordinate 159,292,686, forward strand.
ACTCTTGTCGGAAATATCTCCGATATTTGTAGTCGGATTTTCAACTAAAATTTTTTGAAAATCTTTTTTTTTATCACAGAAGACATTGACAAAAGTTGAAATAGGGATGCTTGATGCAGGCCTCGATATTAAAAAATAAAGCAAAACGCGTTAATTGGGTATTGTTTTGGATAATGGGAGAATATAAAAAAGTAAGACTCACGCACTCGATAGATTTCAACCGTGGATAAGAGTGCTAAATTTTCCGAGAGTAGCTTCATGTACCGCGAAGAAAATCCACGTCGTACGAAAAAAGAAAAAAAGGCTGACGATCGCTAAAAGTCATTCCAATTTGATTTAATAACTGGAGCCTATAAAAAAGTTTACAATTGTATTTCCCGAATTGTATTTTCTACAAGTGAATATAAATGACGGAAATGAATCATTAGCATTTCAAAAGATATGGCAATTTGCTAACTGGTAAATTGCCATATCTTTGAAACTGCTAAAGGTTTATTTCAATTAGTTAATTCCATAAATAGAGGATATGGAATGAGTGTTTTTCTCATATAATATTTATGAAACGAGTCTAAGAATTTTCCGTTTTGGCGAGCCTCATCGTCGTACAATAAAATAATTTCATTTTTTGCTTCCAAAACATAGGTTATGACTCCTCATTGGAACGAGCTCGTTGAGCTCGTTCCAAGGAGGGATCATAACCTATGTTTTGGAAGCAAAAAGTGAAAATATAAAAAAAATGAATGGCGTTTTTCTTGTAGGTAAAAGATTAATACAATATAACCCATCTTAAATAGGACAGATAACATAAATTCTCCCTCCTGAAATTATGCAAATGTGACCCAGTTGTATTTTGTTTAGCCAATCAAATTGTCCAATTTTGAAATTGACCAATGAAAGCTCCCAACTATAATTATGCAAATTATGAAAATGTGACCCAGTTGTATTTTCTTCAGCCAATCAAATTGTCTAGTTTTGAAATTGACCAATGAAATTGATGGAAGGCTTTATTTATCACTGATTAATATGAAAACAAAATATCAAATGTTTTAAAGTGAACAAAACGGACGAGTTATATGGTAAATAGAAAATACAGTTCTGAAAAATACAACTGTAAAAGTTTTACAGTACACAAATGTATTTGACATTTCTTTATGAACTGTAGAGTGTGTCAGGGGCACCTGAGGCCCCGTAAGGCCTGGGCTGACGTGAGGTTATTTAGTCCCGCTGATGAAGTTGCGGGAAAGTTAGACCAACGTGGAGGGTCGGAATCCAAGTGTCGCGAACTCGGCGCAGGGAGCTGAGTTAGACCGACGCCGTGATTCCTTCTCTGCCAAATTGGCCTGAAATAGGTTCGATTTCCGTTAGGTGTGATTCCTAATCACTTCAGGCTGTATAATGGAAAGAATGATTTAAAGTAACAACGATTCTTTTATTTACACATAAAAATAAATCCGTTTCAATATTTCAACAATCAACAATTCGATTCTTTTCACAGAAAATGGGTCGCTACGGTTAAATAATTCTAAACAATCATATAGTCATTCTATAGCCCTGTACTGGCACTATAGTCTACACACTGGAAATGTTACTACCGTGAGCTCGCCATAAGAGCTTCACAAATCTGAAATGTTATTACTGTGAGCTCGCCATAAGAGCTTCACCCGCTAAGGCTCAAATGTCAACGTCTGCGCGTAACTGTACCTCTGGCTGTCGGAGGGTTCCGACCAGCAATGTTCGTTATCTATAAAGACACCGTACTTCTGATTTGGGTCAGATATTGTCTACTCATACCTTATGTACCTTTTGAAAGTCCTCCGTGAAAGTCCTATTGAAATATTCACCGTTCCTGGTTGAATTCACGATTCACAGATGCCCTTTTTGTGCTAGGGCGAAATTGTCACTAACACCGATCTCCAGTCGGTATTACGATGCTTCGACAGCAAAACAAACTACTCAGAACGCAATCAGTCTGACGCTTCAAAGGGTTAATACGCACAATACAATTAACCTACACTTCTGACTATTGCAGGCCGACACCTGCTACTCGACAATCTAAACTTTATCGTTCCACCTGGGGTGTTCCTTCTCACGAATTCGGCCCCGTAGCCGCCTATCAACGTTAAGCTAAATCAATCATGGAATGCCCTCTCTGGCGATTCCAGCCGTTTCAGGGTCCTGTGATCGAAGGTACCCTTATGCCAGGAAACAGAGTCCGCCTGTCCTGGACTTCACCAACGTGTGTGTGACCCCAAGTGTGTCTACTGCTCTGCTCTTCAAGGTATATATACTTTTTACCCTAAACTGTCAGGTGGACCGACGCTCATCTGTCCACCTGTCAAAACGGTGGGAGATGACGTACACCGAGGCAGAATCAATACAAGTCATCTCGCGCGTGACTTAACGGTGATTCGTTCCTGACACGCATTGCTATAACTAATGATGACACGACATTTCTATCTTTTAGAATCTCGTTTCTCAATTAGCCGTGACGAAAACCGATTACGTCTCGTAAGATTCGCGACTACTGTATAAATTAAATGAGATTAAACCTTATCTAACATACCGTTTCTCCCCTGGGTCCCTGCGCTAAAGCTGCATATACACCACGTGTGTTTTTTCTATGTCCAGCTGTACAGAGAAGTGAAATTCACGTGGGTTTTCGCCTTGATGCGGAATATATTTTGAACTTACAATATCTTTAAATATGAGGCCCCTTGCCCCTATATTTAGGCTGGCTTTGCCCTGACAACTCCCTTCCCGAGAGAAACACCCTGTGTATCTCTTAAAACACAAGGGGCAAAGCCACGTACGCTCGCCTCTCACACCTTTTTACAATCTACCCATCATGTTCAAGACTACAAAACTGTGCCCTAGTGGTCGTGGGGTTCGAGACCGGGCTCATGCGTCGGCCATACCGATTCCCACGACACACACACTACCACATGCTCCCGTCTTGCGGGTTTACATATGTAGAGTAGCCTTATTCTTAGATTTGCAGCACTCTCTCTCTCCGTAATACTATATATTTACACCTAAACATACACATTTTTATACACATTCGCCCATTTTGCAAACAGTTCACTTGGCACTCACTCCGACGAGTAACACCGTCCGCGCCTTTGCGTCAGATGGGTTGATTCCAACGGAGTGTAACTTCGCCTCCCATTCCCCTATGACTTGTGAAGGGGCAAACGACCCCTGCATTATGTTGAGCCTCACCCTCGCAAAGCTCAACCAGGGGATTAAAATTGTGCCTCACACACTCACACATTCAGCACACAGATTTCCCGGCCGCGCCTTTGCGACAGACGGGGTTAGTGTGCCTCACACTCACAACAAACTCTCGTCAATGAAAACAAGCGCGGTTTCCCCGGGCCTTAACACCGGGTTTGTGCATCCCATACTTACAAAACTCGACACACAGGCGACGCACACGCGACAGACAGGGCAGTGTATCTCACATTCGCACTCACAACCAACTCTAGTCAGCAGTCAGAGCAATAATAATACTAAAATAAGAAAATTCCTCCGGGCCTTAACACCGAGTTTACGAAGCCCATCACCTCACCCACAAAAATATTTGCGACTGGAGCCCCCGTCCCAGGCACCAGGCCCACAGCCACCCAACTATTGCTTCTTTATAACCACCGACCATTGGTAGGGGCCCGGTTCCCAGTATCCCCTTGGGTAACCCTTGACACACCCCCTACTTCTCGCCCCGCCATTTCTACGGGTATTCCACCAGGGTCCCCATACCCTGTCGTTGTCGCATTCCCAAGAGCTTCCCTTGGCGCTATATCCCCCAGGCTCAATCGTCCCGGCGATTACCGTCGTTCGAACGACACTGACCGTCCTTGGCCCTTGTGCCGTCGACCCCCCGGTCCATTGCGACGACTTCTTGCGCACATTGGGCGCTGTGCGCCCCCGGCACTCTCTACGTGGTCTCCGCCACCTAGGATGCTTCTCCTTTGATTTGTGGACCCTTTTCTCGGTCCCCTGGGCGCCCACCTTAGCGGTCCCATCCACTTTAACATACTCAACTTGTGTTGACCCGTACCCTCTTAATTCTGGGGAAGTTTGCCCAGCCATTTGCGTGGGTCGGGCCTCCCCTCTCCACACGGGTGACACCGACTTCTTGGGGCGCTCAACTCCCCCACATAAATTTGCTTGAGGGTCTTTCCCCAATGATCCCATTGGGTTCCCTCGCTGTTTGGCGTTTAGCCTGGACCGCCTGCGGCCCCTTCTCCCTAATTGGACAGGAGTCGTCCCTCCTGAAACTTCCCGACATTTCGTCGTGTAGGGGCCATCCCCTGGACCATCGGATTGGTTCCCCCTGGGAACCTTCCCTTCCTTACTCGTTGGGCCTTCACTTGGCCCCCTATCCCTGGACCGTAACTCATCAGGGCTTGCCCTCACCCCTGGGATATTACCTATGACCAGGTCATACACAGGTGATTCAATGCACATGGCTTCCACTTCGCCACAATAAAATGGGGTATCCACAGTTATCCTCGCGATGGGGAACCTTCTAACGGTCCCATCTATCAAAATACACAAATGGTCGCGCCCCAACAATTGCTTGTCGTCAACCAGTTGCTTTCTAACCGCTGCAGAGGAGCACCCAGAATCCCGGAGCAGACGGATCTCCCTTTGTCCCACATACCCTGGGTACACTGGCATATCAACCTTCTCATGCGAAGTTGTGAGCCTCTCACACATGCCACTTATTATCGGGACAACCTTCCCGCCTTCCAGCCTTAATTCTCCCTCTTGTATACATTCCCGGAGGGGACTGTGTTCTGGACCGATAGTTTGACAGAACGCTGCCGTCTGTCTACTGGGCCCTGGATCTACGCGGTCACCTTGCTTCCAACCCCTTGGTGCTGCGTTCCCGACCCCCTGATGAGGTGGTCTAATGTTCCCAGTGGTCCTAACCCGTTTCTGCCAGCAGTCCCTGGCAATATGACCCCGCTTGTTGCAGATAAAACAAGTGGTGTCCTTGGGAGCGCTCCCCTTCCGGCAGGTCTGCGACACAGGAGGGTCGGGGTGGTGTTGCCTGACGGGTGCCATTGCCAACCCGTTTGCCCCACCCCTAGCGGATTTGGGTGCGTTTACACTCCCACCGTGGGCCTCGATGTAGCGTTCTGCCACAGTTGCCATCTCATCATAGGTGGGCGGACCCCTTTCCTTGATGAACAGGCCCAACTCCTTGGAGCATGTAGTTAAAAACTGCTCCCGGAGAAATAGATCTCGCAGGGCTCCATATGACTCATTCACTTCTGCGAGATCAGTCCAGCGGTCAAAGTACCGCCTAGCTCGGGCAAAATACTGAGGTACTGTTTCTCCCTTCTCCTGCTTAATTTCTCGGAACTTGGTCCGGAATCCTTCTTCCGTGAGCTGGTATCTCCGAAGGATGGCACTCTTCAGCTCACTGTAGTCGTTAAGAAGTGCAGGAGGCATACTGGTATAAGCCTCGAGGGCTTTACCTGACAACAAAGGGCTCAAGCACATAGCCCATGTGTCTTCTGGCCACATTTGACTGGAGGCAAAACGCTCGAACCTCTCCAAGTACGAGTCCAAGTCATCTGTGTTTTCATTAAAATGAGCGAGGTGGGGGCGTGGGGCATGAATTGCTACCCCTGCACCCCCGTCCCCTGAGCGCCGACTTCCATTCTCCACATCGGCCCTTGCTCTGAGGAGCTCTAATTCTCTCTCGTGCCTCTGTTGTTCTAATTGGGCTTCTCTCTCTCTCGCCTCATTTGCTAATTGAATCTCTCTCTCTTTCGCCTCTCTTGCGTCTTTCTCACGCTCTCGTTCTAATTGGGCTTCTCTCTCCCTCGCCTCGTTTGTTAATTGAATCTCTCTCTCTTTCGCCTCTCTTGCGTCTTTCTCACGCTCTCGTTCTAATTGGGCTTCTCTCTCCCTCGCCTCGTTTGTTAATTGAATCTCTCTCTTTCGCCTCTCTTGCGTCTTTCTCACGCTCTCGTTCTAATTGAATCTCTCGCTCTTTTGCGTCATTACGTAAGGCAATCTCCTTGGCCTCACGTTTCTGCTCATCTTTAACGAACTTCTGAAGTTCGGCTCCCTCAAGGCCCATTTCCTTGCCTAACGATACCAGTTGGGCGAGGGGTGTAACAACATCCATTTTGATTTTTTCTTTCTATCTTCAACACTCGTCAGAAAGAATGAAGAAGGAAAAGAAAGAAAGAAAAAAAAATATGGCAATTAATCCTAATTTACCTCTGTAATTTAACGTAATTAAACGCCCCAATACCCTGAAACCTACCGCAGTTATAATGGCTATTAAGTATCCTCTTGGGGACTACTGTATTGCGATATTAAACCCTTGAACGGCATCAGCTGACCGAACGCGTCAAAACATAAACAGAACCGCCGTTAAAATAAAACAAAATTTCCATATAGCCATTTTTTACCTTTTAGAAATATCCTGGTAGCCTCGCCAATCAATGTCAGGGACACCTGAGGCCCCGTAAGGCCTGGGCTGACGTGAGGTTATTTAGTCCCGCTGATGAAGTTGCGGGAAAGTTAGACCAACGTGGAGGGTCGGAATCCAAGTGTCGCGAACTCGGCGCAGGGAGCTGAGTTAGACCGACGCCGTGATTCCTTCTCTGCCAAATTGGCCTGAAATAGGTTCGATTTCCGTTAGGTGTGATTCCTAATCACTTCAGGCTGTATAATGGAAAGAATGATTTAAAGTAACAACGATTCTTTTATTTACACATAAAAATAAATTCCGTTTCAATATTTCAACAATCAACAATTCGATTCTTTTCACAGAAAATGGGTCGCTACGGTTAAATAATTCTAAACAATCATATAGTCATTCTATAGCCCTGTACTGGCACTATAGTCTACACACTGGAAATGTTACTACCGTGAGCTCGCCATAAGAGCTTCACAAATCTGAAATGTTATTACTGTGAGCTCGCCATAAGAGCTTCACCCGCTAAGGCTCAAATGTCAACGTCTGCGCGTAACTGTACCTCTGGCTGTCGGAGGGTTCCGACCAGCAATGTTCGTCATCTATAAAGACACCGTACTTCTGATTTGGGTCAGATATTGTCTACTCATACCTTATGTACCTTTTGAAAGTCCTCCGTGAAAGTCCTATTGAAATATTCACCGTTCCTGGTTGAATTCACGATTCACAGATGCCCTTTTTGTGCTAGGGCGAAATTGTCACTCACACCGATCTCCAGTCGGTATTACGATGCTTCGACAGCAAAACAAACTACTCAGAACGCAATCAGTCTGACGCTTCAAAGGGTTAATACGCACAATACAATTAACCTACACTTCTGACTATTGCAGGCCGATACCTGCTACTCGACAATCTAAACTTTATCGTTCCACCTGGGGTGTTCCTTCTCACGAATTCGGCCCCGTAGCCGCCTATCAACGTTAAGCTAAATCAATCATGGAATGCCCTCTCTGGCGATTCCAGCCGTTTCAGGGTCTTGTGATCGAAGGTACCCTTATGCCAGGAAACAGAGTCCGCCTGTCCTGGACTTCACCAACGTGTGTGTGACCCCAAGTGTGTCTACTGCTCTGCTCTTCAAGGTATATATACTTTTTACCCTAAACTGTCAGGTGGACCGACGCTCATCTGTCCACCTGTCAAAACGGTGGGAGATGACGTACATCGAGGCAGAATCAATACAAGTCATCTCGCGCGTGACTTAACGGTGATTCGTTCCTGACACGCATTGCTATAACTAATGATGACACGACATTTCTATCTTTTAGAATCTCGTTTCTCAATTAGCCGTGACGAAAACCGATTACGTCTCGTAAGATTCGCGACTACTGTATAAATTAAATGAGATTAAACCTTATCTAACATACCGTTTCTCCCCTGGGTCCCTGCGCTAAAGCTGGATATACACCACGTGTGTTTTTTCTATGTCCAGCTTTACAGAGAAGTGAAATTCACGTGGGTTTTCGCCTTGATGCGGAATATATTTTGAACTTACAATATCTTTAAATATGAGGCCCCTTGCCCCTATATTTAGGCTGGCTTTGCCCTGACAGAGTGCTAAATTGTTATTGGTTGTCAAAATTTGTTTACATGACTTTTTTCCTTGATGGAATTTTTGGGAGAGTGTCCATAAGTTTTAGCAAGGTAAATCCATACATATGAAATAAAATTCACTTCGATGATAATGTCAACCACATCCACAAAAGATGAAACCCTGAAGTTATGGTACCTTCACTTAAGAATGGAGCCCAAATATGGGCTTCGGACGTTTCTCCAGAGGTTTTTACTTTTGACATTTTATCTTTTACTTTTTATTTTTCACATACCACCCAAAGTGAAAACTTTTCTTCCGCAGAAATAACCTTTCCCCGGAGGTTGAAACTTTTCTCTCGCGTGTTTAATGTGACTTTCGTTTGAATCACAGATATAATGAGATTAAAATAATTTGACGCACCCTGTGGGCGATCAGAATGTCACTGTACCGAATTTTTAGCTTGGAATTATTGATGACATTCCTATCTCGACACCTAGATATTTCGAATTGAATTGTAACAGTAAGTGTTTCTATTTCCCAACGTGCACTGGAAATGGAATTCCTACAAGAGTTAATCCCTATGTGCGCAGACATTGTGCACCTTTTCCACAGATTCCGACCGAATGAGAAAGTGGTGCCAGCTGACCGATTATTTTCTCGCTAGGTTGAACACCAGTCTTGAAATTAAGATACTCTTTCAGAAATAATAAAGTGATAACACATTAATGCAAAACATTTATATCATGTCATATTTTAATAACCCGTTGAAAATTAAATAGTTTTCGGAATTCATAATTAAGCCATCTACAGTACGTGGAGAGTGGATTGTAACAAAATCACCCGCGGAGTGGAGTTATCACCCAAAGTATCACTTTCAAATTCAGTACAGTCATTTTACCGATATCGAATCTTTACCAAATGCGGGTCACTTCAACTTTAATCACCTCGCAAAAATCGAAAGGTAACACAAAGTAACAAAACTTTGAATCAAAAGTTTCATTAATATTTTACTCTTTAAATGATAACGTTACAGTGTTATCTGGCATCTGCATATTATGTTATTTAGTTGGAAATCATTAGCACTCTGTCTAGTTTCCAAATTTCGTGTATGGGAATTCCCCGTTCTATTTTTTTCACTCTTCGACAACAGGGTCATTCCATCGGACCGAGACTTACTTTTCGGCTGAAAGCATCGCCATTCATTCACCTTTTAGCAGGAGGAAAAGTACATATTCATCTGCATTCAATTTTTCACGATGAATTTAGTTTTGCTTGCGTGTATTTTTACCTATTTCGAATCGGCAAAATCCACACTTGATCAATAAGAAATAATTCGAGATTGATTGTTTTTTCCGAACTTTTCTCGGTCAACTGGAACAACTGCATAAATCAAAGAGACGTAAACTGTATCTGGGTGACTCTGTGGAGTATGTTGTGTCAGTGTTTGCAACAGCTCTGTCAAACTGACAAATTACGTGGGGTGGGTGGGGGTTGGTTGCAATGGCAGAATTCCATAAGGTGAAGAATAATTGTGTAAATGGTGGAGTGGGAGGATAGGGTGGGGATTTGAGTGATTCCCAGGCCGCACAACCCCAAACTGTTTTGAATGTGATCAAGTTACCCTGCTATAACCTGTGCCACCACCTCTCCACTTGTGATCAAGGGAAGTGTTGGGGGGTCATAGGCAAAACACCAGTTGTCTTGGTCAATATTATATGGTCACATTTAAAATTAGTGGTTGCGTGACCTGTGCATCACACACAAACACACACCTTCACCCCCCCCCCCCTCACCCATACAAATAACCTGCAAGACTTGAGTATTTTACATGTAATTTTATTTTATTTTTTATAACATAACACATAAATACTGTGATATTTTATTTTATGATTTTCTGACACACAAGATACTGAGTTTTATGTTTGTTATTTTATATTGTTAACCGTTTTGTTTTTAAAAATAAAACTAAATCATAATTTAATCATTATATTAAAGAGTTCTTGTGATTTCATGATCGGGGATTGCTGAAAGTGCTGGAGGTGAAAACAGTGAGAAGAACAAAAGTTTGCTTGAAGCCAAGTACCAGTAATTATGGCACATCTACATTTCTTGTGAGTTCACTTCAAATTATGCCATGGCTGTTTAGCAGCAGCCATGGCATAATTTGACAATAAACTTGAGAAACAATGAAACTTGGGGAAAATTATTTCCATGGAACAAGAAATCAGAAAGTGGGCCTACAGAAGGATGGGTGGGGTCACTGACTGGGGTGGTTGGATAGGGTGGGGTGGAGTGATGTCGGTGCAAAGAGTTAACAGTTTCACTCCTGGATATTTTGAGGGGTTTATTCCATCCACATACAAAATTATTGTCAGAGAAAGTTCCTAAGATGTGAAAAGGGGTGAGCTAATTAAAATTTGAAATCTGCTATCACGCGGCAGCAGATTTCTAATTTTAAATTACTCATCCCTTTGCTATCACAATCTAGAAAAATATTGGTTGATTTGTCACCATATGTGGAGTTTGAAGCATGCCTCAACATATGAGTGGCTTGTTGATACCACCACCCTGTTTATATAGGTGTTCAGAGATAGAAGGCATCAGGGGCTAGGAACCAGGGGAGGAGGTGGGGGCGGGGGGGGGGGGCACGTGTCCCTCCAACTTTTCTCCATGGGTATATGTATGGGTAATATGAATAAATATGTACTAATGATAGATTTTATACAAAATATTTTGTTCATAAAAGAGTATTATTATTATAATTTCCTGAAGAATGCCTTAAGGCATTCTCCAGGAAATTGTAATAATATAATATTTATGAACAAAGTTGTGGGTTTTAACCACGTATAACGTATGTAGTATTGGAGGGAAAAACTACTATTGTCGTGAATTCCAGCTGTGTTGGTATGTGCTAATGCCCTCCCAAGTCCAATATGCTTCCTACGCCCCTGGGAGGCATGTCAAGTTGATCAGAGGCCCAAATTCTCTTTTACACACACCATGTCTATGCATGGGTAAACCATATTCATCCTTCCTAGCACAGCCCATGCAAATGTTCCCATTGCCAAGTTGGACCAGCAGGTCGTAGAAGCCTATTCGACTTGGAAGAGCCTTTTATTGATTAACAGTATGCCTATATTGGTCCAAATTCCTACAGAATGCCTTGTGGCATTCTCCAGGAATTTGTAGCAATATTACAATATTAGATATATTTTTTCATAGCTAAAGTGTGAACGGTATTTGTAAATGTTTATTTACTTGTTACTTATTATTTCAACTAAATAATCATGGATGAAAGTTGAGAATGCACCTGAAGCCCTCCCCCTCCCCCCACGGGTCACCGGGGACCGGGGCTCATCGACACAAAATATTCAGAATAAGCAAGCAGATGTGTCTCTGTAACACCAGAAACGAAATATTTAATGTGCTAATCCGTTCCCAGTGGTTAGTACTGGTTACACGAATATTTAGTCATTGAAACGTCAGTAACGCTCATTGCTGTCGCCTAATTTCGTTTTAAAACACCCCCAAGTTGAAATCCATGTTATCCAACGCACGGAAGAGAAAACTAGCCACGATTTCACTTAGTGTGTGAAAGAACATAACCGTGTTTCAAACTATGGCATTTGAAACAAAAAATTCCAGCAATTAAGTTTAATTTACGAAAAGATTTGTGGTGATTCGATTATCATAAATTGGTTCGAAAATGGTAAAATGGGTAGGTCCAACGATTTCCTTATCCATAAAATATAACATTCAGAATAATTTCCATTTTTTTATCACATGATTTGGGATACTTTTCTGAATTGAAACAGCACAGAAAGGTTATTGGTGAAGAACATTTTCAAAACGAAATCGGATATGGTCTGAAAGTGGTTCGATATCGGGAAAATGACTGTACATATGGGCAAAAAATGCTAGCAATGTTTCTGCCAATGGACCTCCGGGTTTAACCCGGAGGTCCATTGGCTTGAACTTTTCTTGTGACTGTTATGCTTTGCAACAAATTCGCAATAATTACTTGGTGGAGTCTCCACTCTGTGGGTGATTTAGTAGTAATACACTCTCCACGTACGGTGATATATTATTAAGCACATGCGACTCTTAACCGAAAGTGAAGATTTCCACCTTTATGGAAACTACAATCGGGAGCGGATATCACCAATAATGGCCGCGAGAACCACGGGAGTCATAAGCTCAACAAAAGAGTTGCGCAGGAGAAAAGTTTTCACCTCTGGTGGAAAGTGAAAAATAAAAAAAAGTCAAAAGTAACAGATAAAATGTCAATAGTAAAAACAAAGTGAAGAGTAAACTAGACAGAGTGATTCTGCAGATTCACGGGCTTTTCCTGGCGTACAAAAACATTTAGCCCTTTGAAGGAATTATGGGAATAATAGTCTGCTGCTTTAAAATTCTCTATCGTGAAATTTGCCTTGTTTGTGTATGACAGGGTGGTGATAGGTCGCTTTTTATGTTCTTCCTAATACTTCCAGAGAGGCGTTTGTGACAATGATCAGAGTAATTTTGTAAGTCAGGAAAATTCGTCAGTAATGGACTGTACTCACGTATCTGCGCTCCGACTGTTGGAAACTACCATGGGCGCAATAGCAGGATAATGTTTGTACGGAAAAATCACTGCAACATGGTGTGTGCTCTCTTGTATCTCTGATGGAGGTCTCCTTAGCAATAGTCGTACAGCAGCAAAGGGGTAGCAATACAAATCCCAAATTTGGAGATTGTCTATCAGCTCGCTATAATCCAATTACAGCTGTATTCAAATTAAAGTCGATTTTCTAAATAAACTGGTATGAAGGTAACCAAACAATGCGAACACAACTCATGACAAACTCACACTTATAGTCTGTATCAAAACAATGCTCGTAAGAAGGATTGATCTTGATGGTGTGTTGTGTTAGTCACCTCAAGTGTGCCAATATATAAGCATTCCTGCAATATATTATTTGCAAATCCAAACAACATTTGGCCATTGAATCCCACCATCGATCGCTTCAGTCCGTTTTTTTTATTTCCACCATCTTCCAACACGAAGGGTGGCCTTGGGGCTGGAAGATGCTTGAAGTAGAAGAAATGGACAGGACAGTGACCACATGCTCTTCTAAACAAGACTCTATAGTGTGTCACGGTGCATTTACCGATTGTAACTTTTCCTCCTATTGTGCTGAACCAGTGTAGCCTTAAAAATGTGTGCTACTCCACTTTTATTGAGCTTCCGCCGCCTCTGACAATGACCATCACAGTCATTAGCCCGATTTTCGAAAAAGTGATCGCCGATGCTGTTATAATGTGTTAGATAAATATTATATATTTGTCTGTGTATTTTTGTTATATATTTGTTTTATAATGTATATGTTTTACTATTTTTGTCTGAATAAAGATCTAAGTCTGAAAAATGAACTGAATTCACGCTCGTTTATATGTATTTTTTATAATGTATATTTTTTACCATCTGTGTCTGAATAAAAGTCCAAGTCTAAAAAAAACGCCCAACTAATTAGAACAAAACTATAGTCGGCCAATCTTTGATGTTGAGGATTATCACACCTTCTCACACCTGATCTGAAACAATAGGTGAACGGGAATGGCCTTTTACAACTAATCGTGCTGTTCACTTTTATTCGGGCCACCAGATTTACTGTGGTTGAAGCTTTTACCATTAAGGCAACATCAAACGCAATCGGGATTCATCCCATGTCCCCTTTTCTGGTAAAATTCCCTCAGATGACGAATTTCAGCTCGATATCTGTAAATGTAGGAGTGCAGCCTGACGTTGTATGAAAAGTTGATTAATTGTAGGGTTAAAATAACTATAATTTAATGATTTGCCCCGCCTCTGCGTTTGATTGGTTGAAAGCATACAGCGTGAAAGTTGTCAAAATCGTATAAACCAAATCACGTCATGATTTGGAATGTATACACGTTCGCACACATCCGATCCAACTTTGAAGACTCTGGAAGCCCCGCCCACTCAACTCAAATTGACACCGTAAGGGCGTGACGGCAGACTGATAGATGGATAACAAGCTTGTAAACAAAGATCAATCATCGAGTTTTCATCAGCGAGAATATAATGATAATTTCTCGGGAACAATTGAATTTAATAAAATATACCGAAGTGGGAGACGAATAAAAAGATACATCCAAACATGATTTTGGGGGAACTTAAAAAAATGTTTTTAATGCTATTGTTACTTGCTAAATATCTGTTGTCTGCGATCGAAAATCAAAACAACAAACAAATTGACAATGATTGACGTGACCTGTCTGTGACGCACTTTCCTCAGTTTGACTGTTGTCTTTTGCGAAAATTAAAAGTTTTTCATTCTCGCACATAGTTTTTATATTTTAATATTACAGCCGTTTAAATAATAAGAAATAACTGTTGTTTTCCTTCGGTTTATGCGATATAAACCGAAGGAAAACAACAGTTATTTCTTAAACACAATGTTGAAAACCTTCAAAACTCATCTAAGGCAGAAAAACGTCACTCAAATAGACTTTCACCCTAACCGGGGCCATAAAGCTCAAATGGAGATTTTCTTCTTTTTTTTTCCATAAAATCATTCAAATTCCTAAAGAACTTATTTTTAAGCAGAAATCATTACAAAGGTAGACTCTCGCCCCAACCCGTGGTCAAGGGGTCATATGGCTATGGGGGTGGGGGGGGGGGGGGGGGGTCACACCTAGCATGCGATAGCCTTTGACTTGACATGCATTATTAACTAAAATCTACTTGGTGTTTCCCAGCTGCCATTGTTACCAGAAAATACAAAACAGTTTAAAGAAAGCCGCATTTCGGGTGAATGAGTACAAACCAGTTTTTTTGGAACTCAGAAATTCAGAAAAGCTGGGATCACGGGCTACAGTTAAAACTAGAAGTCCTGTCACGAATAGTGCGCTTATTTAGGCTTAATTGTGCGTTGGAATTGCGCGCAATTGCCATATCGAATGGCATTCGAAGCACGGCAGGTTCTCCTGGTTACTCATAGCAAACACATGCAATGTTTCTGCCAATGGACCTCCGGGTTACCCGGAGGTCCATTGGCTGAAACATTGCTTGTGTACAGGCCATATGTACAGAATTTGATCGCTTTACTTGGGTCATATATTAACGCGCATATCAACGTGCTATTTGTGCGCATTTCATGACAGGACTTCTAGTTTTAACTGTATGCCCCTGAAAATGATACCAAACTCCTTGGTAATAGACATACAGCACCAAATGGTTAACAAAACAAACATACAAGATGCACCTTGTCTTTAAATTGTCTATAATTCAATTACAGCTGCATTCAAATGAAAGTCGGTTTTCTAGAGAAATTGGTGTACTCGTGTCCCCATACAATGCGACCAATACAAAACACGGCGTATATAAATATCAACAAAATTGTTATAAACTCACACTTATTTGCAACTAGCAGAGATCACCGTGCTATGCACGGTTATTCTACCAGCTCTCCATGTTTACAGAACTGCTGTGGTTGAAGGTTTCACCAGTGTGGCAACATTATTCCCAATCGGGACTTATCCCATATCCCTGTTCTGGTAAAATTACATCAGGCGACACATTTCAGCTCGATATCTGTAAATGAATGAGTGCAGGCTGTGCTGTACGCAGGGCTGATGAATGAAGGGTTAAAATAACTTTGTACCTAAAACTCTCCTGTCAAGTAAGTCCTAATAAACAATACCCCATTGGGTACAAAATTGCAGCCCCATATCTCGAAACATGTTGGTGTGCATACCGGTATTATCCTGATTGAAGTGTTAACACAATGTTAAATGAAAAATCCATCCAACCCATGTTACTCCTGAAAAGAAAATGAACCCCACGCACAAAGTTCAGCATAATCTCTTGATATCTGTTTGTGTGTAACAAGTTATTGCTCTGCATGACTATTTCATGGTTTAGGGTTATTGATACATCGAATAGAAACCTCGCCCTGCCCATGTTATTCCTGGTAAGACATTACCCCTTAATGACAATTTTCAACTTTATGTACGTGGAAATAAATAGTCAATTTGGGGGCATCCTTTTGGCATTTTTTTGGTAAACTTTCGCTAAAAGTTTTCTGATTGTTAAGTTTATTTCTAACCAACCTGCGAACAGCACCACTGACGTATACTGCACCTCGTTGCCCCCACCCTAACTGGGATAAAGGGATCATAACGTAATGTAGCAATTCTCTTCTTTTTTGCATAAAATGACTTAAAATCCTTCAAACCTCACTGTAATGCAGAAAAACAATACCACAATAGACACTTGCCCTAACCTGGGTTCATGAGGTCATAACAGATAAGGGTCAGATGGTGATTAATCACTCGAAATTCTTCAAAACCCATTTTATAGAGGAAAAAACACCACCCAAATTGATCCTCGCCTGGGGCCATAATAGTCATGGTGAATTTCTTTTTCTCTTTTCTTTGTTGCATTAAAATCACTTGGAATCCTTCGCTTGTCATTTTAGAGCAGAAAAACAACACCCAAACAGACCTTCTCCAATCTGGGGTCAAAATGGTCATGTGATTATTTTTCTTTCTTTCCACAAAATCATTCAAAATCATTCAAAACACATGTTAAAGCAGAAAAACATCACCCAAACTGAATCTCGCCTAACTGGGGTAAAGAGATCATGAGTCATGGTGAATTCGTTTTGTTTCATAAAATCCCTTGAAATTCGTCAAAAGTAATTTTAAAGCAGAAAAACATGATTCCAATAGACCTCCCCCAACCCGGGGTCAAGAGATCATAAGGGTCATATTGTGATTTTCTTCTTTTTTTGCCAAAAAATAAATCGCTCAAAATCCTTCAAAACTCATTTTGAAACAGAAAAAACATCCCCCAAATTAGCTCTCGCCCTAACTGGTCTCAAGGGGAGTTAAGGGTGATGGTGAATTTCTTTGTTAGCATAAAAGCACTTGAAATATGTCAAAATCCGTTTTAAAGCAGGAAAACATCATTTGAGGTCAAGGGGCCATAAGGGTCAGATAGTGATTTTCTTTATTTTGCCAAAAAAGCCTTCAAAATCCTTCAAAACTCATTTTATAGCAGAAAAACACCCAAATTGACCCTCACCAAAATGGGCCAAAATGGTCATAACGTGCATACTGAATTTCCCTTTTTTTTAATAAAATCACTTGAAATCCTTCAAAAACCATTTTAAGAAATCATCATTCAAATAGACCATCCCCGAACCCGGGGACAAGGGGTCATAACGGTCAGGTTGTGATATTCTATTTTTTCCAAAAAATCCCCCGAAATCCTTCAATAGTCATTTTTTTAAAACAGAAAAAATATCAGCAAATGGACCTTTCCCCTAATTCGGGGTTATATGGTGATTGTATTCCTTTTTTGCATAAAATCACTCAAAATCCTTCAAAACTCATTTTAAAGCAGAAAAACAGCACTACAATAGACCCCCACCCTAACCGGATGAAGGGGCCATAGGACTCAAATGGAGATTTCTTTTTCCCTAAACACATTCAAAATCCTTCAAAACTCATTTTAAAGCAGAAAAACACCACAAAAATACACCTTCGCCCTAACCCGTGGTCAAGGGGTCATGTTGGTTTGGGGGCAGAATGTGCAAATACCAGTTCTCGGCAATGCTTACTTCGCACCCAGCATGCAATAGCCTTTGACTTGACAGGCATTATTAAGCATGGAAGAGCAAAAATGTTCCTCTGTTAACTAGAATTTTGGCACTTCTGCCAAGCAGTTTAAAACACACCGTATTCGGGTGATTGAGTACAAAACCAATTTTTTGAACTTAAAAATTCTTGTTGTTTCATGTTATTTCCAACTCATGCCTATGCGCCTCAAACTAATCCTAAAGGGGATAGTCCAGCATCTTTATATATATGTCATTCAAGTATGATCACGGAGTGCAGTGATGTTACAAAATGTTAATCCATCATTTGCCAGTTATGAGATCTAGAATTTTAAACATGATCGCGCTTGGTGGCCATTTTGGGCTCATTGTGGATAATATCGACATTTCTTTTGCATTTATGATAATGATACATTGCATTCTTACTGTTCCGCCCGTTACTGTAGGTTCATAGTCCAGAGATTGCAGGCCAAAATGTCCGATTTTCCGTCCAATTTTTGATGTTTGGACAATTTTGGTAGAAAATAATTTTGGTAAACCTTTGTTTCCAGATAGTTATGGAAAAGTGTATTTGTGACAAATCTGTGAAAATATAAAGTCATCCACCTATTTGGACCAGGAGATAGTGGCCAATAAAAATGGGCGTTTTTGGTGAGTGTTTGGCAGAAGAAAGTTAACGCCAGAAGTGAAAAGCTTATTATCAGTATAAAGTATATCCGTCTATCATTTTGCAAAGTTTTAACGAAATCAACAAGAGCGTTCTTGAGAATTCCGTTCTTGAAAAGAGTCAGAAGAAAGAAAGAAAAGGAAAAAAGTAATATTGTTTGCACCGTACACTAACAAATGTCTTTTCCTTTAAGGAAATGCCCAAAAAATAAGAAGTGAAAAAAAAACGTCAAAGGTAAAAACAAAAGTAAAATGTAAAGAAGAATACAAATTCTCCTTTGAGGCTTTCGTAAGAACCAAATGTATTTTTTATTTTGACTAAATATTATTATCTTCATTCTGCCAGGAAGTAGAACGTAATAAATGCGCGAGCACTGTATATTTGATTGGAGATCCCACATCTGGATTGCCTTACTAAACATTTGGTTTTCAATGTTATATTGTTTACATTCCCCTATCATAATATTATAATTATTAGTTTTACACCTCCTTTACTCTTATTAAATATTTCGAAATATACTATGTTAATATGTCTTTGTTCTCTTGCGGTAGGAAGTTTATCTGTTTCGTTGTGGGTTTATTTTTGATTAGGGATGAATTTAACAGACCGTTCTTTACCCAATTCAGGGCTGTCGCATTATAAATTTGCTCCCTCATTTTTAACTTCTTTCAATAGAAAGTGTCATTATAGGCGCACACAAAATACCTGATAAATTTCTCCTAAGTATTCTTTGACCGTTACCTTCTATTACATTTGGAAAATATTGTTCTGTGGAAAGAGAGAAATATTTTGACCTTCTGATAGCAGTTGTGGCGTCTGTATGAGTTTTGGAATTTATTTCTATGTAAAATGTGAAAAACTAGCTGGGCATATCTGTGATTATTATACACGATTTATGTTAAATCATTTTCATAAATATCGACAATATAATAAGAAAGTAGGAGCGTCGATGAGTATAGTATGTTGAGTGGGAACCCTCGACTAAATAAAAACAGATAAAATCAACTGTAAGCTTACAGGAGATCCTGGTTAGATTGATGCTGGAATCTGCAACAGGTGTGCACTATTTACTCACTGAGTTAAACATATCTTTTATAGTTTAATCCACTAAACAAAGAGATAAAGTTAGCATCGGGGTGGGTGTTTAGTCGATATTCGACGCCAACGCTAGTAGGTAGATGATATGTTTGGAAGAGATTTCAACAAATAGTGACTCCAACACGAGCGTGTTAAAGATGGACAGATCATGACAGAGCTTTAAGCTGACACCTACTCCAATACAAATGTGGCATCGCCCCTCCCGTCATCCATCTTACGTTGGTTTTGTTTCGTTACTAACCATCCTGCTGGCACGTAACGTGGCCGCAAGGTTAATTATGGGAAGTGTGTGTCGAAATCACAAGGTTTCCACAACAAGACTACTGCATTAAATAAGACTTTGCTGACTGGTTCAAGATATTTGCTGCCGCAACATTTATTTTAACATTATACATTGTCAAGTAAACAGTTGTTTACCCATAAGGGCCTAACTCCCTCTTCAGTTGACATTTTCTGCTGCAAGGGGACAGGTGTCCCAATATGCTGCCTCTGGAGAAACTTGCAAGCTACATTCTAACCGTCTTAGAAGTGGTTTCTGTCTAAAAAAAAAACACTGGAAAGTCGCCACAAGGTGTTGTTGAATATGGTAAGATGGTTGTTTGGCCCTTGACGTTTCAAATGCGTGCGCTCAACGCTGTGTAAGAAGTTGCTAAATGATCGTGTTGCAAATGTTTTCACGACGTGACTACAACCTAAATAAGTAGTTGTGGACCAGATATTTGTTCCCAACGTTATGAAAATTATTGTCACAACCTCACTGGGAGTCAACAATTGTACTGCCAGTCAATGTAAAAGCCACAAAATCGCCACAATTCCACAACCTTGTTAAAACAACAATGTGCCAGCTGGACAGCTAGCTCGTAAGAAACAATTTATGTTAAAGGTCTTCTGAATTTATCAATGGAGTGAATTATATAAAAAGTATTTTCTTTGTTTTTTTGCAAACTGTTTTATTCCATATTAAATATAACATTCCACTTTGGAGCTGAATGGTGTTTAGACGACGGATCACATGACATACATTCCGTCTTTACACAGAGAAATAGTTGTTGCACACAAGGACGTGACGAAAGGGATA
This sequence comes from Pictodentalium vernedei, assembly GCA_031216915.1. Classification (NCBI taxonomy): domain Eukaryota; kingdom Metazoa; phylum Mollusca; class Scaphopoda; order Dentaliida; family Dentaliidae; genus Pictodentalium; species Pictodentalium vernedei. Next base: position 159,313,191 of record CM062295.1, read on the forward strand.
GGGCTATAGAGGTGTGACAAACCAATACTTTTTCAATCAGGACATTTTCGTCTTAGATATCAATTCGCTCTTGCTAGCAGATATCAATTGGCTAACCATGTACTTTGTTACGAGATATAAACGTGGACTTATGACACACACACAGTCGGTCAAACAGATGGAGTCTTCGGTACCCGATTCTAGCTGCTGGACCCAAGACTATAAGCAACTTGGAATGCCGTTACGATTCGTGCTAATTAGACAAGAAGTTGAGAGAAACCCACACGTCACAACTACTACATGTATGTGTCCACAAAAAATCCAAGAACTTTTAACTTTTAACTACTCGACTAACTAATATTCCAACAATATCATCAATCAGGATTTGATGATGTAGTTGAAATATATTATCCCTATGAACTTGAGCCTTCACAGCTGAGAAAACAGGTTTGCATCCACCCCAGATAATTGGTCATATTTGCAACGCCTTTGGCTGCACATCGCAACATTACAAGTAAATGAACTTTATCCGACTTTAAACTAACCACTGGACATGCTATCCATTAAAGACCTTTTAACCGAAAGACAGTCTCTTCTTCAGAATGTTTATTACCGAATTATTAGATTTTTTTAATAAAGAACAGCCCTCGAAGAAAATAGCTATTAATGTTACAGGACTTGAGTGGCTAAAACTACATTAACTGGTGTTTCTGTTAGAGTTTCGAAGAAAAACATTTTCGGCACCCACGTGCTTTACCATTTCCTGTTGACATTCTCTTTAATTTGGCAAATTTCAATATAGCTTTTGGACATGCAATGATACAAGACTATTTAAGGGTCTTCAGTTATAAAATATTTGATTGCCCAATTATTTGCCATGCAATCAAATTGTTTTCAAGTTATAATGGATGCAAACAATTGGGTAAAAATTGGTTGCAAATAGAAGAGAAAGCTATGACCCATTTTTCAGAGGTTATAACAAATGGATGGAAATTACGCCGTAACCAGTAGCACTTGAAATAATTGTGACTGGCATTCTAGATTACACTCTAAAACCAGTTGGGTTATTTATTTATTTATTGGTGTTTACGGTCACATATGTCTGCACAATAGCTAATCATAACCACGACAGTTTTATGGGTGGAGAAAGCCTGAATACCTGGAGAGAACCACCGAGCAACGGCGGGCAACTGTCAGCTCCCCAACGCACTAACTTCACATATGCACGGTTAGCACTGGTTGAAGTCAGGTGCATCATCGACGTGCAGTACGCCTTAGTACGAATATGAACCCAACTGGGTTCACATTCGCTCAGCCCAGTCGATTTGGGTTATTTTTCACCCAACCTGATTTAGAGTGTATAATGTTTCGGTTCAAACAGGAATGGCCATATTTTGGGAGGATGCGTACGTTAATCGAAGTGATGCGACTTCTCAATAAGGGGCACTACAGTACTGTGGTCAGATCGCCATCTGGTCGCGATTCATTTACGCCAGTGGATCGAGATTAAAAAATTAAGCTAATGGGAAATAAAGATGTCGGAAGAAAAACAAACGAAAATGGCATTTAAAATGCAATGTTTCCGCGTTTGTTTCGCAACAAGTAGGATTGTTATGGGCCGGAAAGCGACCATTCGGGCATAGCATTGCAAAGCACCAAAACCACATCGTGAAATGAACAAGCCATCTGGAATGAACAAGGCCACTTTAACAATAACAAATTTAGTAAATAAACCCCTTGTGTACCCCACGACGTTACCGGACAACAAAAAATCAATAACATAGATAACGGCCGAGTTTACTCCATCTCAGTTCAAAGTATGAACAAGAACTGAGATAAAATAACCTTGAAACTTTTATAAGAAGGCTGTAGGTGTATATTCATAGCATGATCACTGGCCTCGAAAAGTACGATTCTATGGGCGGTATGATTCTCCTCCAATTGTTATCTTCTTAAGGAATAGTGCATAGCTTGGAGTTGACTATGCCCATATAGTGCCCAGTGAGGTGGTGTAGTTCCCGCCGCGAAGAGGAGGGAACTACACCACCTCACTGGGCACTATATGGGCGTAGTCAACGACAAGACATGCACTAATCCTTATATTATATCGAACACCCATAAAGAAAAACATCTCTCCGATTTGTTAATCCGTTACCAAAGTGGCAGCCTTACCAACCAGCGTTATATAGAAAAAATACCATGTAGTTTTTAAAAAACATTTTCTTCTTCCAAAACACGGCTAACTTGGATTATTGATATGAGCAGAGGACAGATTTTGAATAGGTCGGCAAGGGTAAACAAAACATTTCCCCCAAACGGAACTGTGTATTCTAGAATCGCGCAACTCGCGAATGAAAGCTAAAATTTTCGAAATTTGTCAACGCAGTTTGATAATTTCCACACATTTGTCACACATATACATTACCGAATGAGTCAGTACGGGATACCAAACGCCGAAGATTCAAATGAATTCCATTATTTATTCGTTTACTGCCCAAAACATACAACTGAATAGCGAAATAACATGAGCAGCGAAACAAACGATTTTTCATATCCCGACGCGTTCTCATGAAAGTTGTACCCAGGTATGGATCATTCTCTTCGAAACGAGATATGGATCATCTTCTCAAGGAATAAAATGAACGCCTCGGAAAATGTGACTTCAACAATGGAAAAGCGATACAGTTTTCCACAGTGATTTCTTTCTGGGTCGTGTTGTGGATGTTGTGCCTCTGTGAATCGATATTTAAATTTAGCCTGATTAGTTTTATTCGCCCAGTATGAAAATAAAACTGATATAGTAGTGTGCTAAAAATAGAAAACGTGTAGTACCTGGGTGTAGTGCCTGGTCAGTTCTGTGGATGCAAACTACACGAAATAGGGTATCATCTTTCAGCCAATCAGAATGCAAGGAAGTCACGTGAGATATAATATTTTTCAAATATTTCACTTGGGGACGTCAGACTGCAGCATATTCCACTGGAGCCGAAAACATAGAAAAAAAAAACTAAGCGAGCTTTCGTCCAATAAGAGTCTTATTGGAACATACAATTACAGCGAGGTATTCTTCTCACAAGGTGTCGTTCTAAGCAAGATACCAGTTTCAGGAAAATAGGATGCAAACTGAGGGTATGAATATGAGTATAATTTGACTAATTACTCAAACCCGTTTTATGGGCAGACGAGATAAAGGGGGGGGGGGGGGGGGAGGATCTTAACCTTGTTTCAGTTGCATTTCTGACTCTCTGAACATCGAGGATTAGAATTTACTCTGTTTCGGATTTTTGTGTAGTCCACAACTTCGGAAAACTTCAACCTGGAAATGTTTCCTATAATGCAACTAGGAATTTAAGCAATTCAATCTAGTGTGACTATTTTTTTATCAATTGAGAATAGTTCTCAGCTAAACTTCAATGAAAGAAGCATCAAGTCATTCTCGGTGATTCACTGATTGCAAAATTTGTAGATGATCATGTTGTTTCATTATAATTTCAGCTTCATTATTAAGACAAGTGCAGTATTCCGATCGCACGTGTCTGCGACGGCTGCTCTGTCCACAACTCAATTTTGTTTCCCCTTTTCTGGCGGTACACATGTATGGTAGATCTCCCATCTCTCCAAGCCTATTGCAGTATTACTCCAACCTGCACAAACTAATGGAACAGTCTGTCGGAACCGGTTGGTACGGATCGAAACAGTAAAAATACAATAGTTCTACTAGTATGGGTCCCCAATTTCTTTTATCTCTGAACCCGCTATGTATTCAAAAAATATTTTTCATCAAATCTGGTCATGTGTCCTTTGAAGCAGCCATAACTAGATTTGATGAAAAATTCATCGAGATTTAACTAGAGGATTCAGTGGTGAGAAAGTCTGTTCAGTTTACAGGGTAGAAATAGGATTAAATATGCCCAGATTATAAATGTTTCATTGGCTAGAGAAATCCTGTCCTGGGCAGGAGTATCCGCCAACAGCATGCAAGTATTCAACAATTTTATACTCGAACTGACTTATTGAGTTACATTTGCTTGTATCGCTCTTGGCTGATTCAATAGATCCATGTCCCAGTCCCAGTTAGGAAAATTTATTCTTCACCACAAGTGGCTTATACTATCTATGATATTCCCGATCTCGTATACCTGTTGATCAAACCTCAACGAAGACCACATCACGTATGTACATAGTCGGTCGGATTCCGCGTGCCAGTGGGTGATGCTGCCCCGGGTGTTTCTCACAATTACTGAACAGTAGTTATCAGTAAGGATTCGTTTGAGGGAGGCACCGGTCCTACTTGCCGAAATACTAATCAAGGATTTGTTGATGATTCCATTGTGCTGTGTTAGAGTTTTGTTGCATGCGGTTGAATGGAAACATTGCCTATGCGTTGATTTAGACCTGTCCGCAGCGATCGTGCAGCACATGTTCATTAAATCAGTTACGACCTATTCTTGAAACATCCTGTAGAAATATCCAAACAGTTGACCTACAAACAATTAACAGCTTCCATTATATCTGCTTGACTAAGAATTATTTTTCTGCCATGGAAACTGATACTACTGTTACTCTTTATTCTCCATTCTTTATATATAATGAATAGAATGAAGATGAACGCTCCAAATGCTTGCCCCGCATATGCATTGAATATTCGAGGCCATGTGAAAAGTAAGCGCTGTCTTCACTACTAGTTACACGTAGTTTTCTGTTTCAGTCTACTATTCGAAGCAACATCTGGGCAGTTAACTGACTTTGTGCCTCTATTGGGGTTCAATGCTGAAGTTTGCAGGCTTTGCTTCTAACAAAATGAAAGGATTGTTTATTGTTCATGCTTGAGATAGTAAAAGGCTATCCAACCGACACTGAACCCTGAGTCTCGAATTATCAGTCCTCTGATTCGCGCAACGGAACCCACGAAGATGAGCAACTTTGTGAAAATCAGAAACCCTTCCGCATCTTAAGTGGAGTGCCTTCACTACAACCCTTTGGCAAAATAATCGGTGTACGTAGCACCTATCATCAACATAATGTTTTATTTGGGATATCCTGTCAATTAGCTTGTAAAATTGTATCGTGACATTTTGAAACTCTCTTCAAAACAACCAGGTTTGGGATGAATAAGTTTGTGTACAGACACACTGCACACGCTGATGAACGAACGAATTATAGTCACTATGCGTACCAGTCCGTCATGTTAAACGTCTCTGGATCTCCTGTTCCGAAACTCTGGGCCTTTATCATACTCAGGCGCCACATCAACTAATACTGAGATCTTTTTTCATCAATTGGAATGGAAAAGTTACTCACCTTTCCATCTCCAATCTCCGCACACTCCAACTCGTAGCTCCGACGTTTATTTAAATGTCCAACTTGTACAAATTCTTCACATTTATTTTTGTTTTACAGATCGTCGTGTGAGAACCATGAGGTTCTATCTTCCACTGGAAGATAGAACCTTATGGTTCTCACGCGACGAGATGCTCACATTTTCTCTTTGTAATACCTTCAACTTAACAATTTCACTTCGTTTATATGTTTTTACTTATTCTCTTTGCCTTCCAAATCCTGTAAATACATCGCCGCTGAGCTTTTTTTTAACCCCTTGATACTTTTGTACGCCTTTTGACGTACGAAATCAAATAGCGCGTTGATACTTTTTGGTCATTTGTTTTGTTATTATTTTTGGATTTTTTTAAAAGTTTTAACCTCAATTCTTATTTTCTCCCGAACAGTGCTCAGTGAGAACCGTTGAGCCAAATGTTATCGCAGCTTAAAATACTAATATAATCCTGCTGTCAAGATTTCTTAACTGGTTGAGTGCTTGAAGCCACTATCAGACTTTCAAACAATGATGATACCAGAGCAAAAACCCAAACTTTCCTTGCTTAAATTTCATATTCAGTCAAACACAAATAATATTTTGTAGATATAAATTTGTTTTATTACAAATTATTGGAGAGTGCTTGGGTACTCTCCTAAAATTTGTAATAAAACAAGTTTTGAATAACAAATTCAGACCACCAAAATAATCTAGCCCTCAACCAGTAAATCACTCATGTGAAAAATATCTTGTTATTTGTACTATAATAATATATAATAACACTTTGGCCAGTCGCTTATTTGTCGCGGTTCTCGGACGAGAAGGCCATGGTTACCCCTGTACTCCCAACTGCCTCCCTATTCCCACGCTTCTCCTCTCCTCCCAACACTCGGAGACGAACTGCTTGATGATATCCCTTGTCCCATTCTTCCCAATCTCTCCGATTAGCATATTAACCCTCTCCTTTGAGTCTCCCCCTAACCACAAGTCCTTCATTCTCGCATCCCACTCCCCCATTATACTCCCAGTGAATCTCATTCTTTTAGGCTGATACTTTGGGCATTCTAGAAGAAAGTGTTCCAGGGTCTCCACCATGTCCAAGTTACACATCTGGCACTCCCTTTCACCGTCTTTCCCAATTGTTCCCCTCAGCTCCAGGGATCGCGACCTCAGCTTGAACAACAGTGACCCCCCAAAGGTGCCATCAAGGTACTCTTCAAAACCTGGATTCTCTTTATCACGCAGGCCACCCAAAGACCTCTTTGATTTGACCCCCTCTCGCCAATTACGGTTAAAATCCTCCATGACCCTTTCTCTGACGATTTTTTTACCCTGGTTTGCCCCAACGTCCAGGTCCGAGATCTCCAATGAGTAGTTCTCTACTAGCTCCCTCACTTGGACCATCCACCCCGTTTTGATATTTGAGTTGAAAAAATTCTCAGGAACATTGCTTTACACCATCGGCTGTCGGGGAGATTTACCAAATAATTAAGATAACCGAGCTTCAACAGGTCTATCCTGTCCTTGATCCTCATCCACCCAAGCTCACCCCTGATTGCTTCTAGAGCTGCGGCATTACTCGACCCCGTTATCCATCGGCCTGCATCGTTCTGCAGGATTTCCAAGCTCTTTACGGCCGTCTGGTTTAGGGGTACCACTTCCGTACCGTATGTTATACTTGGCAGCCCCACCATTTCCCAAATGGTTTTCCCCACGAAAACCTTATTGAAACTGTTTCTCTCTATAAGTTTCATTTGGTTAAGGATTCGCTTCCCCTTCAGAATCAATTTATTTGTGTGGTTCCGGTAGATGGCTCTTCCTGTAATGTTTATATTTACCCCAAAATACTCGTAATCACCTGTCTCTCCCACATTGAGAAGTTTGCTGCTCCCTTCCGGAATGCAGAACTCACCCACTCTCCACCTTCGAGTGGGGTCCACTTTGCGGCCCACAGGTATAATTTTGCTCTTGCTTTCATTAAGTTCAAGTCTCCATTTGCTCCCATATTTCCCAACAATTCCCAGCATTTTCGGTAGCCCCTCTTCGCTTTCTGACACTAGAACCATATCGTCTGCAAAAAATAGCCCTGGGATCTTCAAGTCCCCAACTGCTACCCCCTCCTCGCTACGCAGGAGTTCATCTCCTAAACCTTTGATGTACAATGCAAACAGGATCGGCGAAAGGATACACCCCTGTTTTAGGCCTATCTCCATAGGCACACGTTTCGTTGTAATGTTTCCCAGGCTAAGTTCACTCTGTACATCTTTATATAATGCTTTCATAATTCCAACAAACTCGCCTCCTAAGCCCATAGCCTCCAGCTTACGCCACATACCTTCCCTCCATACTCTATCGTATGCCCTTTTGATATCCAAAAAGGCCATAAACATCTTTTTCTTTTTTGCTTTCGCGGATTCTATCATTTGGGATAGTGTGAAAAGATGGTCAGTAACTCTCCTTCCCTTCCTGAAGCCATTCTGGATTTCTCCCCAAAAAACCCTTCTCCTCAATCACCTCCTCTAGTCTCCCATACAGGACTTTACAGAAAACCTTTCCAATGTTGCTTCTGACAGAGATCCCTCGATAGTTATCCAAAACGTCTTTTTCCCCCTTTTTGTGAATAAATGTCACTTTTCTTTCTCTCCACTCCTTTGGGACCTCTTGATTTTCTATGGCTAGATTGAATAGGGCAGTTAGGCTTTTCACGAGTTCCTCTCCCCCTTTTTTGATAAACTCTTTAGGAATTTCATCCACTCCTCCCGCTTTTCCATCCCTTAATTTTGATACCACCTTTCGCACCTCCTCCGTTTTAATTTCGCTGCACGCGAAGCTCGATAGGTTTTCCTCGACCTGATTCGGATACTCTGCTGGGCTCCCCATGCCCCATCGCTTATCGTTTACCTTTTCCCAGTGCTTGACTAGTTCTGTTGCGACTTGATCTTGCTCGTCTGTAACTCTGCCATCTACTTTAATACCATGTGGGTTACTTCCTTTGTTACGTTTATTCACCCATTTCCAAAATACGTTCGAACTCGACCCCCCCTGTCGTTCTTATCGTCCTAATAAGACTGCTATTTCGTACTCTCCGATTATCGTCTTTAATCTTTTTTTTACTTTATTTCGTGCTTGGTGGTATTCTTCCTTAGCAATTGTGGCCTCATTGCTTTCCGCCCCCTTAAGTTTTCTACTCCTCCTGTATGCAGCACATTTAGCTTTTCTTCCCTTTATGACCCTTTTCAGTTCTTCGTTCACTCTGTACCCAAGTTCCCGTGTTGGCACCCTGACCTTTCCTACACTTTCCTTTCCTGCCTCCACCAGGCTCGCAACTATGACATTGGCCATCTTCTGGACACTTCCCCTCTTGGGTACGGTTACAAGCTTTGGTTTCAGTTTTTCATTGAACTTCGCCCAGTCAACATCTTTTTTGAGTTCCCAAATCTCCTTAGAGCTTCCTTTGCTTTTTACTGGAGTTTTGGCCCTGATCGTCACTGTAATCAAGTTGTGATCACTATCCACCTCCATTTTACCCTCATCATCGACTTCTACCCCTATCACCTCCCTCCATAAATTAATATCTGTGAGGATGTAGTCGATTATTGATTTTCTGCCGTTCCTCTCCCAGGTCCATTTCCCCTTACACCTCGCGTCCCTGTTCAGAATCTTCAGACCGAGCTCGTTTGTGAAGCTCAACAGCTTCCTTCCATTCCTGTTGACTTTATTGTCCCCACCCTCTGTGCCTTCTTCATCATTACCTATGTGGCCATTAAAGTCACCCATCAGAATTATACCGAGCCTCTTGTTTTGTAATTCGGTGATATTGGACCTCAGTGTTGAGTATATCGAATCATTCCATTCGGGTTTGCTTCCCTCCACCGCACAATACACACCCCCAAGGGCAATACTTTTGTTTTTCAGACTGATCCTTACCCATCCAATTTCTTTCGATACCTCAGCCGGGGTGCTGATGTTTTCCAGGTCTGTGATCAGCGATGGTTTTAAATCCTCTTTAATGTACATGCCTACTCCTCCCCCTTTTTCTGGCCTTCCGTTCGGCCTACACCTATCCATACGTACCCCCTTACTTGGTCTACCCATTCCTCGTGTCTTACCCACGTTCCGCTTAAGCCCATGACGTCAAACTCCTCTGCCTCAATCAATGTAGCAATTTCACTTACTTTCCGGTGGAGACCCTGGATGTTGCTATAACCCACTTTCAAGTGTCAAGGTTCATTGGCTTCCGCCTACTGGTCCCTTTATTATCTAGTCCCTGTATGTTTGTATATCCCACAAGTTTTTAATAACAAATTCAGACCACCAAAATAATCTAGCCCTCAACCAGTAAATCACTCATGTGAAAAATATCTTGTTATTTGTTCTTTCGGACGTTTGACGTCGCATGTTGAAAAACGTTGAAGAAACTGAATTCCCAGTGACATTTGAACGTCAGGATAATTAACGCTCATGGTGTTCATCCACAGCACCCCACTCTGTGCAACAAGTGGAAACATAAAACAAAACCCATTAAACAAAAACCCGTCAAGTGCCTTTGGGCACTGTCCATCAAACTGATACCAACAATTAGCAATAACAACCTCTGGCCAGAAAATAATCCAGTAATCTCCAGTGCCCTTAAACTCTGTGATAAAGCACAAGAAACACAAAGTGGCAGCTTGTTGGTTTGTTTGTTTGTTTATTAATGGTTTAATGACACTTTCAACAGCCAGGATCACATCGTGTCGGAGTTTTTATAGTCGGAGGAAGCCAGAGTACCAGAAGAGAACCACCGACCAGGGGCGAGCAACTGTCAAACTCTCCGACTTACTAGTTTTTTACAAGCAGTGTTTCATTGGTTGAAGACAAGTGCACCATTAACGTACAGTACACCTTAGTACACAGCGCCACCTTGCCCCACAAGAACAACCGAGATTAAGTATCTTGCCCAAGGACAAAGCGCAGTTCCCGCTGGTCTAGATGAAAGTGTCAACTGAAAGACCAAGTGAAACCGTACTCGTACTTTGTATACTTTTTACTTTGCTGGGTCGCAGCTCTACTATTTATTTATTTATTTATTTATTTATTGGTGTTTAAGGTCACATACTTATGCACAATGGCTAATCGTGACCGTGAAAGTTTTACAGGTGGAGGAAGCCGGAGTACCCGGAGAGAACCACCGAGCACCGACGAGAAACTTTCAGCTCCTCAACAGTTTAACTCTGTTCAAGCTCCGCCAAGCAGGGTTACAGCGGTTGAAGACATGTGCACCATCGACGTGCAGTACGCCTTAGTACACGCCGTCATCGTGCCCCCATGTAGACAACTGGGATAAAGTGCCTTGCCCAAGGACACAACGCGGATCGACCTGGGCGGGAATCGAACTCGGAACCTCAAGCATAGAAGTCCAACAGTCTACCACTGAGCCACCGCGCCCCAGGCAACTCCACTGAGCGTGGGTGTTAGTAATGGATGTCCCCTTTTCTAATATGCAAGCGACTCACTGGCCTTGACATTCATAACCCAGCCAGAACAAAAGAACCCATGCACAAAGTTGATAAGTAATGAACAGAACAACTCAATACCATACGTATGTACAAGCTGCGAATACAGCTCATTGACTTAATGTGTTCTCAAGTGACTGAATAAAATGCCCATTTGAATTAAATCTTAATTTTTTGCCAATCGGAACTTTCATTGTAGAGAATATATGAAGTTTAGATAGATTTCCTATTAAGTTGACACCCACATATTCAATTATCTAATAAAAATGCATTTCAAAACTGAACATCAGTGGTTAAACGAGAAAAAGTGTATTTTTATGTTTAAAAAACATTGATGATTGTTACAGCTTTATAATTCATACCTCCCCCACATCTCTACGGAAATGACTTCTCTTTTCTGTAACAATCAATATTGCTATACTTGGATCTTTTTTATTACTGGAGTCGCGTGGCCGACATTGTAAGCTGTTGTTAATAGTTCACGGTCGCGATTGTTTTGATGGGTGCATATTAAGTATTGTTGGACATTTATACGTTGACTCGCTGCATATCTATACACGTCTAAATATGGTCATACGTTAACCCTTTGGAATAAGAGCTAAATATTCCTTTTACGTTGTCTACCAGAGGCTGTATCCTTTCGATGTAAATAATATCTTTAAATAGTGAATAATGCACAGAATATACGTTTGAAGGGACTATGCAGACTTAAATACTCTACAGATGTCAGCTCGGTGTTATGCTCTTCATTGTTATCGCGACCTGGAAAAAGAGTCTCAGCGTGCAAAGTAACCGTTCAATCGGCCTACAGACTACATATATACTGATATTAACCCCTTACCCAACGCAGCCGATATCAAAATGTATTAATTTAACTATTCTTTTTAAAAACAAAATCAGAAAATTTCAACAACACCATATCATGTGACCCCTCATCAGAACGAGCTTGAGGAGCCCGTTCCAACGGGGGGTCACATGATATAGTTTTGTTGAAGTTTTTTGAAAAATCTATTTTTTTCAACTGTTTAATTTGTAAATTACGCGGGCGGATGCGGCCGATTTGTTGGGAAAGGGTTAAAGTTTTTAAGCCGTGATATTCATCTGCAACTACCACTGTGCAGTTCCTGGGCGAGGTAATGGTGATTTTCTGTGGATAGAGCTGTTATATTTTAACCCTTACAAACTTCTGAGCATTGCATTAGCATCCAGACGTCACATGCAAGTTTTGTATATATAAATGTAGACACGGCTATTGGGATAATCTCTCCCTGTTTCTTCATCTATCAAAATTGTGACAGATGATAATCGACTCACCCCAGAAAGAAGTAATGTTGCAATAAGGCTGAAATCCTCGCCATTTGATTGGACGAGAGCTCGCTAAGTTTCTTCTATGTTTACAGCTCCAGCATCACATGTTACTGTCTGACGTCACCACGCGAAATATTTGAAATGACATTGCCCGTTTCGTAATTATTCCATCAACGGAGTGACTTGCAAACCGCCTCATTTTTGAAGATTTCTCACACTTGCAGCAGACGATGCTCCGAATGAAGTGTTGTTTAAATTATAAAACCGTTTACGATTAGAAGTAAGATGGAGTGACCTCAACCTTTAATATTTATTGATTATTTGTCCAGTGAAGTCGGGGTGTACACGAAAGGTTTATCTACTAAACTTGTGATCCTTAAAAGTTGCCTTGTTCATTTCTCGATGTGGGTTTTGGTCTATGGGTAGGGTCATATTGGAACATATACGTTATTGTGAAGAATTGACGGTAACATGGTCTGGGGTTCGCGGCTCGGAGCTTATGTTCATGAACATAAGCTCCTACCCGCAACCCCCAGACCATGTTACCGTCAATTCATCACAATAACTTATAATTCAATTACGTTCTGTTCATTACAATTGTTAATTTAGCATATTAGAAATGTAGCTGGTAAGATTACTCGTTGCGTAGTACATTATTCACCTAATATGGTATACATGTTACCTCCCACAAACTTAATGGTCGTTTATAATTGTAATCGATCTGACAGTAAGAGTGACCCCCTCCCCATTAAACATGCTAAAAGGAAATTCTTCATTTATCTATCACTGCATGTGCTAATTCAGTTATGAAGACAGAGTAGTTGGTACGATGTATGTGTTACACAATTTGTTCGTAACCTTATACGGTACGTTCTTGTGTTCTGAATATGCATTTTAGGTTTCCTTGTAGGGTCGAACTAGTCCACAGTATCAACAAGCAGGCTACGTTATAAGATGTCTACGAAAACAATAAGGATGTCCGAAAGTATGTGGAATTTCTACCGCTGAATAGAATTATTGGGTCAATCTTTTCTCACATAAATAAACACCTTACCACCACATGTGTTAAGTTCAGGTCGGAGGACGTACAAAATTAAGGCTGTGAAGGATGACATCATTTGTCAAAACACTCTTCGAAAGGCTTGTTATCGTCCTGGTTTTCAAAAGTTTGCTTGTCTGTTATACATGGGTTTATCGATACTTTGTCATATCGTGTCCGGTGGTTTTACGGGTAGACGAAGCTGGCGCACCTGGAGAGAAACCCCCAGAGAAACAACTAGAGAAACACTGAAAGCTTCAAAAACGGTTTAAAGACCCATCTCTTTCGGATAGCCTTTGACTGCTGATTTGTTTCTTTTGAATGTCAGTTATTTTGTGAGCACTTTTGGGCAGTGTTTTGCTAGTAAAAGCGCTATATAAGTAAATTATTATTATCATAAAAAATTATTATTATAATGACGTCATGCTACGCTGCATCACGTCGCCTTGAAGGAACGATCAGCTAATCTTTGTTATTGTTTTGAAACGTACGCATTTGGGGTCGAATTGGGCTGAATATTGTGCAATAAAATGTCTCGTAGCATATAATAAAAAAGAAAATCTACTCTATTTTAGTCAGTATCTGGAATTATCTCATGAGTGTGGATCTTAAAGTTTTATTTTTCACGTCCACGCGATGAATTGTTTCAGTAGCTTCCTAAATGACGTTACCCTTCGGCGCATGACGTTGCATTGAACGTCGCTTTGAAGGAACGATCAGCAGCTTTTTGTTATTGTTTTGAAACTGTTTGCAGTCGAATTGGGCTGAATATTGCGCAGTAAAATGTCACGTAGCATATAATAAAAAGGACATCTACGCTGTTCGCGTGGACCTGAAAGTATTATTTTTCACTTATTTTTCTAATTATATCGCATATGACGACCTCAGTGGAATGAGCTTGTTGGGCTCGTTCCCATGAGGGGTCATAAGTAATGTTTCACTGGAAATTAATGGGAGCGCGGTGGCTCAGTAGGTAGAGGTGCAGGCTGCAAACCGAGAGGTCCTCGGTTCGAATCCCACCTGCGGCAACCGCGTTGTGTCCTTGGGCAAGACACTTCATCTCCATTGCCCGTGTGGGGGCACGATGACGCCGTGTACTAAGGCGTACTGCACGTCGATGGTGCGCATGTCTTCAACCAATCTAACCCTGCCTGTGCTGCAGTGCGGAGTTACGATGTTGGGGAGCTGGCAGCTGCTCGTCGTTGCTCGGTGGTTCTCTCCGGGTACTCCGGCTTCCTCCACCCGTAAAACTGTCCCGGTCATGATTAGCCATTGTGCATAAATATGTGACCTTAAACATCAATAAATAATAATACTGGAAATTAATAAAAATATTCCGTTATCGATGAAAATTTTGGAGGAGTGATTTTTACAGTTACGTTAGTTAAAAGATCTAAACAATGTTTTTTTATGAATTCGCATTTTTCTGATTCACGACACATCCTTAATAGATCCCATTCTCTTTTCAACAGACAGAACCTTATTCTATTATATAAAAAAACTCACAGTGACAAATGAATTGTCATCTAAAAAAACACAATGCTCTCTTTGTCAGACAAACAACGTTTGTTTTTCAGCTGTGTAAGTAGATATTTTTTCCAGTAAAACATTTAAAAAAAGTAAAACATTATTTTAGTTCTAAAATGAATTTATAGAGAGTAATCGCTTGACTGGACTGGTTATAGTCCCTCGCCTCGAATGAATTATTTCACGTAACCAGTCCAGTCAAGCGATCACTCTGTTTATTACTTTTCATTATTGACGATAATTATATTATTTAACCCTTTACCTAACGTAACGGCCAGCGCTATTCTCAAAAATCGCCAATTAATTTTCATTATTTTTTCATTTTTTTGTCTCTAAAACATAGGTTATGACCCCTCATTGGAACGAGCTCGTCGAGCTCGTTCCAATGAGGGGTCATAACCTATGTTTTTGAATCAAAAAATGAAAATAATAGCTATTCAATTTCAAGAATTTTTTTTGCAAGTGTCGTCTGCTTTCCATATAGGTAAAGGGTTAAAACAAACAAAATACAATGAAGTCCCCATTACATCCACGCCAAAGCGTCTTCGTTTGCGTGCACGGATACATGCCCCAATTGTTGATTGCATAATTCACTTGTTAAATTATCGTTTATAATCAAACCGAGAAATCCCAGTAAATCACACCTTGGAAAGTAATAATCTATCTTAATTTGGTCTACAACATAGCTTTTGCCAGTAAACCCACTAACGAAATTTTATAAGTCATGAAAACAAAAAAGTAGTTGTAATTTCCATCACTGAGCGCAATGAGTCTATTAACTCTTTTTATCACATAGACACCATCAATTAGCTCACTACGGAAAATATCGTTCACGACACGTCCAATACAGGAACGAAGTCGAAAGTCGACGAGGTAACGTTGTGTGTGAGTTGGTTTCAGAAGTAGAATTAAATTAATCTTGTATTTTTCATTAACTGTCCACCTAATACGAATGACAGAAAATATTTGCGGAAAACATTTCCCGAATAACTAAATATCTCCCCTTTCGTTCCATTGACGGGTAATAAGAGTGTCGTCTACTTTCGCCTACAGTGCACTTCCGCCTACAAAATTATCAAGTAAAAGTGTCAGCGATAGTGCACTAATTAAGGTATAGGGATAAGTAGCTAATTACCTGTTCTACCCACAATAAATGGACTGACCGACCATTCATTCCCAGCATTTTTCTTTTTTTTTTCTTATATTATGTGTTTGGTTTTTTTTCTTATGTTATGTTATGTGCAATGTAGTTGTTTTAGCTGAGGCCATGAAGACAAATACAATGATGTTAACTTAGTGGATTCTTGTAAGAACAAGTTTAGAACATCATATACAATGTGCATTTGTTATTTGTCAATAAAACGTTGCAAATATGAATATTATTGGAACCGGCTCAGTGAGCCGGTTCCAATAATACTCATATTTGTATGTTTTTATTGAGACTAGAGGGAGAGAAAGAGAGAGATAGAGAGAGAGAGGGAGAGAGAGAGAGAGAGAGAGAGAGGGAAAGAGAGAGAGAGAAAGAGGGAGGGATAAATTGTATCGATATTTGTCAATGAAACCTATGAATATGAATATTATTGACCCCCCTCTCTTCTCTCTCTCTCTCTCTCTCTCTCTCTCTCTCTCTCTCTCTCTCACCAAACGGTCAGTCGATTTTATTTTGGGTAGAACAGGTAATTAGCTACTACTCCCTATACCTTAGTTAGTGCACTTTCGCCTACACTTTTACCTGATAATGTTTGTAGGCGAAAGTGCACTGTAGGCGAAAGTACACTGGACCGTAATAAGCTATTTGTTTGAGATAAAAAATGAAAAAAATAATAAATTTAGCTGCCGTTTTTTGTGAACAGCGCTGGCCAGCTTTAGTCGTTACGGTAGTTAAAACTACACATTATGTGATAAAATGAATATCAAAATCGTCACGATTTGACATGAAACTTCTTAACCCGTTCACTAATATCGATCTGAGCCACAGTAAATCTCGACTCAGATCGATTTTCATGAACTCATATGGAATCGCGACTGACTCGTTAGAGATCCTCCATATTTCCTGACATTGGATAAAGTTTACTTCGGGTGTCTGATAGTTTATACATGTACCATGCTCACCTATGTTACTACCTGTGAAAATCCCGTATGTTAAATTTTAAGTTTTAACCCCACTACCGCTGTAAAACATCTTCTGTGGTTAAAACGTTTACAATGGGAATTCCATTAAAGAAATTACACCTGTAGTAGAAAACTTCGCGATGTTTCATTCAAACATACGACGTTTTCCGTACTATCTACTACTTAATGACTTATTAAGTTTAAAATACCTACAATTAAATATTTAAAATAAAATTTAAGAATTGTAAATAATAATTTGACTAAAAAAGCAATGTAAATTCAAACAACTTTGACGATGTAAAGCTGTCAATCTAGCATTCACGAGCAGCTGGAAGTACTGCCCACCGGCGCAGATGTGAACTAAACAAACCCATGTGTTTGCGAACGAAAGTATCGTTTTTTCTCCATTTTAAGTTACAAAGTCGATGATTTATTAAGAACATGGTATAAATACAACAAATAGGTACTGAGCCCGTTCCCACAATCAAGCAGATGGTAGGTTTGATCTGTGCATACCAGAGCGTACAGATGATCATCGTAGAAAGGTGACAATAGTCGCTTTCAGCCGGCTATGTGTTACATCTGATTACGTACCCTGGAACCTATTTGTTCTATATGTGTTTAGTTGTGCATCAACACGTCAGGAATTACGAAATATCACTTCAGAGACACAAAAGAGATTGTGCCATAGAAAGCATCGCATGTACAGTTTGGATAATACAGTTCGCCAAAGGCAATAAAAACAGATAAAACACACGAATAATACAAATTTGTATATTATGTTATGTCATGTGAGCCAATACTATAAAACCTTTAAAATTGTATTTTCTAGAATTGTATTTTCTACCTATTAATATAACTGACTAAAACGAATCATTACTAATTTAAAAGATATGGCAATTTGCCAACTGGCAAATGACCATATCTTTGAAAAGGCTAATGGTTAATTTTAACCCATATAAAGTCCTATCTAGAAAATACAATTCTAGAAGATACAATTATAACTGTTTTATAGTGTTGGTCGTCATAAGCATACATGCACATACATCTGTTCATTTTAAGACGACCGCGGCATTAAAACAGTCAATAAGGTGAATATTCTTCTTGCTCCGCGTCCATAGAAGGTAAAATTAATTACGGTGAAGCTTCACTTGGAATCGGCAGCATAATATATATATAACACTTCTGAGTCCAATGTCATCGTCGATCATCTTCCATTGAGAAGTAGAAATATAGAAATTTGATGGGTGAGAAATGAATATTTTAAAGTTTATTGAAATAATCAGTCATGTTTTTTGATTAATTGGATGCGTTTGTTCAAGCATCTGTTAAATGTTTGAAAACTAAATTATTTTTAAAAGCAAACGTATTTTTATTCAAAGATACCATGCTGCCAGCAAAGGGCTTTAGCGGGGCTTGTTATAAGTAATTGCTTTGCTACAATTCCACACAAGCATTTCTCAACTGTTGAGCAACAACAAGCTAATTCATATACTACTTAGAGCCACTAAAGTCGCTTCTTGCACTTTTCAATAAATAAACAGAATGTCACGACGTGTGAATGCGTTCGTCAATACGGTACGAGTGACAGCGCGGAAGGATAGAACGAGAGTAGTATATCATGTACCCGATCGTGCCTCATTACCCGGAACTTTGGTGGAGCAGCTAGTGTTAAATTTCCATAGGAACCGGAGCTTTGGTGGAGCAACATTTTCCTGTATAAACATTAGGCTCCGTCCATCTAGATCCGGCAAATGGTGTGAGTACTGCATATATAGTACGCTATGGTATGTATAGTGATATATGTACATATGGGGCTTGGGGTATATAGTATGGGTATGTGCTGGAAAATTGATGGCCACGGTGGGTTTCTTGAAAGTTTTCCCCGCGAAACGGTTGGCGTTGCTATTGACGTTGTGGCGTCATGATGCCCACGCGACGTCATAGAAACGTTGACCGCTGTGGTTGTCCACTGTACGTTTCAACATAATACTATCTGGGTCAGGGTTGTCGTGCTTCTCGTATGGGGGACTGAGATAGGGTAGAAGCGGTATATATATCCATGTATGTTCCCTGTTAGCCCTCGGACCATCATATTATTCTATGACTGATACAGGTAGTACATACAGGAAGGTCATGCGGTGTTATTCTTGGTGAGCCGGTATGATTGAACAGTTTGTTGGTCTATTAACCTACCGAATCCTTTGTATTATCTTATGTCTGGTATTGGTAGTTCGTAATGCTAGGTCATGCAGTATTATAATCGGCTATTTAAAACGGGAGCATAGGATGCACTGTATATACCAATGTAGATCCCCTGTTAGTCATCGGATTTATTAACCAACTGATCGCTTTGACTTTTCCTGTGACTGGTATAGGTAGTACGTTCTGGCAAGTGGTATTGTAGAGGTGGGGGTAATGCCTGATAGTTTAGAACGGTAGTATAGTATGGGCGGTATATATCCCTGTAGGTCTCTTGTGAGGCGTGCAAAATCACCCAATGCTTCATGTCATCCTATGGCAGGTATACGTAGTACGTTTTGGTAGGACAAGTGGTATTGTAGGGGGGGGGGGGGGGGTAATGCCTGGTATGTTAGAACGGTAGTATTGTATGGAAGGTACATACACCTATAAGTCCCCCATAAGCAATTGGTACTACTAATCGACCTAATGCTTTAATGCTTTATGTCACCCCATGACAGGTATAGATGCTAGGTAACGCTACGTCAAGGAGTATTTTGGAAGTGGTGGGGTGGGGGGGGGGGTTGTCTAGAGTCGTGGTACGGGGTATATGTCTCTCCGCCAGTTGGTCTACTGTTTGTGTTTGATACTATTAATCCGCTAAATTTGGTTTACCATCGGGGTTGGTTTAGGTAGTGTGTAATGCTAGGCCAAACGATATTGCGAGATAAGGTTAGAACGGTAGTATGTGTTGTACGGTCTGTACCACATATGTCTACTGTTGCCCTTAGTACTATAAACCCACATAATGGTTTGTACTGTCCCGTGGGTAGTTCGAAATGCAAGGTCATGGTGACTGTGTGGTATATGCATGGTTTCTAGTATGGCAGCAGAGTTTGGACGGTTCTGTGGACATTATAAGATTCAGCCGAGGGTAGAGATCTAGCAGGCCTGTAGTGGTGCTACATGCAGTTTAGGCTACCATGATAGAAGAAGACTACAGGATTGGGGAACTACAGCAGAAGCTAATCATAGGATGGACAACTGTTTATAGAAGGTTTGTTTGCATAGGAAAACGTTGCTCCACCAAAGCTCCGGTTGCTATGGAAATGTAACACTTGCTGCTCCACCAAAGCTCCGGGTAATGAGGCACGATCGGGTGCATGATATACTACCAACGAGAGTCGATGGCATGAGTTCCGTATTGACGAGCGCATTCACACATCGTGGCGTTCTGCGTTTATTACACGTCTCTTTGACATAGAATTGATTAATTACAAAATTCAAATATCACACAGAAAATTCCAAACTTTTAAACCGTTCATTAGTTTTCCAATTGACATTCGATTTATCGGCTGTCACTGCTGCTTTCGAATTCATCTGGGGCAGAATGCGACATTTTGATTGTCCGATTACCAAAATGTGCGGAGTTTAGATCCTTTGAAAGATCCACGACGTCAGTTGGAAAATAGTCCGTCAAGGGAAATACGTATGGAAAATAATAGGCGTGTAACAAACCCATGATACTGGCTTCTTACACTCAACCAGTTAACCCTTTACCCAACGTAACGGCCAAAACCGGCCAGCGCTATTCTCAAAAATCGCCAATTAATTTTCATTATTTTTTTCATTTTTTGTCTCAAAAACATAGGTTATGACCCCTCGTTGGAACGAGCTCGTCGAGCTCGTTCCAACGAGGGGTCATAACCTATGTTTTTGAGACAAAAAATGAAAAAAATTTGTTATTCAAGAATTTTTTTTGCAAGTGTCGTCTGCTTTTCATGTTAGGTAAAGGGTTAATCAACGCACATTTCCTAAACATTGTTGAGATTCTATCATTGTTTTTTACAGCCATGGCAATGAACGTCGTATCTGGGTTTACCACTGAACAGATTGAAGAAATTGTCCATTTACATAATGTTTTTAGAAGTATGTTTGTTGTCAGAGAAAATATATCTGATATGAAGAAACTTGTAAGTAGAATTCCTTATCAATAATTATATAAATCAACAAATCATGCATTGCTGAGAAATTTTTGTCATTGGAAGAGATTTACAGAAAAGTTATCTCCCCTTAGTGTCCGAATGCTGCCAGAAAAGTTAACACTTTGGGTATGGGAATTTCATATAAAAATTGAAATTTCATAATGTTCGCGAATTTGTATCATCGATGTGTGCATCATTTCACAAATGCCCGGAATTTTCCAGTAGAGTTGTTTAAAATACAGAAACTGGCTATTTACTATTTTTCCCAGTCAGTTAGAACGTTGGTCTGTTATTTTCTGTTGAAACCCCTTTGGAAATAAGAAAATGGCATTTTAACTGTCATTTGATTTCTATAACTTTTTTCTTTTCATCATATCAACAGTGTGTGTGTCGTGACGTATAACATATAGACACTGTCCTTTGCATTAATATAAAAACGTCCAGAAGGTGAATTTGCTAATTTTTCTTTCCTGGGAAGAATACAAACTTGCATTCGTGAAACAAAAAGTCAAAGTAGGCACTTACTTAAATTGGTAGATTTGATACTGATAAATATTCTTAATGACGGATTATCTGTGACGTAGGTGCTTCTAGCTTGCCGTAAAATGCCAAGTTTCCTTTTGTAACTTTAATCAAACAAAAACAACAGACAGCTCCTTGAGCTGTCTGTTGTTTTCGTTTGTTAAAAGTAACAGAATCAAACTTGGCTTTATTTTGTACTGATGTCATGGAAGTTTTCTCAACAATTACTTGTTACTTAATTGGACCTTCCTCTCTCGTCTAATTTATTTCAGGGATGAATAGTCGTATGTCCTTCACAGGAAGTCAACTCACGACTAGAATCCAAAGCTCAAATGCATTTTAGGCAGAGTAACCT
The DNA here is from genome assembly GCA_031216915.1 of Pictodentalium vernedei. NCBI lineage: Eukaryota > Metazoa > Mollusca > Scaphopoda > Dentaliida > Dentaliidae > Pictodentalium > Pictodentalium vernedei. The sequence goes on from CM062295.1 coordinate 159,335,008, forward strand.
TGAAACGCGATGATAGGGCAGGTGCTTTTAACTTTTTAATTACCATAACCTGTTCACAGTACCTGTATCCATTCAGATGTAACGTACACCAAATTCATGCATAAACACGCACACCTATTTATCACGCGTTTTACTTATGCAAGTTGCCGTTCCTGGTGGGTCTTAATCAGCCACATGCCGTTAGAAGGCATAGAGATGCGGAAGTTTCCATTCTGCAAAAACACGCGTACCTTCTGTTTCATGTTTATAAAAGTTTCCGCCAATGATTGACCTGCATCGGGCATAGGTCGTTCAACAGGCAAAGATGTTTCGAGGTTTTTTATTTCACAAACACGGACAAATTCCAATATTCCAACATTTATCTTATATTTTACTTTTGGAAGTTTCCGGCCTCGAAGACCTTTATTACGGTTAGGCCGTTCGATAGACATAGACTATTCCACGCAAAACGAAGGCTAATTACGACTAAACGCTTAACCCTTTGAACCCTGGAGGCCGTTTTTTCCGGCCAGCAACATGATACGTCATAACGTCATTAAATAGGATGGCTGTTCAGTAAATGTGTGGGGTAGACCAATCAATATTTTCAACGTGCAGCCTCGGGGCTGCACATTGAAAATATTGATAGTCTACCCCCAAATAATGAATATGGACTCTTCTAATTGCTGCCATTGAACTGGCGTGGAAGATACCACTAGAGTTCAAAGGAGTAAACAAATAATTAGTCGTAAATGTTTTAGATCTGAGTGCCTATAATAATTTATCTCACAATAAGTTTGTACTGGATCTGTAATTACTTGAATGCAGAGTATATCAGGGGCCCTCAGATACAAAATCTTATCTTGTAACTGCGGGATACAAACGCGTGCTTTGTTACGATTTGCTTAAGTTACTATTTATAGAACATTACACGCTTTCCAAAGACGTTTGCAAAATACCGTTTACGTTTCTATATAGGTCTATTAAGGGAAATAAAACCATTCCTCAAAAGTATAATTATTAAATTATGGAAGCACATGCCTTTGTGTTTGATCAATGGAGGCATTCAATTCAAATCGAAACACTTTGGTTTTGCTCAGTTGCAGTGCACAGCCTTTTCGGAATGTTGAACAAACGCACTCAAAATGTTTGTCTGAAGATCACAAACGTTCCAGACAGCCGCATACAGTTTCTACCGAACGACAAGCATTTTTCTATGAGTGTGAAGTAAAATTAAAATACTAGTTTATCAAGTTATTACACTTAAAAATTGTGGGACAAATCTGTCGTCATCCTTATTTGTGTAAGAAATGTATCAGAGTCTCGATCTTGTTTCGAAGGCAATCTCTCTAGATATAGCATTAGAAGCAAGAGCTTAACTCTGATAACACATTTTGTCCCATAAATGGCCGTTTATTCGAACAATAAAAGCCTAAAGCCTAATTATATGGTATTAACAGCTCAGGAATTTGGCTTTTCCACAACCTTAACTTACTTATACATTCTGAGCTGGCTAAAAAATAACAAGATACTTTGTTTTTTGTCTAATAGTTTTCGCTCTCTGACTCTGAGTCTCGTCATCAGCTTCCGATAGAGGCTACTTACTCCTCAGATCACAATTATTAACAATGCAAAAGACAATGCCCACATTGGAAGCATCCATGGAAAAGTCGACAGGATGACTAGTTATGTAGAAGTATGCATAGTGCATGCAACTAACTATCTGTTAGTTTATATTTCTTATTGTTGGTCTGACATAAGCGGATACTGTAGAGCTAACAGTGTGACGACAGGTGGACAGCCAATCTGGCTGTGCCATCTCCCTATGGTATACACTATTTTTGTATTTCGTAACCGAAGCAATTGTTACTTATTACTTTTTACCACTATTTTCAATGTGCTTAATGTATATTTTTCTGTATTACGTATACCGTAGAGTAAACCAATAAATCCAATAAATCAAAGCCTTGGATAATTTTTTGCTTTATTCACCTAAAAGGGTGATCAATTTTCCCCATAGGTTTAACACTGAACGAATTTATTTCTACAGTAGAGACAGACTTGTTGACTTTTGACCTCTACCACATTCGTGTAGCATAATTGACAGTTCAATTGTTGTTTTCTTTAAACCTTTTTGAAAGTATTACACAATGCCGGTAGAAAACTGTACACATTGTTTATTTAATAAAGTATTTTTGCAAGTTAAGCTCAAGTTTGTAGAGGAATTATTTTTAGACAGAATTGTATTACTGCGCCTTTTTTTATTTTTGGCAGTTTTGCTTGTCATCGAATTGGACCCATGTGCTCCTCACTTCTCGCTGTGTTTTGTAGCGAGTAACATCACGATTTCACAGCGACTGCCATGTAAAAGATTTATGGGATAAACAAAATAAACGTATAGTGTTTCAAGTAAAAAAAATATTCTACTTGCAGAATTAAGAATGTCACCGACGACCCTCGCCAGAGGCTCGTCGGTTTCATTCTTAGTCATACATGTAGAATATTTTTTTTATTTGAAAACACTATACGTTTATTCTATATTTGTACATAAACACATGCGGCAAGCAACTCGTTTCCACTTTAAAAACCTCTGTTGGTAAGTCGCGTGTGGACCTTCGTCGGGCATAGATCATTCGATAGGCATAAGCGTTTCGATCTTTCTCTTCTGCGCCCAACGAAGGCCCATTTCGATTAAACGCTGAAAAAATGAATAAGTTCTTAGATCTAAGTATTTAAAATAATATATTTGAAATGCGAGAATCCAGGGAGCGGGATGGATCAATAGATAGAGCATTGGACTTCAGACCAAAATGTCGTAGCCTCGATCCTGAGGCACGTCACCTACGTCCTTTGGCGAACGCTTAATCCCAATGTTCAAATGGGAGCACGACGGTGGAGTGTTCCAGCTGATGGTAACCCTGTTCATGTGGAGTTAGTAAGTTCGATAATTCAGTAGTTACTCCCCATTGATCGGCGGTTCTTTCCGAGTACTCTGGATTCCTCCACACTTTAAGCTGCTCGAAAAATTATGATCATGGTTTGTTGAAATTATCGTTTCCACAAAACAGATTATTTTTGACGCATTTGAATAACTGTTTGGTGTGTTTGGTAGAGTGCTGACTTGAATAAATGCCATGATAAAAAATTGTATCTTTGGAGAGTAGTTCCTGCTTGAAGAAAATTGTCTAATCTTTTCACCTTTTATCAATCATTTATTTAACATAGAGTTAGCCACTGGGTGATGCTGGCAGGATTTGTCTTACTTCACACACAAAGCACTCGTGTGAATGGTAAAATAAAATAATTATTAATTAATTTTAACGTAACAGCCAAAACCTGCCAGTGCAATTCAAAGTTCACAAAAATCGCCATTTAAATGTTACTACGTTTTCGTTTTCAGTGCTTACCTATTGGAAGTGTGTGTGTGGGGGGGGGGGGGGGGGGGGAGGACCATTGGAAGGAGATAGCTGTACTCGATCAAATGAGGGACATGAGTAGGCCCCTGCGAATATGGATTTTTTTCGACTCGACTTTCGACTCGAACTTACCAAAAAAGTGTTTGAGTCGATCGAATTCGAACCAAGTTAGCCAAAACCAGGTGTCTAAGTGCGGTTTCGTCAACAAAATTCATCAAAACCACATCATGTGACCCCACGTTGGAACGAGCTCGACGAGCTCGTTCCAACGAGGGGTCACATGATATAGTTTTGTTGAAATTGTTTGAAAAAATAATATTTTTTGAACAACTGAATTTGCATATTACGCGGGCGGATGCGGCTTATTCGTGGGGAAAAGGGTTAAAACCCCTCATCGAGCGTGCTCTATTGAAGAGTCATAAGCCACGATTATGAAGTAAAAATAAAAATGTCGCATGTTATTCCCGTAAAGTGAATTGTTAAAATTAATTATAAACCTGCCCCCGGAGAAGTACCCCGACCTTCTCTTGCCTCACCACTCTAAAAAATTGCAACAAACAGATGAAGTTGCTTTCTTCACGATCGTTCACTCTCTGTGTGTCCGCACGAGAAAGAGCGGTAGGATAGTATTATTACTGAACATCTCTCCGTGTAGAAAACAGATTCGTTTATGTGCCAAGGCTGTACGATATATCGTCCCTAAGGTGCAACAAGGCGTCATCTGCCATGCTATTTGGGAACAAAAAGTTGAAATACTTTATGTTGACTGTTATCAATATTTTGTTTGCAGCACTGGAGTACAGACTTACAGAGGCAAGCGGAACAAAATATATCATGCAGTACGACTAGACATTTATTCCATGCGCATCACAGACAACCGCATTTAGTTAACTTTGTAAATATAGGTAGAAGTACACAGATGAACATTACTCAGTTTATAACCAAATGGTATAGAGAATCAAATCGTTTCTTTCGCCAGTTATATCTCTGTTATGAAAATCAGTATTGTCACAGATTTTACACAGTAAGTATTTATCATTTTTTGATTTAGTTAAAATAATCAATGAAAGAAAAGAAGTCACGAGTTTGTCTAATACGGTATTTCATGACTTTATTTTGACATTTAATTCGATGAACATATTTGACAGCTTATCCAATTTGCACTGCAAATAGAAAAATTCTGTTCAAATATGCCAAAGGATACAATACGGCGTTTCGATTTGTTGTTGTACGCTGTTGCAAAAACGAAGTCGAGTTTCCTCCTTTGATGTCATTCTTGAAGAGAATATCGCCCGCTTCAGAAGTTTAAGTGACTTTGTTTTAATATGAAAAGTATTTTCGGAAAACCAGATGTAACGAATACATGTATTGCAAATTCAAAATTCATTTTAACAAAATATGAATTTGCTTTTGAGAATATTATTGGAAGAAAAATCGACATTATGTTCCCTTTATCACGTTTCGTCGGGAATGCTATTTTGCCGTCGACAACCGAATCGTTCACAAGACTCTGCTACCGTGCCACAACACTCTAATACTTATACGCCATATCAAACGGTGGACAAAATAACCACAAACTTGAAGTGTAAGTATTATTGGGTTAACATGTCAACACACGCGTACGCATAAATCTTTTGTGAATTTCGATGCGTACAATTTCGTTGCGGTATACCAGAAACTGTCTCACATGAAATAGTAAACTTCAAACAATACCCTTTGAGGAACCACTCACTCAATCCGTATGCAGCCCGAGGAAATATCGTCGCTAAATGGAGTTTACGTGGGGCGTGACACCCTAAATATATTTCTAGTCGGGACATTTTTTTTCTGGATTGGACTTGGATATGTAGTTTCTTTAGAGAGAAAATTTACGATTCTGGCTGTTGGGTGTCTAGAGTGACTATTTTGAAGTGCAGTGAATGTTATTGAACCCTTTACCCAACGAATCGGCCGCATCCGCCCGCGTAATTTACAAATTTAGCACTTGAAAAAAATGTATTTTTCAAAAAGTTAAAACAAAACCTTCTCATGTGACCCCTCATTGGAACGAGCTCGAAGATATGGTTTTGTTGATTTTTATGAAAAAGTTTGAAAAACAGTAATTAAAATAATAAATTTTGATATCCCGTGCGTTGAGTAAAGGGTTTTAAGCAAAAAGTTACTTCTCGTCTACTACATGTATAATTTATTTAAGCACGAATACATTTCCAAGAACTCTTGGGATTTTGCACTATAACCCCGACTGAATAATATTACAACTACATCATCAAGGCATGCCTATGGCGAAGCCATGCCTTGATGATGTAGCTGGAATATTTTGTTAGTCGGGACTTGAGCCATCACCAATCAGGTTGGTTTACCAAACCACCACCCCCGTCGATCAGTCATCTTCGTGACGTCGCTGCCTGAGATTATTCATTTATTCATTGGAGTTTAACGACACTTTCGACAGTCAGGGTCACCTCGTGTCGGACAGTTTTACGGGCGGAGGAAGCCGGGGTACCCGGAGAGAACCGTCGAGCAACTGTCAGACTCCCCAACGTACTAACACCACACAAGCAGGGTTAGCATTGGTTGAAGACAGGTGCACCATTGACGTACAGTACGCCTTAGTACACAGCGCCACGTGAGCAATCGGGGTTAAGTGTCTTTCCCAAGAGCATAACGCAGAGATAGAACCACGGACCTCTCGGTTTGAAGCTCAATGCCGTAACCACTGAGCCCCAGCGTTCCCTGCTACCTACGATAAAGAAAGATCACCATTTCACGACAACATTCGACAACATGCAACGCCAATCCACAAAAGATTTCGAGAAATTGATTAACACAGTATCGACGTACAGCAGCAATCAATGTTATCTGTAGTATTTTTAGAATTGCAACTGCATTGTTGGTCTGTGAATTAGATGTGTTTTGGAGAGAAAACAAATCATTTGTTTGCTCTGTATGTAAAGCCGTAACAGACTGACATTAGATGCACGGTGAGCTCATAATATTCAACAGTATTGAAAGAAAATATGTGTAAAATACGTTTACTACACTCTCTTATGAAACGTGTAGGGAGGTAAACCTTCGAATACTTATATTTAAACGTTTTAATGAAATAAAACAGTGTTTTGAAAGTCTGGCAATCTTTATGCTGTGTAAAACCATTGATCTCATAAAAATGTTCTCGTTACAGTTACGGGTGGTAAGCAAAGCGTTTCAAAAGACATACAATTAATTTACCATTTGGTCCTGATGGATTAACACACGTTTTTCGGAAACAAGTAATGTGTTAACCCTTTACCTAACACGAAAACAAGACGACACTTACAAAAAAAAATTCTTGAATAACTTTTTTTTCATTTTTTATCACAAAACATAGCTTATGAACCCTCATTGGAACGAGCTCGTTCCAATGAGGGGTCATAAGCTATGTTTTTATGATAAAAAATGAAAAAATAATGAAAATTGGATAGTATTTTATGTGAATAGCGCTGGCCGGTTTTGGCTGTTACGAAGGCTAAAGGGTTAAAACTTTGTACATCAAAGGATACAAACGACTGGAAATATGTTTTGTTTTCAAAATGAGTACCAAGGCTTAGCTTGTGATTACACTTTGGAACGAGGTCTATCAACTGGGGATTAAAATCAGTGTCCAGAAAAATATTATCAACGATTTTATGTGAATTACTTGATGCTTTTGGAAACCATGATGAATAAGTATTTCCACCATGATTACCTATTCTACTATATATAAAAAGCCTATGACATAAATTTTAGCTTTATACACCAACCGTGGTGAACACGCCAGCAATGGGATTTCAGTAGTTAAATTTTACACCTACAGTCGAACTACATCCAAGTTGACCTTTGGTGACATCGCCTTGAACGCAAACTTGTCTAAATATATCACTCGTCGCCCCGTGAAGAAAGAGTGAAATGAAACAGGTAATTATTTATTACGTTTTTAAATAAGTTTACCTCAAAAGATACCAAAAATTAACAAACATGCGTTGTCTCATGTTAATAAAGCATCCATAACTCGAAATGGTATGGTATTATGTTATTAAAATGAAAAAGGCCCCGTAAATTGCGCGTTTCGTTTTCTATTTCGTTTCAGCGATAAAATTGCCAGCGGAAGTACCACCCACCGGTGCTCATGTAAACAAAAACAGATTCGCACGTGTGAATATTGATTTATTCAACATTTAAACTCTTATTATCTAATAAATAAAATATACCCAAAGTAGCTAGGTGTACCAAATGTTCACCACTCGTGGTGAAGTGATGTTAACCGCGCGCCAAAGGCTCGCGGTTAACACCACTTTACCACTCGTGGTGAACATTTGGCACACCAAGCTACTATGGGTATATTCTATATTTATAAAATGTGAACCATTTAAACCTTCCTAACACATCTGGCTTTCTTGTCGGTTTGACAGATATTAGTCTGAAATAAATACTGCAACCTTGTAATGACTTTTTTGAAGTCACGCATTACGTTTTCCAAGACGATTATAAACAAATCCAAATGCTTTGATAGCATCGATACAATATGACATGCATCGTTAGAAGAAAGTAATAAATCAGAGAAACAGGAACTTGTTCCAGACGCGGTAAGATATATAAATGGCCCATGTGGTAAAACTAATCCCTGTCCAATAATTAAAGTATTGATCACTTCGAGTTTTGATATATATCACGCCCACAAACCTGTCAATTGGTATAATCTTTTGATTCACAAAATGTCTAGATACATCGAGAATCGGTGCTAAAACGGCAAGATAGTTCTATAATAATTAACTGCTCCTTATCTCTTGAAAACCTCAATCTTAGAATTAATGTTTTGCGCCATTTTAGGATTTCTATCTTATTAAAATATACAAAGACACTAAAAGTTACTGATTAAATAGTAATGTAGAAAATCGCATAGCTTTGATGTTTGCTGACGTTGGACGTAATACTTTTTTATTACACGCCTGTTCTATGTAATCCCCATCAGCAGCAACACTAAACCATGCGGAAAATGAAAATCTGTTCCGCACATATGTGTGGAACGGAAATCGTTGACGGACTACTTTTAAATAAAAGCGAAATTCCACTGGAATTATCTACAAATCGTGCAATGCAATTACAGTTTGAATCGCTAGCGATAGCTGAAAATGAGTAGGCACACAGAACACAGTGAAACTCAGGGGACGAAATAGTAACACGGGCTCCCCTCGCAAATTTGGTTGGCGATAAAATATGTTCTTTTTGTTGATAGTTGTCAATTGAATTGCTGAGTGTCCTTCTAATAGTTTATTTTGTTTTATAAACAAGAAGGCGTGTAATAAACACAGAACGACACGCGTGCGTGAATGGGTTAATCGATATAGCACTTGTGCCAACGCGGAATGATAAAACTCGAGGCCTCTCGCTTTATCCTTCCGCCCTGACACTCGTGCCATATCGATTAACGCATTCACACAAGTGTGTTGTTCTGTGTATTTATTGCCCATTCCAGAAGGGATTTATATGCTTAGTGCACTTTGATCAAATTGCAACCATAGTTTGTGATGGTAGTGGGGGTTGGGTGGTGGTTGGGTAGTAGCAGGGGAGGGGCAGGAACTTGTATTTGTTTGTTTTGTTGTATTGGGGTTTAACAACACTTTCAACAGCCACGATCACATCGTGTCGACAGTTTTACGGATGGAGGAAATCGTTGAGAACCATCGAGCAACTGCCAGACTCCCCGACGTACTATTCACAGCGAGTGCTAGCTGCACTTGAAGACAAGTGCAGCATCGACGTGCAGTAGTCCTTAGTACAAACAGCCACCATGCTCTCACGTGGGCAATCAAGATTAAGTGTTTTGCCCAAGGACACAACGTAGTTATCGCTGGCTATGATCTAATCGTCGACGTTTCGGTTTGAAGCTCAACGGAGTCAACGCTCTAACCACTTAGCAACTTCCCCACCTTTCCATTAACACTTTGGACCCAAGAGGCCCGTTTCCAGCCCAAGAACATGATACGTTATAATTTCATTAAGTGGGGTGGCTGTTTAGTGAATGTGTGGTATCGACCATTCAATATTGTCAACGTTCAGTCCCGAGCAGGCATGTCAACCAGTACCTGTACCGGTACCGCTGGTTCCCTCATGCTCCAACCGGTACCGGTACTGAAGCTTTTGTCCCGCCGGTACCGGACAAAATTATTTTATAGGAAAATTCCTAATTGAACGAGGGTAAACAGGCTGATAATCGTGCATGGCACACTTGAAGGGCATACTTTTGACTTATTTGTGAATGAACACATCAAAACACTCTACTGGTGCATGTTCTGTATGCACCACAACTCGATAAGGCCGACCATTCTGACTTTTCATACGTCGCATCAAAGACACTTCAAAGAAGTTATTCTGTGGTGACATCAAATTAATCATAAAGCATGATCGTCGTGCTTTGTGATTACTTTGATATCACCGCAGAATAACTGGACGACGCCATGTTTGTCTTGCGATCTTGGGGACTGGCGCGGTTTAAATGCGAATTTCTGCCAGCTGATTGCGATATGTCATCCAATTGTTGATTTGTCCCGGTACCGGTTTCGGCGGGACAGGCTCTGTCCCGTCCTGGTACCGGTTATGTTGGTACCGGCGGTACTTTGACATGCCTGGTCCCGAGGCTGCATGTTGAAAATATTAATTGGTCTACCCCGAAATAATGAATATGGACTCTTCCAATTACTGCCATTGAACTGACATGGAAAATACCTCCAGTGTTGAAAGGGTTAATGACGTTTAGTTTAAACAATAGTTATTTCCTAATTGATTTTTCACGATTATCAATTATCTGCAACATTACCATAATACAATAAAAAAAAACAGAAGTTACGAAACTAGATTCAGCAGCAAGCTGAAAGCTGACGTTTGATTATAACTGCTGTCATGACTCTTCACATCATCATGTAACTTTCAACCATTGGAAACTGCCTCTCAGACTGCTGTCCCAATTTAATTTTCTGTTGAACTCAATGTGTCTTAAAGCACAAGAAAGACTTTAGTTTTGTATTCGATTGTACCTAATTCTAAAAGCCACTAACATCATTACACAGACTTGATTGATTGATTGATTGATTTTATTTTGCAGCATATAAATATACAATATAACAATAAGACAGGTTACAGATGAATATGCCATTCCATTTTGACGAAAAGAATGGAATATTCATGACAGTAAGGTTTGTGTTGTGGGCACATTAGGTTTAGTGATGAAACCTCTTTAAAAGAAATGCCAACGTCCAAATTGAATTGCTCTAAAATATTGTTTAGGAAAGTTTTATTTCTTTTTGTAGACGAAAACGCTACGAAAAACAATTCAACAGTTTCTGATCAGACATCACCTGATACGGACCATGGCGGATGGATCCAAATCCCTTCAATATAGAGGGCGGTTATAATACGCTAAAAATCAAAAGTTAAATGCATCATATCTCGGGTTTAATACATTCCCGTTTTTTGTATAATAACGGGAACGGGAGTGAAATTACACCCAGAACCAGGAAATGTCCCGAATAATTTCAAGTAAATTTACAAGAGTCACAAGAAGCATTTATTTTCGTGAGAATAGACATATTTTATTGGCAATCTGCCATCTCCATACGGAAAAGTTCTTTTTCTAAGAGAAGTGTGAAAACCCAAACCGGCTTCCAACTTGTCTTCATTTTTAAAATCGCTAGTTTTATCACTAAATCCTCCTGGCGTCAACTCCCTCTTCACTGCCATCACAGGTCTCCTCTATTTGGAACAGAGGAGACTGTGACGGCGGTTAAGAAGAAGTTGATGTTGAAGGGTGAAGTGAATAGTGAGTGCTACTAGTGATTCTGAAAATGAAGACGGGTTTGAACTTGAACTTTTAAGAGAGTGAAGATTTTGCTGTTGAATAGAGGCTTATCAATCAAAAAGCTACAGAGATTTGGTGAAAATTGTTCTTCAGAAAGCAGGATTGTAGAGAAGTTCAGGCGTGGACGGGCTGACGAAATCTTACAGGGGCGGTTTTTCAATTTTGAAAACTTGAGTTCAACACAAACAGGGCTATACGTGATTCACGGTTCCGTGCTCTAGTTTTCCCGGGTATCTTGACCGGCTTTCGGAACCGAAAACCCGGGAATTCCCGTTCCTGGAACTAAACCATAAACATATCAGCTGAAAAAACCTTCATTAAAAGCGTTTCGGGACAACACCTCAGTATATCAACAAAATGTTTCAAACAAGTAATTACAACCGTACGCTTTGCTAGCGTTGCATGCAAGGCGATGAGGGAACAGATAAATTGTTTTGCTGCTTTCATTGAGGATCAGATGTTCTTGGTATGTTACGCTCCTAAGGTCTCTGAAAATAGCCTAAACAGTACAACAGCTGTTTTCTTTAGAGACCTTAAAAAGAGGCGGGTGTGTGTGGGGGGGGGGGGGGCTGTATTCGCCACTTAATACGGACTACGCAAACTAGAATAAGTCTCTCGTACATCACATATGAAACCATGTGTCTCCGAACAGTTTAGCTGAGAAAGTTTTCAATAATTATCAGCTTTGACATAGTTGAAACATTTCCATTGCTGACTGAATAGCAAATTAAACAAAGCCATAAAAGTTAATTCATAGTTACGTGTGGAAATTAAAGTTTCAAGTAGTACTGTGATCAAAAAGCGGTCTCTTTCTCGGTCAGAACTAGATCTGGGGCCTATACAATAAAACGTTTACAGCTCTATTTTGTGGAATTGTATTTCACACTTTAGAAAAAATGACTTTAAATGAGTTGAAATGACCCATTAGCATTTTAAAAGATCTGGCAATTTGCCAACTGGCAAATTGCCAGATCTTTTAAAATGCTAATGAGTCATTTTAGAGTTATATTGATAGGTAAAAAATACAAATCTAGAAAATACTATTGCAAACTTTTATAGTAAAGGCCCCTGGTCGCGGCTAAAACGAGTGGGGCGAGATTTTCTGCATAAAATATTACGAAAATGAAGATCGAATTAATGCAAAAAACGCTAAATGTGCATCGGGTATTCAATGTCCTCGCTTTTTTCGATAAATTAGACTCTACAGTGTCGCGATGCAGTCGAATTTCTCTATTCGATTTTGTAATCACAACACTGTACATTATTTTGATCAGCAATTCACTCTAAATCTCGACTGACAGCAGAATAACTGACGTACGTCCTGTTCCACCATCCATCGAACATCATGCGTCAGGCAGAGTTTCTGGTTATAAAACATATTAACTGCCATACCGCACACCATGTGAAAATGTAAACTCACTAAGGCTGTGCAAGGCACAGGGTCAGTCGCCTAATAGAGATTTTCTTATTTACAATCAGAAAGGAACAAGTGACTGACCCTGTACATTGCACAGACTTAGTTGATAAGCTAACATACACTGACTAACCATAGGCATTGCGCAGGATTAATTGTTAGGCTGCCATGTTGAACACCACATGCAAATGTACACCGACTCAGGCTGTAAACATACACAGGGTTAGTTGGGTTCATCTCACATAGGATAGGAGACTCAAGGAACTAATGAAAACACTGGATTGTGGAAATTTATTTGAAGTGAATTCCAAAAATGAAAACACATTCTATTTTCAACTAACAGCTTGTTTAACTAAAATATGCATCAGAAACAAAAATTATGACACTAACTTAAATGCTTCTTTTACAGCTCAGGTAACACTACCTCGCAACAAGGATTCGGAGGGTGGAGGTTATATAGCATTCTGCACATATCTCTCAACCCGTGAAATCATTTGAATGATAAACTGTTGGGAACGAGTAATTTTACCGCTTTACAAATCTTACTTTTCATGATGTAGCGTTTGATCAATGATCAAAAACCAACTGGATCGCCATATTTTCTTTAAATTCCAGTTAATAACTGCCAAACATACCGGTGTTGGATGTGCTTTCCTCGACAATTGCCGAGAGAACAGAAAGGTGTTACTCTGCCTTTATGAGGGAGGGTAAGTAAATAGTTCTAAAACGGTTAGGGTAATGTGAATGAGCGCTTAGTTATTATAATTCCGTTACCGGCTAATCGCCATTTATATGGAAACAGAGGATCTCAATAATGTATTCAGAAACTAAATGGAATATTGTTAAATTAGTGCATTCAAACAATGAGAAAAAATCGCACGATGTAACTAAAATAACCGGGCCTGACAGAATATGACTTTCCAGATCTCGCATAAAATGCTCCGACCCAATATGATTGTACACGATTTGCAAAGCGTCCATGTTACGTATTTCTCATTCTTTGTCGGAATCCAGTCATATAACAGTTTTCCAAACTACTCTGATGAGTGGGAGGTAATAGCAAAGGTCGTAACCGGAAATAGTTTGTAACCTTCCTGGTACAGGTTAATTGTTTAAACCGAAACTTCGACTTGAGTCTTTTTACTTCAACTGTATCATACGGCCCGTCACTGAAAATAACAAGCTCTAAAGCTACCTGCCAAGTTTTTATACGAATCTGACGCTGTCATGGCCTGGAACCTGTTTAACCCGTAAATAGCCCATCGCTTATTTTAGACTGCCCTTTTATAAACGCTTCTAGAACACATCCAGGTCCCGGTCAAATAGGAATATAGCAGGCCTGTCCCCGAAACAGAGAAGTTCGGGTTGGCGGTACCTTGTCCAGGGTCATTATTTTCTCTGTTAACTGCCTCCGAATCTACCCACAGGTAGGCCTCTACCTATATACTATCCAGTGGCAGATGTTACTTGCATGAAAACCGACAGCACATCAGAACCCTTCTCCCTCACTTTTCTCCCCCTTTTCACTGCCCAGACATGATGTTGGTGATGCTGTTTCTAAAACGTTTGGAAATTTAAAACTCTACTGACAGTGAGGGTCGAAAGGGACTTGCTCCACACCGTTTCTGTGCGCCTTTGGCGCGCGAAACCATTGATGTTGTAGATTGAATCGGATAAATATTTCAGCTGGTCGTAAAAGCGAACCTAGACGGTTCGCTTTTACGACCAACTGAAATATTCCATTCGATTCAATCTAAACATGACATAAACATTCATTTTCGTTGAATCAAGGCAAGAAATGTTTCTCAATTGAGATCTGATTTGACAAAACCTTTGATGACATGACCATTACGATAATTGAAGACTCACCACAGTTATTGTTTTATGATTATGTCACGTATTTCCACCAATTTGGTTACTGTCTTGATGTTTTAAAGACGAATAGAGTGGAATATATGCAACTGGGCTTCGGAATAATATCTGTATATTTTATGAGCAAAGGGATATCACATAACATCAACGACAGTATGAGCGCAAACTCTCCGAGAAATGAGTGAGCAAGCAACCCATGATAGCATCGAATTCCTTTCACAAGTTATTTGACTGGTGACCTGAAAGCTTGGGTAAATGAGTCCAATACGTTCATTATCAGATAGATCTGCTGAGCGCGGGAGGGGGGGGGGGGGTCACAATCTACTACTGTTTATAAAATGAATGAAATGTGCCAACGGCTTGTCTCTCGACACCGACCTCTATACAATAAAATACACGTAACGGGGGGGGGGGGGGGGGGGGGGGCACAATCTACTACTATTTATAAAATGAATGAAATGTGCCAACAGCTTGTCTCTCGACACCGACCTCTATACAATAAAATACACGTAACGGTCAAAACCGGCCAGCCCTATTCACAAAAATAACCAATTAATTTTCTTTATTTTTTTAATTATTTTGTCTGTAAAGCATAGGTTATGACCCCTCTTTGGAACAAGCTCGATGAGCTCGTTTCAAAGAGGGGTCATAACCTATGTTTTTGAGACAAAACATTTTAAAAAAAATGAGTTATTCAAGAATTTTGTTTGCAAGTGTAGTCTTCTTTTCTGTTGTGTAAAGGGTTAACAACAGAAAATCACCGGGCTTTAAATTTTCCGCACCTCGCAATCACCGATCGCTTTTTAAAGATTATACATTGATATCTGAAAAATGAATAGGTTGATGACATGCTAATTTTTCTCTGCAATACAAATGCAATATTTACATATTTTAGTTATTATTGACAATTATTATCAATTCATTGTGCTCTACCTTCATGTTAATACTAATTTATACTGTAAGGGAGCATAATAAATTGAAACAAAGATTGTAAAGCGTAGCCGGCCGCTGACAGATATTAGCGCCCGCGGACCGGCTAGCACGCGCTGACGTTCTGAACATGACGTAATTTCGTCTTCCTGGAAATCTGTTTACATTTCCCTAACGAGTTTACCTTTCATTGGTGTTGAGTGAGATAAATAAAAAGTGTTCTGTCTTAAATTGCTTAATAAATGGTGTTTCACATGGATTCTTTTCACGAAATAATATATAAATCCAAAAAGGGTCGAAAATCGTTCTTATAATTTCTAAGTATTGATAATAATAATAATAAGATGATTTTCTCAGGCGTCGTTTGCTCCATTACTGGCCCTCCATCTGTGATTAGCCACCCCACTCCCATTAGCGCTAATGACTGCTGAGCTTCTAATCACAGATGGTGGTTCAGTAATGGAACTGAACGCCCTCGAAAATCATGTTATTGTATAGATAGAGGATATTTAGTGTTTTGGAGTGGATACCGAAAATTATCTCATGAGTGACGGAGATAATTTTCGGCATCCACTCAAAAACACTAGATTTTTTTTTTGTTATACGCCTTTTATAAGAATCTGATCATTCCTATCGATAATTCCACTTGTTTCAACCTTGAATTGATGCATGAAAGTAAACAGCTGATGTACATTGATACACGGAAGTGATTTGATCGATACTCGGAACAGGTTGCGTCTTGCGATCTCATTCATTTGGCGGGTTTCATGCATCAGTTCAAGATGACTACGTGTTGAATTATTGCTGGAAATGATCGGTATCCACTCAAAACCACTAGAACGTATTTTCATGGTACGTTTTTAGAAGAAATTAATTATTTCCAGTGATAATTTGACTCGTTTTCACCTTGAAGTGATGCTTTGAAAGACACCATTTTAATTGATACCGTGAATCTGAAAAATTCTATATCGTCACAGAAGGGGATACGATTTCTATCTTTCCGCAATTTTTTCGATAATCTATCGCTCAGCGTATAATAAAAATCAAGAACCGTGGGAAAGGTGATACCGTGTTGCCAGTTTTTGTGCTTGACCTTCGTTTGATGTTGTGAAAGCTATTACAGTCTCACGCCATCACACGTCATCGATGGGTGAGTTACCCCGATGATTGACTTAACGCCAACTTAAGGGGCGGGGCAGATTGAGTTGCGACGTTTCTTGCTGACTTTCCACCAATCCAGTTGTGGAGAGATAAGTGTCATTCGTTCACTTTAAAGTCTTAGCGCACTTCTCACTTTGCTTTCGCATGTTAAGAAGAGTACAGAGGAGGCCAATGAGGAGGTCCACCACCTTTCAGGGCGACACGACGCCCTGGCTGGGTATCACTCATTGGTTCGGAAGACCAGCTGAGACGCCACCAGTCCAGTTTGAGCAGTACGTGTACGAGCAAGAAGACACCACCAACATTCATCCACTTATGGGATGCACTTCGCATACCTAAGTGAAGATTCTTTCTTTCAGTGTTCATTTGCTAAAACCATTAGATGACTGACAGTACTACATTGTGGGTTACAGTACAGTTGTCGTCGACTGGTCGTAATCTACGCGTGAGTAGTGGTATCCACGCTTGCGTTTACTAGGCAATAAAAATCACCATCCACAAAATTTTAATTAATGAAGCACCGGGTTGTACCCGGTGCTTCATTAATTAAATTTTTGATGATTATTCCTTTCATTAGTGTTTTGAATCTAATGTTATTGCGTCCATGGAAATATTACCCACCTGTGGAAAGTAACAAGTCCGCGGCGGTTGTACTGTACACCACTGTTGAGGGACTTCCAGAGCTTTTTTAAGCAGTGGTTTACATATTTTAACAACTCAATAATATCCCATGTAACGGGAACGACAATTTTAAATGAGGGTAACTGTCTCTGTGAATATTTTCTGATTAAATGCAATATGAGAAGAATGTGAACCCTATTGAGTAAAAATATTTCACCCGAGGTATTATCAAATCAATCTCCCATAGTAATACGTCCACGGCGGCTGTACTGTACACCACTGCTGAGGGATTTCCAGAGGTTTTTTAAGCAGTGGTTTACATATTTTAACAACTCAATAATATCCCAAGGTAACGGGAACGACAATTTTAAATGAGGGTAACTGTCTCTGTGAATATTTTCTGATTAAATGCAATACGAGAAGAATGTGAACCATATTGAGTAAAAATATTTCACCCGAGGTATTATCAAATCAATCTCCCATAGTAATACGTCCACGGCGGCTGTACTGTAAACCACTGCTGAGGGATTTCCAGAGGTTTTTTAAGCAGTGGTTTACATATTTTAACAACTCAATAATATCCCATGGTAACGGGAACGACAATTTTAAATGAGGGTAACTGTCTCTGTGAATAGTTTCTCATTAAATGCAATACGAGAATGTTAACCATATTGAGTAAAAATATTTCACCCGAGGTATTATCAAATGAATCTCCCATAGTCTCGTGAGAATTCTAATATACAACTCTAAAATCTGTAAACGAGACATTGGCTAAACATGATTTAGAATTACACTCTATCAGTGGTAATCAATGGAGGGAGGTTACTAACTCTGAAAAGTCCGCCCGTCGAAGTGTATTTTGAACTCCTCCTTGAATGTGGCGGTTGTCTGTGGTTCTTTGAGTCGGATTGGCAGTGAGTTCCAGAATTTCCGGACAGCCACGGAAAAGGATATGTCACATCCGTCGCCAAATTGAACTTTAAAGAACATTCCTCAAATTGAACTACGTTAAAATTTGGGAACCCACAGGGAGCTTCAACATGAACCAAAGAATTTGGTTTGAATAAATTTGAAGCTGACTCCACTAAGAATGCTGAAAACCAAATATGATAAGTTTCTGCCAGCTGGGTCTGACGAAGATTTTCAAATATTTTTTCTCATATTGCACGAAGTTAAAATTTGGATTCCCATAACGAACCAAATTATTTACTCACGGACTTGATTTGCACGAATTTGAATTAGGAACCTAAAATGATGATGTGTACCAAATATAAAAGAATTCTGAGTAGTGGATTTAAAGAAGATTTTTAAATGATATTCTTCATATTGAAAGAAGTTGAAATTTGGGATTGCATGGGGAACCCAAATATAAACCCACGGACTTGATTTAAACAAACCTAACTGAGCCTCTTGAAGATGCTGTGAACCATATAAGAAACGATTTGACCAGTGGCTCTGAGGAATAATATTCCTAAATAATATTCCTCATATACGAACCCATACATCTTATTTAAACAAAACGCTAACCTGATGCTATAAGAATGCTGTACACCAAATATGTGAAGATTCTGACAGGTGGATCTAAAGAAGAGTTTAAGAAGTTTTCCTCATATTGCACTAAGTTAAAATTCGGGCCCCGTACGGAACCAGGGGACTTAATTTAAGCAAACTTGATTTGCCCCCCCAACCCCCACACCCCCCCCCCCCCCCCCCCACCCACCCCCTAATTATGCTGTATATCACAAGTTTCTGACTGGTGGATCTGAAGAAGAAGCTTTTCAAAGACTTTTTCTCATATTGCACTAAATTAAAATTTGAGCAGAATGGGAACTCAGGGGCTTTGGCTGTGCAGTCTTGAATAGGCTACCAAATATCGAAAGATTTTGATTGGTAGTTCTGGAGAAAGAGTTTTTTTTTTATTTTGGAAAAGTGTTGACTCTGCATTTTTCCATTGCACCCACATGACACAAACGATTGAGATTTTTTTGGACCAGATTTTACTGTTTCTAAGGATGCTGTATACCAAATATTTGTCATTTGGTATTATTGGTATTGTTATTATTTCAAGGAAAACTTGTAAAATCTGACTCCTTCCAATCAAGGGCCGAAATTGCAATAAAGAACCTTCAGGAAAACCATTAAAACCCGACTTCTTCCAATCGAGGGTAAAAATTACAAAAAGTAAAAGCAAATGTTGATAGTTTTCAAATGAATTGCTGAGTGTCCTTCAAATAATTGTTTTTATAGACCTGAAACCAGGTAATAAACACAGAACGATACGCGTGTGCGAATGGGTTAATCAATGTGACGCTTGTGTCATCGCGTAAGAGTACTACTCGAGGACTGCGGCCTCTCGTTCCACCCTTCGCGCTGGTAATCATGCCATATCGATTAACCCATTCACACACACGTGTCGTTCTATGTATTTCTTGACCCGATAGTCTGGTTTCTGACTGGGAGAGAAATACGATTGTCTCCAACCGCTGTTGAATGTCAATAAATATATGAAGTCGACAAGCGCTTTTTTTTATTATTTCACCAGAGTTATACACATTACGACAATACTTTCAAGTCACTATTTAACTTTTTAATCTGTTTTTGAAAATGTATCCAAATTTAATCTTATTTCACCAATTTTACTGATAAAAGACCTTCTACAACCGTTGCTTAAAACAGAATGTGGAGTAGGCTATGCCATCTATCAAGCATGTCATAGAGGTCAGAAACATAAATTGCCCGTAATATTGAGAGCCCAATATATTTATTAATTAGAATCGTTTTAGAGAATTCTTCCCAACTGAAAACGCTGAATATATTTTGAAATGCGTGGAAAAAGAAACAATATTTTTTTCGCGTTTGTTTTTATGGCAATGAACTAAATAATCAAAATATTGTAGTAAACCGAACACTTTCAGATGTTGACTCGCAATGGTTTACAAACCGAAATTTAGTACCGCAGAGAATCATATACAACGTTTCGATTCAAACTCATATCGATAGCAGTGGGAGCTCACCATAACAAACCATTACCGCGGATCATTCAGCATATTAAATATTTAACTGATTTTTATTTCAGGACAAGCTCCATACCTCCATATAGCCACGGTTCACCCTGTACGAAGTGTGACGGAGAAACGTCATTCTGCGAAAACAATCTCTGCGGTAAGAATTAAAAGTACATTTTTTCAGATAAAGCAAATTGAAGATGTACACATGTTGTTACAGATGATATTTAATCGGCGTTCTCGCCAATAATTATAGTCCGATATCCGCCCCATGGACGCCCCCTCCTCCCCCCCCCCCCTAGGATCGAAGCAAACCTATTTGTCCTTGTACTAGGACACCTGTAGAGTTTCAGATGTTAAGATAAAATCGTCCTGGCGAAACCACATGAAATTCAAGATGGCAGCGATTTTTTGTCTCTACCCCTATGTTCAATTACGCCACATTATTTCATCTTAAATCACTGAACATGGTCCTTTGTATTGTCTTGCCGGTCATTTTCGACACTTCAAATCTAAAATGGCCACTAAAATATATCTCGAAATAATGAAAATTCAATTTTTTTTCCAAACGATTTCAAAAAAGTTTCGTGTAGCATTCTATAAAATTAACGAATTCTGGAGAATTTTATCTCAAAATAATTTCTAATTATCGGCTCGAAGAATCTGTTAAAAAATTCCAACCTAATTGCTGAGTTATCCAGAAGTGGCATCCAGAGTGGCCTACCCTCAAATAAACTTGGTTGCCGGCATCGATGCCAAGTTGTGTCATTACTATAGCGGTACTTGGTGCTAGTTCGCAGTGCATGGATAGTGATCGAGATTTAACGGCCAACGACTGACCAGCCTGTCTGATCCGAATCTCACAGTCTCTCGGCAAATAGGTCGCTTTATGTGCTAGAGGTCGACAGTTCGAGCCTTGGCCCTCACAGGCCTGGCATTCTTAAAAATGCAGGAGGGCTAAACATCGCTCTCCTCACATAGCCCAGGGGAGCGATTAGCTCTCCTCAAGCTTACAAAAAGTGGCAAAATGAAATTGTACTATTAACGAATTCTACCTAGTGGGCTTTGTACATTTTATTTGGTGCTGCTAACCAGGTAGTCTCTGTGAGACGGCTACACTGCCCTTCCCACACCTCCGAGCCTTGATAAGGCCCGGAGGTGTGGAAGTGGCAGTGTGACCATATTTCAGAAACCACTACACTAACATAGCAGAGATCTAAAAACATGTGGGTGTTAGGAATAGACTGTTGTGGTAATCATTATTTTCTAAGGCTAGGAGGGCCATTTTTCGCCCTCCTCAATTTTTTTAAGGCGAGCAGTAGGCGAGCGAATAAATCGCTCTCCTGAAAATGCCAGGCCTGCTCACACACCTCTTTTGATCTGTTACATCGGTGCCGCCTTTGACCAACCGTCAGCTGTTGGTGGCATAGTGGATTATGTGGTGAAGCACTGCAGGTCTTTCGACTGTTCTGAGGTGGAACCCGGGATGAGATGCATGGTGAGTAAATCTCAAAATACACGAGAGTAGTGTAGCGGTGGAGGTATAAAGGCCATTTACTAACCGGCCTGGTTGGTCCGGATAGTCTCGTGGCAAATCGGTTGTTATGTGTGTTTGTGATCGACGGTTCCAGTCTTGTCTCGCGCACTTCTCTCTCGATCTGTTGCACATGTTATTAAGGTGACAAATATTTCTGTCGTCCATGTTGTTTCTTGAATGCCGCTAACTTGGTTTACATGGTGACACACGGTTGTTATAAGTCTGTAGGGCTTCCAACAGTACGTAGGTGTGTATGCAGGGGAGGGTGTGATTCAATGAAGTATAGCAAATTACCGAAAACTACCCGACAGTGAATAATATTAGCGAAACAGAACCGAAAGGGTTATCATCATGGATGGCACTTGGTTACTATGGGACGATAGTATAGCAGGTATGTCCTGAGGGTGTGTTCGATACAATATTAGAGTGTTTTGCTGACTCGAAGTCTTTCAGCATTCTCGTGTCTTTCTATTCTAGACCCTATTATGGCCACCATATTCTATCTATATCCTTTACTATTAGCTACCTGTGTCCATGTGCCGAGCTCTGCCCTCGACCAAGTCGTAGGATGCCCAGTCAGATTACCTTCATTTATCTAAGCTCTGCATGCTTAATTATTCCCCTTTGGTGATACATATGGTTTCTTATTTGTCTGATGAGCCGAAGAGCAATGAGAGCATTTTTTAAAAAAAAGTTTCTATAGCCAGGCACTCGAAAGAGCACATGTGAAAAGGGTTCTGCAAACAGTATTATCTAGGCTCCAAGACAGACGGTGGCTTTTTTGTCCATTCATCCATCTCTGACAGTCATGTGATTTTCTTTACCATTATGTCGTGCTACTGCGCTACTGTCCGCTGCCAATACACATAATGTAAACTTGACCTGTTGCGCTATCAGTCATGTAGATGTAGATCTCATAGCTAAGAAGTGACAAAAACTTAAATACTACTTGTTTGACCCTTTGACTCATCCCGTAAAAGGGGATTCTACAGACACAGTCGGACCCTATTAAGGGATTCCATAAGTGGAATTCCCGTGAACGTGGACTGGTGATTAATGGAATCCCCTTTACATCGTATGAGAATATGAAGGCTTCAGGTTAGAACTCTATATGGCATTTCCCCATTGTCATCACATGGCAAGCATGAGTTTTTATATCCAAATATTGACAATAAGAGGAGTTCCTGGCCAATTACTTCAAGACAGACCACGAGAGGATTCTCTTTTTCCGCAAATACGAGAAAACAAGAACAAGTTGTTTTTTTTTTTTTAAAGTGATAAAAATGTAATGAATTCACCGTTCGATGTTTGAATTCCATCGAACACTAGTCTCATGTCCACAGGCATCCCACTTTTGGAATTTATTTCTATTGTCAGTCTGTGGCTGTCTCGTCCCATTTTCTTTGTAAATGGGCTGTGAAGAAATACCTCATTTAGTTCTAACGTCATATCTCATCCGATAGAAAAGGAATTCAATCGATACCTATTCACGAGCTCACGGCAGTCTCACCAGAGAATCCCTTCCTATGGTCATTCTGTGGCTGTAGACTCCGAGTTTCATTACCAACCAAATTTGCGAGGGGAGCCCGTGTTACTATTTCGTCCCTGAATTCCAATGTGTTCTATGTGCCAAATGGCGCATAGAACACACTGGAATTCATTGGACGATTTTTAGCTATCACTAGCGATTCAAATTGTTATTGCGGTGAACGATTTGTAGAAAATTTCAGAGAAATTTCGCTTCTATTTAAAATAGTTCGTCAACGATTTCCATTTCGCACATGTGTGCGGAGCAGATTTTCATTGTCCGATTGGTTTAGTGTTGCTGCAGATGGGGATAACATAGAACAGGCGTGTAATAAATCCCACTTTTGGAATCCCTTTGTTTGGTCAGTCTGTGTCGATAGAATCCCATTTTCATCACCTGGAGGCTTTTAGGAAATATCTCCTTAGGGTATAACCTCAAGTTATTATATCCTCATGCAGAGAAAACTTGGAATCCATCGATCACCAGTCCGAATTCTTTTCTAGGGCCTGACTATAGCCGTGGAATCCCTATTCACAGATGAGCCGAACAGTCAAACAGGTAACGCTTCAGCTTTTACTAGTTCTCAGCTGTGAGAGAAGTCAACCACATGGTTGATAGTGAAACAAACCAAGACTATAATTGATCTGTACTGGTAGCGTGCAGCACTGCAGTAGTTGGAGATGATGGTAAATGAATGTAGTGGCAGCAAAAGTGGGATTAGAATCCAATAGTGCTATGAGCAGTAATTCGGTAAAGGTAAGGTCCAGCAGTCAAATTGGTAGCAGTATAGTGGAAGTGGAAGCTGATCACAAGACTGATCGTTCTAGAAGACAGGACATAATGTCATTGGCTATCTAGGAGCCTAGAGAATACTACATTCGCATAACCCCATTCTCGAGTCTGGTTGTGGAATCCCTTTTCTCCAAAATATGCTGAAGAGTTGCAAGAACATTTACTCCAAGAAACAATTACTTTCATTGCTCTCAAAATCATCAGACCAGTTATCAACCACATATTTCGCTAAAGGGATATAACTAATATAATAATTATGAACTTGGAAGAGACATGATCTTAGGAAAATGGACCAATCTAATTGGACATTCCAAACCCGTTCGCGGCAGAGCTTTGGACAAGGTCAGAGAAAGTTAAGAGTAGCTGGGAATAGATAGGACATGGCAGCCAGAATGTGATGCAGAATAGATAAAACTGAAGATTCAGAAGGAATTCTAACCAGCAAAAATACTCTCATTGAACCACACATACCATCAGGACACACACCCATACTATCGTAGTGCTTTGGGATCCAAAGTAACCAGGTGCCATCCAAGATGACAGCTTTGCCAGGACCGTGTAGGAAATGTTAATCATTTCGGGTCGTTTTCGATAATTTGATATACTCCAAATTGAATCAAATAAACTCTCCAAACTCACCCTTACCGTAAGAAGCTATTTACACTCACAACACCCACGTGCCGGCATATAAGCCATATAAGAAACACGTGTCACCATAAGAACATACATTGTGCATGCGCACTGATACTAACTATTGCTATACTGATGAAGTCACAAAAAAGTTACCCATGCAGGTGCCAATGATAAACCAATATGACGTCACTGGTCCAATGAATGGTGAGGCCACTTCCCCCTCCTGCTTTGTCTTCTGCAATTGTGAGTCGTTTATTTAATTTAGTTTATTTCGGGGTGGGGGGCACTTTGATAATAATCATTTTCTGGACAACAGCGTAGCCTATTGGAATTTTTAACAGATTCTTTGAGGAGAATAATTGGAAATTATTTTGAGATAAAATTCTTCAGAATTCTTTAATAATATGGAATGTTACGCCGCACAACTTTGTTGAAAATTTAGATAAAGAAAGGTTTTCCCTTATTTCAAGATATATTTTGGCTTCATACAGTATTGCCCTCTTTTGTTTATGCTATTGTTTTAGGATACCATTTGGACTTTGCTTGTTACGTCTTCACGATAAACGAACGTAGTACAATATAGTTTAACGCGTCTGAATGTGAGTAACCGTCTGCATATTATTTGTGGAATCGCGTTAACCCTTTACGTATAGCAGACGATATCAAGATTTATCATTTTAAATATTTTTTTTTTCAAATTTTTCAAAACATTGATGAATGTTTTTGAAAAATAATGTTTTTTTTCAACACCTGAATTTGTATATTACACGGATAAATGCCACCGATTCGTAAGGTAAAGGTCAAAATAACAGGAAAAATAATCAAATTACAGAGATATTCCCTTTTCATAAATTTAAAATTATCTGTTTTCCAGTGTTTAATTTAACCCTTTGAACACTAGTAGAGTCTTCCATGTCAGTTCTATGGCAGCAGTTGGAAGAGTCCATATTCATTATTTGGGGGTGGACCAATTAATATTTTCAACGTGCAGCCTTGGCGTTGCACGTTGGAAATATTGATTGGTGTGTCCACACATTCATTTAGCAGCCCCCCAACTTAATGAAATTATAACGTATCGTTTTTCTGGGCCGCTAAAGTGGCCTCTCGTGTTCAAAGAGTTAAAACTTCTATTTAATTAGTTTTAATTGTGTTTCCGAAGCACGCATTATCTGATATTATTTGAATTAATTCCAGATGAGACCAAATAAGATATATACTTTTACCTAAGGTAACTATCAAATCCGATCAGCGATATTCAAAAACATCACTATTCAAACTTCATTATCATTTTTTAAATTTTGCTTCCGGAACGTAGCTCTTGACTCATCACTGGAATGTGCTTGTCGAGTTCGTTCCAATGGGAGATCACAAGCTGTGTGTTTACTGAAAAAAGTGGAATTTGTAAGTTATTCAAGAAGTGTTTTTGGTAAGTATTGTCCTAGCGAGGTAAGGTGAAAGGATAAAAGAGATTTCTGCTGTTAAAGATTTGTAGTTAACTGTTTGAACCCTGGTTGTATCTTCCAAGCCAATTCAGTGTCATCAATTGGAAGAGTCTATCTTCGTTACTTGTGGGAAGACCAATCAATATTTTCATTGGTCTACCACACAAATTCTCCGAGTAACTATCTACTTAACCCTTTACCCAACGAATCGCTCGCATCCGCCCGTGTAATATGCAAATTCAGCAGTTGAAAAAATATTATTTTTAAAAAAATTTCAACAAAACCATATCATGTGACCACACGTTGGAACGAGCTCGTCGAGCTCGTTCCAACGAGGGGTCACATGATATGGTTTTGTTGAAATGTTTTTAAAAATTTTAAAAAATGATATTTAAAATAATAAATTTTGATATCGTCTGCGTTGGGTAAAGGGTTAAAGAAGTCAGGTTATATCACGATCCTAGGCCGGAAAAGCTGCCTTTCGGGTTCAAAGGGTTAACAAGTAAAGCGAGAGCGAGGTAATTCATTTGGTTAGTGCATTGGACTGCAAACCGATAGGTCAACTGTTCAGTCCTGACCAGCAATAAGTGCGTTGTGTCCTTCGGCAAGGAACTTAATTCCGATTGCCCCCGTGGGGTATTGTGCCGCTGTGTACTAACACGTATTGCACATTGATACTGCACAAATGATTGGTCCCGAAAAATATGCATTTACTAAATACGTTTATTGTTTATTATGCCTCAAAGTTAATTTGTCCAATCAGAACACCGGGACACCATCTAAGGCTTTCGCCATATCAGGTAACTCACCTGATATTATTTGATATCTGATGTGTAGCAGCCATTACTATTTTGATCAAATTGATGCATTTCCACTCGCTTCAAATTTTCAAATTCTGAATTAAAATAAAATAAGAGAATTTAAGTACCAAATATATTTTCAAGGTACCGTATTTACTTGATTTAAATCATTAAATATTTAAAAAATGGACAGAAAATATAATTTGTGGTCCCCAAAGTAATTTGTTGTTTTTACGACTCCTATAGTATATCGGTCTTTTAAGATGAAGCAAACATTTTCTTTACAATTTACTCAATAGATTAAAAGTGATTTTTGAACTCCTAAAAGTGCTTTGTTTACCCTTTCGGGTGGCATTGACAGTAAATGGATGTAGGGATTTTTTTCGGATATGCTTGCAACGATACGTTTCATTTTGTAAACAAATATCGCACTTCAAACAACGAAGATTGTTTCCTGTCACCGTGGATACATATCGGTGCCAGTTGCTGTTGATGATTCTGCGCGGCGCTGTCAATAGCGGTTTCTAAAAAAATAAACATCTAGTCGTTCCTTGTGTTTCCAAGTGTTTCCCTTTGTTTCACGGATAGATAATGTATCAAATTTAGGAAGCAACACGCACAAAGTAAGTAAGTAAAGACATCTTTGATGAATAAACTCTTTGCCAAAAGTTCGCATTTCGAAGATATATTTCATCATCTAACTTTCCACACTTCGCCGCAGACTGCATGATCAGACGATAATCATGTTACCAGGTTTGTTTGCCAACAAATCAGACGATAGTTTAATGGTGTTTTCAATTCGAAAACGTCAAACTTCGTTTATTTATTTTGTTTCCCATATAATTTAAATGTAGTGTACCCGCTGTACGAAGGTGGCAATAATAGAAATAACATGACTTTGTCGGGCATAACAGTGTATCAACGGCTCAACTTCGTCTCGGGCCGCTAATAAACCCTTGGTCTGTTAACCATTTCTGTTGAGCCATTAATACACTGTAATGCCCTTCAAAATCATGTTATTGTTATATTAATCCCTTGATTTACATGGACTTTCGACACAATAAATATGTTACATGGTGTAGCTGGCTGATACATTTCATACTAAGAGTTCATATCAAGTTCCGCTTTGAACCCTCATCGCCTTTTTATGGAAATGTATCAGCTAGCAACATGCCACATAGCTTATAGTATTTTACTACATTATATTGTTGTACTTCATTATACAAGTTTTCGATTAGAGCTGAAACGGCTAAAGTGTTTTCTGGGCCGATTAATCACATGGATAAACCTTGGTTAATCGATTAATCACTTGCCCTTATAGGTAGCTGAATAACTGCCGTACCGTTGTTGATTTATAGATTTCTTGGCCGATTAAACACATGGATAAACCTTGGTTAATCGATTAATCACTTGCCCTTATAGGTAGCTGAATAACTGCCGTACCGTTGATGATTTATAGCATTAATCCTTTATCCAACGTAAAGGACAAAATCGGCCAGCTCTTCATACAAAAATCTCAATTCAGATTTTATTATGTTTTCAATTTTTGTCTCAAAAACATAGCTTATGACCCCTCATTGGAACGAGCTCAACGAGCTCGTTCCAATGAGGGATCATAAGCTATGTTTGTGAGACAAAAATTGACAATTCTTAGTAATTCAAGAATCTATTTTGCAAGTGTCGTCTGCTACCCGCATCGGGTAAAGGTTAACTTAAGAATGACCAGTTCCAGCTACTGATACAGTATAATGATCATGTAAGTGAACAAGTATGCCATCAAGTAACTTGCATGCTTTACTCTGTCTCATATAATTGATCTGAGTCTGTGTGACAATGTTTGCCTGTTTTCGAGCTAGTTTGTTCCTTTGTTAACCCAGAAAATACAGCAGTTCAAAAGTAACGGTTAATCGATCAATTACTTTTTTGATCGATCAAGACGTTGATCACTGGTTAATCGATTAATCGGTTAACCGTTTCAACTTTATTTTCGATTCGTGAAAGTTACACATGTGTTTGACTCGTGGAGTTTAGATATCAAGAGTCACAATAAGAAACAAATCACGATGAAACAAAACTTTTTTTGTATTTCTATGCAGATTAAGAAACAATAAAGAAGTAAGGAAATAAATAATAGAAACAAAAACAGTAAAAATAATAGAATAAAATACAAATAATAAGTATAGGGAAGGGGAGTTAACCTTATCATGACAAGAACACAATATAAAAATAAATAAAAACGGAAACCATCGAATTCGGAACATAAAATATTTGTCGCGATATCTTGCAGAATATGAAATTCCACTGGTAGAAACAGGAATTCCACTTTATGTTTGGGAAAAAACAGCTAGAAACCGGATTTCTAGTTTGTGCACGTTTTAACTCGACACAGACATTGTTACTGATTTTATCTGGTTTCTACGAGCAGACAGTTTCGATCTAGTTTCTACCAGTTTAAACCGAGATCAGTTATTCAAGTGGCTTAGTTTCAGCTTTTGCAAGAAAAAAAAACTACAATCACTTCACCACCAGTAAAATCCCAGACTCTCTCGGACTGGAGGATTCCATTTCAACTGCCTTAAAATAAAGGGTGGCAGGCATTGCTTTTTAAACTGGTAACAAGTGTGATTCAAGACATTGTTTTAGCGCATATATATGATCTTGATTGCACACATAGAGTTCAACATATAATTTGAAGGTTCTAGTTTCTGATCGTAGAATTCGAGATTCTGGAACTTCAAGTTTCCAGTAGAATTTCAGATTCTACTAGATTCCCCTTTCTACCATATTCTTATTGTATCGTTATATGCATTTTGTTCTGGAAGGCGATTGCGACGTTCATTGTTGATGTTGGTTTCTTGATAAAATATTGTAAGGTTTACCCAAGGGGAGTAAAAAACGAAAGAAGTAAAGTCAAATCGCGATAGCTACAAGAAGTAAGGCGATTCGAAAAAAGGTAATCCACAATTTTTACACAGGTCAATAAATACAGTGGCACACTACCGCAGCAAAATGGATTGACAGCTACTGTTTATAAATTTAGGTGATTAGGCTCTTTGACTCCACCCACAGTTGGCATCGTATGTTATCGCATCACAACGAGTGTTAACCTGTTATATTATCACTTGCTAACTCGAAAAATTACCCAACGCTGAAAGTTAACCCACGCCGTCACCGATCATTTCCGTAGTTCAGTCGCGCTTCAGTGTTTTATTTTCACTCTTAATCTGCTAAGAATTTTCTTCAGTTTCTCATAAAATTAAGTTATGGCTGCTGTAAATCAATGCAATGTTGCAAACAATAAATAAGCTTATCCCGAAACTGTCGAGGCTATTTCTAAGTATTCGCAGAGAAACATCAGTTAATCATTATCATTGAATCACATTCCGTATGATACGTACGTTAAACTCAGGGTCGCCGGAGACACTTCCGGACAGTTGGTCAGGGCATTTACTCACACGAGCGACCCGCCATCACCTGCCGAAGCGTGCATGTCTCGGAGGCATGAGACGGGAGAATTTGATATTCCTCCTCCCATCGGCTTTGGAAAGCTCCCAGAACGAATTTGGACTGTATTTTAGCTTTACTTCGAGAATAAATCGTTGAAAAAAATTCAGTGACAAACCTGAGAAGGCCATTGTCTGCCCCATCTTGACCCCGTGGTCCAACGACAAGCACGTGATTCCGGCGTCCCCAGTTAAACCCGCGTTTGGTAATGTTTTTGAAAGAAAATGAAAATTAACGACGCAATCTTGAATTGGTAAAAGAAAGATAAAAACACGGACAGACAACAGGGCGATGATATTCACAAAATAGACCTACGAACAAATATTCTATGAAAATACTGAGCTTTTTCCAGGGGCGAGGCTTGAAGGGCCAAACACATGAAAAAGAAAGACCGTTTTTCATAGGTCTTATATTGACATTTCCGAATTTTGATGAGCTTCTCTTGAAAATCTCTGCCTCGTGCTTAAATTATTGTTTATTATCACTCAACTTTAGAACTAACCGTCATCTCTTAACCCTTTACCTAACGTAACGGCCAAAACCGGCCAGCGCTATTCTCAAAAATCGCCAATTAATTTTCATTATTTTTTTCATTTTTTGACTCAAAAACATAGGTTATGACCCCTCGTTGGAACGAGCTCGTCGAGCTCGTTCCAACGAGGGGTCATAACCTATGTTTTTGAGACAAAAAATGGAAAAAAATAGTTATTCAAGAATTATTTTTGCAAGTGTCGTCTGCTTTTCATGTTAGGTAAAGGGTTAAGGAAACCCTTGACGACGTGCACTCGACTTTATCAATATTTTGTTTAAAATATAAACTGAAGATATCTGTTTTTTTCGCTTTCAATGAGGGGAATGAAGCTGCAGTTTGGAAGAAAAACATTGAGTCATGTATGGTAACATCTCTGCATAACGCTGGATGGATTCCGCGATTCAACAGCCATCATTCACATAACACGAAATTGTATGTTGGACAGAGACCTTGTCTCGCGTTATCTTGAAATGCTAGCTAAAGTTACGTAACCTATTTACACCGGATTATTGATAATTTATGCGGGGAGAGGAAGGACATAAGGTTACCCAGAAAAAGACGAGTTAGTGCACTAACACCTTCCATCTGCGAATCAAAGTGTTGTTAACTTTAACAGAGTGTCAAAAAGAAATGTAATAGGGCGTTAGATCTCTATTGTGTTTGGGCTTAACATAACTCAATAGGAGGATTACAGTGACGCGCTCATTGCAGGTACAGCACTAAGATCACAAAAGTAGATATAGAATGTCGCCAAGAAGGCGACCAGGCGGCGAAATGTTTGAAATTCTCTCTCCGATTCTGTAACCAAAACAAAAGAATTTCGCCACCCGAAAGGGAAATGCGCGAACAGTGAGAGCCGCGTACTGTTTTTGCCTTTTTGTGTTTGATTGGCTGGTCTTTATTTCACAGTATTTTATTCAGAAAATCTTAACTCTGTGGCGTGGGTACGTCGCAACCAATCGCGATCGAATCGAAAAAGCGATCACTTCTGCGGTCACAGCAGTGTATGTAAGCGTACTTTGTTTGAATGAGGCAGTTTGATGAACGGTAACACTCATCAATATCATTTTCGGTTAGTTGAACAGCGTTTGCTACACAACTGCTTACCGCCGTCTTAAAAAAAAGTTCCAAATGGGTGTGTTGGTGGAAAATCTGAAACAACCCACTTACCGATATAGTTGATTCAAGAATTTACTGTATAAAGAGACGATAAATATGCTAAATTTTCTCTTTTTTCAGTTGCCTGTGATCCTTCAGTTTCTAATTGCCGTGAGTATTTTTATCTAAAACAAATAAAAACAACATATTATAACTCATTTATATTCCAAACGCTTTTCCATCACTTCTCGAGTTTCACATGTAATGGAATATATTCATGCAGAAATTATGAGCTGCAGAGAGAGGATAATTGAAAGCAAATTCTGCCACCCATGTTCACAGCGCGGAGCTATGTTGGAGCAGCTCTATCGAGACCTGTTCATATTTGAGGCATCTTTTTATTTATTTATTGGTGTTTAAGGTCACATATTTCTAAACAATGGCTAATCATGACCACGACAGTTTTACGGGTGGAGGCAGCCGGAGTACACGCAGAGAACCA
The DNA here is from genome assembly GCA_031216915.1 of Pictodentalium vernedei. Classification (NCBI taxonomy): domain Eukaryota; kingdom Metazoa; phylum Mollusca; class Scaphopoda; order Dentaliida; family Dentaliidae; genus Pictodentalium; species Pictodentalium vernedei. Next base: position 159,367,644 of record CM062295.1, read on the forward strand.
CACAACAACGGCAATTTGAGGCATATACTATCAAAAGTTTGAAGAAGAACTGCAGATAACATGACGTAAATGAAGCTGATTTTTCAACACTTACGCTGCCGAAAGCGACTTTTGTCACCGTTTTTATGATGATTATCTGTACGTTCTGATATGCGCAGATTAAACCTACCATCTGATTAATTGTTGGAAAGAGCTCAGAGAGCCATTTCCAACAATTAATTAGGTGATAGAGTTTCAAGAATGTCATAAATTGTATTAAACTTCCTCACATACAGGCATACATAGAGGTCCTCCATATATGGCTGAAGTGGGCGTGGCAGTAAAAGGGTTAACCCTTTACCCAACGCAGACGATATCAAAATTTATTATTTTAAATATCATTTTTTCAAATATTTCAAAAAATTTCAACAAAACCATATCATGTGACCCCTCGTTGGAACGAGCTCGACGAGCTCGTTCCAACGAGGGGTCACATGATATGGTTTTGTTGATATGTTTTGAAAAATAATATTTTTTCAACTGCTGAATTTGCATATTACGCAGGCGGATGCGGCCGATTCGTTGGGTAAAGGGTGAAACAGAAAAATATCTCATACGACGGTATGATAACTTTTTTCCTTGACACTGTTTTGTGCCGAAGCATTTCTTTCACATCATAGCATAAACGACAAATTAGATGCGTTCTTACATGGTTCTCCTGCACGTGGGCAGGATTCCACGCGTGGTGTACCTTGCGCATTTCTCAGTGTATGTACTGTATCGCGGGACATTTAAACAACAAAGTACTTTGCTGCATAAAGAGCCGTAACTGTGCAATTGTAAGCTCTAGAAACGAAACATTCGAACATAGGTTTCAGATTATGGACGAAGAAAAAACAGTTAAACTACAAATCGATCCGCGGAAGGAACGGACAGTTATCCTGCAAAGGCCAAAAGAAGTAAAAAGAAGAAGAAGAACAACAACAACAAGTTTTAGCACAACCACATCCATGAAACCAAAACGGTGAAAGTCTTAGGTGTTGAGACTGATGAAAATCTAACCTTCAAAAACCACATCTCCAAGGTAGGCTTGAAAGTAGCCAAGTCTATTTGGGTCATAAACAGAGTCAAAAAGATCTTCCCATTAAATACACTAAAGACACTTTACTGTACGTTGGTCCAAAGTCATTTAATATATGCAATACAAGTATGGGGACATTCACTGGCATCAAACAAGCGGTATATCTTACAAAGAATGGGCTATCCGAGCAATTAGCAACAAAAAGTATAATTCTCACACTGAGTCGCTTTTTAAGAAGAATAAATTACTTCAGCTCAGAGACCTGTGCAAACTAAATGTCCTGCTTTTGCATGACTGGGTCAACAAAAAAATACTGCAAGCATTGGGTAGTCTCTATACTCTCAACCCAAACAATTGAGAAAGGTTTATTAGGCATACTGATATGATACATAGGTTCAAACCACGAACCCAATTTCGGCAAATCTAAAAGAAAGTTACCCAAAGTTTCCTAGACTTATATGACTCAAGCGTCACTCGCACCAACAAAGCTTATTGTGAATGTAAAGAAACCCTCGAGGGCTGCTTGCAACAGAAAACAAGTTCTCCTACCAACTGAAGTGAAGATTTCTGGCCTCTTACAGAGTAACGGCACTTTTAGTATCGTTTTTTTTTTCTCTCCTTTCTTAGTTCTCTGTATATCCTATTCAGTGGGTCTATCTATGACTTATTATTGATGGCAAAGCCCCAACACAGGCACACGTATGAATATTTGCATACAGCAGTGGAGATGTGATCATAGCAATTTACTCATCCACTCTTGTGTTCATCTCTGCGTTGAGCTGGCTCTGGACATATCTATTACCACTCGATCTGGTATATTATAATATTAGAACGTTTCTCTTCATGTTCTATCGATCGATAGTACCTGAGTTTGTGTGATTTCTTCAGAGAAGCTGCTGAAGGTTTTTAACAGAAATCACACAAACTCAGGTACTATCGACCGATAGGACATGAAGAGAAACTTTCTAATTATTTTATTATGCCGAACAAGAATAGCTTTGATTGTTAAGGGTTAACTGCAACATTCCATCAATCTTGAAACAATGTAGTCGAATCCAGACAATTTTTTTAGTGACGTCATTTCGAACGACTGACGTCACTTTAGGAGTTTCCAGATCACCAAATTCGAAAATGACTTGTTACAAGTGCCGTCGCTTTGGGAGTTTCTATATCATCAAATGCCAGTGTTTACAACTGCATCATGCTGTTCATGTTATAATTCATTATTAATGGTGAAATTTTACTGGATCATACTGTACAGGACTAGGACTCAGTAGGAGAAGGATCTACAGTTGGAAAGTTTATTAACGTACTTGTATGATAAGTGGTGTAATGGGATATAAATTCACGTTTCTTGGACGACAGTTGTAAGAATTAAGCGGAGTAAACTTGAGATCGAGACTACTTGTGAAAATATAATTGATTGAAGTCGCACTCACTACAGCTTGTACAAGTGGTGAACAATACGTGAGTTTTTTATTTCTGAATCTTTTAAATTCATTGTTTGCAGTTAAAATTGAAAACACACCCACTGAAGTTAAAAATAGGACGCTGCTGTCCTTTCCCATTCCCCGCGAACCTCGACTCTATCTGCTGCGAAAAACTGAAAAGCTGTTCATCATCAGCTGCGTCCATGAAATTGTCGTGGGTGACACTTCCGATACTCTCTGAAGATGTGTTGCAACTTGTCGACAAACCGACTAAAAGCTGCCTTGAGCCAGACTGAGAAGAACTAGATACACTACTACGGGGAGCTATAGATAAACTAGCATGTGACTTTAGTATTTGTCTGTTGGGTACTTGAAGAGTAGCACAACCCTGCCCTGTATATTTTGTCAAAGCATCTGCCATTTCTCGCTTTTCCATGGCGCTGGAATCTGTGCAGTAACTTTGAGTGGAGACTGAATTTTTATGTCCCGAAATTGATGCAATTTTTGGGGACTCAAAGCCATTTTGGAAAAGAACTGTGATAGGTGTTGCGCGTATGCAGTGATTTGTGTATACAGCTGATAAGTTGACACGCTGGCTTATTTGCTTCATCGTTCCTGATAAAGTATCTTTACCTAAAGGTGACCGACAGTACCATTTCTCTTGTTCGTTGTCAAATGAACACAACGAGCGTTGAAATAGTGCTGGCTCATATTTGTGTCTTTTACTTAGATACTTTTCAAAGCTGGTAACAGGGAACATTCTGGTACCAGTGGCATACATGTAAGCCCCTTACCCTTAAAAAAGTGGAACTCCCTACTGTGATTTTTGTCTTTTTCCGATTTACGTCTTCTCACGAATTTACGCCCGCTGTCATCATGGCAGATTTCGAAATGTTCAGGGGTCAAATCACGTTAATTCTCTTGATCGCGGCAGCAGAAGTAAAATACAATTTCAAACCACACTTTATTTAACAGTCCTTGAGGAATGTCAGGATTGAAAACTATGGGGTGCTGATAAAGTTTCTGCATATCAATGGGGGAAATTGGTGTTTTGTGTTCAACGAAACCTTTTCCTTCTTGTCGCAGATGTTTAAGGACGGCTTTAAAAGTTTCTGATGACTTTCTGAATTCAGTCCCAGTTAAAATATTCCTCTCAAGAAATCTATTGATTCCATGTCTGAAACAAATTAGGGAACTCTTAGTATATAACTGTTTTTGCTTAGTTCTCACGTTGACATAAAAATCAGCCAGCAGGTTATTGAGTTCCTTATCAGAGTAAGTTTCCACATTCTCACTCAGTCCACGACAAACGCAAAATTCACGCAAAATTGTTACGCTGTACCTGGTAGCATCCAAAGTTTTTTTTACTGGAAACACTTTCAACTAAATTCAACACAGAATTGGTCTTAAATCTTTCGCTAACTTCGTTCATCTTTGTATTTTCCCAATGAATATAGGTACGTTTCTAACTATCGGTGAAGAAAAACGACAAACAGACGCGGCGCCAGCGTTTGATGTTGAGACTTTCCAATTAGCGCGTGCGTAACCTTCGCTGATCAATCGAAGTGAAGCTTTCATTTTCTTTGTTCTCGGGTGTCCAGGGGAGAACGTTCCAATAGTACCCGTATTTTGTCCAAAAACTCCAGTACTATGACTTTTAGAAGGTGTCAAATTAACCAATCACGACTGATATCACAGACGTGAGACATAATAATATGATATATATCTCTTAGTGCAAGAATTCTGTTTCGGGTGATAAATGTAATATTGCATCTAGTTCAAAGTTTCAAAATTTAATTCAAAGCCAATTTAATACACGCACGTGAGCTTCTTCGACCTTCACTCCATTCTCCTCTCTTACCCATTTTTGACTCACCCCTGTACCATTCTACTGTTAAGACCACCTCATTTCCACATACTTTCAACCTCCTTTTCTGTTTTTTTTTCTTCTCTTTTTTACCTTGAGGTGGGTGGCACTTACACAGTCAGCTTGCTACGTCACCTCCCTGCAGAAAACAAATTGAAAGTGTTGAACTCAAGTCAGTGTGAATAATTCAATGAATTTACATTTAATATTATCCATCAGGTAAGAAAGTTGTACTATAATGTTTTCTGCAAATAAATTCATAAAAAACACATTACGCCTTAAAAGTGAAATGAGATTTTCTCGGAAGTTTGTAGAAGGTTAACTGACACCCTATATAACATATTAGATTACCACCAACTGTGTAACGAATATATCATACCGACAACTTTTTCTATACACAGAACTAGAAATTGTAATGACAGAAATTTGCTAGCAATTCTTACTTGTTTAACGTGGAGCGGTTATCGTCAGTCGCCATTTTGAATAGGTAAATTAACAAATGGCAGATCACACTGACGTTTAGTAGTGTACAGATTTGAACAGACAGTGGATAGGATATACATAGCTTGAATGAGAAAAATCCGAAGTCAATAAGCGGAAAGAGATAGGCATGTATGTAATGTAACTTTAGGACACAACAAGTAGTTATGCCTTTCATAGCCACTGGGTTAACCCTACGGTCCACGAATAGTAAATTTGCTTGTTGGGTTCACATGTTTCTGCAAGACAAGCTATTTAAGAGTGTTGACTGTTGCCCACACACTGGACAAAATCACTCCACGGGTACAGTATGTAACCCCTGTATACCCTATCAACCACTGAAAGGTTGCTGGAAGTTTGCCCTTTTACCCTGTCTGTCGGATTTTTTTGTTGCCTGTCAGAAAAAGTGCTGGCCGCCCGAAAGGGCCAGCATTTGCACTGAAAGTGACTAATTTGAAACAATTTCTCCATTTCACATAACAACAATTTCGTTATACAGAAAACTCTTATGTTTCATGTATCTTTTGTGTGAAAGCGATCGTTTGTTTGTTGTTTTTATTTTAAGAATTACTTTCGTAAAACGAAAGCAATTCTTAAAAAATATGAATAAACTAACAATTCGGGTATTCAAGATAAGTGCATGTGTTTTAGGACAATCACACCCACGAAAACAATATCGTGGACAATCCACCACATCAGCCTCGTCTAAAAGCCGGGTACTTCTAGAACTATCTGTCTCACATAGCACGGACATATACATGTACAGGTGGAGCTCACGATTTTTAACGCCTCATAGGGTCGGTTTGGTGGAATACGAGAGATCTTGTTGTGCTCACGGGTTTTACTCGACTAACAATTAAGAGCAGACTGGGAGGATGGCCGAATACTAAATCACTCTGTGCAACTGTCAAGTGTCACCATACCATACTGCTTCGTTGATCACTACAACTACTATAGACACAACGAAAGATTATTAACGACCGTAGAAGTACCCAGTTCCATATCTTTTTGTATTAAGTACACTTGGCACAAGCTTATTTTTTTCTGTACTAAAATCAAAGTCACCGTTGATATAATGTGATGTCCCTTTACCCACAAAGATTTACAGATACTCTTTTAACCCCAGTTATATATATTACAAGCTATACGTATTCACTTCACATTGAAAGCATCAAGATGTAAACACACTTAGTAGAACTACACAACGTCATATAACTACGACTGTTAGGCGTGTTCATTCCGCATGGTAATGTCATCAAACGTTCGGTCAAATCAGGTCTCGATTATTCAAAATGTCTTGTGTTGATTCACAAAAAAATGAATTTTATGGTATTTTTTCTTCATTCGTCTTGAATATGTCACTTGGTCGAAAGAGCTTTTTCGACCAACTGAGTTATTGCAGTCGAGTGGATCCAAACATAGGCGATGGCCTATTAAATGGCTAGACTGGTCCATGCCATAACTGCGTCGAGTTCCTTACAGAATTAGTACCGCCTTCCTTAACTATTGGATGTCCAATATGGTATTTTGTACAATACGGGCGCCGTTGACTGTCACATTCCAGGAAGGGGGGGGGGGGGGGGGGGGCGTGGGGGAGATTTAATAGCTGGATGTCTCATTTAAACACCTCGCCTGCGGTCGGTGTTTAAAACCGACATCCAGGTATTAAATCTCCATATACCATACATGTTGGCGGAGATAACTTATAATATCAATTCAAGGAGTTTTCTAAGGCTCATGTATCCAGAAAATGAAGAAATAACTATAACAAAATGTCTTCGCGTCTCTCGGTTGAATAAGTTACAAACCTAAGACCATGCTACTGTCAATTCATCACAATAACTTATAATGTTAAAATCTATAAAATGTTATATGCACAAAACCTCTTCTCGCGTCGTCGTTTGAGAATTCCATAGTATACATGATGGAGACTTCGGTCGCCTCGGGGTACATTTTTGTTCATTGAAGTACATTTCTGGATATCTCATGCATATTACATAACACAATGGACGTGTATAATTGCAAGCAATACTCCCCAACCAAGCAACAATCTCTCGCTCGTTATTCAACAACTCATCGCTCACAGAAGTGGTCGAATCATTGTTAGAGTGTTTTATTAAACTGCGACGATTTTAGGCTTCTTTCAATTTTTAGGAGTCAAAACTGCAACTGTAACAGTTCCTATGACAACACCTCGCGATTTCTAATTTATTGCTCATAGAGGAGTCGTAACACCATTCATATTTTTTTTGGAAATCCGGCGTTGATGTGTCCAAACCGCTAAAAATTCGAATGTTTCTCAAACCAACTACTCTAAACGAAGGTCGACAATACAGCGCAGACTCAAGGCACATTGCCGGCGTTCGTTTATTCTACTTTTCAATTATACATCATAACGCGCGTCCAAATCACATCAGAAATCGCATGAGAAACCACACAAGGTGCGACCCTAGCCTTTCATATTGAACGCTATATGAGCGAAGCGTCAAGTAAGACAAAATGATAGCCAAATAATTTTGCCTGCTTTCATGTTCTTGGCATTGCACGCCGCGATATCTTTAGAAAAACACAAACAGTATACCTTTACTCAAGTTATTATGTGAATTCAATTGTATAAAAATAGACGAGATGTTTTCTGTATGAACCCAAATGGGTGGTGAGCCAGAGAGGTGGTGTGGTTGATCGCCCCCTCTCGGGATCCACCACGTCAGGTGGTGAGGAAGGATAACCATACTACTGAAAACACATGCACCGAGTTATGAAATGAACAGGGCCTTGCGAATCACACATATTTCGGTTCGAATTGAATCTCGAATCGCAAAAGGTCAATCATTCGAAACGAAACGAACTCGAATTGAATAAGGGACGTCTTGAAGATGACCGATGGGGGGGGGGGGGGGGACTATAAGCCTAATTTGTTCCGACTGCGATGGCTCAAGTAACGACTGATAAAATATTTCAGTTACATCACAAAGGCATGCCGTATTCGAAGGTATGCCTTGATGATGTAGTTGGAATATTACCCTGTAAGGATAAAAGTTCAAAAGCAGGAAGGGTGCGAGAATTAGTGGTACTAGGCATTGCACAGGGCTAGCCGTTAGCGACAGCTTATCGTCAGTATTGTTTGGAAACTTTAAATTTGCTATCAACAGTGGTTGTGACTAGTGCGACTGAAATTAGTATGTGTGGTGGCATGGGCGCAGATGCTGTTTATATTTATATAGCGAAAATTAAAGTCTTTATTTTCATTATTATTTAGGTATAATTTCCATCTGAACTATGTGTTTTGTAAGACAACGTAGATAACTGATACCAAGCTTTATTCCTGTGAAACGATTCGAAAGGAAACAAATCGATCAGTCGATTTCGAATCAAACCGAATAGCAACTTAAGATTCAAAATCGAATCGATTTTTCGATGCTTCCCAAGACACTAGAAGTAACTCAATTTGTGATAGATTGTATGCAAGTAAGTTGGCTGTTATAGAAAAATATTCGATTATGCAATATTAAAATCTGATAATTTCAGGGGGTTTTGTCCTGTGGTAGGGTATCCGAGTTACAGTCATGCTTGCATGACAGACATATAACATAAAACATACTTTATTCATACCATATGAATATATTCACTTTGGCCTTTTGACCATTAGTGGAAACCTATCAATATATATGTGGCGCAAGCGCAATGTGCACAAAGCCCTGCAATTCTCACCACTTCACCCCAACCCAAACTTGCTATTTTAATACTTTGACTCCTTAGCTCCTAGAGCGAAAATACGCACCTCTCAGAAGATGTACGAAGACAGGTCAGTCTAAAGCAAAATGTGGGAAGGGCCGAATAACATCCACAATCTGCGGCGCACAACTGCAGACAGCGGATGCCAGCCCATCCTCATAACATTCCGTTAAAAAATTCTCTTTACAACTCGGAACTGGAACGAAATGTCCATGTGCCGGATATTGGGTCCAATGGGCCCAAGGGGCTAAATGTGTCATAAGATTGTGACAGATGTGTGTTGCAAGAATTGGTGATCTTTGCTAAAAATAATATATTATCAGTCATTGAATGATTTGATTTCTAAAAACCGTAAAGCAATGGAACAATGACAATTTTTGCTTTACGGTTAACGTAGTTTGCTATAGGTGCTTTGGGACGTTCATTCCAAAACTTTAGTAGAGCCCTCTCACGCTTATGTCTAGTTGTCAAGTCACCCTTTACCAACCACGAATGGAAGACGACACATAATTGCCTCAAAAACATAGCTTAAGACCTCGAATTGGAACGAACACAACCAGCTCGTTCCAATGAGGGAATATAAGCTATGTTGTTAAGAAAAAAAGTGAAAAAATAATAACATTTCCATTACGATTTCCGTGAATAGCGTCAGGGGTCATTTCCCGTTACTTTATTTAAACCTTTTACCGCCACGCCCACTTTAGCCATATACATGTATGGAGGACCTCTATGTACGCCTGTATGCGAGGAGGAAGTTTAATAAAATTTATGACATACCTGAAACTCTATCATCTGATTAATTGTTGGAAAGGGCTCTCTGAGCCCTTTCCAACAATTAATCAGATGGTAGGTTCGATCTGCGCATGTCAGAATGTACAGATAATCATCATAAAACAGGTGACAATAGTCGCTTTCGGCAGCGTAAGTGTTAAAGGGTTGAAAAAGACCCGACAATTTTGCCATTACCAGAAAGAGTTATTAGGATATATTTGAATCTGTTTGCATTTAACAGAAAAGGGTGAGAGCGGGACACAAAGGGCGTGCATTTTCAAGTTCAGTGCGACATTTAATGGCACCGTCAAATGTTTTTCTAGTAAACGGGCGTATAGGAAAACATGAAACGAACTATGTAACAGAATAAGTAAATAAAAACGTAACAAAATAAATATAAACTTACCTCAGTAATAGACATACCCTTGAAGATACCAGTTCCTCTCAGCCATCAGCAAAATGTGTGTATGGTTTGATTTTTTTTTTTTGCAGAATGTCGAAAAACCTGTAACAAACATAACGTGGGTAATGGAAGTTTAGACCTGGAGTCATGTTCGTGTAATTGTACATATGGAATGGGGCCAAACTGTGACGGTATGTATTTATGTCAAGGGTAACTACTTGCTTGCTGCTGCCAGATATTCCCATTAATCTAGATCTCGAGACAGGAGCGTAGCCATGTGAAAAGACAAACAATAGCCATAGAATGGTAAATACACCGGTATATTTCTTCCGGTTTTCAACATTAAAATATGTCATGAAATGTGTAATTCGTTTTGCAAACCAAGTTGAAGTTGAAATTTTTATCATACCAGCTAATCGTTTCCTAAAAGTTTTTTTTTGTCGCGGAGCGTGATTGTTATATGGCGTGTTCTCGTGCCCAAAAACAACGCATCGGTTGAGATAAATAACGTATTGAATGATATCACACCAAGGGATTTCGCCCCAGAAGGACGTGTTCTATAATGTTGGCATATAAATTCATTTTTAATGGTATTGCGCCAAAAGAGTTCGCCACCAGAAGAACGAGTTCTGCGATTTTAAATGATGTTCTTTTTTTTTTATTTTAAATTCAAATTCATAATGAGTGTATATTCGAAGTCTTAATCATTTTTATCTGCGACTTAACAAAATGAAACTCAGCGATTTAATATTATTTATCCCTGACTATGTTTGCATATATGAGGCCGTTTTCATCCACCTTTATATTTCTTTGCAAATAAATACAAGCATTTAGCAGGTGAAGGTCATAGAGCTTCTCATTCTTCCCCTCAGTTTTTGAGTGCTGCAGGTATAAACCTGTCGGTACTGGACACCAGTCCATTTAAGAAATTCGTTTTATTATTTTACTAAGAAATCAGTTACGTGTATAGACGACACTTTTGTCTACATCTCCATTCTATGACATAAGTATATGATGGCTAAAAGGCTATCATACGGCTACAGAAATTTCAAAGTTTTTCCCATTACTAAGAGAATGTAGTTTCTACTGGAAAACAGTTCCATCGCAAGATTTATTTAGTTAAAGTGTCAAGTGCCATTTAAAAAAAAATATTCATCGACATTATTCAATATGGCACTCGGGAAATTTGAAAAAAGAGACGTTTGTGGCACCGACTTTTGTTACTCTAACCACTTTTGTTACCGAAATCGCCCACGTTTGTTACAGGTCATCACCTTTGTTACAAAAACAGCTTATGACGTTTGTTACAAAAATCAATAAAATCGCACACGTAACAAAAGTCGGTGCAACTTATTGCACCGACTTTTGTTACTCTACCCACTTTTATTACAGGTCACAACTTTGTTACAAAATCGCCAACTTCTGTTACAGCTCACCACCTTCCAGGCTGAAAATGTCAGCTTTTGTTACAAAAGACAATTTATGTTAAATAAGTTGAATAATAACAAAAAAATATTCGTAGCATACCAAAAATAAACGGAATCGTTTCTACTTTCAATCGCATATTTCAACTTTTTAGGGTGATTATACTTTGGAAATCGTATCATCGTATGTTGGCCTGTCGTAATGGTGAGCTTTTTATTGGATTTTGTGATTAAAACTAACCCATTGTATAATGTGTGTTTCTCTCCTACTTCCGATTCCTCCACACGTCCGTAGTGGTCTAGCCACCCCCACCACCGAGAGAGTATCCCCGGAGAGAACCCTCTAGATAATCCTCCATATCTTAAACCAACACAGCGGAAAAAAAACAAGCGAGTACCCTTCGGCATACTACCCCTGGATAGTTCCCGCGTACAGTTACGCCCATAAAGCTCTCCAGTCCCGTAAAGTTCCCCGGAAACTTACCATCGAGATTTCCCTTCCGGATCTTTTCCTTATTTCCCTAGTAAACATCCCACCCATGGTATTACCCACCCAGAGACTACCCTAACCCCCCCCCCCCCCCCCCACCCCCCAACTCATGTTTATATTCGACAACGAAGGACTTAAACGAGATATGACTCAAGTAGAGGGCTGACAAATGCACTGTCATACCATGTAAGAATATCGTGTAACTACTTCGTAAAGGGACGAATGACAGTGGATTTGGGGTTGACAGAACCCTGCCAGAAATTTGCTGAAATGGCAGGGATGTTTGGAATGTGAGTTAACCGGTAGCGTTAAATGTCCTCGATGTGAGATTCAAATGAGTATTTTTGTGCTGATTAAAATGCTATTGTCAATGTTATATGGCTTAATCTTGTTAATATATATACTTATATACTGGAACTTAATTGAGCACCCCCTGTTTTTTCGCAGCGGTATTAATAGAAACTGGCATTACTTTTATGCTATCTGTGAGATGGCCAAAAGTAATTGTTTGCCGAAAGAATGGTCTATTGTCAAATGAAAAACAACACACTGATGAAAATAAGACGTATTTTAATGGCGCTAACGACACATATCTGTCACTAATGTTTTTGACAGAAAAATGTTCTCTCGACAAGTATGATGTTGGAAAAGGCCATGATGAAACAATGCCAGTAATTACTGACAAAAAATGTAACTTGTGATCTTCTGAACACAATAACAGTGTCTGACGTCAGTAGCAAGTGTAGCCACCTCGATTCGGGTGACAGCCTGAACCCTCCCCCTAATGCTACAAGTAAGCTTTCTGATACGGCCCAGGTGTACCTGTTGCCACTCCTCATGAAATGCAGCTTCCAAATCGGACATATTCTGTACAGGTGGAACCCTTGCTTGCACACGACGTCCAAGAAAGTCCCAGATGTGTTCTAGAGGATTCAAATCGGGGCTCATTGAAGGCCAAGGTTGTGTTTTAATAGCGTTGTTCTGAAGGAATGCTCTCACAACATGGTAACGGTGTGGCCTTGCATTGTCATCCATAAATACAGGGCGAGTAGCCAACGGATGGTTGTCAAAATGAGGAACGACAACCGGATTGAGAATGTCTTGGATGTACTGATGACCATTGAGATTCCGACATGCAGTCACTATATCAAGTTTACAATCATGAGAGAGGCATTCCCAGATCATTAATGATCCTCCACCATAAGGAACAGTAGGCCTGATGTTCCTGGGCACGTAAGCAGTATTTTATGCCTCCACCTTCTTATGCGACCATCTGTGACGTGAAGCAGGGACCTACCTTCGTCTGACAAATGGACTCTCTTCCATGTCCTGAGAGTCCAATGTTGTCGTGCCGTACACCACTCCAAACGCCGTGGTTGATGCTGATCGGACAGAGCTGAACGCTTGATGATCCTTATACCCAGAGCTATGAGACGATTTCTGACAGTCCTGTTGCACAAACGCCTGTTGGGGGAGTCAAATGCGTTTCAAAACCCCATTTGAAGCAAAGGGTTCACGCCTAACGAGACGTGCCAGACTCCGATCTTACCGAGGAAAGATCTTTCAGGATTGTCCAGGCCTTGGTCGGTCCTTAATATCGTTGGTTTGATGATTTTTTTGGACAAGTCTGCTGATGACAGAAGACTATAGCCAAGTTGCCTTTCAATAGGGTTGAAATGCATGCACGTTGCATGCATGCCAACGATTTGCCATCTTTGTGCCTCTGACAGTCCTTCGCCTTGCCACGTCAACATTTACTGATGAAAATGTGGCAACTTTTCTTGTTTTATACCCAGATATTGCATGTGGATGATAGTGTTTTTTGTGACATTTCGTTTCACATGGATGAGTGGATGTGTTCAGAGTACGCTATCCTCCAGAAACATTATGTTTCACTAGATGAAATGTGCTGTAAGACATAGCAATCATTAAAACATAATAATCAGTAACAGCAATTTCACTGTCATGAAACATTTAAGGGGGTGCTTAATTAAGTTCTAGGTGTATATATTGTTTCCTTTTTACTGGAGAGTGCATACAAACATTCTGCAGCAAACAAAAACAATATAGTATTTACGAACAAATAGCAATACGTATATAAGAGGAACCAATGTACAAAATTGATTTGTAAAGCCACTATAGTGACTCTCCACATTATTGAGCGAAAACAAGACATGAAACAGTTAAGAAAAGCACGCTAATGTAAACGTCGTTGGAAACAGCTCCACAACTTGTACCAACGAAGCTTCGACCTGGTTTGTTTCATACGACATTTTGTAAGTTGTTCCATGTCATGGTTGTATTTTATTGATACATTTATTTTTTTTTACATTTTGGGCCCTTGTTCTCGGCAAAAGATTAACACACTACACTGCACAGGACTCATCATATACATTTAACAATGTCAATAAAATATCTATCAATAAAACATATGATGATATGATTTCCAAAGTACCATCACCCTAGAAACGTGAACTATGCGATGGAACGTAGAAACGAAGCCATTTATTATTCGTATACAACGAACACTTTTTTATTATTTAATTTATTTAACGTAAATTGTCTTTTGTAACAAAAGATGACGTTTTCTGACAGAAAGGTGGTGAGCTGTAACAAAAGTTGGCGATTTTGGTAACAAAAGTTGTTACCTGTTACAAAAGTTGGTAGAGTAACAAAAGTCGATGCAACAAGTAGCACCGACTGTTGTTACATGCGTGATTTTATTGATTTTTGTAACAAAAGTCGTGAGCTGTTTTTGTAACAAAAGTGGGTGATTTTGTAACAAAAGTGGTGACCTGTAACAAAAGTGGCGTGCTTGATAACAAAAGTAGTGACTTGTAACAAAAGTGGGTAGAGTAACAAAAGTCGGTGCTACAGACGTTTTCGACAACATTCAAGGAGTGTAGTATGTAGAATTAAATGATGCAACTATATCATGAATAATTAAAACAGAAATTTCGGTGTTTTTTGTACAGCCCTCGTATATCCTTGATTAACTAGCATTCCTTTTATAGGGTCTGTAAGTGGCTGCGTGGTATGCGTGGTTTAATTTAGTTTCGCTATGCGTTTGGTGCCGAAGGAAACTTTGTCCACGTGGGTACGAACTTCCGCGATGCCATTGTAATGAATTTGTCTACAATAATAGTTTGCGATGCAGAGGAGGGTGGTGCGTTCACAAGAAGTCAAAACACAGGCGATAACTTATTGATACCATAATACCAGAATATATTCTAATACACGGATGGGATTATTTGTGTTTAGATATCTTGGTGTTGCCGGTGAACATAACGCAGTACAATCTACTTGTACCCTCAGAAGTAAAACATCGTAAATCTTATTTAATGTAACACAAAATAATGCATGCATAAATGGGCAACGTAATTATTTTGTCCGGGCAAAGACAATTGGTTATTTATCAGAATTCCTTACTGAACCCTTCCCTCAGTTCCTTGTGACAAGTGAAAGTGAACGATTGCGTATTAACCCTTTACCTAACGTAACGGCCAAAACCGGCCAGCGCTATTCTCAAAACTCGCCAATTAATTTTCATTATGTTTTTCATTTTTTGTCTCAAAAACATAGGTTATGACCCCTCGTTGGAACGAGCTCGTCGAGCTCGTTCCAATGAGGGGTCATAACCTATGTTTTTGAGACCAAAAAATGAAAAAAATTAGTTATTCAAGAATTATTTTTGCAAGTGTCGTCTGCTTTTCAGGTTAGGTAAAGGGTTAAGTAATTAAGGTTATATTAATGTACATTCTAACATTGCACGAATGGTAAACTGCATTTATTACTAAGCTTTCTAGATGTTCTCAACACTTATACAGTGCAACCCGATTAAAAGAATCGCCATGTTGCCCATGGGAGTTTCTCGACATGTTACAATATTTTTTTTATTCAATTAGCAGGAGTTTACCGTATAACATACATGCAATTAAAATGTCAAATTTTACTAAAGGGATGGTAAATGGTTTTATGTTTTGAAGTTATATTAAATCAACAGGGTTATAAGATTAAAAATTAAAATAAATAAATTAAAATTAATAATTAAAAGATATCCAATTTAATGAGGGCCACTGTATTAGGAATCTGTCAAACCCATCTTGCAGTGTTCAATTTTTTTCTTCAAATCAATTTTTCTCATTTTCTTTCCTGTACATCAAAATATATCTTTTGAGTTCATTCGGAATGTGTCGGAGTGAAAAATAAATATAGAAATTTTACGGAAAATATTACAAGCGCTGTGTTCTGGTCGAGCTCTGAAAAGGGTATTACATTTTAACAAATTTACTTGTTGCTATGGCTAGATAGATAGATATTTATTTGTACAATAAACCAACATTACAAAATGAAACGTATTCCTAAAATGTAAATGCTAATATTGTACAGGAGAAGGTGGAGCATACTTAATCGTCTTCCCGCTTCCTTAATATATTTGTTTACTGAATTGAATTAATGGCGGAGTGATAGAAACAAGATGTACGTAATGCAGAATTGAACTTAATGATTAACATTTATGATTAACCCTTTACCTAACATGAAAAGCAGACGACACTTGCAAAAAAAATTCTTGAATAACTGATTTTTTTCATTTGTTGTCTCAAAAACATAGGTTATGACCCCTAATTGCAACGAGCTCGATGAGCTCGTTGCAATTAGGGGCCATAACCTATGTTTTTGAGACAAAAAATGAAAAAAATAATGAAAATTAATTGGCGATTTTTGTGAATAGCGTTGGCCAGTTTTGGACGTTACGTTGGGTAAAGGGTTAATGGGTAATAGGACAATTAGAAATAGCCAAACTGATATGGCCTTGACCCCATTCATGCATTTGACATAAATATCAAATTTGTAGGGACACGGCAATTCCAGAAGGTAGGGTGTACAGGCAAATTGTCATCAGTGTTGAGGCAATATAAACTGAACTAATTTTTCTGAGAGTCGTTACGAATGAAGCATGATCGATCTCTGCAATTAACTGTCTAGACATAATTGGACAAGAACTAATTGGTCAGTGCTGTTTTGAAACTTTGTCTGAAATTGCATTCTTTGATTCTCGAATCGAGTGAATTCCAAACATCTGGGAAAGAATTTTTGGCAGAGATGCTGAGAAACGTGTTTTTGGTGCCAATTTATTTCTCGTTCAGTCGTAATTGGACAGGGGGACACTGAGGGTAAAAAGGTCTTAAAAATTCCAATATTTTTGTCACGTCTAAACAGGTGCACGGTGTGGGTTCGGTATTTAGAATTACGCCCGATTCTAACTGGTTTTTTTAGCATTAATGATTGTACCAGCCTGGCTTGCATTTCCTCGTGTTGATAATCCATATAAAACGTGGCTATGCACTAAGGTATAATACAGTAATTTTCTTGAGTCTTTTGATAATTTGTTTTTAGTTTTATTCATTAAATAGCGTATGCGATTTTATTACGAAGCAACGAAATATGATGTCCTTAATGTTAGATTTTCATCAATCATTATACCAAGGACCTTGACCGGCTCCGCTTCAATATGATTACCCACTCTGGTAAGAGTTATGCCATTCAATATTTTATTCTAAAATTCCAACACTTATTGTCATTGTTATTACTTTTTGATGGGTTTATTGATAACCTATTGCAGCAGCACCTCAACAAACATTTTCTCATCTCCATGTTTGCTAACTCACACAATCTGCCGCCATCGTGGTCGGACATATGAAGGATCGAATCATCAGCAAATGAAAGTAATCTCATAATCTCTATAAACCTACTACTCTTTATTTAAAAAAAGAAAATAAATTAATATTTTTTGGTACACCGTTGCGTCATCTACTCGTCGTATGATGCCTTTTCCTTTGCTTAGAACAGGAGTTAACTATTGGACCGGTATCGCTTCGCATTTTTCCGGACTGTGCGATGAACGTGTTTCTCACTAATCGCATTTGTGACATGTTGTGTCCACTAAATACAAGAGATTGCTTGTACCAGCACAATCTTCTGCTACAGTAAATATTAAAAAATACATAATCAAAACAGGTAATTTTTTCAACAATCACTGTAAATTGCAATTTCGGTCTAGAAATGCAACGAATACATCATGTTCAACCCTTTACCCATCAAGTTTGCAGCAAAGCCACATCATGTGATCCCTCACTGGAATGAACTCGTGGATCTCGTTCCAACGAGGGGTCATATGATATCATTTTGTTAAAATTTGGTAAAAAAATTTACAAAAATATAATTAAAAAAAAACAAAAACAAATTGATATCGTGCACGTTGGGTAAAGAGTTAATCACTGATGTCCTGGTTGGCATCATTTGAAAGAATATAATCGACAGTAGATAGAAGAATGGGCGAATCTATTTGTCAGGCATGTATCATAATAACTAGTAGTAATAATAGTAATAATAATTTCTATAGGGCCTTGGGAATAAATTATTGTCGACTCCCCTCCCCGATTTGATATGCAATGTGACATCCTGCCATCGAGTGCTACTATTTTCTTTAAACAAATATGTATTCATTACTCCTGAAAGGGTTAATATTTCCAACCAGTCAATAGTAATTTAACTAGCCAGAAACAACTAAATATAGAAAGACTTGCTCATGTACATAACGAAATTCTCACACTGCACTGTTCACAAATATTGTCAGGGGAAGTTGAAGTACAAACAGATACCATCCCTACCAAGTATTCTGAGATACAACCAAGAGCATATGTATATCTGCTACTCTTCATAGTCCTCTGTCTCGCGACGACTGGCAAGCCGCCATGGTTGTTAATCTTACATCTTATTGCTGGTGATATTGAAACTCATCCAGGTCCCGTAAATGTACCACATTCATCTACAGCTGACACAACTGACACATCCTCGGTATCTTCGGGCTCAACACGTGGCATCTCATTCTACCATCTCAATATCCAAAGTCTGAAACCCAAAATTGATTCACTTAGCTGTGAGATGCAATACTTCGACGTGTGTGCTTTCACCGAAACTTGGCTGGATGTAAGTGATGATAACTCTGAGACAGAACTACCAAACTTTCACCCTCCATTAAGAAGGGACCGTGAAACCAGGGGCGGAGGTGTAGCTATTTACGTAAAAAATAATATCCCCTACAAACAGCGTCACGACTTAAATATCAATGCCCTCGAAAGTCTATAGGTCCAGCTTTTCACTGACCAAGGGTCTATTTTATTTGGAGTTTTCTATCGCCCACCCAATTCTCCCAACGAAACATGGAACTTAATTTCAACTGCATTCGAGAAAGCACTACACACGAACATTCTGAAGGTTATTATAACCGGTGACTTTAACGACAGCCAACTTGGGGCACAGTGTGGAGCCCTACAGCACCTCCTAGCAGAGTATAATCTCACTCAAACTGTAAGTGAACCAACGCACTTTAGAGAAACCTCCAGTTCTCTTATCGACGTTTTTCTAGTTAATGATCATCTACTTCCTTATATCTCCAAAACAGACGTCATTGATCCATTCTCCCCAGAGCTTATACGATACCACTACCCAATAATTTTGGTCCTGAAAATCCCCAAACAAAAACCTAAAGTCCTTAAGCGCCATATCTGGTCCTACGACAGAGGTGACTACGTCGGCCTTAACAATGAACTTGATAACATGGACTGGGAAGATGCAGTGCTTAATAGTTCGCATTCCAATACCGTTGATAAGCTTACAAGTATAGTACTTACCAATGCGGCTAAATACATTCCAAATAAGATGATCTCGTGCAGAGCCCAACAACCCCCATGGATGCATAACAACATTAGAAAACTGATACGTCAACGTCATCGCCTTTATCGTAGCGCTAAAAAACACAACACTCCACAAACATGGGAGAAATACCGCCTGAAACGAAACCAGACTATCTCCGACATTCGTAAAGCGAAAGCTAACTATTATTCTAAAATGGACACCAAGCTAAACTCCGCCAGCGCCCGTGACTCCAACTGGTGGAAAACATTTAATCGCCTAATCTCCACCAAAGGAACAGCCATCACAGTGTTGGAGGTAGATAATAAAATAATTACTTCCGACTTAGAAAAAGCAGAAGCTTTTAATAAGTACTTCTGCAGCATATCCTCCGTCGAAGATTCAAATCATACACTTCCCGAGCCTCAAACCAGTCCTGATCAACCTACACTCACCGATATCACACTAACTCCCGATGATGTGTTAAAAGCCCTGAGCTCTGTCAATGTATCTAAAGCCAGCGGTCCTGATAAGGTTAGTCCCCACCTGCTAAAAAAATGCGACTCAAGTCTTTCTACCCCCTTGAGTAAATTATTCAATATTATGTTAAAGAGCTCGAGCTTCCCGGATCAATGGAAACAAGGCAATGTGACTCCTATCTTGAAGCAAGGGGACAGTTGTAAGCTACAGAACTATAGACCTATCACCCTACTCAGTTGTCTGGGCAAAATATTTGAGAAATGTGTTTTTGAAAAATTACTTTTACTTTTTTAAAAACTAATATGCTGCTCACACCCCTCCAGTCCGGTTTCCTTCCTTCTGATTCGACCGTTCTCCAATTAACTGACATCTATAATGCATTCAGCTCAGCACTTGATGATGGTAAGGAAATAAGGGTTGTCTTCTGTGACGTGAGTAAAGCTTTCGACAAGGTTTGGCATAAAGGACTGTTACACAAGCTCAAAGCTATTGGAATAACAGGCCCTCTTCTGAAATGGTTTGAATCTTACTTGAGTGATTGACAGCAATGTGTAGTACTCAACTCCGTGTCATCTTCCTGGGCACCAGTCACAGTTGGAGTTCCCCAGGGCTCGATTCTCGGCCCCTTGCTTTTTCTTATCTATATTAACGACATTGTCGACGGCATTACCAGTAGTATACGATTGTTTGCAGACAACACCTCGTTATATCTAGTTGTTGAGGACCCAAACACTGCCGCCGAAATATTAAGCAACGACATTAAACGAATTGAGACATGGGCCACCAAATGGCTTGTTAACTTTAACCCCCCAAAAACAGAAACATTACTAATCACTAGAAAAAATAGCGCACCATCACACCCACCTTTACGAATGTTCTCAACAGATATCACCGACGAAGTCTCTCAGCACAAACACCTCGGCCTAACGTTCAACAACATAGGAACATGGTCTGCCCACTTCACCATAATCAGAGCCAAGGCCTGGAAACGTCTTAATATCCTGAGGCGTTTCAAGTATCGATTCGACCGCAAAACTCTCGAAACAATCTATTATATGTACGTTCGTCCAGTGCTTGAATATGCTGATACTGTTTGGGACAACTGTACAGCGACCGAAGCCGACGAACTGGAAAAAATCCAAGTTGAAGCGGCACGTCTAGTAACAGGAGGTACGAAAAGCTCAAGCAGAACTCAGCTATATATCGAAACAGGGTGGGAAGAACTCGAGACTAGAAGGAAGAACCACAAACTTATACAATACTTCAAAATGGTCCATGAATTTGTTCCTGCTTATTTGTCTTACTTGATTCCCCCTCTCAGCTCGGGCTCTCAAAGCTATAACCTCCGGCATACTAACAATCTAAGAACTCCACTTTGTCGAACGCACCTACATCAGACCTCCTTCCTACCATCCACCACCCGATTATGGAACGATCTACCCCTTGAAGTAAGACAAAATAACTCGCTGCCTAACTTCAAATCATATCTTAATAGGAATAGACGCATTGTCCCATCCTACTTTCACGGGCATAGGTCACGCCGAGCTCAAGTCCTACATTGTCGACTGCGACTCAGCTGCAGCGGTTTGAACAATGATCTATATAACAACTTCGTCGTCGATCCATTCTTATGCAGCTGTGGAGCACGCGAAACTGTGGATCACTACCTTTTCCATTGCAATAGATACGAACAGATACGAATACAAACATTAGGTAGCATCCAGCACCATATAACTACTGACACCTTACTATACGGTAGTGAACACTATAGTCCCGAAACAAACAAGTCCATTTTCGAGAAAGTTCATGAATTTATCCTTTTATCCAAACGGTTCGACTGATCAACCCGGAACCACCGATTCAATACTCGCGGATATCGATGTACACCACCCAATCATCTAAGTACTGGTCACTACTGATTCCCTTGGGTCTCTCCTCCCCTGCCTCTATTACTAAACCCCTGTCTTCCTTTTGCACCTTCTATTCCCACTATCCTTCTCGTGCACTCAACCATTATTAGTCCATGCAAATAACAAAAATCCCTTGTACTGCTGATATCATCATTACATGTAATACTCTCATATGGAGACAGCCTTGTATAAGCTTTTTAGCTTCCTGCTGAATCCATTTCCATACTTCTGTACACAATACTAGCTTGATTATTTGTATTTCTTATTATTTGTTTGGAAATAAATATTGTTTAAACTAAATATAGAAAGAAGCTTCAAAGAAAAACTATGGACACCAACGTCCTTAGCCAATGCATTCTCGCTACTTCTGGACCTTACCTTTAATGCAATTGTTTTCAACATTTTAACAGAAAAAATCATATCATTTTCATCAGGAATACTCATCAATAACCTTGTAGTCCCAAGGCTGCATGTTGAAAATGTTAATTGATTCTCAAAACTAACAAATATGAACATTTTCAATTGATGCCATTGAACAGATATGGAAAGTATCATCGGGGTTGAAAGAGATTAAGATTTTGAATGTTCTTATCATGGTTAACACACAATTATTAACATATTTACTCAACGCGATTTGCAGGTTTGACTTTTTGTAAACATGTAGAACCCATTGTGGGCGGTTGCTGGAGTTACCCCCTCTAAGCGTACCCAAATGCCGAGACTGTTTCCCTGTGGTATAATGTTGCTGACACAGCATATATCGGAATATTTTCACTACATTTACATTTCCTTCAACATGTATGCGGCACACAAACTTGTCTGAATCTGCTAACAAATCTTAAGCTGTGTCCGGTATTCCCATAAATTGGTAAATAATGCGATAAGTGTTTTACGTTTCTCCATCAACTACAGTGGATTAGTATTGCCCTTGCGAAAGAAGCTGACTGTGTAATCACATCCCGTGAAGCATGAAATCCACCCGTGGCTCTACATAACTGTGATCTCATATTCCGTGCTAACCTAGGCATATCAATCTATCTTCTGGAATTATTAGCACCTTTACCGACAACATCCAGTAATACATGTGCAGTCGAGGCATGTACATATGTGAGCAAGATTACGAGTACATCGGTATTTGAGGACGTAACGATAATGTTGCCATCCATATTTGATTCAAACATGTACTTAAGATTCTAAATCAAATGTGTGTCAGCTCACACGCGGTGCCGTCTGGATCTCAGTCACTTGAAAGCTTCCATCGACATCTGCATACCGATAGGACTTATCTGCAAATATCATCTCTCTAATCTGCTCAGTGTACTGCGGACTGTGCCACTCTTTGAGTAGGAATCGCAATAAAGCTGCTTTGAATATAGTTTTGAATTGAGTGTTGCATTGAAGTATTTTGCCCGGTTTTTCGCCAGTCCAGATGTCGCGAGTTTCCTCATAGTAGAACTGGCACCCCGTATATCCTGTTTCAATATATTTGATAGATGGCGTTTTATAGGAATGACATACAATGACTTACAAACTTGATGGTCTTAGAAAACTTAAATAATCTCATACCATAGACCGCCAAAAGTTGCTGCTATATTCATTGGACATCGCCTTAGAACCATTGTATCAACAATAAAATTTTTGATAGCCCTGTAAAACTTTTCCTTCGAGATGATTTCAGTTTTCTAAGGCCGCCTACTTTGTATGTGAATCCCATAAAACACCATCTGTCTAAAAAAAACATTTAGCATGACATCAGGGTCTCCAGTTCCCACACCTGATGAAATTCGCGATATCTGTAGTGGACCAAAAGCGTAAAAAACGTCCAACGCTGCACTCATTGACCTACAATCGAAACAACTCCGTTACGATTCCGAGCGAAGGAGCGGTGAAATCTGCAGTGCATCGAGAGATAACATATTATATGTAGGTCTTGAAGGTATGGGTCGTCGGTAAATAGATATCGATGAACACTTTCAAATGGCCGGGATCCCCAGTCTCACGTGTAACCACAGACAATCTGACACACGTTTGATATCGTACCTCAAGCACATGTGTGAAACGAACTTGGATGTTACCATTCTCTGACACTGATGTACTCATAACCTCGTGCGCATGAACATATGCCGCTTGCATTGTCATTGCTGGATGTTGGTTGAGTGTCAAAACCTCGGAGTTGGACAATGCCACAGGTAGATTTCACTTCTTCATAGGATATGATTATGCACCCAGCTTTTTCGCAAAGGACAGATTCAGCCACTAGAGTTGGTGGAGAAAGATACAAACCTTTATCGCAATATTTGCTAAATTATGTTAATCACCTGACATGGCTCGGAATTTGTTAGCAAAATCCGAGAAGATCGTCAAATATATCTTTTGTGGCTGTATCCCGACGAATCTTTGCCAGAAACATTATTCCCCCCAAAGTCTCATCATTTGAGTAAGATTAAGAGAACTGACTATAGGAACCTCCCACCATGTAGATCTGTATTATCATTTAACCCTGTGCCCAACGCAGCGGTCAAAACCGGCCAGCGCTATTCACAAAAATCGTCAATTAATTTTTCATTATTTTTTCTTTTTTTTGTCTCAAAAACATAGTTTATGACCCCTCTTTGGAACGAGCTCGTCGAGCTCGTTCCAATGAGGGGTCATAACCTATGTTCTTGAGACAAAAAATGAAAAAAATTAGTTATTCAAAAATTTTATTTGCAAGTGTCGTCTGCTTTTCATGTTAGTAAAGGGTTAAAATAAAAAGGTGTAAATCAAATTGATTCGATATTGAAGAATTTTGAATACCTCTGATTGACATATATGAAGATAGATGGATCCTCGCGAATGGTCGTTATGTCTGCAAGTGGTTGGATTGTCCACTAGTTCCAGAAGATGTATGATGTGATATATACCACCCTCAATTAATATCAGTAAACTAAAACAATGCCCAATGATATGTGAATATATGTTAGTAATTGTGTTTATCATAATAAGATCATTCAGGATCTTAAAAAACGCGAGTATGGATAACATTTTCGTTTATTAGGGTGAACATATACCACAACTGTAATAAAACATATAATCGGTACACAGTTATAATAACTTTCACAACGTATATGCAGATGGTTATTTCAAATTAATAGAACAAATAACAGAGGTCTTGTGTATAAAATCTAAACAGAAATCGATTTTTTTGTTGGAAATATTGTTTAAACTAAAAAAGAATTGGATGGGTTTTTATGAAACATTTCTCTTTAACAGGAGTCTGCATATGGTAACAATTTATTTATATGGTAAATATTTGTCTCCCTATTACCTCTAATTTGATACCCAACTTGTTTTGAACCTTGTTCAATGGATGTGTGAAATGAAAACACTATTTGTCACCTTGTCTCAAAATGTTTTCTAAAACCAGCCAAAAATTGCAGTTGTCACTCAAAATGCAGAGCCAAGTAAGAAATGTTTTTTTTCAGAACAAGCGTAAAATTCTAATTTAGAAAACACGTTTGGTGCCCAGCAGTGAAATTAAAAGTCCCGTAACTCTAGGACTGTTGGTCTAACACGGAAAGTCTGTGCCACGTGAAACTATTGACAAAAATGAATACTCTAAACTTGATCGCGTAGACGTCACAAAAATATCATGCGCAAAACGTGCCCACATCAATTTACCCTGGTTACTTTGCGGACTGTTTTGCTTTAACCGTTGTGATACCCAAAGAATTTCACATGTGTCGGTGAGACATACACAGAACGACACGCGTTTGTGGATGAGTTAATCGATATGGCAGGAATGCCAGCGCAGAAGATAGAACGAGAGGCCACAGGCCTTAAGTTTTATCCTTCCGCGATTGCACAAGTGCTATGTCGATTAACCCATTCACACGCGCGTGTCGTTCTGTGTTCATTACACGCCTTCACGTCTATAAAAACAATTATTCGAAGGACACTCAGCAATTCATTTGACAACTATCAACAAAAAGAATTGCCAACCAAAGTTGTGGGGGACCCCGGAAATGGCGTCATAGTCACGTGATCTGGTAGCGCCATGTTGTGTTGTTATGGTAAGCCGCGTGAGAGGCCATGTTATGACATCATCTCCATAGTGATACGTGGTGGGAGTGCGCAGCGCGTGTTGTTAGGGTGATACGTGTTTCCGTCGTCCATTTTGTATACTGGAGGCCGCCATCATGGTTTCTATGGTAGCACGTGGTGGGAACCCGTGTTACTATTTCGTCCCCTGAGTTCCAATGTGTTCTATGTGCCTCACGGCACATAGAACACATTGGAACTCAGGGGACGATTTCTTGCTATCGCTAACGACTAAATTGTAATTGCGGTTGCACAGTTTGTAGAAAATTCCAGCGAAATTTCCCTTCAATTTAAAAATAGTCCGTCAACGAAGTCCGTTCCGCACACATGTCTTGAACAGATTTTCATTTTCCGTATGGTTTTGTGTTGTTGTAGTTGGGGATTTCAAAGAACAGGCGTATAATAAAAATGGTTTCCATAATTGTACAATGATGCGAAAAATGATAATTCCCTCGACCAAGACCAAGTAATAAAATGTGAAGATTAATAACCACGGGGTAGACTACAACCAAATAGACAAATGTGCTAGTCAGTGACGACCGGTTAGATTACCAATTTGGTCTGCATTGTTCTGTACTTGGTAAACAGGTGTCCATCGTTCTAGCAAGTGAGAGAATGGGTATAGGCTCTATCGATAAATAGGTTATCACCGCCTGATTCCCAAAACTCTTTTGCGCCGTGGAGATTAATACAAATTACTTCCGACTGGTATGTTGAATTCTTTGCTTGCTGGTTTACATCGTGATGCTATTGTATGCACGGAATCGCGTCCATACAAATGGAAAGGCAAAACTACTGCGTGACTAGGTCGTCTCATAACTTGATTACACTGACAAAAATGTCAACAGTCGTGACATCGCTTTGTTAGATGTGCAATGCACAATATGATGTTCATTGTAATGTTGGTTGCCATGCACAATTGTCCAAGGACAGCTCACCGCGAGACCATCATCCACCAACCCACCCCGGCAGGGGTGGGTTAGTGTTGGAGGGTTCCGTGGTGTTCTCCCTTGGAAAAAAGTGTTATCATGCTATCGAATGGAGTGGTAATGTATAAAATTCCACAAATACCAACCGGCAGTAAGTAGTGTAAGAACGACAACCCACTTCCCGATAGATGCTAGATATACATATGCCGACTGACCGAGTACTGAATTTGGTTTAAACAATATTTATTAATTAATAACTACGTTAATTATGTACATCAAACAAAGCTATTCACATCGGTAATATACACCAGACGGTATATAACATAACATGGGATGAAAAAAAACTATGCAGAACAGGATTCGACAGTAAGCTTATGCTTATGAGTATCGTCTCTCCCCTAAGTACTGAATTTGCCTGTTCCTGATCCAGAAGCTCAGGCAGGATTCTTTAATAATAGGGGGTGCCCTAGCCATTTTGAGGGGGGGGGGGGTGGCAGGAGGAAATGAAATTATAAAGGCCCTTGTGTGGGGTTTAGGGAGCCTCGACTATCACCCCAACCCCGAAATAATTTTCAAAGTGCAGTGCTCTTAGAATGAATCAGAGGCATCTGCAGCGTGTGTAGCCCATTATTGGAGACCATTTTTATGGATCTATGTTGTGTGAAAGGTGCATTGAGCTAATGTTTTGGAGGCCTACGCTACTGGCCTGCTCCAGGTTTACCACTAAACATTTTCTGACTAACGTAAACTTCACATGGGGGGTTGATTAAAATGGTTCTGAAAAACACTAAAAAGAAGTGAAAAATAACTTTGTAAGTGAGAAAGTGTTAAAGTAAATGTGAGAGAATACTCATAACTTATATGGAAAGCAATTACTCTCAGATCCCCAAAATATTCGGTGGGAGATGAAATAAGACATTACACTGTGTTGAGGTGTGAAACAATACGAGTGTAACTGTATTCGATAAGAGGTGGATTGACAAGGAAACGAATATTTAAAATTGTAACATTGTTATGACGGCACTCCTTTGTTTAAAAAAGTGATATATTTCGAAGAATTGACAAGAGCATATGCTGTATTCAACAAATATCATCCAAGCTCTGCAACACCTGGGCGATGAAGGATATCTTTCGAAAACAAAGGCAATGAATTGGGACAGTGACAGCTCTGACAAATCAAAAATCCGTGAAAACATTTCTGTAATCTGTATTAACGCTGTTCCCCGGCAGGCCCTTTTCGAACCAGAAACATGATACGACATAATTCCATTAAGCAGGATGGGTGATAAGTGCGTGTGTGGGTAGACTAAATATTTTAACGTGCAGCCAATGATGCACGTTGAAAAAATTAATTAGTCTACCCCTTAATAATGAATATGGACTCTTCCGTTTGATGTCATTGAACTGACATGGAAGATGCCACCAGAGTTCAAAGGGTAGAAGTATCTGAACCCATTCGCGCACTATTTTAAACTTCCTCGCTTGGTGATATTATGCAACATTTCGCACATAAAATGAAACTAAAACGAACGATAAAAATGACGTTTTCCATATAACTATAGCAAGATTTTGCCGACTTAAAGAAAGAAATTATTGAAAAGAATGAGAAAGAAATGTCAAATTAAGTTAATTTAATCGAGACTTGATAATGAGTCTTTCTTGCTGATTGGGCGTCTTCTGTTCGACTCTAAGAAAACCACTCTGTAACAAGTCGTTTACCTCATATCAGCTCGTGATAATGAATATACAATCGCTCAGGCATATTCACCCGGGCAAAACTCTCGTGAACACCATCGCGATTGTATATTATTACCACTTTTGCGGGCGTTTCTAGCACATTAACAATGTTTTACCGGGCGTTGAAACCTCGTAATGCTCAACAAGTACAAGTCATGTGGCGTGTTGGGCCGTTATTGACTGTAACAGCCCAACACACCAATAACTGCCCGACACGTCTAAATATAGTGAATGACGTCACATCTCTCAGCCGATGAACAATATTTTTCCCAGATTTCCATTGGGATCGAAATTCAATTCGGATTTTTTTTAATTAGTGAACACAATTAACACATTTGTTTCAAGTGTTTCCCTTTGTGTCACGGATAGATAATGTATCAAATATAGGAAGCGATACGCACAAAGTAAGTGATGACATCTTTGATGAATAAACTCCTTGCCTAAAGTTCGCATTTCGAAGATATATTTCATCATCTAACTTCCCAAATTTCGCCGTAGACTGATCAGACGATAGTCATGTTACCCGGTTTGTTTGTCAAAAAATCAGACGATAGTGTCGCTGTTTTTTAATTCTAAAATGTCAAACTTCATTTATTTATCTTATTTCCCATATAATTTAATTGTAATATACCCGATGTACGAAAGTGGCAATAATAGCAATAACATGACTTTGTCGGGCATTACAGTGTATCCACGGCTCAACAGAAATGGTTAACAGCCCTTGAGCTTATTAGCGGCCCTCGACTTCGTCGCGGGCCGCTAATCAACTCTTGGGCTGATAACCATTTCTGTTGAGCCGTTAATACACTGTAATGCCCTTCAAAATCATGTTATTGTTATATTCAATATCACTTGCTTTCTATGGTGTAACCTATACTTACATTGTGTTGAGGTGTGAAAGCATACGAGTATAACATTATTCGTTAAGAGATGGATTAACAAGGAAACGAATATTTAAAAAAAGAGCTAAAATGTCACTGATAAAAACAACACTAATTTTGTACATCCGAAACAAAACGTAGCAAGATAGTCTATTCTTGGTTAGACATTATAACATCTCGTCAAAACAGGCGGTATTGAAGAGATATTGGTTAATGAGAGACATTTAAAAAATAACATTTCGTGGTGTAATTTAGCAAATGAATTCTAAAGGTTTGGCGGTTAATCTTCATAACTCACAAATGTAAACGCAGTGGTAAACCAACAGAGTTTGCGTGATTGCTTGCATGGAATGTTAAGCAATGCGACAAATATCATTTTGCAGAATATTTTAGAATTATGAAACTCTTATCACATCGTTATCAAAGAACCAGGAAGGACACTGACTGTGCGTTTTCCTTTGCGAAGCCGCGCAGCAACTATTAAATGAAGCGTTGAAATATTAACATTTACAAAACATCTCAGTTTGATATCAAACTGATACAGCAACCAAACACTTTAAATACAGAACTATTACAAATATTGTAACAATCTTTAAAAGTCGTTGAAAGAATATAGAAAGTGTTTTTGCCGACGTAAACACGGAGGCGTCATACGGTTGACTCAAAGCAGCCGATACTCTCGGACGAATTAGCAAGGGTACACTTGCGAGACCTTCAAATGAGCCGACAAACCCTACATATTTTTATGATTTCTTCACACAGAATCCTCTGTGAACAAAGGAACCACGAAGACTGTTGATACAATTTGGAGCAGAATGAGTTACATATATAAGTATGGGGGAGAGAAGGGATAGTCGCATATCATTAGAACACGCATGGACTGCAGTTTCAAAACAAACAATAATTTAAATTGTGGGAAAACCTATAAGAGACACAAAGTTTCAGTCAATAGCCTCCCTTCACGTATGAACTTTCTATAATACACTGTTATTTATGTGACGACCGATGCGACTCTTTTTTCAAACGTGAAATAAAAACCGGTGCTTCATTAATTAAAATTTTGCTGATGACAATTTTTATCATCAGGTTAACACATGCGTATCCCTCACTTCCTACGTGTGGTTTACGACCAGTCCACGGCGATTGTAATGTATTTGTGAATATCTTACCTCCTACAAGTATCTGGGAATTTCATTGGTTCAAAGACGTCACATGCAGACTGCATATAAAACCATATACTGCCTGTCAACATCAATATACACTGACAGCTATGGGTAATCTCCCCTTTGTTCATTGATTATTCAAAATGGCGGCAGAAGATAAACGCTTCAAGTTGAAAGATTGAGTGTTGGAAGCCCATATTTGGTCTGAAGTGCAGGTTAGGCAACTTAAAAGGCTTCATATTCTGTGGATGTGTGTCATGTTACCTTCGAAATGAAACTGTTTGGTATGTATGAATTTGTCTTGTTAAAATTTATGGGAGAGTGCATGTAGGCACTCTTCCATAAATTTTAACAAGGCAAAGACACGTGAACACATTGTGAGAATTCTCTCATTTAATTTTGATCGCTGTTGTTATTAGTTCTGTGCATTGATGCAGCAAATGGTAAGATATATTCGTTACACAGTTCGTTGGTGGCCTAATATGGTAGATATGGTGTCAGTTAATTTCATATTGGACGAGAGCGAAGGCTATCGTCCAATATGAAATTAACTGACACCATATATACCATATTAGGCCACCAACGAACTGTGTAACTAATAATATGTAGGTGGCAATGTTAATGTAAAACAACACAGCAAAAGTTATCGAAATCTGGTAATTTTATTTCAAGTTATCGCGTAACCATCAATTATTCAAATAAAACGAAACACATAAAGCGCGATAAACTTGTGATTTCTCGGCAAATCACCATGGTCGTCGAAACGGTTCAAGACAATGTTAATTGGAGACATTATGTCAAAGGTTATTGACATTTGATATTTACTACTCAGGTAATCACACAAACATTAAAAATTGACGTAAAACGAAATTTTTAAAGGCCAGTATGCACTTTCCATATTCAAGCAATAATCGTGATTTGGGAACTTACCCAATATACTATTAACACAACGCAGCATAAATTTTTCAAACAAAGACAATAGATACCTCATGTTTTGAGAAGTTATTGTGGTTTCGATATTACCGATGACACTGTTAATATGAGTTAATATGAATTAGCTGCTGCGCACAAAAATTAATCGATATCCGATAATGCTAGTCAAGTTATCGCATAAACAAACTTCCGGGTGGGCGGGACGACGAACATACCTAACTAGCATGTAACTGTTGTGTTTTAAGTAGTAAAAATAACGCCACAAAAGCAAAGAAATATATACCTCAGGTATGGTACAAACCCAACAGGTGGGAAATATACTACTCCAAACCCCGCACAGCAGACCGCACCCTAAACCCCATCCCACATGTGTTCTCTCGTTGGCAGATGTAAGAAAGAATCAGACGAATAGAGGAACGTACCGACGAAGATCTCTCTGGGGCAACAATCTTAATTTATCAGACATGGAGTGAAATCCCCCGCAGACTCAAATGAAATAGCTGGAGATATCGCGAGCCTATACATAAAAATAAAATATAAATGAATTAATGAAATAAATAAACACAAAAAGATATAAGGAAGAATAAAATATGACGATAGGTCAGAAAACATGCAACTCAAAATAGCTAATCCTCCTCACCGATTTGTTGTGTATTGTGCCTTATTGTCCACGAATGATGTTATATTCTTCAGGCACAAATCTTGCAACAAGAACGTCCTCCAATAAAAGTAAAAACGTCTCCACAAAATACAAATTTGTACTGATGGTAGCAACTGTACGTACGATCATGCGATTCAGAAAGAGAACGTTCTTTTACCTGCACTCGTTCAGCATCGAGTTATTACGTATGTTGAGGTCACCGTTCTCGACAACAATAATTAAATAGTAAACAAAGCACCAGCATCAGACTAGACCATTTCTTGCCCTGATGATATTTTTATATAGGCCTAAAATGCGTTGAACATGAAAAATAAAACAAAATACACACAGATGGAACACTACTAGAAACGTCAGCGGTTATAGTAGAAGTAGAACAATGAATGGGAATTACGTCATGCACAGCGCAAGAACGCAATACCACAACGTCATGGACCTTTATTCATTAGAAATCAGTTCATAGTTGCTGAAAGATTGTCAAAACAGACGCCGTTAAAAATGTAGCTAATCCCTTCATCGTGCGAACAAGTCAAGAAAGGGGGTAATATTTAAGATAAATTGGTTATTACCACCATGTGGGTTTGCGAGACTGTATAACTGAAGTCTCGACCTCGCCTCTGGATTATACTGACTCGTCCCAACTGATTCGTCGGTATATGCCCAGATGCGAATTTTCGACTTCCATATACCATCACGGAAACCAACATGGTGGTATGAAAGGCTCGATGCCAACATTCGAGATATGCGTCTCGAGTTTTGATAATACTTGCAATAACTTGATCTTCCAGGGCAGGGCTTTCATACAAGGCATCTCGTGACCGAGCAGACGCTCGCGAAAAATAAACATTTGTCTCGGTTACTCATGAGATAATTTTCGGTATCCACTCAAAACACTTGCTTTTCTTTTTATTATACACTTTTTATAAGAATCTGATCATTCCTATTGATAATTCCACTCATTTCAACCTTGAATTGATGCATGAAAGTAAACGGTTGATGCGCATTGTTACGCGGAAGTGATCGATACTCGGAACAGGTAGCGTCTTGCGATCTGATTCAGCTGGTGGGTTTCATGCATAAATTCAAGGTGAATACGTGTTGAATTATTGCTGGAAAATGATCTATATCCACTCAAAAGCACTAGATTTTCTTTTCATTCTACTTTTTTAGGACAAAGTGATTATTTCCAGTGATAATTTGACCCGTATTCACCTTGAAGTGATGCTTTGAAAACAGCCATTTTTATTGATACCGTGAAAGTGAATATTTCTATATCTTCACAGTTGGGGATACGATTTCTGTCTTTCCGCAACTTTTTCGATAATCTATCGTTTAGCGTATTATAAAAAATAGTTATTACTACCATGCGGGTTTCGAGATGGTGTAATTGATTCGTCGGTATATGTCCAAAGGAGAGTTTTCGACATCAATACACCATCACGGAAACCAACATTGTGGTAATAACCTGTATGAAAGGCTCGATGCCAACATTTGAGATATACGGCTCGAGTTTTGATAATACTTGCAATAACTTGATCTTCCAGGGCAGGGCTCACCACACTACAGAGCTGGTGATCACGAATGACGGTAGGTGTGTTAAAACCTGACTTTGGGCTGATATTGAAGTGCAAAGACGTCGATCATCATGTTCTTGTTATGTATTATTTGACGTTGTGCCTAATATAACGTATTCTTAGGTTTGAATCGGGCCAGAGTCTAACCGTGGGCATCTTCCCTTAATCCTGTCTAACGGTAATATTTGTTGTCGGTTGGAAATTGTTTTTGTCACCTATGCGCAAATCAGCCGCCAATTTGAAAACAAAGTTGGCCATTTGATGAAACCGCAATTTCATTATGCACAAACCTACAACCTGGTGTTTATATATCCTTAGTATGAAAGCGCTTGTAAAATGTATATGACAATCGAGTTGCCGTGTGCACAAAAAAAACGATCGTGTATTACTATTATTTGAAAAAATAACTTTTCGTTAAATAAATGTAGCTCTTTAAAATTATACTTATAAACGATTATTATATACTTTATAAATAACCACATTTCTATTGGCTGGATCTTACACACGTGACTGGCACTCTAAAATTCCAGTGAATATCAATTTTCTAAATATAGCTTTTGGAAATCCCCTCTCTAGTTCTATTTCAATCAACGTGCATGTGCAGTCAACCTGACTTTCGTTTCATCTTTATGTTATTCTGCAGATGATAACTATTTTATTGTTAAAGAAAAGTATTTCTGGTTGATATAATTGAACTTTCAATTGACAAATAGAAGATTTTTTTTTTGAGGTTGGTGTATATAATAAAACAGTTATGGACTTTTATGGTGGTAAATATGATGTGATATGAACTTGAAAAACTTATATTGACCTAGGTAACGCCTCGGCCAATATAAGTTTTTTAGGTTCATATCACATCATATTCACCACCACAAAGGTCCATAATTGTATACTGTTTCTGGCCTTTTCAAATATTATTGTTTTAAAGAAGAATATTATGTTAGATCTGAAGTGCGTAAAGACGACAAGAGACCCGGGAATATTGTCGAAAAGTTTTGCCTCTCGCCCAACCATGTAGGAAAACTTTGAGATGAGGGCGAGAAAATGACTGCTCAGTGTTTGAACATAAAGTCATTTATCAAAAAGACACTTTCGGTCATTAAGGAGTGAGAAATATGTAATTACATATGCAACAGATAGCACATATATTTGCAGCATTTTTGTCTTTATTGTGCAGAGGACTGTAAAAATCCAGAACAATTCTTCAACTATACTTTGTGCTCGGAAATAAATTGCCGTGATCCAGATGAGAGAAGCAGAGATTTACTACGAAGATATTGTCCAGTAGAATGCGGAGTATGCCGTAAGTCTTTCTGCTAGTTCATATTATTTTAGCTCGATCTTGAACCTCAACATCATAAATGAACACAACCACCCAAACAACCCAACCACCCAACCACCCAAATGTTTTGTTATGCCTTTTAAAAGAGGGCAGTGACTGTGTTTGTCAAAATAGAGGACCTCGTTTCAGCAAGTCGACGTTTCAGCACATGCAGTAGCTCGTAGCACAGATATGCACACACATTGTACATATAGTCGCAATCACCCAAAAGATAAAGTCCACACAACAATTACTGTTCTACAGTGACAACTTTTGACGCGTCTCAGAATTTACCAATCATCGATGAAGACACTAAGTGGGGCTAATCAGTGTTCCTCATCTCAATACACAGAACGACACACGCGTGTGAATGGGTTAATCGATATGGCACGAGTGTCAGCGCGGAAGGATAAAACGAGAGGCCGCAGGTCGAGCTTTAGTCTGGGCATCAAAATTTTTAACATATTTAGTACATACACAGAACGACACGCGCGTGTGAATGGGTTAATCGATATGGCACGCGTGCCAGCGCGGAAGGATAGAACGAGAAGCCGCAGGCCTCTAGTTTCACCCTTCCGCAAAGGCACAAGTGCCCTACTGATTAAGCCATTCACACGCGCGTGTCGTTCTGTGTTTATTACACGCCTTCACGTCTATAAAACAAGTATTAGAAGGACACTCGGCAATTCATTTGACAACTGTTAACAAAAAGAACACATTTTATCACCAACCAAATTTGCGAGGGAAACCAGTGCTACTGTTTCGTCCCCTGAATTCCACTGTGTTCCATGTGCTTACCGGCACATAGAACACATTGGAACTCAAGGGACGATTTCCAGCTGTCGCTGGCGATTCAAATTGTAATTGTGTTGCACGATTTGTAGAAAATTCCGGTGAAATTTCGCTTCTATTTAAAAAATAGTCCGTCAACAACTTCCATTCCGCACATATGTGCGGAACAGATTTTCATTTTCCGCATGGTGTAGTGTTGCTGTAACTGGGGATTATAAAGAACAGGCGTATAATAAAACCTGAACCGTAATTGTAATTATTTCAGGGCCGTAACTAACAATATTGTTTGGATTGATGGGGGTGTTGGGCGTTGGTGCCTGACGGCTTAGTCATATCGCCCAACTATTCGGAACATAGAAACATACTTACTTGCTTTTATCAATGATTTATGCTCTACAACTATACTTTACATTGATAAAAAACTGTATTTTAAACAAACAACAGGTGAAATAATTGTAAAGTGTCTTACCCTCCTACACTCTAAAATCGTTTTGGTTAAATAATCCCAAATCAACCGGGCTAGGTTAATATGAACTTAATTTGGTTCATATTCACTCAACCCAGATGATTTGGATAAATTTTGAGCCCAACTAATTTTGGAGTGTACAGAATCATTCAGTTTTTCAAGGTATATGACGTTTGTGTTTGAAGAGAGGATTTCTCCTGGAACTTTGGAGTGAAAACTGCAATTTAGGAGTTTGTCATGTCTGTTTACCGATATATTCCGTCGGGCATTCATTGCACTTTGTTTCGTGTGTATATTTTTGTAAAGCAAGAGATTTTGCCCAGCTGAGTATTGCAAAGCGTGTGTATATTTTCATCGTGCAAGCAAAGACGTCAGCCAAAGCTGATATTTCATAATTTCTTGCCCAACCTCTGGTCCACGAAGCCCTTGATCTGGAGATGTTTGAGAATTTTACGTAGTGTAACCCCCCTCCCTGACTTTACACCCCTGATTCTTATGAGGTTTAAATAACTGATTAGTTGTGGACTTTTCATGGATCACCCATTAGTTATTTTACTGTTTCTAAATTTCCCTTTTTCACCTTGCCAAGCCCATTGTTTAATTTTCATTTTTAACGCTGGCGTTAATTATATTCCGTCTTTGCCTCGACTGGTTTTCTGCTAAAGTTTCTTCCAACGCAAAAGGTCAAATTTCTTTCTTTTGTTTTTCTTCAGAACGACATCCAAATAGTGTTGACGAAGTAGATGAGATAGAATATGTGGACTATGTGAACGATGAAATAGAATATGAGGAAGAGGTTGAGCCATTAGAGGAGATATCTTTTCTAGAGACATTTGGATGAAACGCCAGTGGTTTGTAAATGACAACACGAAACAACTCATATTTGTAGGTATAGTTTGCAGTCTTTCTCAAAGATGGCAATCCGTGCGCTACAAAATTAATTAAAAATCCGTTCAGAGGAGCAAGCGCCAAGACTGAGAAACTGAATGATGGAGTACGACAGTAGTGTGGCCATCTCTTCCGATTACAGGCCGCTGGGTGTTACAAATTCCGCTGCAAACATGGTTATACTAGAAATATATTCTGCGGAAAACACGGTGGCCAGACGAGGCAGTTGTTGACGAGAGAAGATGTTGACGGATAGGGTACAGTTTTGATTTTGTGGATAATATATTTTTTGATGAGGCATTTATTATTTTCTATGACATGTATTTGAAAAACTCCTCTTTATCTCACAAAACATTGTCTTCAATACACATTATTTCTCACATATCTCTGCCACTGTGACACAGAATGGACAGTGAGCCAGTTATTGACGTGAGCAAATTGAGTTGAAAGTTGCCATGTAAAATGTTTGTCTCAAGCCATACAGGGCACAATAATGATAATTCAAAAGTAAGGTGGACAGCCCGAACATTAAAAAAATCCGACATCTGTATGCAGATGTCAGGGTTGTTTTTAATGTTCATGGTGTTTTAAAACTATGATAGATTCACATTTTCTAAAACCGAGCTTAGAGTGTGCATGGCTTTAACCGAAGAAGTGCAGCGCTGGTAATATGAGTACTGAAAGCGAGAAGCGTTTTGGAGGATTTTCAAATGAAATATTTAAGGAAAAGTGCATGGCTTGGAGTTGACTACGCCCATATAGTGCCCAGTGAGGTGGTGTAGTTCCCGCCGCGAAGTGGAGGGAACTACACCACCTCACTGGTCAGTATATGGGCGTAGTCAACGACAAGACATGCACTAATCCTTATATTATATCGAACACCCATCAAGAAAAACATCTGCCCAATTTGTTAATCTATTACCAAGGTAACAGCCCTACCAACCAGCCTTATATAGAAAAAAAATACCATGTAGTTTTCAAAAAACATTTTCTTCTTCCAAAACACGGCTTATTGATATGAGCAGAAGACAAATTTTGAATCGGTCGGCAAGGGTAAACAAAACATTTCCCCCAAACGGAACTGTGTGTTCTAGAATCGCGCAACTCGCGAATGAAAGCTACAGTTTTCGAAATTTGACAACGCAGTTTGATAATTTCCACACATTTGTCACACATATACATTACCGAATGGGTCAGTGCGGGATACAAAACTCCGAAGATTCAAATGAATTCCATTATTTATTCGTTTACTGCCCAAAACATAGAATTAAATAGCGAAATAATATGAGCAGCGAAACAAACGATTTTTCATATCCGGACGCATTCTCATGAATGTTGTACCCAGGTATGGATCATTCTCTTCGAAACGAGATATGGATCATCTTCTCAAGGAATAAAATGAACGCCTCGGACAATGTGACTTCAACAATAGAAAAGCGATACATTTTTCCACAATGATTTCTTTCCGGGTCGTTTTGTGGATGTTGTGCCTCTGTGAATCGATATTTTAATTTAGCCTGATTAGTTTTATTCGCCCACTATGAAAAGAAAACTGATGTAGTAGTGTGCTAAAAATAGAAAACGTGTAGTGCCTGGGAGTAGTGCCTGGTCAGTTCAGTGGATGCAAACTACACGAAATAGGGGTGCAGCATTCGTCCAATCAAGAGCCTAGAAGGTCACGTGAGATATAATATTAACTTATAAGGGGGTTGTGAGTATACATTCATAGAATGATCACTGGCCGTAAAAAAAAATAGATTTTATGGGCAGTATGCACTTTGATTCTCCTCTTGTTGTTATCCTCTGTTCAGATATTTCGCGCTGTG
This sequence comes from Pictodentalium vernedei, assembly GCA_031216915.1. Taxonomy (NCBI): domain Eukaryota; kingdom Metazoa; phylum Mollusca; class Scaphopoda; order Dentaliida; family Dentaliidae; genus Pictodentalium; species Pictodentalium vernedei. The sequence goes on from CM062295.1 coordinate 159,406,637, forward strand.
ACGTTAGACGGTAACACATGCCATTAGAGCCGTAAACATAAAAATCTAAGCGAGCTCTCATCCAATCAGAGGGCAATGATATTAGTCTTATTGGAACATTGAAAGCTTCTGACGATATGTAAAATGAGAAGGATTCCAGAAAATATTATCCTGGAAGTATTTTTCATCTGTTGAATCGGATGTTCACAGATTGTTCGATGATCACACGCTCCAATGTTTGGCAAATTAATAAAGAGAACAGGAATAATTCAGTTTATAGAGCTGTGAGATCAAATTATTCGCGATTCCTCTCACAAAATAGACCCATGCTATCTGCAGTACACTGAAGATACAACTTGGGTACTAACGATTGGGCCAACAGCTGCTTTCAACCCAAGTGGTGTTGGGACCTGTCTGGACCAAAGAGAGAGAAGAAAATACATAGATAGATATGGATTGAGAGAGAAGACACTATATATCCACCTATGTGGAGAGAGAGAGAGAGAGAGAGAGAGAGAGAGAGAGAAGACTATACATCTGTAGGCCTCTTGGGTTCTTATAGGGGCTCATCCTTGGAATGTCATTGACCTTAGCTCAGAGGGACTTCTCTATCCTTTTTTACCAAACGCTTGGAATTTCTATACAGGGGCTACCTATTACGAGTAATGTGCCATAATATGACGTAATTATGCATTTACATGTATGAAATGCTGTGGCTTCATACACATTGACTATTTTCGGCTTTGCATCATTGCTGATGCGCACATATTGTGGCAAATAAGTGTGAACATGGAGAAAAGCAGTGATTCGACCCACGTTTCTTATTAGTATTAAGACCCCCAAAGTCGGGGCGTTTGCAACTTTTCGCTTTGAATATTGAAATGTTCATTCATATTTTTTCGGCCCAGCGTAAGAGAAGTTTAACCCTTTACCCAACGAATCGGCCGCATCCGCCCGCGTAATATGCAAATTCAGCAGTTGAAAAAATATTATTTTTCAAAATATTTCAACAAAACCATATCATGTGACCCTTCATTGGAACGAGCCCATCGAGCTCGTCCCAACGAGGGGTCACATGATATGGTTTTGTTGACTTTTTTTGAAAAATTTGAAAAAATGATATTTAAAATAATAAATTTTGATATCGTCTGCGTTTGGTAAAGGGTTAATATTCAGCTAGAGTATATGCTAGTATAAGTAATATTTTGGTCCACACTGGTCACCACCAGTGGTGGCGCTACGGAGGGCATTTGCCCACTAGATGCAGACTATGGACCCACTTTAAGCTCCCCGTCCTTCACACACATTCACATTCACCTTCAGGCACACACACGCTTTCACACTACATCTATTTTTTTTTATTCCTATGAACACCCAACAAATGAACATATCCAGTAATGATTTACAAGCTCAGAGCTGAGAAGTTAATTATGAGTGATTTACGTTCATGTACCTTGTCTCCAAGATATTGACGCTTTATGACCCCAAAAGGTGTATCCAAGTTGGCTCACTGGGCTTGGGGTCCATGGTCCATGAGCCAACTTGGATCCCTGCTGGGGTTCAAGCCTTCGGGCAGCCTTCATGTGAGTGTTGCGCGATGGTACTCGCGTTTTTTGTTTTTTTTTATTATTATTTTCGATCCCCGAAAAAGTGGAGATTTACCCCAAAAGCCAACAAAAAGCTTCATTTCAAAGCATTTTTTTTTCTGGGGGGAGACCCCCTCCCCTTCAACCCCCCCCCCCAAACAAAGCTACTATGATTGCCTTAAAACTCGCGCAGATGTCTACGATATCTGAATGCAATGCTATAATCCTAAAAGGTCACTTGTCCCATAAGTGCCCGCGCCCCGAAACATTTTCTGGAGACGCCACTGGCCTCTACCAACCAGAAGGCCAATGAGCAAGCAGATACTGTATGAGACCACAAATCCTCAAGATTATACATTTTAAAGCTTAAATTGCAAGATTAATAATAAAATAAGTATTTCGTCCCTTGAGTGATGTTATTGATTTAAGTTTTGTTTGTATGTTTCCATTCTATCTTGTGCCTGGATATTTATCATCAAACATTGTCCATCACTTTGTGAAACATATAATTTGTTACTTGAACTCCTAAAGACTGATGTTTATTATTTACTTGACTGCAGGGATTCTCCTGGCCTCTTTGGGAAAGGGTCCGGGGCCCATGCCATTGGGAAAACTAGCGTCATGTGGGCTACACTTGGAATTTGTTTTGGAGAGGAAAACAGACTTAGACTATGACATTTTACATTCTAAATCAGCAGAGAACATTAAAACCGATACCAAAGCAAAAGAATCCCCGTGACTGTGTGGGGGTCCATAACACGACCGCATCGCCCTACCTGGTTCTAAACTTGATAAATTATCCGAGTCTGACATGGAGAAACCCTGAACTTAGAGCACTGGCATTGGCCGGTGTCAGAGCGTGATGATCGATTTAGTTAGAGAGCACCATGTTCGTCGCTCAGAGATTATCGATGAAAGACACTGAATTTGCAGCCGACCTGACAATATAACGTCCCCTGAGTTCCAATGTGTTCTATGTGCCTACTGGCACATAGAACACATTGGTACTCAGGGGGCGATAAGTTAGTGTGATGAATTATTGGGGTACCATGGCCTGAGTGTTGTGTGTTGGAGCTTATGTTCAACTGAGACCGGAGCTTCGAGCTTGAACATAAGCTCCGAGCCGCAACCTTCAGACAATGTTACCGTCAATTCATCACAATAACTTATATGTTCCAATAAGACCCTGCCCATAGCCCAAAGCCCACATCGTGAATTGAACAAGTCAACTTTTAACAATAAGAAGTTCCGTAAATAAACCTCTCGTGTACTCCACGACTTCACTGGACAATAAATCAATAAATCAGTTAAGGGTCGAGGTCTCTCCATCTTAGTTCAAATCTAAAACGTATTTGCAATTTCACTTGGAACATCGTCGGCAACATGTGTGACAAATGCAGAAAAATGAAGCGATTTGCAAGTCATTCCGTTGACTGAGTAATTGCAGAACGGGCAACCTCATTTAAAATATTTTGCCTGGTGGTCTCAGACGGAAAGGTGTGGTACTGGAGCCGTAAACATAGAAAAAAAACCTAGCGAGCTTTTGTCCAATCAGAGGGCGAGGTTTTGAGTCTTAGTGGGATATCATGTGTTGGAAAGTCGGGTTGTGCAATGGGGGAACTCCTCAGATTTTTACAATTTTTGTCACTGTTTGTTTTTGATCTCTATTGTTGGTTTCATTTTTGATTCCACGTAATTTAATGTTTTCTCCAGTTTGTCCACCATGAAAGTAAGTTGGTCACTGCTGCTGGTCCCGCAGAAACAAGTAGAATTATGTATGTGGTTATGAGTGAAGTGGTTTTTGCATCAAACCATTCCGGCAGCCACCTGTACAACTGAAGAGTGAGATCATCCATTATTCTCGTTGAGCTCGTTCCAATGAGGGGTCATAAGCTATGGTTTTAACGCAAAAAGCCCTCAAAAATTATGTATTCAAGAATTTTATTTGCATGTGTCGTCTGCTTTTCGAGTTAGACAAAGGGTTAAATATATATCAGAAAAAATACCAAGCTTTCGGAACGTCAATCTAATTGTGTTAGGAATTCTACGTTGTTATAGGCTGTTTGTTTACCTACATTTTTGGTGGAAATTTCCGCGCAGATAACTGTTTACTTACAGAGATATACAGGCATTATTTCGTGCCACAGTTATAAATATTCCAGTCAATAAGTATTTTAATTGATAATTTGTGGAACGACCCGGCGTAATCATAACATTAATCAATTCTGATTGCAATGTCATCAAAATGTCGATCAAATCAACTTCGATTGAGGAACATTTCTAGCTTTGATCCACAGAAAATGAGTCTTTATGAATGTTTTCCAATCGTTCGGAATCGTACTTTCGCTTTTTCAACCAGCTGAAATATTCTAGTCGAGTGATTCTAAACACAGGCGATGACCTATTTGAAAGCTAGACTTGTTCAGGCCACATCAACGTCAAATTTCTTACAGAATTAGACTGCTAGTCTGAGAGCTTGAAAGTTACGTATCTCAGTCCACCAGTCTAATTCTATAAGGATGTCGATGCTTTAATGACATCTAGCTTTTAAATAGGCCATCGCCTAGGTTTAGATTCATTCGTCTGGAAACTATGGTTCGTTTTTCAGACCAGGTGAACTTTTCCAACTGATTGAATACACAAATGCAATATACATTCATTTTCTTTGAAATAACGCAACAAAAGCCTTTGAAACGAGAACTGATTTGACCGAATCTTTAATGACATAACGTCGCCTGAGTGCTAGAATGTTCTATGTCCCATAAGGGACATAGAACATTCTAACACTCAGACGACGATTAGCGCTATGAATGAAGAATTCCCACAGCTATAGTTTTTTGATTATGCCGCGTAGTTTCATAAAATATGTGCAATTATATTTTTGTTTTCAATGCGAATTGAAACTTACTGATTGGAATACACCCGTGACCTGAGCACAAAAGAATATCTGTATATTTTGTGCTCCAAGGGACATCTCACTATATCAGTGTTTATCTGGTGAAAATTTGACTAAAGGCGAATGTCAAACGAATGTCAAACACCGAACGTAAAACTAACTTCAGCGAATGCCAAACGAATGTCCGACCCCCAATGCCAAGCTTAGAGAGAATAATTGTGAAATGATTGGTATTAATGTGTGAAAATTTCATTCGATATGGCGTACGTGTTTGCGAGTTTTTCATTTCTTTTGTTAAGAGTTGAAGAGACGATGCGGTTCAGGGGAATGTACCCTCCACCTTTTCAACAAACGTGACGCCCTTTTACACAATAGGTCAAAACCGATAGGATACAAATATGTCAACAAAGACGCATTCCTGTAATATTTTATCTCAAAATGTGAACACATTTTAATAATATATATATTAATGCAAATAATTCGGTCTATTTCTCCTACTTCAAGTATCTTTCAACCAAAAGGCTGGAAGATAGTTGAAGAAGAAGAAATTGACGATGGCCCTCAAATTTCGGGTCGAATTGAAACAGAGAACGCATTTCGAATCGAAGCACGAATCGAATGTTATGGCTGTTCAAAATATAAATATTACACCTTCTTACAGTCATAGATATTATCAGTCTCCACTCAAGCCTCTGTGGGTAAGTAAATAAAAAAAGCGAAATATTCCAGAACACCATTAATACACAGAACGACACACACGTGTGAATGGGTTAATCGGTATGGCACGAGTGCCAGCGTGGAAGGATTAAACGAGAGGCCGCAGGCCTCGAGGTTGATCCTTCCGCGATGGCACAAGTGTTTTTTTCAGAATTAGCAGGAATTAGAGTAAAATTCTAATTTAGAAAACATCTTTTGAGCCCCGGCGTGTAATTAAAAGTCCCGTAACGCTAGGACTGTTGGTCTTACAGGGACAGTCTGTGCCACGCGAAACTACTGACAAAATGAATACTCTAAACCTATCGCTTAGACGTCACAAAAATATCATGCGCAAAACGTGCCAACATCAATTTACCCTGGTTACTTTGCGGATTGTTTTGCTTTAACCGTTGCGATACCCAAAGAGTTTCACAAGTGTCAACGAGACATACACAGAACGACACGCGCGTGTGGATGAGTTAATCGATATGGCACGAGTGCCAGCACAGAAGGATAGAACAAGTTTTATCCGTCCGCGATTGCACAAGTGCCATATCGATTAACCCATTCACACGCGCGTGTCGTTCTGTGTTTATTACACGCCTTCACGTCTATAAAAACAATTATTCGAAGGACGCTCAGCAATTCATTTGACAACTATCAACAAAAAGAACACATTTTATCGCCAACCAAATTTGCGAGGGGTACCCGTGTTATTATTTCGTACCCCGAGTTCCAATGTGTTCTATGTGCCTACAGGCACATACAACACATGTGAACACACGGGACGATTTTCAGCTACCGCTAGCCATTCAAATTGTAATTGCGTTGCACGATTTGTAGAAAATTCTAGTGAAATTTCGCTTCTTTTTAAAAATAGTCCGTCAACGTATGTGCGGAACAGATTTTCATTTTCCGCCTAGTTTAGTTTTGTTGTAGATGGGGATTTCACAGAACAGGCGTGTAATAAAAGTAGTTTCGGACGTGAAACTTCCTTCACTCCTTTTTCTATCATAAGGTCTCCTGTACAGAAGGCCTGATGATATAAGTAGCGGTCAGAGGAAGACACTTGGTAGGATTTTGAGAACATCACAATAATTAGAAAATTACCGAATCAACTAGGGTCCTGCGAATATTCGAGATTCGATTCGATATCGATACCATACGTATGCTTCGAGATCGATCCCGAATCAGTCTCAGGATTCGATTTTTTCGAATCTCTCTTACTAACTTCAATTTGTTACATTTCCAACAAAAATAGGATAAAACTGTCATTAGAAAATTCATTCATGCAGGCTCAATTCCTATTTATTTGAGTCGTTGACAATGTTTAATTGTTAGGTACGGTGTGAATTTGGCCCAGAACATTATCCATAGTTTTGGTTTTTGAAGGCTTAACTTGTTACTATTCTTAAGAACGTGAATAGTAACAAGTTAGGCCTTCAAAAACTAAAACTACGGACAATAGGCCTAGCTGTTTCAGCGACGGGGCTACAGAGAATATTTGGTTATTGGTGTTTAAGGTGTTCACTCCGTCGCGTAAGGGCCATCACAGTGTTCCGTAACTTCCGTTTGATGCAATATGAAATAACTTGTCATTAAGATTCGATTCGGGATTCGATTCGATGTCGATATCAGAGACACGATTCGATTCGAGATTCGATTCGAAAAGAAATTTGTGATTCGCAGATCCCCAGAATCAACGCGATTTGACTCGATACGAATCGAATCATCGGGACGATTTCGAATCGCATAGAATTTCGAAGCTTCGAGGGACACTAAAGTTCCACCCACACACTTTTAACACCACCAATAGCACTCGGCAAGACCTGTCAATTAATGAAACTGTATAATTTGGATCTATTGTAAACCTTATGTACCCTGGTAGTATATTCCATTATTTCCAAATGAAACAAAATACTGCATTTTGGTTGTCTGAGAGGTACGGTGTAACATGCAATCCACAGTGGCTTTTTTTACACCGTGGTTAAACACGGTGTAAAAACAAGCATATACAAGAGCAAGCTATATGGCTATAAAAGTACCCATTTTTAATTATTAATTCATACCGTCTGCTCGGTTATGTTAGAACAAAAATAAAAATACAGGAAATTTAATATTTATCTGCAATAAAATATTACAGATATAGATGTCATTGGGACTGGCTCATTGAGCCATTTCCAATGACATCCATATTTGTCTGGTTTTATTAAAGAAACTTGCAAAGTACAAATTTTCTGTTAGTTTTTGCCCACAATGTGGGTGAAAGTATTAAGTACACCAAAATTCTTGGAAATAAATCCGTTATCCTTGTGTTTTCCAGGGTGTATGGGAATTTACACCGGTTTGGGAACCCATACACCCTTCGGCTTTGCCTCAGGGTGTATGACTTCCCAAACCGGTGTAAATTCCCATACACCCTGGAAAAAACAAGGATAACTAATATTGCCTTTCGATGGCAGCTATTGGAAGAGTCCCTATTTATTTTTTAGGGGTAGAGCAACTAATATTTTCAGCGTACAAACTTGGGGCTTTATGTGAAAATATTGGTTGGTCTACCCCGCACATTTATTTAACAGCCATCCCACGTAATGAAATTGTGGCATATCATGCGGCTGGGCCGGAAAAAGGCTGCAAATTCCGGTTCAAAGGGTTAAACCTTTCTTTTATTAGGTCGAGCCAGAAAAGGTCCGGTGCGTTTCGTATACTTATGCCATTACTTTGGTGCAGTTTCCACGGCCTCTGCACAAGTTAGTTTTGTGAATGTAAACTTCATGTTCGGACAAAAATCATACATAATTATAAGAACGGGGACGAGAACGGGCGGGAGTTCAGTCGATGCTTTAGTGTATTTTTAGGAGTATATGGTGGCTCAGTGGTTACAGCCTTGGACTTCAAACCGAAAGGTCCATGATTCGATCCCCACCGGGAATAACTGGGTTGTGTTCTTGGGCAAGGCACTTACTCCCGATTGTCCGCATGGTGCACTTGTCTTCAACTAATGATAACCTGCTTGTGCGGAGTTAGTATGTTGGGGAGTCTGACAGTTGCTCGCCGCTCCTCGGTGGTTCTCTCCGGGTACTCTGGATTCCTCCACCCGTAAAGCTGTTCGACACGAGTTGGCCCTGGCTGACGAAAGTGTCGTTAAGCCCCAATAAAAAGGAAGTACATCTGCACAGGACGATATTTAATATTACACATTTGTGATATCATGCTGTGATATTTTAAACAATACTGTTTTCTGTAAAAGTAGTAGCTGCTGTTGCAATCTTTCCGGCACGACGAACCAAAATCGATCTTATCTTAAAGGTCGGTTTGAATTAGTATTCGTGTCTTGGTCTATTCATCAATCGAATAAAATAAATGTCTTAAAAACGATATCGTCTTTTATCTTCTGTCGAGCACATTTCTTTTTAAAGATATGGCCACGTCAGCAGTTTTCCCCCAGAAAGAAGACCAAGAGCATAATTCAACAGATAATTGCAACAACATTTGAGGAACGAGATAAGCAGAGGAACACGTTTCAATAAATGATTACTTTGGTATTTTCACTTGCGTTAATTGATTATTTATCTGACTGGAGATTTTAACCCTTTACCCAACGTAACGACCAAAACTGGCCTGCGCTATTCACAAAAATCACCATTCAGTTTCATTATTTTTTCATTTTTGTCTCAAAAACATAGTTTACGACCCCTCATTAGAATAAGCTAGCTGAGCTCGTTCCATTGAGGAGTCATAAGCTAAGTCTTTGACGCAAAAAATGAAAAAAAAACTTATTCAAGAATCTTATTTGCATGTTTCGTCTTCCTTCCATTTCCGGCAAAGCGTTAATACATGCATTATCGGCCAGCGTGTTACAAGGAATACTTTTTCTATCAGTTCAGTTGATATGCGTTCTCTCGATAATTTTGCATCCAAAAGTTGATGTACTCGAAAGGTGATTTTTACCAACCTATGCGTGTTGCTAAACCCTGTTGAACATTTGTATTATTCCCATAATTTCGAAAATTGTATAAAAGACAAATTATCTTGGTTTGGTCTGAAGAGGGACGAGGACGAGTTTTATTATTACGCTCCGTCTTGTAAAAAAATCTCTGTAGCATGTTCCCAGGTGAAAATAACAAACGTATTAGCTGCATTTCTTTTTAAAAAAATATTAAATCTTTCTTTACTCAACATGAAATGAATTGTTGAAATTTTGAACAACTAAACATTTCATTTTACATCAAAAAATTGTTTTGGACCCTCGAAGAGACCCATGAGCTGTGTTTTCAAGGTATAAATGAAAAACATAATAAAAGTAGTATGACGAGTTTGTTGAAAAGCGCCAGATAGAGAGTTAAAATAGAGCTGATAGTGTGGCTATTATCAGAAAAGGGAAATTTACCATTTTCTCCTCAAAACAGAGTACGATCCCTCATTGGAACTAGCTAGATCCGATAAGAGATAATACGCTCTTTTGGAGGCAAAAATAAAAATATTTGTGAATACCGGTGAAATGTTTTGTCCAAAAATAATATTCTTCTGCTGATCTGCCGCTGTCCTCTAACGAGCGAGGAGTCCAACATCGACCCCCTCACCCGCCTGACAATTCCTTCCCACTACCCCCCCCCCCCCCTTCCCCTGACTCCAAGTATTCTGACGGCATTTTGACACAAATTGTTTTATAATTTCCCCCATTGACACTTTCTCAATCTCCTCAACTATGATACTGACTCTTGTCCTTCCTCATAAACTTATCTCTCATGTTTTCATCCCATTTTTCCATTAGTTTTTCAAGGAGTCTTATTCTTTTGGGCAAATATTTTGCGCTTTGCGGAATGAAATGTTCCAGGGTCTCATTTACTCATACACACTCATGCACACTTGGAACACTTTTTCCTCGCTGCTATTTCACAAAAAAGACTCCCGATGCCCCCTCCACCGCCGCAGTAAAGGCAATTAGATCCACCGCTGAATGTCTAATATCACTGGCCAACTCGACTACATCGAGGCAATAGTGGACTATGTATAAATCGCAGTGTTGTATTAAGATCACAAACGCGGCCAGAGACTTTCGATCGAATCGTTACTGTATCGCAATTGGATCGAGACTCTGCCCGCTTACATTCGGGAAACATTATAGAATCTGTAGGAAGCGCTTCCGATCGTGCAAGAAGCAAGTAGATTCAGAACTGACCTTGAAATCCAAGAATATATTCTTATCACAGATATTGTCACCAAGATGGCCAAGGGTCACACGACGGGGAAAAGAAAAAATGCACGCAACAACTAGAGGATGAATGGAAAGAAAAGACGGTGCAAAATTAGCATAAAAGCTGAACAGACCCGTGGCTGACACTCAACTGTGCCATAAATGGCTCCGCAGCTCCTATCACAAAACTAAAATCGAAGATCCCATAAGAACTGCTCAAGATAAGAGCCACGTGACTAGGCGATTCGACGTTACCTCCTAAAGGAAGATATAGGCAACAATAATTCGTCGCCTGAATGCTAGAATGTCCGAAGTCCCCTATGGGACATAGGACATTCTATCACTCAGGCGAAGAATTGTCGAGTGTGTCAGGGAACAATGGACCACTTGGTATCTTAACGTCGCGTACTCACAACAACTGAATGCATCCAACGATATGATCGAGCAGCAGCCAATATATCCTGTGCATCTGCAATCACCTTACTACCACCATTCAGACATGCATACCAGTGTCAGTTCTGTGGGAAATCATAACCAACTGGCCAGATATTATTATCACAGTAAAAAGAAATCTTACATTATAAATATGACTCTACCATCTGTGGAACATGAACACTTGCACTATTTCTGTAGTAATTGGAGCTCGGTGGTCCATAAAGTAGGAGATGTCCTCACATGTACAGAAAATCTCGGTCTCGGACAATATCAGCATTTATTACATGCCTATTACTTTCCCTCGTTCCACATTTAAAAAATCCGTACGGAACAAGTGTTCCATACAGATCCCAGTTGACGGACTATTTTCCCCCTGACGTCATGGATCCACCAACATAACTAAATTCCGCCCATTTTCGTAATCGGCCAATCGAAACATCGCATTCTGACACAGATCGATTCAGAAGCTGTGGTGACAACCGATAAATCGAATTATTCATCAGATAGATACATCTAATAACTTAATTCTACGAACTGCACCTCCGAAGAAATCAGCGACACTTGTCTTTTTCAAATTTCTCGGATGCCACAGAATTAAGAAAGGACGCTGGTTTATCTCTGATTCGCTGGTTCGTAGATTAAGTACATAGATGCAACTATCTGAGGAATAATTAAATACTTGATTATTCCGTGTGTACTGCACTGGCCTCGTATATACTTGGTTAACTAGCATACCCTTATTGGGGTCTGTCGGTGGCTGAGTGGTGTGCGTGGTTCAATGTAGTTTCGCTAGGCGGTTGGTGCCGAAGGAAACTCTCTCGGCGTGGGTTCGAACCCCCGCCATGCCTGATAAATCGAATGTTGATTGAAAATGTTTTTGTTGAAATCCACCAAAATTAACGCACTTAAGCTTATTCTGTAAATGGGAGTGATTTTATGACACTCTAGTGGTGACTTTGAGGAGAATATCTCTCAAATAACGACAGCTATGGCTTAAAAATACGAATAAATTTATTTGGACACAGTTTTCATTTATATTTTTCTGTTTACGTATCGATCTGTCACACGAGGTTGCCAATCATACCTGTTTTTTTTATTTCAAGCAGATGTCCGAACTGTCCAATTCTAATTCTAAGACCGAATTTTTAATTTAATGCATTCATAGAGGCGTGTAATAAACATAGAACGCCACAATGTGTGAATGCGCTCGTCAGTACAGCACTCATTCTACACCTCTCGTTCTATCCTTCCGCGCAGGTAATCGTGCCGTACTTACGAATTCATTCACTGACGACCAATTTCCCCTAACTGAACTCATCATACACATAGAGTAATTATCTCAGACTCCCCTGTTATGCAGCTAAATAAAATGAGGGATTGTAGCTGCAAGAAACATTTCCGTATTCCAAACTGATCAACGTTTTATATTAAAAATTTATTTCATAATTAGGTACTGACAAGTGCGTAATATATTTGAAAATTATTTATGTAATGCTTCCAGCCAAATGTAAGACATAAATGTGATGAACAGAAATCGAGAAGGTTAAAGAATTGTGCGAATTATCATATGCCACTGTATAAGATTGCTGGAAATGTCTCACAAATATTTTTCTGTCACCACAGACAAAAGAGAAAATCTAACCGGAAGTGAGGCACTTCAAGCAATTTAGTTTGATATCTTTGTGAATTTTCGGCATATAGAAGTTTTAATTGCAATTAAAACATCGCAACACAAATAATAAAAATTATCATACGCTAGCCTGTAAATTATCGCAAATTATCTAAAATTATTATCTCATTAGCTCCGTAAATGACGATACGCTACGCCGCATCACGTCGCCTTGAAGGAACGATCAGCTGATCTTTGTTAATGTTTTGAAAGGTACGCATTTGGGGTCGAATTGGGCTGAATATTATTCAATAAAATGTCTCGTAGCATAATAAAAAAGAAAATCTACTCTATTTTAGTAAGTATCTGGAATTCGCATGAGTGTGGACCTGAAAGTTTTGTTTTTCACGGGCGCTTCGGCGCATGAAGTCGCCTTGAACGTCACCTTGAAGGAACGATCAACAGATCTTCGTTATTGTCTTGAAACTGTTTGCAGTCGAATTGGGTGAATATTTCGCAGTAGAATGTCAGGTAGCATATAATAAAAAGAAAATCTACGCTATTCTATTGAACATCAGGAATTATTTCATTCGTGTGCACCTGGAAGTATTAATTTTCTCTCGCGCAAGCGCTCGTGAAAAATAAATCTTTCAGGTCCACACTCATGAGATAATTCCCGATATTCACTAAAACAGCGCAGATATCCTCTGTATACTTATTGTTTCTGAGTAGATAAGCCTACCAGAATTATCTCATTATTGTCTGCAAGGAATTCTAAATTTTCGGCCGCCCCTTTACATTTTCTTCCAGTCACTCTTGTGGTACCTTCAGTACCTACCCAAAATAATGCACTCTAAAATCAGCTGGATTAAAATCAACTCAAATCGACTTGGTGGAATGAATATGAACCAAATTGGGTTCATATTCACTCAACCCAGTTGCTTTGAGTTAAATGTTAACTCAACTAATTTTAAAGTGTAGGTACACTATATTTATTATAACACAACCGAATATCCATCGTAATACCGAGAGAAAAGGGTGTTAAACTAAATGAGTACAGCCAGGACTGCCGATGGCGATTCCGGACACTCGAACACATATGGCAAAAATCATCCCACCCCACCCAATTCACCCGGGCGGAGGAGTGAAAGTGGCATACTGATATTTAGGGGTAATTATTGAGCTATTATAGGCTCAAATGCCAAATGAGCAAAGAGATACGTTGTTACGATCACTGACGCTCTTAACCCTTTGAACTCTAGCGACCGTGATTCGGCCTAGAACGAATAATAATAAACAATAATAACTTTATTTGCTCAACCATAATACATGAAAAGGTATGGCAGTAAGAAAAATAAAATAACTAAAATAAAACAAATACGTTTGAACATATAAATGGCAGATGGACGGGAATAAATGTAAGTGACATTATTCTCAAAAGTACAAACGAACACGCACGCTCAGCCTCACACTCACTCACTCACACACACAGACTCACGCTCACTGACCCCTCCCCCCCCCCCCCCCCCACTCACACACATGTGTGGACACACTCATAAACGTACACTCAAATGCCAACAACTAATTATTTTTAAGTATAGCCTAGTGGAAACATGTGGCCCAGTAGTTTATTTCACCTAAAACAAATATGACACAGTGATCTTAACAGACTTCTTAATATTCCCCGTGATTTGATTAGAAAACCTGGCCAAAGAGTTCAATGAGAAAGGTGTTAGGAATCTACCAATTACACACTTCTGAACATGTTATACAATCAGGCCATGGCTGCTAGCAACAGCCACTACTCGATTCGTCAACTACAGCTGTATAAATGTTGATTAAAAACCCATGTGGCTGCACAAGAAGCTAGCTATTAACAAGAAGAGGATTATGGACAAATTCGTTGTCGCGATACATCTGTTAAATAGGTGCCAAGTGCCAATATTATATTTCGATCGGTGGAAGAGAACAGTAAGCTCAACTGCTCAGATTGTGAAAGATGATAAAACTGTGTAAGCTTGTCACGCTATCACGCTGATTTGAAAAGCGAGAATAGGAGAACAATGCATGGATTTCATCCTCCACTTTGTTCAGATTGCATTGTCTGCAATATCTCTCTTCTCGCGACACCGGTGAAGGCTTTTGATAGCGGCCTCTCTCAATTTCTAGTTGATATGCTCCTATTCTAAATTTTGTTACAAACTTTCTTTGTTCGGATGGGAGCATTTCAATATATGTTTCCCGTGCATTGACGTGTTTTATAGAATAATAAAACCCCAATTTGCGGTTGGAAAATTTGGCTGCGCAAGCTTTCTCATATTTCCATGATTGGCCATACATGTCTCGAATGCGTCGTTTCGAAGTTTTACTGAACTGAGGTGAGGGCTGACGTGGGGTCAACCCACACATAGCGAAACCCTCTTCCCGATAATATCTTTTCTATCATTGTCATGGATGGGTGATTCTCACCCTCTAACTCAGTGCAGGCTAGTGCCAGCAAAGGATTAGTCTCATTAATCTTAGCCTGTAGCCAGTTGTGGACTAACGAGGTCTTTATATCAACAGATAATGGAAACCTCCCTAACTCTGCCAAAACCGCATCGTTTGGAGATTTCGAACTGAACCTGGAGAAGATGTTCACAGAATTTGAGTTGGATTGACTCAATGTGTTTATGGCTACTTCGGATCGAGTAATCTCCCCAAGCCTCGCAGCCATATAGTAGAATAGGCTTTACCATGGAGTCAAATAGTTTTTCTCGTATTTGTTTATTTTCATGAGATATTGACGCAAATAATTTCTGTAATTTAAAATAAGCTTTAAGCGCCTTTGCCCGCAGATTAAAAATAGCGTCGCAGTAAATTCCTGAGGCTGACAAAACAATTCCCAAATAGGGGTAGGGGGCTACGTTTTCTAGCTGAAGTCCACCACAGGTGAAGTTACCTGATCTTAAATATTAACACTTTCATTTTTGTTTCATTTACTGTTAGTCTCCACTTATTACAGAAATTAGACAACGCGTCAATTGCAGTCCAACCTCTGTAGTGGAAAATAACACCAGATCATCTGCATATTGCAAACATGGTACTTGAACATCCCCTATAGAAGGAAAAGTGTTGTCATCTTTACTTACATGTTCTGGAATATCGTCAATAAATAAATTAAACAAAAGTGGACTTAAATTATTCCCTTGCATCACCCACCGCATTGCAAAATGGTTTCGATAAATTGTTTCCAGCCTTTACACATAACCTATTGTAGGTAAACATCGCCTTGAGGGACCTATAAAAATTCCCACCAACACCCTTTTCAAGGAGCTTGAGGAACATACCTTCCCTCCAAACCCTATCGAACGCTTTATTAAAATCCACATAACAGGCATATAGTTTTTTATTCTGTTTAAAGGCCTTATGAACTAGACACTTGATTGCAACAATGTGATCTGACGTTGTATATCCTTTCATAAAACCAGCTTGGTATATGTTTGGTGATCCTTTGCCCCCCAGATATCTAGAAAGCCTTTCTGTCAGAACACTAATATATAATTTGCCGATGTTACTGGTGATTGTAATTCCTCGGAACTGATCAGGAAGATCTGCATTCGCAACTTTTGGAATAGAAACAATGTAGCCCTCCGACCATTTTGCAGGAAAAGTTCCATGGTGTAAAATCAGATTAAAAAGCTTGGTCAGGGCGGGCGAAATAATCGCTTTAACAGATTTTAGCATTTCATTTTTTACCCCGTCTAAACCCGAAGATTTATCAGATTTAAGCCTACTGATAGCACTACGAGCATCACATTCGGAGAAATCAAAATCTAGGCATTGATTATAATTAGCTGTTTGTTCCAATTGCTGAAGACGATTAACAACATTTAGCTGGAATGAGTTGTCAAAAGTCCCAGACGGTGTAGGATTACCCAGTGAAGAGTAATGGTCCCTCCAGCTGTTTAGAGATATATTACTGGAAGGGTCATCTTTATCGTGGAGATTATCGTCTAGTTTATTTACAGTCTCCCAGAACACTTTTGGATTACTATTGCGCAATGCTTCTAATTGCTTAATGATACCTTCTTTGTATTGTGATTTGTGGCATTTAAGTAGTTTCAAATACTGTCGTTTTAGAACAAAATACCTCCCACGCACTATGGGATCGCTGTGGTATTTCTGAAATAACTATCTGTGGTAAATAAGCCTCTTACGCATTTCGTAACAGGAGGTGTTAACACAAGGCTTTGGGGGGCTCAGTTTTTTTTACTTTTTTCGAGACGGACCCTTAACCCGCAATCAATCATTTGAAATGCTATGGAAGATATCATCAAATTTGGTCAATACTTCATTAACATTCAAAAAATCAGTCTGTAGGAAGGAGGCTAGTTTTGCTTTTGCTGAGGTAGATTGAAATGCCTGAATGTAACTGGCTTGTGCTCTTGGGTCCCATATAAACTGGGGTGGGAGAGGAGTACCTTCTTTGTTAGCTTGATCAACATTATATGATAGTTTCAAGACATACCAAATTTGACAGTGGTCAGAGTGAATACTGAGTGCATTCACTCTAAATAGTGGAACATTGTCGAGAAGGGACTCGCTGACAATTGTGTAGTCCACTGTGGCCCTCCCGTTATATTGATATGAGGTAAACTCCCCTAACGTATCACCTGCTTTCCTACCACTTAGAATTCTAATACCCGACTGAATGCATATGTCAAGCAATTTTCTTCCTTGTGCATCAACTCTACCTTCATCCTTACTCATTCGTGTTTGACATCTATCAGGGCGATAACCTGGATAAAGAGGTAACATGTTCGTATTGGTATCATTTGTAGTAAAATCAGGCTCATACCGTGTTCTACATTTTAGATCTCCCTGAAGAATAATTTTACCGCATGTGCTAAAATGGAGAATTTCTTTACCAATTATCTCTAGGGTATCGAATTTAGTTCCGGGTTCGAACAGCGAGGAAGACACTGGCAGAATGTATGCTTGACAGAGATAAATATCTTTGTCCGTTTGAAAGAAATGCCGATTAAGTTTCAACCAGATGGCATCCTCGCTTTCGGACCGAATACATTCGATGCCTGGGGCAATACACTTGCGAAAATAGACAAGAAATCCACCTTTTCGGTTGTTTCTTCTGGTGCTCGAAAAACATTTATACCCGTCTATTGATACTGGCGTATCGAGTTTAGCCCATGTTTCCACCAGACCTATTATGTCATACATGTTAATGCAGTTGATGACATCTGAACACTTCAGTTTGTTTTCACCTGCGGCGGTCTTGAATCCTTGTATCTTCCAACAACATATTTTAAGTTCGCTAAATTTTCTAATTTTAGCAACCATTTTTAGTATATTCTATATAAAGGGTAGTCATGCTGCACAGAATACATCTATGGATTTAAGGGTATCTGGTGGGGTGTTTGAACAACCTCATTAACTCCAGAAAGTTCTCAAACAGTTCTTTCTCTGTTGATATGCCACGATTAGGGACAACGAATCGTTCATTATTCTGAATTCCCGACCCTCGTGAGGCACAGCTCCCGGGGTTATGCCAGTTTCGCCCGTAATTATAAATAGGTCGTCGATTCTCTCTTTTCGGTGATCTTGTTTCTTTTCTTTCGGCGTGCGATAGATGTAATAAGCCTTTGACGTACATTGCTAGTTTCCCAGTACCTTTATTATTTAAATGAATATTGTCAAAAAGAGTGGGACTAACAACGCCATTTTCATCACACACGACAGTTGCTGTGTCTGAAAAATTTAGTCTGTGATCTGCTTCACACATTTCTGATACTTTACGATTAACTTCAATCACCTTGTTATTTTTGGACACCGAGTCTATACGGGGAAGTATGCCGCAAAAGGTAATTGTAGCCTTAGGGAATTTAGATTTACATTCCGCGCTGAGTGTCTGAAACGACTCCATAATATTTCTAACTGACTGATCACTTTCAGTCACACTTGTCCCTGTGAAGATGAGTAGAGATTTACAGTAGGAGTTGGGTTCAGAGTCTCTGACAAAGTTAGTGAGACCGCCAATCCCTTTTGGATCACTCTGTACCCAAGTCTCTTTCTTGTGGTCCAGGCGGATTCCTAACAGACATTTCGCAATTGAGTTTGTTAGTATCACATTTCGTCTGCGTATTCTTTTCTCGCTTCACTTAGTAAAGTGGGCGGGGTTGACTGATATAATTTCTCAACGTATTTCAGCATTTGGAGAGAGGATGCGATGTGTAGAGGGTTACGTCCAAGTTCGGCTCTTGCGGTATGGTTCGACGATTTATTATTCACCCCCAGTAAGGTTTTACAAAACTGAAGGTGAACATTTTCACATGGGTAATTATCATTGGGTACATTGTTGAATTCGGCGGCCCATATTTCGCTTCCGTAAAACAGGATGGGTTTAATGAGTGAATCAAATAGTTTCAAGGATATGGGCACTGGCGGAAACCATTTGTTCTTAAACGCATTTTGTAAACTGTAGAGAGCTTTTAGGCCTTTAAGTCTCAGCTCCTTCTGTGCATTTTGCATTTTGCCATTGGCTGTAAACGATAAGCCCAAATATGTGTACTGTGAGTGTACGCCAACAGCTCTGTACCGACATAAAATTTAGGTGGATTTTTTATACTACGGGCGTGAAAAATCATAACTTTCGTTTTCTCGATATTGACGCCGAGGGCATTTTTTCTATTGTATTCGTCTAGTTTTTCTAGACATCGCTGAGGTCCACCAGCGGAGTCTGAAATTAGAGCTAGATCATCAGCGAAAAGTAAATGGTTAATGTAGGTATTATTGTAAGAAACAGGAGCGCAGTCTTTGTCCAAGTATGATTTTATGTCGTCAATGTAGATTTTAAACAATGTTGGGGAGATCCCACAGCCTTGCCTCACGCCAATGGTAGATAAATAAGCTGGGCCTAGTCCGACTTTTGTTTTTACTTGATAATAGCTTGAATTGTATAAGGACTGAATAATTTTTAGCATTTTATCACATACACCAATATTTTGCAACTTTTCGAAGAGAATTTTCCTGTCGACAGTATCGAATGCTTTCCTAAAATCTACAAAGGCCGTGAAAAACGGCTTTTTAATTCTTCTATATTTATTTACCGCTGTCTTAAGTATAAAAGCGCCATCAATTGTGCTGCGTCCCTTCCTGAACCCAAACTGATTATCGCTGATGAGACTGTTGTACTCTAGAAAGTTATTAATCCTTTCATTAATAACTTTGTTGAACAGCTTTCCTATCGCGTTGCTTACGGCTATTGCCCAGTAATTGTTAGGGTCATATCGGTCTCCTTTCGTGTATAATGTCGTGAGAACAGATTTACTCCACGTAATAGGATAATGCCCCGAGTCGAAAACTAGATTAAACAATCTTGCAACATGATCTATCAGGTTTGGCAAAACTGTTTTCAAGAGCTCATTGGATATATTGTCGCAACCTGGTGCCGTTTTATTTTTCAATTGCTTGACTGCATTGAGAATTTCAGTAGCAGTGAGTTTATCATTATTCAGGGGATATCCGATACCAGCGGCTCCTTTTAAAGAGCGGGTTCTTCCTGACCCTTCCCCATTCTTCGGGTCACAAAGTAAAGACTTAAAAAAATCCACAGAGGTGTCTGGGTCCAAGTAATTTTCCTCAATATTGTTTTTGCGAATTTCCTGAATTTTGTGCCAATACGTTTTGGGATCCGAAGTTGATAGTTTTTCCAAATGATCGCAAATATTTTTGAAATATAATTTGAATTTCCGCTTAGTTTCCCTTTTGTACTCCTTTTTCGCCTTGAAAAAATCACAAATTCTGGTTTTATCATAGGGGTGCTCTTTAAGGGACTGTATGGCCCTCTCCATGCGGTTCTTAAAATATTTACAGTCATTGTCGAACCATCTGTTTTTTGGTCTTCTCTTGGGCCTGGAGCACAAAACCCTTTTGGTGGCAGATTTATTTATGAAATCAAGCATATCCGTTAGGTCTTGTACTGCATTCTCACACCTTCGATATTCTCGGCATATGATTTCATTATGAGCTGCTCTTTTTGGTTCTCATAGCAGGAGATGCTAGCGTATTTAAGGTCTTCGCGGCACTACCTTCGGTCCATTTCATTAATACTTTGAACTTTGCATACTTATACTTTTCCTTTCGCTTAAAAAATGCGTTTGCCGCTGAATACTTTAAATGAAGGGTCAACTGACAATGGTCTGAGTGTTGATTTGGCGGTGTCACGCAGAAATAATCCACATCGGATATGTACATGTCGGAGATGAGGATGTAATCTACAACGCTTGCGCCATTATATTGATAACTCGTGAAACTGCCCATAGCGTCCCCGTGACACATCCCATTAATTATTCTCAGCTTTGCACTTTGGCATGACGAAAGTAATTGCCTACCGTACGAATTCACAGTGGTATCGATACTTGATAGAATTGAGCAAGAATCGACAGTATAAGAACTCGGTAATGGCGCGTATTTATCACAATCATCTGTAATATAATCCGGCAGGTTACCAGTATGTGAGTTAAAGTCACCACCCATTATAATCATGATGTTTTCAGAGAATGTTTTTAGTTTACTCTCGATACCGCTATGTACAAAGGTTTCTACATCATTTGATACCCAGTAAGTTGAGTTACGGGGTGGAATATAAACAGAAACAAAAACTACTGGACACGATAAATTAAATACAGTCCCGTCAAATTGTACCCATAGTGACAGGTCAACTGTAAATGACTTTTGAACATATGGCTTGTACTTGTCTAAGTAGTAAAACGCAACTCCGCCTTTTTGTCTCTTGGCATTATTGCGTCGCATATCTACACAAGTATAGCCGGAGATATTTATATTATCTCTATTGGAGTGCCAAGTTTCCGTTACTGTAATGAAATAATATTTTTCAACAAAATCGGAAAATCCGGGTCATCAATTTTGTTAACCAGCCCTTGTGCATTCCAAACAGTGAAGCACATTCTTTGCTGGACATCGGTTTGACTTATAATCGCCATTTACTGTACGTGTAAATTCGCTGGTCCAGACGCCACAGACCCTGAAGAACTGAATACAAAACGTATTAAACAACGTGCCAATATATGCCTAACCCCCACCCTAACATCAGTAGCAAGCTCACACCACCCAAATATTTAGCGCTGGTGTTTATGACCACATTAGCGTTATTCACTCTAAGCAGACTGCAACAAAGGTATGAAGTCAAGTTAACCATTCGTTCATAACTATATTGCACTCCTTGGGGGATGTCCACCAGGCGTTGATAACTCCTGGGTGGAAATTATCGGGCCAGACATTTACCAGCGAAAAGTTCCAAGGGGCCCCCACCTAGCATACTACTATACTTGGCCACACATTTAACCAGCCCTGTCAATGCATGATGTAAGCTTACCACACGATAGGGTGCGAAAGTAACAATTGATCTCCGACCACGAATGTCACATACATATATATGTATACATATGTAACATTCAAAGCCAAAACATCAACTATCACTTTCCCTCCCTATTGTATGTATAATTATATACATATATATATATATATATTTCCTTAAATAATCCGTAAATTGTATTACTTAAATTTTTGGGATTTTGCATGGCTTCAAATTGCGTTCTAATCCCTTATCCCTACTCGAGGATGGAAAGGGCCATACCTGAGAGTCGTTAGTGGATAAAAAAAAAAACATTACAAAGACTGTGATGTATCTATGATATATATATATTTCTCGAATTCCGAAACTACCCCATCTGTGGGCGCAAAAAGCTAAACATTTCATATGCGACTCAGCCGTCCATGAAATGTTTACCCACCTGCGTCCACCAACAAAGTAATTCCCTCGTCAAACAAATGCATGTACCCCGCCCCCCCCCCCCCCCCAAGTATTAATCAATTTTATTGTTATTATGCTGCTGATTCTTTTAAATCTATGTAGTGCAATAGGTTACACACTTGGTGTCGTAGAGCTGAAAGCTCATGACTAGTGAATGTTTCAAGTTGTTCAGTGACAAAAGTCATTGCAGCATTCCGTTCTGGAAACTGCCCACCTGGTATTCCACCTGATGTTTGATGTGAGACTCCTGCTGTGCTGTCTGTAACGGAATTAATTTGTAATTGGTCATTTCGGTGCGGCGCATATGGCGGTTTATTACTCAGATGTCTCATCTGATAAGCTGATCCCACGTGCATGTATGGAGTATGTTCGTTAGCTCTGTGATTTGGAGTGTCGCTATCACAGTAGTTCCAGCTGTGTATGGCATATTTCATACGCTTCGCCAGCACTTTAATCCCTACATGGTTGACATGCCAATCATCCCTGAACAACTGTTCATCTAATAAGCCACCGCTTGAGACAAAACCACTAGTGTTATGTACATATGTGCACCCCATGCTCCCACAAGCACCCCTGTATCTTCTGTTTGTTTCTTTGATTAATGAGTCAACAGTAGGATGCTGTGGAGCTGGTAAAACCGAAGATAAAACAATTTTCGCCCGAGGGTATTTCTCTTTCAGTAACTGAATGAGGCCTGTTATTTTTTCTTCACTAGTTGAAACATGATGCCTACACGAGTTTATGCCAACATGCACAGTTACCTTCTTAACATGGGAAAACACATCAGCATTTTGAAGCCAGCGGATTAAACCCTCCACACGTTGACCTGGCTGTACAATTTGCCGAACAATTTCTCCATGAAATGCCATTAATTTTGTGTCAATACCCCGTATCACTGAATCGCCAATAATAAGATGGTCAATCGTTTTAACTTGATGTGCAGCCCCTGTTGTACTCACAGCTTGGGGTGCGTCAACGCCCGGTAACAATGTAAAGTTGGCGTTAGAAAGAGCTGTTCTATCGTCGCTCGCTGTGTTCACCGGCACTCTCAAGTCATCTAATGTTTGAAATCTATTTTTGACAGGCACATTTGCTACCGGGTGCGAGTGATTCCGATTTATTTCACAGTGTTTATCACTTGACCTGTTTGGTATTCCCCTCCTTGGTGAGTTGGTTAAACCCTCCAGCGCTGAGTCATTTGTCATAGTGTTCGATGGAGGGGAAGGTGAACTTTGGGTTACAATCTGCCCATTTCTACACTTCGATGATAACTGCAACTGCTTATCCTCTACGGCTTTAACTTTTGCCTTTAAAGAGTTAAACTCGTTGCGCAGTTTATTGTTTTCACTTTGGAGACGTTTGTTTTCTGTTTTTATATCGCCCAGCTTCCCTTCAAAACTTTTTTCCACAGTTTTTAGTTTGTTCGTGAATTGACACTTCAAGTCCAGAACATTCTCATTCAGTTTTTCTTCTCTTTCTTTGAAGTTTAATTTCAAAGTCTCCACGAATGATTGGATTTCATCTATTGATTTTTTTCAGAACAGTGAAGTTCAGAGCATCTCTATGTGGTAGGCTGTATAATTTCTTTGTGACACCATTAAAGCGCGAGTGAAAAGGTCTAACCGGTGTCTTCAGGCATGCTCTTTTAACACATTTGCTGCTGTTCTGTTGTTCGATTGGAGCATGACACATTATTTCAGCCTGCCTGGTCGGCGGGGTGGTGGTATTGCCACACTCATCTGCAGCCCTCTTCTCTCGCTTTTCACAATAGAGTTTGTTCATGAGTTGACCAACATCACCTTTGATATCGATTCCCATTCCTAACTGATATATAGATGGCAAGTCGTTCACGATCCACCATCGAATATTCGTTTTGGATCCTTGAACCATAAATTTATTCTTGGTTCTGTACAAGTGCACTTTCACTTTATTGGTACTGTTTTTTGGAACAGTAAGTTTGTCCTCCACTAAAATCCCTTCTTTATCCGAAATGCACTCCCATGTCACTCCTCGAATTGTTGTCTCCATCTGAGAGTCCCAATAGACTTTTCTGAAACCGGAAGCATACTTCTCAAACTTATCTGTGTCTACAGTAAATATAACACATTTGCCCTGAGTTTTGGTTTCGATGTGTTCGAAATCTTCCATAAGTCCATTTTGCTTCCTATGTACAGTCTTATCTACATTTAGAGAATATTCTCGGACTGTGTCCACAATAACTGCATCATTGCATTCAGTCACTGATATCTGTCACTGGTAAATTAATCAAAGAATCCATTATTATAATTCCTTATAATTCCTTGTTTATTCTCCTGTTTGAATAGTAATAGTAATCTTATTGCACATTCACTTTATCCATATTCAGTTCTTCAAGACCATAGGCACGATTTTTCGCTCAGTTACATTTCATACGCATGATTGATCACTGGAGCACGATAAAAACACGTCTGGTCTCTCTGAAGTTTCAATGACCTTCGTCTGGTCTCTCTGAAGTTTCAATGATGTATGTTGTGCATTTGATTTCCTGTTATTACCCACGGAGAGCTTACTCTCATTATTGGTCTCACGTGTCAGTAAATCCTTATCTTGAGACAAAAGTACACATTCGTGCTCCGAGTTATTTCCACAATCTGACGAGCTGTCCTTTTGCATAACGTATTTTAAAGGAACGAGCTCATTCACAATTGATCGCAACTCATCAAAGACTTTTTTTTGACACAAATGAATCAAGTTGTAGAGTTTCTTACAACGGTAGATATTGTCAGTTCCCACTATACCCAACAGTAACTCGCCTGTTTGGCCAAACCAATCAAACAAGCGTAATATCCCAATAAACAAATCAAAGTTGTTTCGGAATTGAAACTTGCTTGAACTCTTTTTTACCATCAGGTCTCCTGTACAGGAGACCTGATGATAAAAGAAGAATTCAAGAGGAGGAGACACTTTGTAGGATTTTGAGAACAGCTCAACAGTAGAAGTAGTAGTAGAGATGCATGTTTCTTCCACCAATGCGTTGAGCAGGAGCAGAATTTTAAATTTGAAAAGAAAGTTTTTTCTTAAATTGAAAAAAAAAATTGTTTTAAATGAAGTATTGCATATTTTTAAATAACGTAACTTGTATTTTTAGATGATGTAACCTGTTTTTTTTTTCAAACTTGAACGATGACCTTCTATGGGTCAAGCTACCCATGTAGAAGTCGCAGACATCATTGCCCCCCCCCCCCCCCCACCCCCCCCCCCCTCCCTTGATCTAAATGTTATTGACAAGGGAGTGGAATACCAGGAAGGAATAATTAGTAATAATTGTGTATGCACATGTTTATAAACAATTCTCGTCAGGTGGTATTACAAAGTTTTTAGCGATGGCCAGCACATTGTGGTTGTATAGACACTTATCAATCGTATTTAGTTCAATGGGGTCAAGGATGTCTGCGACTACCGCGTGTGAAGTTTGACCCATAGAAGGTAATCGTTTACGTTTGAAAAAAACGCCCAAAACATTTTACGTTATTTAAAAATACATGTTATGCCATTTAAACATATACATTACTTCATTTAAAACAAAACAAAATAAAATATTTTTTTAAAATTCAAAAAAAAAAAATTTAAAAATTCAAAAAAAAAAAAGACAAAAATGCTCATGCTCCTGTCCTTGCTCTACGCAATGGGGGAAGAAACATGCATCTCGATGATTCGAAATTTTACGAATTAGCGCGACTTGTATTGACTCGAATCAAATCGAATCGAATCGAATTTTCGAGCTTCACTTGGCCCTAGAATTACCATAGTGGGTATGGGACGATACTCAGCGCGTACAAAGTATAAACCTCTAATACATTACGACCGCCGTGGAATGGTCACTTTCCACGGTGGGCAATATTTACACGGACGCTATAATATTAGATTCCAAACACTAATTATCGGAATTATCATCAAAAATTTAATTAATAAAGATCAAGCCACTTAACCCCGATTGTCCACATGTGGGCACGATGACGCCGAGTACTAAGGCGTACTGCACGTCGATGGTACGCATGTCTTCAACCAATCTAACCCTGCCTGTGCTGCAGTGCGGAGTTACGATGTTGTGGAGCTGGCAGCTGCTCGTCGTTGCGCGGTGGTTCTCTCCGGGTACTCCGGCTTCCTCCACCCGTAAAACTGTCACTGACACGATATGACCCTGGCTGTTAATGTGTCGTTAAACCTTAATAAAAAGATAAAGAAAAAATTAATAAAGCACCGTGTTGTACCCAGTCCTTCATTAATTAAATTGTTGATGATAATGGTTTTTATTACCCGTTATACCCATGTGTGGACAGGATTAGGATCAGTGCACGGCGACTGTACTGTATACCGGCTCTGAGCAGTCGAAAACATTCAACTTGGGCGCTCGTTTTCTTGCACAACTCTCAGTCACTTTTATGAAGTCTGCATATCGTTGCCTGAGTGCTAGAATGTTCTATGTCCCATAGGGGACATAGAACATTCTAGCACTCAGGCGACGATATATCAAGGATGAGTGTTAACATGGCGCAGAAAGGATCGAAACAATAGTATCAAATATAAGGTGGTATATGCAATGAAAATGTGAATTTTTCTAACAATAGGCCATGTTATTTATAACTGTAACAACAAATAACTATAAATCAGGGCTGGACGGTTTTTCGGTTTTCCGGTTTTTTCCAGGTTTTGGGGGAAAGCGGAAAACCCAACCGTAAGAAACAGCAAAAAACCGACCGAACGGTTTTACTGTTTGTGTATAAACTGATCAAACCAGCTTACTGAAGGGATGAAGGGAACTGGACTAAAGACCACCATGGACCTTATTGACACGTCCAGGAGAGCGCGGTGAGTCACGTTCAATTCCCGTCGGAAGTTACTGCGTCGTGTCCGTGGGCAACGCACTTCACCTCGATTGCCCATGAGGGGGCACGGTGGCACTTTGTACTGAGGCGTACTGCTCGTCGATGGTACACTTGTCTTCAACCAATGCTAACCCTGCGTTTGCACAGAGTTAGTACGTTGGGGAGTCTTGCAGTTGCTCGTCGTTGTTCGATGGTTCTCTCCGAGTACTCCGGCTTCCTCCACCCGTAAAACTGGCCGATGAGGTGACCCTGGCTGTCAAAAGTGTCGTTAAACCCAAATAAATAAATAAATAAATAAATAAATAAATAAATAAATAAATAAATAAATAAATATTGATTCAATAAGTCAATAAGGGGGGAATGTGACAATAAGAGCACAACATAGATTAAATAGACTTTATTACACGCCTGTTCTATGAAATCCTTATCTACAGCAACACTAAACCGTCTAAAAATCTGTACCGCACATGTGTGGAACGGAAATCGTTGACGGACTATTTTATAAAGAAGCGAAATTTCACTGAAATTTTCTACAAATCGTTTACCGCAATTACAATTTCAATCCCTAGCGATAGTGAAAAGTCGTCCCCTGATTTCCAATGTGTTCTATGTGCCAGGAGGCACATAGAACACATTGGAACTCAGAGGGCGAAAGAGTAACACGGGTTCCCCTCCCAAGTTTGGTTGGCGACAAAATGTGTTCTTTTTGGTGATAATTATCAAATGAATTGTTGAGTGTCCTTCTAATAATTGTTTTATAGACGCGAAGACGTGTAATAAACACAAAACGACACGCGTGTGTGAATGGGTTAATCTATATGGCACTTGTGCCATCGCGGAAGGATAAAACTCGAGGCCTGTGGCCTCTCGTTCTATCCTTCCGCGCTGGCACTCGTGCCATATCGATTAACCCATTCATACACGCGTACCGTTCTGTGAATTTTTTTGCTTTGTTACTCTGATGTATGTTTTTTTCTCATTGAATATGCTTAGTAACTGATCCCATAGAACCCGTAAGAATGATCAAAGGGAAGTTAGTCTGAACCCAACACAGACAGAGCTATTGTGATGAGTGGTGTGGTACAAACTATTGCGATTTTTTTCCAAGTTGAAGAAATTGAAAGTGTTATTTACTATCTGTCCTCAACACATAAAAAAAACGAGCGGAAGACGAGGTTTTCTTCTTGAAACCGATATCGCGATCTGATCTGAAGAGAGACAGCTTTGGCAGTGAAGGTGCTGTGCGTTCACACTATGATACGGCCATCCCACATGAGAAGCGTCTCCAAAGATCCCAATTTAAGAAGGCGATAATAGACAAGGCTCTGAATTCATACCATCCATTCAGATGTCTCTTCCATAACCCTTGCTGTACCGATTGTACTTCCATTTCGCCTGGATCTCCACATTCAGATTTCAACATTCTAGAACCTAGGCTTTGTTGATTAGACCATGCAATTCCTGTAATGCAATTTCTGCAAAATGTTGACCCCTTTACCTAGCCAATAGCAGCTTCTAACCTACTCTGTTCGCAAAGATCACAATGCGGGGCTTATTGAAGGGTTAAATACTTAAATAAGTATGTGATACAAGTCACCCTCGTAAGGATGCAAAATTGCTTGCAATTTTGATGTCAGGATTAATTATTTTTGAACATGGGAATGGCAGGGAGACATCCCCCAGGGCTATTCTGTTTCCATGCAGTCTACCTTTATTTCTGTACATTTCTGCAAGTTGTTTATTGTACTCCATGTAAAGGTATACTGCAACAATAAACTTTCATTTCATTTCATTTCAAACAGGATTCATGTGTGCCACTCTAAGACAAAACGAATTTGACACAAGCCCGAACGTCAGACGCATCGAGAACCAAGAGTGACTCACTGTGACCCTGTTATACTTAAGAATTGAATGCAATTTTTATAATCTTTATTAGAGTATGAACGTGTGGGAATGGGTACAAATTGTATGGATCCTGAAGGGATCCATACAATTTGTACCCATTCCCACACGTTCATACTCCAATAAAGATTATAAAAATTGCATTCAATTCTTATAATTACATTCCGTAACTGTTTAAACTATTTTTACCAAACAACAAAGCAGAAAGACGAAATAAAACATGTACGAACGAACGAGGCGAACAACTACCCTCACACAAAAGACAAAGCGCACAACGGTTTTCGGCACTGACCCAATGGAAACTTGGAATGTTCAAAACAATTTATTTAACATATCAGTAAACTATAATCACTGATTACTGCGAGAGGAGCTAAAAGTTCTAAACCCGCCCAAACACCGCCCGAATTACAATCTGTCAACTGTGCTCTACCGTAAATGCAGGTCAAAGTTCGACCAAATGTATTCATTGGAAAATGAATTACATTTAGTCATGACGTTTTCATCCAGCTGAACAACGGGAATTGAGTATTTGGGCCCAAAACGTATAACTACATTAACAATGTAATTATATGTATATACACACAGAGAATATTAGAACAGTGAAGTTTTCGCGTGTGCTGTAACGCTTCGGGTTGAAGACCTTCACCCAAGCTGTATAGCATGAGTCGGCGTACATCAGAAAACAGTACTATACTGGTGTCTTTGTTTGTATATCTGCCGCTAAATTGGAGTCTCAGTTTCGGAGCCTGTCAAATTCATTTTGGACGAAAGCAGGCGACAAACCTTTTGCTGTAGTTGTTGCTATGGCGTATATGTTTTCTCCATCCCGGACACAACTCAATCTACCTCATAATCTCAGAATATCTTGCACAAATATAACGTAGGTTTGACAACATTCTTTCAAAGTGGAACTGATCATTTTTACAACGACGAAGGTCACAAAAAAATTAATTTATGGTTCGTGGATTTACAGTACATTTTATTGTGCGAGGTGGAAGGAAGGACACAGTTTTCACTCAGCCTCGTTTTCGACTTTGCCTTATAATTAATCAGTTACATTCGACCTCGTTGTTCTTTTTGAGCCCATAATTTGTTTGGTAATTTGTTTGGCTGAGAGCCGGTCGGCTCCGTGCTCTAATCTCAGGTAAATTCACTCTTATCGTGCTCTAATTACCGGAAGCGGGTAAGTTAGAACATGTCTGCATTCACACTACGCGCGAGTAACGGCGCAGAACCGCTCCTATCATAGATCGAACATACCCCGGAGTAGTTTTCGACGGCAACGGTTGTTAGAGAGAGTGCTTTGAATTTCCCCTTATAAATTCGATCATTCCAAATAGACCGAGAACGAAAATGACATGTTTTTATTGTTGTTCTTCAAATAAAACGGATTTGGAGAATTTTTTCACTTCTAACCATGACAAGTATTACAATGGAGATACATATAATTTGTCTATGGCAAACATTCGGGGCTCGTGCACAAATTGTTTTCCGTAGTCGAATTCCCGAATGTCTAACTCAACAAGAGACGTGTATCTTCTCAGTATCACACTGCGTGCTTGTTGCCAGTTTCAATAGTACAGTACGTGGAGAGTGGATTATAACTAAATCACCCGCGGAATGGAATTATCACCCAAGCTATAACTTTCAAATTTTGTACATATCGACAAAAACACAAGCAATGTTTCAGCCAATGGACCTCCGGGTTTAGCCCGGAGGTCCATTGGCTGAAACTTTGCTTGTACTGGTTATGCTTTGCAACAAATTTGCAATTATTGCTTGGGTGGAATCTCCACCCTGCGGGTGATTTAGTGATAATACACTCTCCACGTACTGTATTACTCTTTATCTAACACTGCGGGAGAGATTTGGTGATCGAAATCGTTTCTGCATCAAAGATAGGTATATAATAAGATGATTTAAATCTACCGAATGATGTCTAAGAAGCCTCCGCACAGAATAATAAGGTATGAATTAGAAATTTATAAATTTAAGATAGCATAAAAGTTAGAAGGAAGCAGCAAATGCCAACTCTCCGAAGTCTCCATTACGTGGTGTTTAACGACTTGGAACAGGTGATTGAGGAAGTAATTGTTCTCTGGTATGGTTTAAAAAGTTATTGTTCGAAAACTCTGTCACGGATATTGCATAGACAATTTATTATTATATTGACAGTTCAAAGTAATTACACCTACATAATGAATATCACCGGGCGGCATGCGTGGGACTCTTTTCTGCTTAAACGCATATAAAGTATAGGTGACAAGTTCATACGGCGAATAATTAAATTAACATCTTGTCATTAAACTATCGAATAAGATTTCTGGCACGTTCGTGTAAACTTTTACCTAACTGGAATAGCAACGACGCTTGCCCAGAAGTTTTGAACAAGTGAGCATTTAATTTGTTCTCTAAAAGTAGCCTATGCTCCATCGTTACAACAAGGTCAACGAGCTCGAAGAGGTCACAGGGCCATGTTTTAACCCCCAAATTGAAGAAAACAATAAAAACACTGAAAGACGATTTTTGTGAAGAGCGCTGGTCGGTTATTACTGTTAGATTAGGTAAGGGGTTATATGGCGCCATTCAGTTTGGTGGAATAAAAATTTAAATTATTGATCCAGTTTGACCAGATGGACCAAACGTCGACATTAATAATCAGACCAGTCCTTCTTTGGTATTTGAAACTCCTAGACTGTTTGAGACAATCAGGGTGTATATCGATCTTTCGACATAACGTATATAGTTACATCAAATGCGAGAATATTGGCCTCCCATTAACTTTATTGTAAGGA
Source organism: Pictodentalium vernedei (assembly GCA_031216915.1). Classification (NCBI taxonomy): domain Eukaryota; kingdom Metazoa; phylum Mollusca; class Scaphopoda; order Dentaliida; family Dentaliidae; genus Pictodentalium; species Pictodentalium vernedei. The sequence goes on from CM062295.1 coordinate 159,438,429, forward strand.
TGGGTTTCAAAACAAACCACGTGATATTTTATTAAGTAACTTATTCACCTTCTTACAAAATCTAAGGATAGTGTATAAATTGCGTTCAGGCGTTGCTCAGCGGCTTTTTTAGGCACAAGTTTGACAGGCAAACTCTCAGTGACACAAAATCCCACCCTTTCCTTTTTCAACAGCACGCCATTGTGACATGTTTTATTCCGTTTTGGAATAAACACGAGGTGCTGTCGATTTCACTACACTACAAAACAGTGACAGTGCAGCTCCTAATTAGAGTAAAACAAAGGACACATTGCCGTGACATCACTGCGTTGTAGTTTCTCTAAGATGGCTTTGGCGATAAAATTTGGTTTTAACTTATTCTACCGCCTTCTTCGACAATAATGGAGTATATCTTACCTCCTACAAGTATCTGGGAATGTCATTGGTTCAAAGGCGTCACATGCAGACTGCATATAAAACCATATACTGCCTTTTAACATCAATATACGCTGACAGCTATGGGTAATCTCCCCTTTGTTCATTAATTATTCAAAATGGCGGCAGCCGATAAACGCTTCAAGTTGGAAGATTGAGTGTTGGAAGCCCGTATGTGGTCTGAAGTACAGGTTAGGCAACTTAAAAGGCTGCATATTCTGTGGATGTGTGTCATGTTACCTTCGAAATGAAACTGTTTGGTATGTATGAATTTGCCTTGTTACAATTTATGGGAGAGTGCCTGTAGGCACTCGCCCATAAATTGTAACAAGGCAAAGACAACTGAACATGTTGTGAGAATTCTCTCATTTAATTTTGATCGCTGTTGTTATCAGTTCTGTGCATCGATGCAGCAGTCGGTAAGATATATTCCAACAAACTGTGTAACTAACAATAGCATTCGAATTTGCGTAATCCCCCCCCCCCCCCCCACCTCCCTTCCCCCTATTCCTTCCATCTGAAGTAATATCTCCGGAAATATTAGAGGGAGTGCGACGAAATGTTGCCAAAACACACTTTGTCAACCCTGCATTTCTACACCATAAGATTCAATTGCTCGTTTGGTTTGAAAGTTATTACTCTGGATCTGCATATAAGTCGTGTTTAACCCTTTACCCAACGCAGATGATTTCAAAATTTATTATTTTAAATATCATTTTTTAATTTTTTTTCAAAAACTTTTAACAAAACCATATCACGTGACCCCTCTTTGGAACGAGCTCGACGATCTCGTTCCAAAGAGGGGTGACATGATATGGTTTTGATGAAATCTTTCGAAAAATATTTCTTTTCTTCTGCTGCTGAATTTGCATATTATGCGGGCGGCTGCGGGTGATTCGTTGGGTAAAGGGTTAAGCAGAAGTTAAGATATTTGGTTTCGGTCCGACGAAACCTGTTTGAAACAACCGTTTGTCTTCAAACTTTGGAAACATCCTAGCTATGATAATTTAAAGGCTACGTTTGATTTCCGCATTTGTAGCTATCATAGTTTAGAACTTATGCCCCTTGAATAAAAACTTGAAAACATGACAGAATTTGTTTTTTCAGGAGTCTCTGTTGGATAAAACCTGATTCAAACAACATATTGTTTTCAGACACCTGTGACATTTTAACGTCGATGAAATGCAGCTCAAGTCTAGCCTTGTGGATATGTGATACCGTAAATTAGACATTTGTTTCTGTACGCGCCAATTAAACAGAGCAAATATTGTTAAGTTTCTTTGAACACCTTTACAATTCATCTACAGACAAATCGTAATGTGCTTTGAATGTTAGCCTTGTATTTGGGTCATTTGAAGTTCCAACTCCTGGAGAGAAGGACTGTGGGATTCTACTTAGTATTAACCTTTAGACAACGCGCCTGCAGGACTTTATAGGTTACTAAGCTGGCTCAGATTCCACCCTTCCAGTGAACGGGCTACCTTAATTACATAATTGGTCAGTTAGTGATTATTTATTATTATTTATTGATGTTTAAGGTCACATATTTATGCACAATGGCTCATCGTGACAGTGACAGTTTTACGGGTGGAGGAAGACGGAGTACCCGGAGAGAAACACCGAGCAACGACGTGCAGCTGCCAGCTCCCCAACATCGTAACTCCGCACTGCAGCACAGGCAGGGTCAGATTGGTTGAAGACATGCGTACCATCGACGTGCAGTACGCCTTAGTACACGGCGTCATCGTGCCCCCACGCGGGCAATGGAGATGAAGTGTCTTGCCCAAGGACACAATGCGGTTGCCGCTGGTGGGATTCGAACCGAGGACCCCTTGGCTTGCAGCCTGCACCTCTACCTACTGAGCTGCCGCGCTCCCCGGTCAGTTAGTGATTTCCTTCTGCATGTGACACAATGACTAGCTAATTGATTTAATGGTTGATTAATTAATTAACTTCTCTTTCCATATTTTATTTCACCAATTATATTTATGTACTGATAGGTTTGTGAGTCATTTATGTGCAGTAACAACCAACCAGGGAAAAAGCTAATGTGCGTGTGTTTGTTTGTTTGTTTGGTGTGGGGGGGGGGGGGGGGGGGGCAACATTGCTGCAATTTCGAAGTCCAGTTGGAATAAATTTGTGAGTCACCAGCTGAAGTAATCGCCAGTGAACGTTTGTTTAATAAAAGAATTCAGTGGTGTTAAGCCCACCCGAAAAGTTACTCCCGGAAGACGAACTTACGTTTATATCAACGCAAGTGGAACTTGGCCCTTGTTTCCGTTCCATTACTCATCTTCTACATGAAGCAGCCTTGTCCCTGTATGTTAATATCCGTAATTTGTACAATAATATTGCTTATCAGTTGAGTGCTTTTTTCATTACATAATCTTGATGCTCTCTCTCTCTCTCTCTCTCTCTCTCTCTCTCTCTCTCTCTCTCTCTCTCTCTCTCTCAATGACTGCATTGTTACGCTGTGATCATGGTTACGCTGACCTGCTGCCTATACATTAAAACCGCCACAATTAGAACTATTCACCCATTTCCAGATAACACTCCATGTACACCCTACGTATTACTCGGTAATAATTTCGCCCCCATGAAAACAAGCTTTGGTACTTTTACGGTGACCATGTATTCAATAGCACTACCCTTTCACCAGTGTAATCAATTTGTCTAATTTATGCTGCTTCCCTGTTTGTTCTAGTGTTGTCGCGCGGAAAGAGGTGAAAATGCTGCAAATATAATGAATTTTCTAATTGTTTTCATAGGTGGCAAGAAACATTGAATTTAAGTGTTAAAATACCTATATTAAGAGCGGCATATAGGGCTGCAGGCAAAACATAACACTGTAAGTCCACACTCCCAACACGACCGGTTACATGTGCAGGAGAGCAAGGGAATCAACATTCACCCCTCGCAGATATACACATTAATGACATGATCCATCCTTTTATGTATATAGGTTTGTCTGTATTCTTCTTTGCAGAAAGCGACTTTGCAGAAATTTTGAATTATCCTTTATTCACCTGAGCTCAAGTGAACACTTGTTACCTCGTGTTTTTGTTTTTAAAAATAACTTTTTCAGATATTTCTATATTGAAATGACGACACTACCTTCCTTTGTTACGTACAAAGATTACTGACCTTTCATCAAACACTCGGGGTGCTTCTTAAAGCGTGAACCTAATAGTCATGATGGCGAATATTAAAATAGAAAGTATGCGCTTTCGCTGTCTATCTTCAGAAGCTATAAAACGTAGAGATATTTTCACGCATTGTAGGAAAGCATTGGATACTACTCTCCTCGTAGACACACATTCTTATAGTGAGGTTGAAAATATATGAAGACACAAGTGGGGTTATGAAGCAGTGTACAACTCCAACACACGCTCCAGTAAAAGGACAGCGATTCTTTTTAAAAATACTTTAAGTTTTAAAATACACGATAGGGTTAAAGGTTCTTGCGGCAATTTCATCGTTCTAGTCATAGCTATACTTCGTTGTCAGTTGTATACGGGCCTGATGATGACAGGCCAAGTTTTTAATCGAATTTATTCCGCATTATAGAAGAAATCGGTAACGATGCAAAATTAACTGAGGGTGATTGGAATGTCTCCATTTGCTATGACGCGGACACAGTCAACTATAAGAATAACAATAACAAAAAATCAAATGAAATGATTTTAAATATGATGGAAAAAGCAGACCTGTACGACGTGTGGAGGGAAAACACGGAGATATGAAACGAGACACATGGAGGGGACCTAATATTAAAATGACCAGACTAGACTATTTTTAATGACATCAAATTTGCAGGTGTTTCTGAAGAGTACAGACACTGAATTTAGATATAGATCGGACCACAACTCCATAGCATAGCATTGGAGGTATCATTTGTCAACCAGATTAGAGGGAAATGAATATGAAAATTCAATAATAGTCTTTTAAATGATCCCGAATACATAATGATATAAAAAGAGAAACAGTTCTACAACAATACTAGTACTACTACTACTACTACTCCTACTACTACTACTACTACTACTACTACTAATAATAATAATAATAATAACAATAATAATAAAGAATTGCTATTGACGACCAACTTTTGTGGGAAACTCTCAAAATTATGATACGCGGCAAAACAATTTCATACAGCGCATTCCTCAAACGGAAACGCGACCAAGAACAAGCGGGTAAGTAAAAAAAACCCTTAAAAATACCACATAAGAGGTTGGATGAGAGGGATTTGACAACTAATGATAAAATAAATTCTCTGGAATCTGATTTAAAAATAAATAGGGCAAAACATAAGGGGTACAACACTACGTTCAAAGGCTAAATGGAAGTTGAAAAGGAAAGATCTAAGTGTTTTTGCAACCTCGACATTATACTGAAAAACTAATTAGTAAATTAAATAAAAGTGATGGATTGGAAACACAGGACTTAAATGAAATTCTTTATGAGCAAAGAACCTTTTAGGAAAAACATTATACATCTACCTGCTCATAGGAGGACGAAGATTCCAATACTGAAAATCCGTTTTTTGATGAGAACAACCCTTTTCTGATTTTTTTTTAATGAAAATGAAAGAAATTCTTTATCGGATTTCGAATGTTTTTCTGCATTGAAAGGAATGCCAAATAATAAAACGACAGGCTCGGACGGCTTTACAGCTGATTTTTACAAATTCTTTTGGAACGATATAGACCGTTTTTTTGGTTAAATCATTGACTTATGGTTATAAGACAAAGGAACTTTCCATCACGCAAAACGGAAGTATTATAACATGCATAGCAAAACAAAATAAATCAAAACTATGTTTAAAAAAGCGGAGACAAATATCTTTAATGAACGTTGACGTAAAAATCGCATCCAGTGCCACAGCGAACTGCATAAAAAAAATTCTGCCAAACTTTATATCTGACACACAACTAGGGTTAATAAAAGGAAGCCATATCGGTGAATCTACTAGGCTAGGCTTTGATGATATCCATAAATGTGAACATAAATATATACCTGGTATTCTTGCAATGTTAGATTTTGAAAACGTTTTTGATTCGTTAGAATGGAGTTTTTATTTGGCGCGCACTGAAGTTCTTAAAATTCAGTCAGACCATCATAAAATGGTTTAACACGTTTTCGAATAGCATAGACAGTTGTGTGTTGAACAATGGCCACTGTTCTGAACGTTTTAACGTACGAAGTGTGAGACAGGGTGACCCCGCCATCCCCCGATCTGTTTATACTATGTACTGAAATCTTCAGTGCCACCTTAAAGTTCACACCCGATATAAATGAATCGATATCAACAATTCTGAATTTTTAATAACACAATATGGCCGATGACACCATTCTTTTTCTAAGTGATGATGGTTATTTACTCAATACATCATTTAACATTGCAGATGCTTTTTCTAAATATTCTGGCCTAAAAATAAATTTCGTCAAAACGCGGGCGGCATTGATTGCCCCCCCCCCCTCCCAAGAGTGAGTGTGGTTAAGAAATTCCCACATGTCATTAGGATTGTTGGAATTACCGGAAATTGTTCACTTAGGAATCGAATATGACTTGTACAATGATAACTATATTGAAAATGAAAAAAAAAACAAACGAAAAACTGTTCAATGATTGGTCATTTAGAAAATTAACTTCAATAGGTAAAACATGTATAACGAAAAATTTGGCTCTCCCAATGTTAATTCACTGCCTTTGTGTGTTACCTGATCCCGCAGATAAATTCTTCCAGCAAATACAAAGTAAATCCTACGAGTTTTATGGTCTGGTTAAAAAAGAAAAAAATAAAGGAAACATAATGATAAATACCATTGAAAATGTTGGCCTAAAATTTCCCGCTCTGAAAGCATTTAGTCGCTTTTTAAAAATGCCCTGGATAAAAAAAAACTATTGGGCCTTCAAACGTTTGCCCCGTGGAAAACACTCCTCCTAAAAGATCTTGAGAAATTTATCGGTTTCAATAATTTGTATCTACACAAAGAGGGATTAGGAGTTTTAGGAGTGATAAGTAAAAAAGTTAACCCGTTTTGGAAAAAATATTTTTGAAGCATCATCCTCTCAGGATAAAGGTACGGATGATCTCACAAGCCCTAGAGAAATATTCTCAGAACCACTCTTCGACAATGAAAATGTAAGAGTTGGAGATAAACTATTTTATAACACGCCTGTTCTATGTAATCCCCATCTACAGCAACACTAATAATGCGGAAAGTAAAAATCTGTTCCGCACATATGTGCGGAACGGAAATCGTTCACTGGCTATTTTTAAATCGAAGCGAAATGTCACTGGAATTTTCTATAAATTGTGCATCTCAATTAAAATTTAAATCGCTGGAGATAGTTAAAATAATAACACGGGTTCCCCCGCAAATTTGGTTGGCAACAAAATGTGATCTTTTTGTTGATAGTTCGTCCCTTGAGTTCCAATCTGTTCTGTGTGCCAGTAGGGTAGGCACTCAGAACACATTGGAACTCGGGGGACGAGTTGTCAAATGAATTTCTGTGTGTCTAATTATTGCTTTTAAATAAACACAGAACGACACACGTGTGTGAATAGATTATTCGACATGGCACGAGTGCCAGCGCGGAAGAATAAAACGAGAGGCCGCAGGCCTCGAGTTTTATTCTTCCGCGCTGGTACTCGTGCCATATCGATAAACCGATTCACACACGTGTGTCGTTGCTCTGTATATTTATAACCAACGGCGGTGCGGTAACGGGGTTATCTTTCTGAATGACCTTTTAACAGAGGATAAAGCCTTTCTATCGTACAATGATTTCTCCACAAAATACAACCAAAAGACGCCCTTCACTGTCTACCAGGGGGGCAATTACGAAATGTTGGAAAAAAATAGTGGATAAATACCCAAAATGTGCAAATGTTTCGAATTCATGTATCGAAAAGTTGAAAGTTACACAGAAAGTTAATCAAGCTATTTATCCCCTCTTTCAAAGGAGTTAAAAAACCGCCTGTTCTACAAAATTGTTTATCAGGTAGAAACCAAAGTATTTTTAGCTGTATCTGTATCTACTTTTTATAAATTCTAGTTGAGTTTCGCATGTAATGTTTAGAAGAACTCAATTTCCATTTGCCACGACGGCTAAAAATATCTCTGTATTGATATTTATTATGTCAACACTTGGGATCATCCAATCAGCGTGGCGGCCTATGAAGTCACATCAGGTCGATGATGACGTATTTGGTGACCCCATATGAAATCACAAAAATGGAAATCTTACTGCAAACGTTCTGAATCGTCCGTTGAATGTGATTAAATTTTCATTAAACTTACTTGAACAAAAAGAAATAATCCGTTTATAATATGTGTCCCAAATTGAGAAACTTATTTCGATCGATAACGCCATACGATATTTCAAAAACTCCACTGTAGTTTGCTTTTCTGGATGCCCGGCGTGATCGCCCTTGACATTCGATTGTTGTGAGAATTCTGGATGCAAACCAACCTACGAGAAAATAAATTACGGGGCCGATTAATTAAAGGGACATACTGGATTTTTCCCGCTGACATAATAAATGCGTTATGGGTCGTTTAGTGGTCGGATATGGTGGCATGTGAGGCTGAGCGAGATCAATATTAGGATCGGCTAACGCCTCGCCTAGTATTAATCTCACATTGCCTCACATGACGCCATATCCGACCACTAAACATCCCGTAACTTTTTATATTAACCACCTGATATATACACAGTTTATCACCACAGTGTGTGTCTCCGGGAATTCAGATCAAGTCGAGTTGTAGGAACAGAACAGTATTTCGACGAGCCCGTTAGGGCGAGTCGAAATGCGATTCTGTGCCTACAACGAGACTTTATCTGAATTGCCGGAGACACACACTGTGGTGATGATAAATTTATCTCACAATATTGACCACAAAATGTGTTATAAAACTATTTTAAGAGGGACTTTTTCATTTGCCTTATCGATGGAAAGACGCAAATTTAAAAATAGAATAGCGTTCATTGATCTCCATATTGAGGTCAGTGATGACGTTACACTTCAGACAAAATTACGTCACTAGGATTCACTTTACTCAATACTGTCTTGCGAAGTGGAGCAACTGTTTGTTTCGTCAACGTGAATTTGGTTGATACTTTTGCAATAATTACTGGTGAATTAAATATCCCTCTTGGTGTAAAGGTTTATTATATTTTAAAATATGCCATTCATCGTTTATTGAGGTGGAGTGTTCCACATTTAATAGCGAAAGCTAATCTTTTAACTTCAAGAGAGAAGCCTCGACTCGAGCGTTCAGGAAAATCCCCAAAATAGGCTACAACAAACCAGCCCAAGATGCCGAAAAGTGCGCATAATTTAACTATTCGTTGAGTTAACTTTCCCAGTGACATTTTAGCATGCCGTGCATAATAAATACGTTACAGGGCGTTTAGTTGGCACATACACTGTCAAATACGGCTCAGAGAAAACAATATTAGGTTCGGCTTCGCCTCACCTAATATTGTTTTCTCTGAAGGGAAAAACGCGAAGCGATCGAAAAATGATATTAATGCCTTTGTTTTGGCAACAGCAGAATCACGCGCTCGTATCAGGGGCCCGTGATACGGATTCAGAACAAGGGCCCAGATACATTAAACTTTATTTGCGTAACAGTGCAAAAACGCCCTGATTGTGAGACAGAAAATCAGATAGTAGTCGAGACGTGCCTTTTTATGAGAACATCTGTTACCCTTTTTTTTGGGGGGGGGGGAATGACAGCTGCCCCTGCCCTCTTTTTGGCACGGGGCAATGGGGTAACGGATTCCCCGTGGGACATACATTTACAAGTACAATGTCAGGATATGGATATTTCTGGAAGTGGGGTCCTTTATTGGTCTATCTTTTAACCCCTACCCAGCTTAACCACAGATCTTTACATAAGTGAAGTGCTATAACTTCACCAAAAAAGTCGTATCTGTATCTGTCCTATCCCTCCCCCTCAAGATGCCGTCATGCCAATCAACAGGGCAACCCCTCCGATCCGAGTCGTTTAATGACGTGAAAGCTGTTACGCTGTGACTGTAACAGCTTTCACTTCATCAAACGTTATGATGTTTACTTTACGCGAAAACAAGTAACACGGTATTGACTTTCCAATATCGCCACTTGGTTTTTGTCAATAACATCTAAAACCTGTTGTAAATTTCAATTTGCACAGCCGCGAAAAATGTGAACATCATCAACATATATCAATTTCCGTAGAAATCAAAGTATTTTAACCCTTTACCTAGCATATTTAATAAAATAAATCAAATTTCACATTTTTCGAAAAGAAATTTCACAATTCTTCAGTAAATCCACACAGATATGAATATCATTAGAACCAGCGCGACGAGCTGGTTCTAATGATATCCATAGGTGTATGGTTTTATTGAGAAACCTCAGCGATATTTTAGGTCGTGGTTGGCTTAATCGGGTTAATATTCTGGCCGTTGTTGGCCGCTTTGTTAGGTAAAGGGTTAAAATGCGATCGATGATTGCAACCCCACCCCTTCGTCCCAAATTCGTCATTCAAATATTATTTTTTTAAATGTTTTGCTTTTGACATATATCTTATGACCCCTCATTGGAAGGCGCTCGTTTTGGAGGCAAAATGAGTATTTTTAGTTAGTTTCTAAAAGCAGTGTTAAGTGTCGACCTCTTTTTGCGTATTTTACATCTTCAGCCACTTCACCTAACACAATGCGGAGACAACAGTGTGAATAAATAATGTTGAATTAAACGATTCACTTCTGTTTTACCCAACCCAACATAAACTAGCTAAAGAAGTTGATTTTTTTGACGTGTATGAGGTTAAAATGACGTCGCACTCGGGAAAATGAAAAGGAAACCTGACGGTGGGTGTTATCAAAGAAAGCTGTTCTCGCTGACGCAGTACGAACACCTCTGGATAATTTAAAAAATACACCTGCACGAATGTATGTTAGTTAAGGCAATAGCAGGTGATGTCGATTTATACTGTAATGTTCATTTCCGTCTTGACAGAACTGCTTCCGGTATGTCCTCAAATCAAGCGACTCACATGAAAACTAATCTCTTTTCTCGGGTATTTCTATTTGTTTTTGATTCTGTTTATCTGGATAGACGGCATTTACATCTGCGCACATGGGGCCTTGTTATTTAAGATGGATGCAAAGAAAAATAATTTGTAGAAAATCGCCGTGTGTAGGTTTTATTTCTTCGCAGTTCATGATGCAATCTTAGCGCAGTTGAATTCTATATCACGAATAAGTTATGCCGAGACCACTGAAAAATTATTTTATAATTGAAATATTTAATGATCTCTCTTTTGAAAAAGAATTTTTTTCTTGGCCTTTATTCGCATTAAGATGCTCTCCAACCTCTACAAAAACTTTACTCACAGTTTTGTCTTTTTCTAATGTATGAGCTGAGACCCCGAAGTTTGATATATTGCATCATAAAAGAAATACGAGTAAATTTTCTGTAAATATATTAACCCTTCACCCAAAGCAGACGATATCAAAATTTACTATTTTAAACATCATTTTTTAAAATTTTCCCAAATATTTCAACAAAACCATATCATGTGACACCTGATTAGACGAGCTCGTTCCAAAGAGGAGGTCACATGGTATTGTTTTGTTGAAATATTTTGAAAAATAATATTTTTTCAGCTGCTGAATTTGCATATTACGCGGGCGGATGAAGCTGGTGTAATCAAAAAACAGCCATCTTGATCATGCTGGGGACAAGAATTTTTTTTTAAAACCTATGGTCGGCACTACAGATCAGAGAAGTACTCTACGGTGTGTTTGTACCAGATACCTGGGGCGCGGTGGCGTTGCGGTAACCGGTTCTCGTCAGATCACCGAAGTTAAGCAACGTCGAGCCCGGTTAGTCATTGGATGGGTGATCGCGATCGATTTGACTCTCGCGTTGTGTTCTTGTGCAATGCACTTAACCTCGATTGTCCACATGGGGGCACGATGACGCCGTCACTAAGGGGTACTGCACGTCGATTGTGCGCATGTCTTCAACCAATCTAACCCTGTCTGTGCTGCAGTGCGGAGTTACGACAACATTGGGGAGCTGGCAGATGCTCGTCGTGGCTCGGTGGTTCTCCCAGGGGACTCCGGCTTCCCCCAGCCGTAAAACTGCCACCGACACGATATGACCTTGGCTGTTAAAGTGTTGTTAAACTCTAATAAATAAATAAATAGTACAGATACCTAGAGGAAAGTGCTGCTGTAATATTGTGTGTGTCATGGATGACCGACTGTCTGTTGTTACGAGATCTGATTAATTCTTTTTAGAAATTCTTTACCTGACTGGTGTGATGCTACTCATACAGTTATGGTTACATGAGAAATGAAAGTGGAAGGTACAGTTCATCGAGTTTTAGTCTGGGGATCAAAAAATTATTAACATATTTAGTACATATTTCTCCTTCGTTGCTACTATGACATCCTAAATGAAATTGATGGATATACCTAAACCACACCCTATTTATTCAAATTGCACCCAAGGATCACATTTGAGTGTTTCTGGGATTGGATAGTTTTCAACATAGTGGTACTTGGACTGGGCTAAAATCTCCTACTGCAAACATTATTGACTGAAGTGACCCACGATACTTTCGGGAAAAAAAAATTGTTCAACAGATTAACTTGGCGGGTGTTTGTTTACATCCGCCTCATTAACATATTTTCCAAACCTTCAAAACCTTCACACTTCATTCTCCATGGTACATTATATCAGATTTTCAGGCCTTACCTCATATACACCACCGAAATACAGATCTGTTGGCATTTGTTTTGTGGTGATTTGACATCACAATGATGAGAATATGTACCTATAAAAATATTCTTTAAGAGTTAGTTTATTATAAGTTATCTTCGCTAACATGTGTGGTATATGGAGATTTAATACCTGGATGTCGGTTTTTAAGCACCGAGCCACAGGCCCCACAATCAGGTGGACCAAACGCGTGAATAATTGTTTTGTTTTTTCAAACGCAGAAGTCAACAGATAGAGTTACATCCCTTTCCATTGGAAACGCGTAAACGAATCGGCTCTTTTGTTGACAGATTTGCTCTTATATTTTATTTTTCTCAAGTTGTTTGATTTAATTATTCCACTATTTAATTTATAACCGCAAAATATGATCGAATTGTCAGAAATCTAATGATAATTGTGACTATTTTCAGGTTTTTCGGTTCGATTTTTATATCGAGGGGAGCAAAAGTGGAAAGCTTTCATTTAAACCATATACCCCCGATGTTTCGAGTGCGCTTATACCCTGGATGTTGCATGGTCTCATATACCTTGGATGTTGGGTGCACCCTTTGTCATGGCTATTTGTCTTAGGCATTCTGACCATCAGGACACAGAATTTATCGGGGTATAGGGACAAATGTTTTTCACTACCAAACGGAACGATAAAACTAGAACCCAAAATCAGGCACTTCATATTTATTTATTTAATAAGACAAGGAGAGGGGGGACAGGATCGCAGTAGCAGTTCGCAATTCGAAGTGTGAATTCAGAAAGCAGTTAGCAGTAGTAGGTATAAAAGGAGAGTATACTATCACTTGTACATGTACGTGTACAACATACGTTCACGATGCGTTCAACAACGTGGAATTCGGTGTTAAATCACACGCTTGTTCACAAACACTGTACATGATCTTGAATCCCCCCATGTACAGTCGTGACTCCTAGATCTCGTTTTTAACGTTCAAATACTCGTGGTGAACGCGCGTTTTTAAAAAAAGGGTGAAATCGTACATCTTCAGTTGTATCTTGTACATAATTTTCGTCGACGTTCCAATCGCAGATCAGACCACCGATCCATCGTCGGCGAACGCGAGCGAAAGCAAAAGATTCTGGCTCATCATCAAAAAACAGTTTTGGGGACTCTAAATCAGCGATTCAGAACCCGCAATTGCGTTGGTACAGATGATTTAGAACTCTCCCTTGTTGTTTCTTGAGGCGGTGGGTTTTTTCCTTCCCATTTATGACATTATTAGTAGAATTCCTCCACTATGAGAAATTCTCAAAAAAAAAAAACACTCAGCTGATCGAGTGATCGGATCGCTCGATTCTCGTAATAAAATTCGATCTGAACGAAGAGTGTCATTGTCGTCGGTGTGTGTTGGAAATTTGCAAACCCAGTCACGTTTTTTGATTGCTATATATTTACAGGGAGAAAAAAAAATATAAATAAATAGTTATTTAGAAAAATAAATATATCAAATCGAATAGATAATAAAAAAAAAATACGTAAATCATGAGCGATTCTCAGACTATTAGAGCGAGGTTTCTTTTAAACATGCTGATGAGAGCATACGCAATCTGCGTGAACGAACAACTATGTCCCATCTTGTTAGAACGATGCGTTGGATGTCGGGATCATCTAGACTTCGATCACGAGGATCATTCGTGTCTGACGATGGAAAGGGAAGATATGGTCGTCATGTATTTCGAACCGGCGTTCGAACACGTTAAATTCGACGATGTGATCACGTTTTGGAAGAGATTAGTCTTCTGTAAGAATCGAGACAGGCCCACAGATTCGGAAGAACTGAAATTGGCGCGTAGAAGTTTGACTTTAGAAGACAAGGGATGCATCAAGAAATTATTGCTGAACGAAGCATACGTCTAAGTTTTTTTTTCGTTGATATAAAAATAAGGGAGAGTAGAAAATAAAAAAAAAAATAAATACACACATAAATTTTTTTATCTAATATTAGAAAAGAAAGAAAAAAACACAAAATGAGAACCAGAAATAAATTGTATCCGACGTTAGTGGACGCCGAGGACGAGAAGCCGAACGGCGTTTTGCCGACGGCGCCGTCGCTAGAAGAAAGAGAAAGAGGAGAGAGGTATCGCATCGATCAAATCAGTAGAATCCAATTGTATCTGACTCGAGAGAGAGATTCTCGTCGTTCCCTCAAGAAGAAGTATTCACGTTTCGTGACATTCGTCAACGCGATCGACACGACACTCATCACGATTTCCATGGGTTTACACGCGGCCGGCATCGGATTGTTGTTGACCGCGGTCGCCGTTCCGATCGTGTTGACCGTAGAAGGAGTGGCCCTCGCCGCCGGATTATTTAGCACGGTCGGAAACTTTTTGAGTTGGAAATTATATCTGAAGGCGAGGAAACACGACAAGATTCGCGTCTTGGCCGACTCCAAGATCGACACGATATCCGAAATGATCTCTATGGCATTGAAAGACGGTAGGATATCGGATGGAGAATACTTTGCGATATTGAGCGAGAAAACGAAATACGATGCCATGAAAGAAGCCGTAAGAATCAAGACTCGTCAGATCATCAAGGAAGAGATGAAGGATTCTCTTGTGGAAAAGGGGAGGAAAGAGGCCAGGGAGGAATTCAGTAAGATGATAGAACTCAAGGGCAGCGATTGAAAAAAAAAAAAAAAATATATATATATAATAAGAACAGAATTTAAAAAAAAAAATAAATATTAAATTTATATATAAAATAAAAAAAACGAACTTAATTTAAATAACTCTTAAAAAAAAATGTATTGCGTAAAGTGTAAGAGAGTTACCGAGACAAGTAATTCTAGAGAAGTGCGAACTAATAACGACAGACGGATGCTTCGTGGAATTTGCGATGTGTGTGGTTCTATAAAGACTAGATTCGTTAAAAAAAAGAACGCGAGCAAAGGTAAAGGCATCGTGAATAAAATGATCAACAATCTACCTTTCGAAATGCATCTGCCCGGTCACAGTTTCACAGGACCCGGAACGAAATTGAACAAGAGACTCAACGCCGATCTGACTCCCAAATCTTGGAGCAAACCCGTGAATAGGGTGGACGTGGCCGCGTACGATCATGATCTGTGCTACGCCGGACATCCCGACACCAAGACTCGCAACGACGTCTGCAACAAAAACATGTTGGGGATATTGAGAGGCATATCGAATCCGACCAGGAGAGAGAAGATGGAACGTTTGCTGGTCGGCAATCTGATCGGTGCGAAACGTCGATTCGGATGGGGCATTCCAAAAAAAAAGTGCATCTGAAAAGAAGAAGAAGAAACGATTATTGATGAGCGAATTGGCCGAGGAGTTACACAAACCCATAGTGTGTAAATTTCGAAAGAGAAGGGTGTTCGTGAAGGGTCTGGATGACATTTGGTCTGCCGACTTGGTCGACATGAGATCGTTTTCGAGGTGGAATGAGGGCGTCAAATATCTATTGACGGTCATCGACGTGTTTTCCAAATACGGTTGGATCAGAGCTTTGAAGAATAAATCGGGACCTTGCGTCGCCGAGGCTCTGAAGAGCGTGTTCGACTCGTCTTCTCGAAAACCGAGTAAATTGTGGGTGGACAAGGAAAAGGAATTCTACAACAAGGACGTTCGTCGATTGATAGACCTCTACTCGATCGAAAACAAAGAGAAAGCCAGCGTGGTGGAACGTTGGAATCGAACGATGAAGGAGAAGATGTACAGATACTTCACGGCGAATTCGACCAAGAAATACATATACGCTCTGAACGGTCTGGTGAAAGATTACAACAACACCTGACACAGATCGATCAAGATGACTCCCACGGAAGCTAGCGATCCTCGAAACGAAAAACGGGTCTATGCGAATCTATATCCCGAGAGATCTAAGATCAGGAAGAAGTCTAGAACGCCGAAGTTTGCGGTCGGCGATCGAGTGAGAATCTACGCTTATAAGAAGCACTTCGAAAAGGGTTATACTCCTCGATGGACCTCGGAAATCTTCGTGATCATCAAAATATTTCACACCGATCCGGTGACTTACAAAATCGAAGCTTTGGATGGAGAAGAGATCATCGGAAAGTTTACGAACAACAATTACAGAAGACAAAGTTTTGATGAAGAACACAAAATTTTTTTTTATTTACTCTCTTTAACATTTTCTTGTTTACACACATATATATATAAGAGAGAAAAAAAATAATAATAAAAAATAATTAAAAACTATTTTTTTAGATAAAGAAAGCAAGTTAATTAATAAACAAAAAAAAAACTAAAAATCTTTTAAAATGACAAATATACTAGATATAGCACAAAGCATAGTGAAAGATGAAAGTATTCAAGAATATGAGGTTCACGAATATGAACCGGTAGCCGGAACGAGTTTGAACAATGCGGGAGAGATAAGAATCAACATCGAAACTCAAGATCTATTCGTACATCCTAGCGAGAGTTACATAGTGGTGCAGGGACGTCTCACCAAGGAAGATGGGAGCGACTACGCCGACGACGACATGGTTACTCTAGCCAATAATGGCATCATGCATCTATTCAGTAACATAAAATACATGCTATCCGGACAAGAGATAGAATCTGTTTTTCATCCCGGTCAGGCCACCACGATGTTCGGACTCTTGATGTATCCTGATGATTTTTCGAAATCCAGAGGACTTAATCAGCTGTGGGTGAAAGACACCGTCGGCCCTGCTAGCGCCGGCGCCGCCACGATATTCGACTACGTCGTCAAGACGTCCAGACCTAAAGGAACGTTTTCGTTCAGGATACCTTTGAAACACATCTTCGGATTTGCGGACGATTACAACAAGATCATGTACGGATTCAAACACAATCTGACGTTGATTCGAAAAGGAAACGACGACGCAATAGTGAAACTCACTGCAACCGATGCGGGTAAGATAACTCTACACAAGATATTGTGGTTCGTTCCGCACGTGGAGCCTTCGATCGATGAAAAAAGGCATCTCTACAAGATCATAGAATCCAAGAGTAAATTACCCGTGGGATTTAGAATGAGACAGTGCGACACGGCTAGCATTCCTCCCTCCACAAATCACTTCGATTGGAGATTGACGGTGAAATCCACTTCCGAGAGACCGCGTTTCATCGTGGTTGCGTTTCAGACCGATAGGGATGGGGCTCAGGAAAAGAATGCGTCGCTGTTCGATCACTGCCATTTGAGAAACATGCAAGTGTTTCTGAACGCCACGAGATATCTGGCAATCGATTACAATGCGTCGTTCAACAAGAACGATTTCTCCAGACTGTACGGTGACGCCGCTGATTTTAGAAAGAAGTATCACGGTCTAGACGAATTGATGAGCAATCCCAACATATCTCCTGGCGAATACAAGTCGATGTATCCCATGTTCGTGTTCGACGTCACAGAGTGAACGACTCAGGAGTAGCGTGTTAGACATTCAGATCAAGATGCAATTCGATAGGAACGTGCCGAGAAAAACCGAAGCCTTCACCCTGGTCCTGTCGGATAGAGAATTACAATTCGAATCGGACGGAAATAAGATGTCGATCATTCGATGAGAGACGAGTGTGTGAAAAAAAATTAATAAACGTTAAAAATGTGGATGTAAGATTAATTAAAAAAAACTAAAATTTTGAAAACAAAATGGATGTTTTTGACACGAAAACAACAAATCATCTGTTCACTTCAGATTACTACGACATTAAAATAAAATACTTGGAAAAATGGATTCAAATTGAATTCGAAGAACGTAACACAAAAAAAGGATAGAATAGTTGTGATTTTAACGAATATCGTTTAAAAGAAAAAGAAGAGTTTGATCTCATAAGATCTAACAAAGAAATTATAAAAAATACAATTTTAAAATGTCGCAAATGTAAGAAACGTCAAATAAAAATCGAATCTCAACAAACTAGATCTGGTGATGAACCAACAACCGTATTCGCAAAGTGTATAAATTGTAATCATAAATGGATAGAAAATTTAAAAAAAAAAAAGTATTGAGATATAGAGAACATCTCTCTATATCTCATTACTTTTTTTTTTTGTTGTTTTTTTTTATTTTTAATAATCACACATTATTTTTTTTTAATTCATTATTTTCCATGCGTTCACTGTTTGTTCAAAGGATCCAGTTAGATTAGTAGACTCACCATGGAAGTGGCGGCTTCGGGATTATTGGTTTTCGTGACGAAATTAATCCTGTCTCCGGCGTTCACTTTGAGAGGCGTGCCGAACATGCTAACATTCGCGTGTTGATTAACAGTCTTTTTGATGCTGTATCTCTTATCGCTCTCCACACCATTCACCATGAGATTGACGACCGCTCTGTTATTCAAATCTGAGGAAGCCAGACTCATTCGAAGGATTTCACCTCCCAACGGCATGGGATATCCAACCTGACCGTGTTTCGATCCGCTACCTCCATTTCCGAAAGACCACTCGGCTTTTCCCTCATCTAAGGTGCCGGCCTCTTCGGCCCACACGGTGATCAATTGTCTAGCATATTTGACTTTCTCCACCACCGAAATCAGGGTGCAGGCATCCGTCATGTTCACGGGATCCGGTAGATTCGTGAGCGCGTGTTCACCCATGTCTAGTTTACCTTCCATGATGTCGCCCTTTCTCCAGACCGAGTTGTCGTCCACGTACATCCTGCTTACCGTGCTGGAATCGAATTCGGGATCGTGATCGAGACCGAATAAATTGTGACCGTTCATGTTGATGCCACCCTCCATGGTTCCACCAGATTCTTTGTTCAGGTAAAGATCGTCCACTTGCGATTCTAGGTATTCTTGTGATTGTATCATGGAAGAATCTATGTAGCCCTTATTGACCGCGGTTGAGTCCGCATTACTTTTGTCGATCTTCGACAGATTCAATATCTTGTGGAATCCCGCATTCAGATCCGATTTCATTTCACATCCATCAGACTTTCTCTGTTCCAGATCTACGTAGTGTTTGGTCGCCACGTCCTTGGGATTCGTGGGAGTGGCCACGTTCGTTATCTTGTTATAATTGGCATTCAATTCCGAGTGCATCGTTTTCGTAATGTATTTTTTCTCAGGTGTTCGCTGAATCTCACGTGAGTGTCGTCTGCGTATCTCTTGGTCGCGGCATCGGTGGGATCTACGGGATTCGCGACGTTCACCAAATGTTTGGATTTCAGATCGAGATCGTCGGTCAGGGTTTTATCCACGTAATTATCCAGCAGGATTCGTTCAAAATCGGCGTTCCCCCTGTCGACGTATTTTTTAGTCGCAGCATCTGCGAGATCTATCGGCTCGGGAAGATTGTAGAGCTTCTTATCGTTCATGTTCAAAGGTTCCTCTCGAGGTTCGTATCTCCGAACGTAACGTTCATCCAAGTTGGCAACGTTGTAACCATCGTCGACTTCGAACGTCTTCCTCTTCTTTCTCGGGTTGACTTTTTCGTCGTCACTTCTACCAAATTTATCGACTGGCATGTTGTTGTGGGATTTTTTTTTTGTTGTTTAGAAAAAATGTGTTCAAAACACAGTTTATTAAAAATGAACTATGTTATTTTATTTTTCGTTTTTTATTCGATTAAAATTTTTTTAAAATAATTTTTTATCTTTATATATACTATAAAAAAAACTCTCTCTCTAATGTAAGTCATTGAGAATGTCTTGAAATTCATCTCCTTCAGACCATCTCTTGAGAACGTAGAGACACAGGTGACCGCAAAACACTTGATCTGGTGATTGCACTTGATCCGTGTTGTAAAGAACCATCGATTTGTTGAAATAGTTCTTTATTTCTTTCGGCGGCAAGATTCCGTAGCTGTCGAAATAATAATTCTTCTTCTTCCCGTTCTTGAACCACGCCACCCAGTGAGTGCCTTCACCCGATGAATCGTCTAGATTTAAAATTCCCCATTCCGATTGCCGAGGTCTTCTCTTCGGCAAGGCATCTCTGGAAAACACACCTAGAAAATCTTTGATTTTCAAATCTTTTGCCGCATTCAACATTTCGATGTTGGATAGGGGTTCGTTGGGTAAGACGAAACCTTCTACAGATATCTTTATTTTCTTATTCATAGATGCGTATATATATATTTTTTTTTTATTTATTTTATTATAATTTACTAAAAGTGACGTTATTTTTTTTTCTATTTTTTTCTTTTTCTTTTTAAACTAACTTTCTCGATGTCACTATCCATTTCTATAATTTTGCATTCATCTAATTCTTCTTGATTTTCTGGAATCCTATCATCCACAATTGTATCTGGAATCTTATCATCTGCAAGCGCATCTAGAATCCAATCATCTCCATTCATATCGTCTAAAATTAGATCTAAAGTCCAATGTCCGAGTGCCAAAGTGCTTATTTTACATCTAACACGAATCTCTTGTCGTCGTCGGCCGTCAGTGAAATCTTGTTGACTATTTCGGTATACAAGTCGTGATTTTCTCTTCGAATCGATTTCATAGTCTTATACACCGGACCACTTCCTAACCGACAATCTTTATACTCTTGGAAAGAGATGTTTTTCTTCACCACGCACACTTTAACTCCTTTGCACTTCTTGATCTCTTCAGCATCTTCTAGACGATAAGCATAGAGTTTGGGTCTCAAGCCCATGAATTCGACGACCTGTTTACCGCCGCTCTCGTCCTTAAATTTACCCAACACCTTCTTGTTGTCATTCGATTGAATGTTGGACGGGTGATCGACGGGATAATTGCTCGTGTCGAACCACTTGGCCACGTCCGGAGATATATCTCGGTAGACGTCTTTCATCTCTATCTCGTAAGCTAAACTGTCCATGTCGGTGAACAGTAGTTTGGCTTTGTCACCAAATTTTCGTTTGACATAATCGTAGTGAAACTCGTACATCAATCGCTTGCTGATATCTAAGATGATCGGTCCGAGATAATATGGTTTGTCGAACTTCAGATGCGTCTTTTGCATGTGAACAGCCACTAGATTTTTGCCGAATATGGTTCGGTGTTTGTAATTGGGTTTCACCACTAATTTTTTTGCTTTTTTCTCAGACATGACGAGTCGAACGTTGGTTCTCTTCCTGATGTTTTCCATCGATTTGCCGTACACGCAGTTGTTCATGAGTTTGAAGAAATCTTTTTCGAAATCGTTCTCGGCTCGGGTTCTGAGATTCGTGTTGAGATCGATGTATTTTTTCATCCAAGGCTTTTCATCGAATCGAATGATGTGATGTATGTCGACTAATTTCATCCCATCATCGACGTACTGTTTCAAATTCTCACTGTAGACGACGTAGTTACGTTTGTTAAATAAATTGGGAATGAGTTTTTCCTTGTCTCCATCGTTCGGTTCCATTCGTTTGGGAGCCAGCGGATAATCATTGTGTGGATCGTGTAATTCTTCCGGATAGTTCAAATCGACTTCTAAAATGCAAGGATAGTCTCTCCATTTCTTCACCCAATCGAAATTTCCAATCGGTAAAGGATGACTCATAGCCCAACCGTACAGATTATTGGCGTCCCAATACTGTATGTATTTAGTCGACCATTTTGAATCGAAACCTTCTTTCATGTAGGGATTGTTAGCCTCAGAATGTCTGTGAGAGATCATCGAGACGCCACCTCTTGCAGCCCTTTCGAACATGAGCAACATGTCCACGTCAGATAATAATTCCAATTGGACTTCGGTGGTTTTCAATAGAGCATCCCATGCCAGACCGGGTGCGGTGAAATACCAAGCAGGATCCAGATCGTAATTTCGACGAGAGACGTCTCGAAAATTTTCGAACACGTCTGCCAAGAGCAGAACGTCGGTCTTCAGATAGAGATCGTGATAATCTCTCATGGTTTTCATATCGAATGATTTCCACACGTTTTTGGCGTGTTTGTAATTCTCGTCGGAAATGTCGGATTCGTATAATTTCGAATAAAAATCATCTTTCGAAGGTAGTGCGGTGTCTTCGAATCTCTTTAGATCGTTCATGTAATCATAAGGATAGACTCCTTTCCTCAACATGACGTCTACTCGTTCTCCAAAATGTTCGCTCGTGATTTTAAATTTATCCTTGCTCATGTTATCAACTAATTTTTCCAGAGCTGTCGACATGAATTTAAAAGTGTCGATGAAACGTATGCATCTACGAATGGATTTTGTTTTTTCTTTCAACGTATTTCCGTCGATTACTCTTTTCTTCTCAATGAGCTTCCATTTCGTGAAGGAAATGTATCTTTCTTCGCTGTTCGCGATGCAATTTAATTCTTCGTGTGAGGTGCCAAGATTTTTCATGAACAGATGACTGTCATAACCCGAGAAATTGTGAAACATCACCGGATAGAAAACGGCATCTCAATATTTTAAATTACACTTGCTGTGAACCGGACCGTGATACAGACCCGTGTAATGATCGTGGTCTCTGACCTTCTTATTTTCCGCTGAATTCTCGTCGAACGATTGTCTGCATATGTGACATTCGGTGGCTCTGTTATTTTCGTCCTGCTGCTTTCGCATGATGATCATTTTTGCCGGAGTTTTGAATTTGTCGTATAACATTTGAATTTTCGATTCTAACTCTTCCACGAACCTTTGTGCCACGTCGTCATCTTCGCGCTGTTTCGTGTAGGTGAAGGGACCCATGTCGTGTTGCGAGTCAAAAGCGCATTTCACGTAAATGCAATAGCCTGAAGGTATGTGTTTTTGATATCTTTCGACATAACTTTGAAGAGCGTTGGGTTGACAGGAACTCATTTTAGTGGTGAAACATTCGAAATCGGCGTACACGACGAATGGTACTTTTAACCTTCTATTGTGATTTTCAAACTTCATGATGGTGTTGGGTTTGGGCATTTCGATGGTGACACCTTGATTTTCGTTGCAGTATTCCTGATGTTTCGCTAATGATTTTTCGGTCTTAAATATGTTCAAGCAATTGTAACATAAAGATATCTTTCTGTTATGATTATTATTTTGTTTCGACAGTAATCGGGTCGGATGTTTAACCCAACAATAATGACGATTGTCACCATTCGAAATCAATAATAAAATAATCGTCTTTTCTCTTCCATGATACGAAGTCTGTCTGAGAGGATAGATCTTTTGATTTTCGTTGTCGTATCCCAAGACATTCACCGCTATGGTGGGATTTTGAACCTCGAAACGTTCGATGTGTTTTAACTCTGTTGGAAAAGTCACTCCGGTCCAATCGAGATTTTTAGAAGTTTCATCGTAACGAGAAACTCTATCAGTGTGTATTTCGACAGGGTATAAAGCGGAGGTGACTGCCCATTTAAAACACTGATCATCTTTATTTCTCACGTTGACCACGGCATGTTTCTTAGTCAAGAAATACGGTAATTCCAAGTAGGAAGATCCTTTCAACGGTTCGTTTTTAGTCATGTGAATTTCGAGTTTCAACACCTCACCGAACGTCCAATTACTACCTTCATTTTGACAATTTGCGAGAGACGTCAACATCTTGTCTTTCACCTTTTTGAAAACGTCCGATAGATCTGAACCTCGAAATACGGGTTCGACGTTAGATCTGAAATATGCATTTTTCACGATGCTCTCGCCGGACTTCACGTCGATTTTATTCATTATGCAATGGAGTATCATCTTAATTTTTAATCCCAAGTTCATGTATTCGTGAAACAAATCCAATACTTCTTTTTTCACCCGTTCCATGAACAATTTCGGATCGACTTTCTTCAACGAGGGAATCACGTCAAAAGTTTTAAAAATGCCTTTGATCGCACTCTCCCGTTCTACGGGTTTCGATTGGAATAGTTCCACAATGAGTCGTGTTACATATTCTTCTCCTTTCTCTTCGTCGATTGCTCATTGAATTTTGCTCGATGTATCTCGTTTGTCTTGAATCTGAAGTGCATCACTCGTTTTCGTTTTAGTTTTTCTTTTCTTTTCTTTGGAAACTTGATGTTTTTCAACGGCTTTTCGTTTAGTCGTCTTCTTATTTTTCACAACCAGTGCATCTTTTGACGTCGTTGCTATCGACATTTTGTTTGCCTTTCTAGCGTTTCGCAAATATTCTTGTATGACTTCAATTTTTTTTGATTTAGTTCTATGCTTTCTGAAATCTGAAATTTGTAATAGATTACAAATCTCGTTTAACTGAGATATGGTTTTCTCATTTAAATTTACCATTGTTTTATCTGTTTGCTTCATTTGTAAGAATTTTTTTTTTTTGAATTTTGTATTAAATAATTTGTTAAAAAAGTTTTGCTTTTTTACTCTTTATATATAATAGAAAAAAAAAAAAAAAAGTGAAATTTTAAAATTCAATTTTTTTAATACAAAATTTAAAATAAACATTATTTGTAAGAATTCATAAAAAAACAAATAATCGATCATGACAACAACACCTAAAAGATGCGAATTGAAATTGAAACGAGACGAAAGGTATGAGAAATCCAGTTTTAATATCTATACATTACAACCACACGATCCCATTGAATTGAATGAGGTCGAGATGGTGGACTTAGAGCGCTACTACCACAAATATCGAATGTGTTTGAAAGTGGATGAAGCGGCGCTCGATTTGTTTTATGAGTACCAAAGTGAACTGTTGATTAATATCATCGTCGCCAAAGACAGAGAATTCGACAGGGGTGATTTATTGTTGTCCTATGGAGGTTACATATATCCAATAATCTCACCCGAACTCGTGAAGAAATCGGGTGGTGAGAGCGCATTCGCCTATGAAAAAAAACTCAAAAGAGTAAAGATGAACATTCACACCATTTTCGTATGTGGAAAAATGACGAATGTCAACTTGCTAATAATGGACTTGGAAATATAAACAATAGAGAGATTGAAATTAAAAAATTTAACTTTTTATATATATATAAAGAGAAAAAAAACTTTTACTAAAAAAAATTTTTACATTAAAGAAAATTAAAAATTAAAAAAACAACTTTTTTTATATATATGTAAAGAGCAAAAAAAATAACAAACTTTTTAACAAATTATTATTTAAATACAAAATTTAAAATATACATTATTGCAAGAATTCGTAAAAACAAAAAACAAATAATCAATCATGAAGACAACAACACCTAAAAGATGCGAATTGAAATTGAAACGAGTCGAAACGTATAAGAAATTCGGTCATAAAATCTATAGATTACAACGACACGATCCCATCGAATTGAACGATGTTGAGATGAAGGGCTTAGAGCACAAATACGAGAAATATAAGATGTCTCTGAAATTGGACGAAGCCGCGCTCGATTTGATTTATGAGTACCAAAGCGATCTGCAGAACATCATCATCGCTGACGATAGAGAATTCGACAAGGACGATTTGTCGTTGCCCTATGGAAATTACATATTTCCAAACATCTCATTCGAACTCGTGAAGAAATTAGGTGGTGAGAGCGAGTTGACCGATGTAAAAAAACTCAAAAGAGTAAAGATAAACATTCAACACGTTTTTGAAAAAGGAGAAGACACGAGCATCAACATGCTAATAACGGACTTGGAAATATAAACAATAGAGTGATTGATTTTTAGCAAAGAAAAACTGAAAAAAAAAAAAAGTAATGAGATCATCTTTAGATCCCATTTACTTTTTTTTTTTTTTTTTTGTTTTCCTTCTTCTTCACTATCATCATGATATATTATAATAACGTTTCCTTTTCTCTCAAATTTCAGCGTCGATTCTTCTTCTTTTTCTTTTTTTCTTTTTCTTTGTGATGTGATACATTTATGGTAACATTTTTGTTTATCCGAATCATAATTATGAACGAATGTTGTGCACCTCTTGGTAACACTCGCATCATTACCATTCACTTCAGAAGGTAGTGGTGACCGTGGAAAGCATCGTCTCATTCTCAACCATATATCCCGTGCTTTATCTATCTCTTTCCTTAGATATCCATCATTAGCATCTAACCATTTCTTTATTTCTTCGCTCTCTGGCTCGCGATGTTCGTCATTATCGTCAAATTCATCCAGGTGATAAATTTGTTTCTCCACCTTTTCACCCATTTTAAATATATTATTTTATACTTTCTATGATTTTATATATTTTATATAATTTTATATTTATAATAACATATTCAAAATCGGTATGTTCTTAAATGGCGAATTCTCACCGAGCAACAAACCCTTGCCGAATCGCTTGACGTTCCATCCACTCTTCACATAGAGACTGTTTCCTCTCAGAGAGTTGCCACCTCTAACGGGTTCTAGATACAATCCTTTACCGCTGTCGTCCACGTGGACGCGACACACGGCTCCTCCCTTCTTCAAAAACAGTCCTCTGCCACCCATTAATTTCTCAACTCCCGAACTAGCGAGCCCCTTGAGAGCTCCAATGCCGAGAGTCTTTCTGAGAAAGGGTAGCGCCTTTGCGGCGAAGGGTAATGCTTTTGCGGCGATTCCTGCCAATAGTGGTAGGAAACCGCCTTTCATTCTCAAATTGTATCTCAATTGAGCGGGATTCAATCTCACCGCCAACCCTCTTCCATCGCGAATCGCTTTCTCCATCCTTTTGATTTGACTTCTGGTCCAGGCGATCGAATCCTGTCCGCCTCTCGTCAGATCTTCGTGAGTGAATTTGAATCTCACTGCCTCGCCTCGAGTTGTTAACGCTCTCTTAAGTTTCTTCCTCTGTCCTGCAGATATGTTCACGTTTTTAACCACGTATTGTGTCATAATTCTGTTTGTTTTTTAAATATATTTACTTCAATTGTTTCTTGTTTAATAATTATATTAAAATAATTTTGTAAAAATTAATATTACCATTTATTTTATTTTTGTTATCTATATATATAACATTTTTTTTTTTTTTTTTGCTTTTATATTTCTCTTATGTGAAATTGTATCATCACTCTCTCTCCGCGAAGATCTAACAGTTCACCATTTTGATCCGTCAATGTGGTTTTGAGACTATACAACGTGTCTAAAATCACTGGTAGATAAACTAAATTTCGAGGTCGCTCCACGATCTTATAACCCGGCGACACGTTTGGAAAGAAGGAATAGATCGTTGGCTGAGCGCTACCATTCACGTAGCTTCCAGCAATCACGTCCACGTTCACCAGAATGCTATTGACAGCGAGAATGTCGACCGTATTTTCAGATGCTGCGTGGCCTCGATACATCTTTTGATCGAATCCCAGCATCTTGCCTATAGAATCGTCCGTGTTGAAATCCACACGAAAATTATCTTCCAAATCCAACATCATCTGTAAGGTATTAGGATTGGGAGCGAGTCTGATCTTGTTGCCTCCCTTTCCATCCGTCTTCATTCGCGTCTGAATGTAATGGTTCAAATCGTCTATGTCGTAACTCCCTTTGGGAATTCGAATCTCCAACCAATCCACTCCGTCGGAATACTTGAATGAGTTATTCTTTTCGGTGACGTTGGGAAAGGAATAATAAGTCTCCAGTTTCACCAACGCCATCTCGTAACTTTTCTCTCTATTCAATTCGATGGAAGGTTCGAATTTCGTAGCGAATCGAGTCGAATCGCCACTCACCACGATTTGAATGGATTGTTTCGCAGCCGTATTCTCAGCTATCCATTCTAACAATTTTCCATGTTCGAACATTATATTTTAATTTTATTTTTTTTATTCAAAACTAATTATTTGAAGATTTATTATTTTTCTAATTTTTATTTTCACGCTCTATCTTATTATTATCACCATCGGGAACATAAAACTTGTCGAATCCGCACCGATATTTTCCGCGATTAAATTCGCTCGTCAAATCGATCACGACGAAATTGTAAAGACCACCATCCCAAACCCTCTTGCAGAATCTCCTGAATTCGGCAGCGCTCATGTCGTTTGCGACGTGATCGCCGTAGATGTGATTGAGATTCTTGAGATCTTGGCGAAAGAGACATAGAAAATTAGCGTTCTCCCTTATCGTCTGTCTGGGCAATCGAAAATAATTCTGCGACAGGTAGAAACAGGCCACGTTGCTGTGTCGACCCCTAACGTAATACGATTCGCATCGGTTCTGTCTCTCCAAAAGCAGATCGTCGAAAATCATGAGATTCTTATCTTCCGATTTCAGTTCTCTAGGATCCGGAATGTCGCTAGCGTTCTCATAAAATCGACACTCGACGTTCGAAGATGCATTTCTCTTCATCAGCTCCGTCGCCGCGCCGTCCAAAATGGTCGAGAGCGGAGCTCCACACTTGTCGAATTCCTCCCTACTGTCAAAGATTCTGGCTATGACGTCCTTGGGCAATCTGCGATCCATGCACTCTCGAAGCAATCTGTATTCGGGTTGAAACAAGCTCTTGCCAAACATGAACAATCTGTCGTAATCCAACCAGTCGGGTCGGGACAACAGATTCATCAACAGATTGGTCTTTCCACAATTCGATTTTCCCACTATCAAGCCTCTTATGTCTTGGGAAAGTACTCGTTATTCGACCTCTTGGTCGCGGCGTCGTTCCAAGACATATCTTTAATGTTCATCTTTGTTTTTATTTTTTTTTTTTGTCTGTTATTTTAGATTCTTTTCAAACACAATTTTTTTTATGTTTTTCAAACTCTGTTTTTTAATGTTATTATTATTATTATTTATTTATATCGCACCGTCGCGAGTTCTCTTCAATCCGGATCCACTCGTCATTTTGACTAAATCTTGTATGGGCACCACGCCATCCTTTAAATCTTTCCAATCTTTTAGCGTTCGCTCTAACGCAGCTCGCTTCGCCGGCGGACTGATCAACTTGCCGATCAATGCGTCGGCTGCCCTCTTGCCAGCCACAGAAGCTATCCTACCACTGGCTTCGGAAGCGGCTTTCTTACCAGCATCCAAAGCCGTCTTCTTACCGACCTCAAACGCGGTCGATGCGAGTTTTCTACCCGCATTGCTCGTGAACGCTCGCATTATAGAATCGACGATGCCAGAACCGCCTTGAACGTAAATCCTGACGTATCCCCTGTTCTTTATCACCAACATATTTTATTTTTATGATATATTTATTGTTTTTTTTCACTGGTAAATCGTTTTGTCGTTTTTAAATACTTTTATTATTCTAGTGTAAGAATTTACTGTTTTATTTTTGTTTGTTTGTTTGTTTGTTTCTCTCTCTCTACTTATTATTATATACACATCAATCCTTCAATTTGTTCATCAGCCTTTTATACTGGTTTTTATTCAAAACCTTCTGTCTCAACAATTCGTCAGATACGGCAACTATCTGATTATCTAATCCTGTGTTACCAGCCCGTCTGCTCCCCATCAACAAACTCAGTTTCTGAGACAGAGCGGTTTTCACCCCTTTGCCGGTCACCGATTCGAGGAACTTCTTGTTCATCTCCCATATGGGCTTCACTATTTTCGTCCACTTGTAACCTCTGTCGGCTTTGGGTCTCGTCTCTCTGGCATCGTTATTTCTCTTCATGGCGTGGGTCTGGACTAGAATGTCGCCGTAATTGTCGAAATCCTGTTCCGTGAAATCTCCGGGCTTGTCGTAAAGGAGCAATCTCCGCAGACCATCGGTTACTTTATATTTATTCGAACCCACGATCAATTCGTCATCGTACATTTCCACCAACGTATCACCTACAAAAGTTCTACCCTCAGAATCCTTATAAATTCCATACGACTGATCTCTCTTACCGCCATCATCATCGGACGACGCGACGCTACTAGTGGTGATAGTCGAAGCCGTATCATCAGACTCGCTCATATCTGTTTGAATTCCCGTGGGAACGTAATCCGGTGTAGATTGAACGGAATACCGATTTCCAAAACTAGGAGGCAACGAACCCATTCTCAAAGAACTCTCCTTTATGGGTCTCAATTCTTCGACTATCTCCTTCCTGCTTCGCTCTTGACCCTCCGTCACGGGTTTAAATATTTTTGTGGCTTCGCGTCTGAGTTCCATCTCACCGAGACGTCTGCTCCTATCAGCAGCCTGAATCATCTTCTTAGTATTTAAATACTCGTCTATAATTCGATCTCGACGTCTAGGATCCATCCTCCAAATCATCTTTCGTTTTAATTGTTTTTACTTATTTTTCAAAATTAAATGTTTAATTATATTTTTATGTTTTTGTGTTTTAAGTAATAATAAGAGAAAAACCTCTTTCCGTCTTAATATAATACATAATAATCTGAAAATATTCACATCTCAAACTGACTTTGTTAATTGATGTTTAAAAAAAAATACGTTTAAACAGTACATGACAAACAGGTTTCTGATTTAACGCATTTTTTGACAGTAGTGTTTACATTTTGTCAAAAGATCTTCATTCATTCACACATCAATTCATCGAGTGTCGAATTAAGAGAGAATCCTTTTTTTGATGACTGTTAAACAGTTTCAACACGCAATGGAAAACTGATTTTAACAAATCTCTCTCCGATTGCTATCATGAATATATTAAAAATTTTACCACTCAAAACCTAATTGAGCGGAAAATGCGTTTTAAACATTCCGATAAGTGTTTTTTTACTTTTTTCAACGAACGCTTAACAGTCAATCTCTCAATCAAGGCAAAACACAAATTATCTATTACAGATCAACTCCCTTCGAAAAAAAAAACAACCCAAAATCAATTTTTATCCGTCCCATCAACAGAAAACATCAATGTCTATAATACAGACTATATATTCACAATCGACTCTTTTTGAACAAAAAAAACCTCATTCACTCATTACGATAACGTGTGTTAGTTGTTTACTTCAGGAAGACGTGACTGGGTTTGCAAATTTCCAATACACACCAACGACAACGACACTCTTCGTTCAGATCGAGTTTTATTACGAGAATCGAGCGATCTGATCGCTCGATCAGCTGAGTGTTTTTTTTTTTAGAATTTCTCATAGTGGAGGAATTCTCAAAAAACCTCCAAAACTCAAGTTTTATCCGTCCCATCAACAGAAAACATCAATGTCTATAATACAGACTATATTCACAATCGACTCTTTTTGAACAAAAAAACCTCATTCACTCATTACGATAACATGTGTTAGTTTTTTTACTTCAGGAAGACGTGACTGGGTTTGCAAATTTCCAACACACACCGACGACAACGACACTCTTCGTTCAGATCTAGTTTTATTACGAGAATCGAGCGATCCGATTGCTCGATCAGCTGAGTGTTTTTTTTGAGAATTTCTCATAGTGGAGGAATTCTCAAAAAAACCCCAAAACTCAATTTTTATCCGTCCCATCAACAGAAAACATCAATGTCTATAATACAGACTATATTCACAATCGACTCTCTTTGAACAAAAAAACCTCACCACCGCCTCAAAAAACAACAAGGGAGAGTTCTAAATCATCTGTACCAACGCAATTGCGGGTTCTGAATCGCTGATTTAGAGTCCCCAAAACTGTTTTTTGATGATGAGCCAGAATCTTTTGCTTTCGCTCGCGTTCGCCGACGATGGATCGGTGGTCTGATCTGCGATTCGAACGTCGACGAAAATTACGTACAAGATACAACTGAAGATGTACGATTTCACCCTTTTTTTAAAAACGCGCGTTCACCACGAGTATCTGAACGTTAAAAACGCGATCTAGGAGTCACGACTGTACATGGGGGATTCAAGATCATGTACAGTGTTTGTGAACAAGCGTGTGATTTAACACCGAATTCCACGTTGGTGAACGCATCGTGAACGTACGTTGTACACGTACATGTACAAGTGATAGTATACTCTCCTTTTATACCTACTAGCAGTTAGCAATTCAAATTGTCAAGTCACGGATATTAGATGTTGTCAAGTCGCGGATATTAGATGTGTCTTGACGATTCGCCCAGAGGACGTTTCGTACCTAGACATTTCGTACCAACAATACTTTTTGTAAACCTGAGAAGGACTGTGAGACAGGGATTTGCCTCCCCCGCTTGTTCTTTCGGTACTCAGAAAAGAATCAGTAAGCAGTTAGCAATTCAGAATGTCAAGTCAGAAAGCAGCTAGCAATTCGAAATGTGAACTCAGAAAGCAGTTAGCAGTTAGCAATTCGAAGTGTATACTGGAATGGAACATTGCTTGGTCTGATCATTTCTGTAGGCGTTATGTTGAAATTACACGTAATTATAGCCTTTTGAATAATATGTTATATCTTTGACCTCTTGTGTTACAGCCATTACCCATCATATCGAGGTGAAATGTGGCGGGGTGGTAAACCAACGGAGAGGGAAAGATACACAAGAGTAAATAGTTTTGCCCAAATGCGCTAAGAGAAAAATGTGTAATTCCCCTTTCTCATTCAGCCACTTTCTGTAGTTTTCAAGTGTCAGTGACCACTTTATAGTTTCATGGAATAGGTACCTTCATTGTGACAAAACTCTGACCCAGCACGCTAAACCTCATGCTGGAATGGGCATGGGCGTTCACCGTTGGGCCTTAGCGAGTCAGTATACACACTTGCTCAGACCCACAGTATCAAAGAGTGGGGGTGTAAGGCTATGCCGATTTTTTAAAGCAAATACTAGGACCAACAGTGGACCCGCACAGGCCAACCCTTACAACTCATGCCCAAGCCAGCAATTGGTGCCCCCTTATATATTTACTGTTTTGAGATGTGTAGGCCTACGCCCATATAGTAAGTGGTTCATAGTCTCCAGAAATATGTAAGCTGTTACCACAGGCTGTTATGCGTAATATAAACATGGTATTCCAAAGCGTACGATCTCCTTCAGCCAATGCGCCACATCGGCAAAAGTACTGGTAATTGGTCGTGCGTTTTGGTTGGGTGCCCAACAGCCACTGTCTCGTTGAGACTGTCAATTTATCAGTGCTTAATGAAAACCTGGGCATCGATGGTGCAAGACTGCGGGTGTTTTTTTTCTCGGACTGAACGTATGATGCAGTGTCCACGTTTTTTAGATCACGGCCCAGACTGAAAGTCACCTTTTAGAAGTGACTGTCAACCCACAAAAAATAATTGAAGGAGGTGGGGGTCAGATAAGCTGGAGACACTGCAAATCGGCATGTAGTGCACCTCGGCTCACAGCATCATCGTGCCTTCACGCGGGTAATTGGGTGAAGTGCCTTGCCCAAGGATCGAACGCTGAAGTCCGAATCGTTCAATCAAGGTTTGGGCGGGCGAGTGGTCAGTCATGAGAAACTTTTGAATTTCAGACCCCAAAAGACGCAGTTTCTTCGAACCTAGAAGCTGCACCTGCAT
This sequence comes from Pictodentalium vernedei, assembly GCA_031216915.1. Lineage (NCBI taxonomy): Eukaryota > Metazoa > Mollusca > Scaphopoda > Dentaliida > Dentaliidae > Pictodentalium > Pictodentalium vernedei. Next base: position 159,471,702 of record CM062295.1, read on the forward strand.
ACCGGGAACGCCATGATATACGTACATGATAAGCAAAAACTTTATGTGGCAAAACCACCAAATTAATTGATTATTTCGATAAACCAAAAGAATAACTCTCGATCATTTCAAGGAAAACTATATTTTGTGAGTCCGAGTGGTCTCTCATAAAACTACAACCGAGTTACGGAACCGGCCACGTTATTTAAGCATATTCAAATTGAAATAAATATAAAAAATTAACGGGATGACACCCGTATGGATTCATACGTTTTTTTCACTACATTGAGACTTACGTGGAAGATGGGACAGATATCGAACACAATTCTCGGGGACCGAATGAATCCGGTGAATAGGTAAATTTTGTAGATTTGTTTCATTTCCCTTGGTGTAAGCTGCTAAAGTGGTGCTTTAGGATCATTCATGGGAATTTTATATATAAGTTGGATTTTAGTATTCGATTACCGAAGGAATATTTTTTTGGAGGCGGGGAGGGGGGGGGGGGGGGGTGGGGGAGGGAGCGAAAGTGCAGTTGGACAAATTTTAAAATTTCACCATATATATTTCCCTAATTCCACACTTTTCCAGGCAAAATAAGGCAGAAGTTAGGTCGGTAATAATACAAAGTGCCTTGATGTGCTGGTTTGACTGTTCTAATACAGAATAGTGGGGCACAATAACGTGTGCTGAGACGTACCGCACGCCGAGGCGCACATGTGTTCAACCAATCTAACCCCGGCTGTGCAGTATAGTGTGTAGTACTGCTATGTGGTGCATAGTGTGGTCCGGGTTATGACGTTGGAGAGCTGGCGGGTGCTCGTCGCTGCTCGGTGGTTCTCTCCGGGTACTCCGATTTCCTCCACCAATGAAAAAAAATTGTCACCGGCATAACCCTGGCTGTTGAAAGCGTCGTTAAACACGAATAAATAAGTAAATTATAGTTACTGACATTCTTTTTTTCCCAATCTCATGTCGTTGAGTGGAAAGTCCGCCATGACATTTTTAAAATTTTAGTTCCATACGAATTGGACACCCGGTTTACCATTGGCCTATAGTAGGTTTCTGACGGGCCATCATTGTGGGTATGGGCCTATGACGAAGGGATGGGGGTCAACCCAATACTATTTTCAATAGTCATTAACATCGAAATGTTAAACAACGTAGGCATATAGGTTTTTGCTTCCCATGGTGTTACGTGAGCGATATGGTGCCCCAAGCCACGTTTTGGGTCATTTCCTGGGAAAATGGGACAGAAGCACCAGAACACAATGATTGAGCAAAAACAAAGTGTGTTTGTGGGTGTGTATGTGTGTGTGTTGTTGTTGTTGTGGGGGGGGGGGGGCTTCCAGATGTAAGGATATTGCATCTATTTGGGTTTTAAAATCAAAATGTTTTATCACCGGTTCAGACCATGGCCTCTTTCTCACAATATTCCATTTTCTGGCAGATGTAAGCTACAAATCTGCCCCCTCCAAACCCAGCAGAAACGTTCTACCAAGGCGTTCCAAGTGTGGAAGTATAATTTCCAGAGATAAAAAAGTCCTTCATAAACAGCCAACAGAGCGACTTACCCCCGTGGGGATCCCGGGAAGTGAAGTAGTGCTTGTTCACTGTGCTAAACATGCCCTGCTTTGCTGGTAGAATAGAACCCAGTAACCAATGCCTTGGGTAAAAGTCCTCTACAATGGGCAACATGGTTATAAATGATTTGCTAAACTTGAGTTTATATCTATGTTGCGGTCATGATTAGCCGTTTTTGTGTAGGCATATATGACCTTTACTGATTGGCTAATCTTGAGTTTATATTTGTTTATATCTTTTTGTGTAGAAATATATGACCTTGAACACCAATAAACAAATAAATAGATAACAGTGTGACCTAAAAAATTGTGCCCTCTCCACACACACACACTTTTTGGGAGCTTCTGCCACCCGTATCTCACACTACATATATATATTAATAACGCTTAACCCATCTATAGTTTGTACCACTTGACTATTAGGTTACGGCCGCACGTCCTTTTGAACTTACATTAATAAATACACTTCACACATACACCTAAAAACGTAATCGACAGCCAAGCTGATATAAACTGACAAATAATTTTGATAAATATACTGCGATGAATCACCCAGTGTCTGCTGTTTTTGCTCTTATTGCGTATCATGAATGTCACTAGTCTACGCTTCCACAGATCCTCTCAGGTTCACAAAAAGAAAAGACGATAATTTCCTGACTGTTGGATAAAGAGTTACAAGTGAGGAGGCTCTTTACTCTACACAACCCTTCCCCCTAAAAACCGATTTTATTCCATCTCTGCCCGAAATTCTGAATATTTGAATAACACAGTTCAATAAAACCATACAAACTTTTATACCACTAGAAATGGCTTGGTGAGCCGTTTCTGATAATATCCATGTTTGTGTAGTTTTATTGGGCAGTGAACAGTTACTTTGGACCTCGGGTCGGGGTGGGAGTTATTTCTAACCACTTTTGTTTGCTTTGCTGGGTAAAGGGTTAAAAGTAAGGAGGCTGACTACTCCGCAAAACCTATGGAATTAACGATATCATTCCATTTCACCTTTGGTCGTTTGGTACCTAGTGATTTGGACGTTCCGTGTGTCGTGTTCTCAACGTTTCGCTCTCCCCGCCCCAAGATAATGATGCGAAACGTCCACTTGCGTACACAAAACAACAGTGACGTTGGACTGGGAGCGACCATGACTTCGGGTAAAAAAACGCCAAATGTGGGTGCGAAATGTCTTGACACGAAACTCCCTGTGCACATAACGTCTAAAAATCCTAAACAACCATGACTTCACATTCCGAATTGCGAACTTCAAACAAACTTCTTTGCGACTTTACATTTCGAACTGCCAACTGCTTGCTGACTTCATATTTCAAACTGCTAATTGCTAACTCTAAACGCCTTGATGACGTCACAGCTCTATTGCTAACTACTTGCTGACTCCACATTTTGAATTGCAAACTGTTAGCTGCCTTCACATTCTGAATTGCTTACTGCTCACTGACTTTTTTCTGAGTATCGACAGAAGTGAGTGAGGTTGGCAAGTCACACCATCCAACAGTGCCTCTCAGGTTCACAAAAAGCGACAACTCAGCGGGTTCTAGTTCCCATCCAACTACTTTTGAAATTTTACGAAAAAAAACCCAAATGTTTCGAACCCCACCGGACACTATACCTGACCTATTTCTACAACTTATGAATGTTTAAACGACATATTTCAATAAAACCATACAAACCTGGATAGCATTAAAAATGGCTTGGCGAGCAAATTCTGGCAATATCCATGTTTGTGCATTTTCATTGGGGTAGTAAACAGTTACTGCCGAGTGCAGACTTCGGGGGTTTATTTGGAGCCATTTATAGCAGATTTTCTACACTTTCCCGAGTGAAGAATTAGACATAAGAAGGTTCACTTCAAATTTGTGTTTTCAAGAGAAGTTCCAAACTCATCTCAACCAAAATTAAATAAAATTCGTTTTCCACACATATGTAAATTATAACCTGGGGTGTTAAAAAACCACTGAATAAATTCAATGTTAAAAAAAAAAAATGTTAAAAAAGCCGGTGGCCCGGACAATATTCTTAACCTCATTCTTCGGCAGTGTTCTTAAGGAATCGGCTCCTGCTATTCATCATATCTTCAGGAGGGGGGTCTTTCCACCCACACCCTGCCCTTGGACTGGACGAATGCCAACATTTCACCAAAATTTACGAAAGGAAATCCCCATGAGGCAAGCGATTATTGACCGGTAAAACATTACAACATACCATTTGACGCCATATCTTTGATCATTTGGGAAAGTACAACATCCTCATTTCACTACAACACAGTTACAAAAACGGCAACTCTTGCGAAAGCTAAATAATCATCACCATCTTTGATGTGAAAATGAATGACAACAACAACAACAACAACAACAACAACAACAACAACAACAACAAATAGACATAATAATGGCAATTTTGTACTTTATTAAAGCTTTCGACAAGGCTCCCCATCTAAAACTTCTCCATGACAGTTATGGCATACGTGGTAAGATCCTGAACTGGTTCTTTTTTCCCCATGGACCGGGTACATAGAGCGATTATTGAGGGGTGACCTCATCTTCTTGCAGAGTTGAATTTGGAGTCCTACAAGAGACAGTTCTTGGACCGTTACTATTTTTGTGCTACATGAACGATTTTTTTTTATTCATTGATTGGTATTTAACGACACTTTAACAGACAGGGTCATGTTGTGTCGGTGACAGGTTTATTGGCGGAGGAAGCCAGACTACCCAGGGAGAACCATCGAACAACGACGAGCACCTGCTAGCTCTCATCGTCATAACATCAGACCATACTATGCACCGCATATTAGTACTACGCACCACACAGCACAGAGTAAGATTGGTTAAAAACGTGCACCTCGGAATGCAGAGCGTCTCAACACACGGCGTCACCGTGCCCTCATGTGGGCAATCGTGATGAAGTGTCTTGTCCAAGGACACAGACACAGCGCGGAAATCCGAATTAATTTGTAAATGGTCGCCCATCCACAGACAAATTAACCGAGTTCGACGTGGTCTACTTCAGTAATCTTACACAAACAATCTACCTAGAGGTATTACATCACAAGTACGAATATTCGCGGACGATTGCCTGCTAGTATATCGGCAAATAAAATCTTTCCAAAATCATCTTGAACTTCAAATGGATCTGAAATCACTAACAAAATGGGCGAACAACTGGGGGACAAATATCAACGAAAATGTTATTTTTTTTGTCAATCAGCAGGAAAAAGAGCCATCAGCATACAACCACACACTAAATAACCACATTTTAAAGCAAATCCAAGACTCTAGGACAACTCATACCTATAAAAAGATATCAATAGAATTCAATATGTCCAGCGACGGATAGTGAGATTCGTTTGTAACGACTACATTAGAGGAGTGGTGTCTCAAGCCTGATATAGAATCTCAACTGGAAACCATCACAGGAGAGTCGTCGAGACCAGCGCGTTGATTTTTTTACTACATTATGTACGACCTGGTAGCCATTCCATCCCACAAAATACTGAAATTGAACAAATGTAGATAACGCCACACTAACTCTGAATTAGTAAAACTAATTACGTGCAACACTGGCACTTAAAAATATTCATATGTACCCCAAACGATCCGTGACTGGAATGCATTGCCAGACAGTGTGGTAACTTTTCTTATTTCCTCCAAATTCTCAGTGTTTCAATGACATATTTCAGTTAAACCATAGAAACATGGTTATATCAGAAATGACTTGGCGAGCCGGTTCTGACGATATCCATGTTTCATGTTTGTGTGGTTTTATTGTGACAGTAAACAGTTACTTTAACCTTGGCAGGTTTATTCAGGGATATTTCTACGAGCTTTTCCCCACTTTGCAGGGAAAAGAGTTAAAGGTAAGAAGGCCCGTAATCCGTACAACCTTTCGGATTCCCAATTTTATTCCATTTCATCTTTGGAAATTCATACTCAGTGACCTGTACCTTTCGTGTGCCGTGTTTTCGGCATTTTGTACACCCCCTCCTACCAACATATGGGCAAACAACGTCCAATCTCCTGCACGAAACGACCACAGATTCGGATCCGGATTGATCACAAATTTACGAAACGCCTTGTGTGTGAAATGTCTTGAAGCATTTAGTATCTTCGACATTTCGAATTGCTAACTGTGAACGTCTTGATGACTTCACATCTCCAATTACTAACCACTAACTGCTTGCTGACATCATATTTCAGATTGCGAACTGCTCGCTGACTTCACATTCTGAATCGCTAAATGACAACTGCTTACTGGCTTTTAGGACCGACAGAAGCAAGCGAGGTAAGCGGCAGGTGCTGGTTAACAAAACATATTCCCGGACAGCTTGCTTACTTCACCGTAGATAACGTCCTGGGTACGAAACGTCCTAGGTACAAAAGAAGAAAGGCAAATCACGTTCAGGTTCACAAAAAGTATTGTCGGTACGAAATGTCTTTGTACGAAACGTCCTCTGATCGGAACGTCAAGAAACATCTAATATCCGTGATTTGACATTTTGAATTGCTAACTGCTAACTGCTTTCTGACTTCACACTTCGAATTGCTAACTGCTTACTGCTTTCTGAGTTCACATTTCGAATTGCTAACTGCTTTCTGACTTGACATTCTGAATTGCTAACTGCTTACTGACTTTTTTCTGAGTACCGAAAGAACAAGCGGGGAAGGCAAATCCCTCTGTCTCACAGTCCTTCTCAGGTTTACAAAAAGAATTGTTGGTACGGACTGTCTAGGTACGAAACGTCCTCTGGGCGAGTCGTCAAGACACATTTAATATCCGCGACTTGACAACATCTAATATTCGTGACTTGACATTTTGAATTGCAAGCTGCTAACTGCTTTCTGACTTCACACTTCGAATTGCTAACTGCTAACTGCTTTGTGAGTTCACATTTCGAATTGCTAACTGCTCTCTGACTTGACATTCTGAATTGCTAACTGCTTACTGACTTTTTTCTGAGTACCGAAAGAACAAGCGGGGAAGACAAATCCCTCTGTCTCACAGTCCTTCTCAGGTTCACAAAAAGTATTGTTTGTACGAAATGTCAAGGTACGAAATGTCCTCTGGGCGAATCGTCAAGACACATCTAATATCCGCGACTTGACAACATCTAATATCCGTGACTTGACATTTTGAATTGCTAACTGCCAACTGCTTTCTGACTTCACACTTCGAATTGCTAACTGCTAACTGCTTTCTGAGTTCACATTTCGAATTGCTAACTGCCTTCTGACTCGACATTCTGAATTGCTAACTGCTTACTGACTTTTTTCTGAGTACCGAATACATCCAATATCCGCGACTTGACATTTTGAATTGCTAACTGTTTTCTGCCTTCACATTTCGAATTGCTAACTGCTAACTGCTTGCTGATTTCACATTTCGAATTGCTGACTGCTAACTGCTAACCGTTAACTGCTTGCTGACTTCACATTTCGAATTGCTAACTGCTAACTGCTTGCTGATTTTACGGACCCATTTTGTTGATATTAATTTCAGCTTCGATATTTCTCTGCGAATGCGAGTTTGGGAAACGATTTAATTGTAGATTTTTATTTCCAGGAATTATAAATGGGTATAGTGACTGATCGCAGGATTTAACTTGATTTGTAGAAATGCTTGATACTGGACATATAAATAGTAATGGGCTGTACATTATGAGTTACGGGATGTTTCGTAATCGGATATGGTGTCCAGTGAGGCGAAGTGAGATCAATATTAGGCTCGGCTTTTTAGCCGAGTCTAATATTTGATCTCACTGAGCTTTACATGGCATTATATCTGACCACTAAGCATACCGTAATGTATTTATTATGTCAGCGGACAAAATCCAGTATGTCCCTTTAATTAATCGGCCCGGTAATTTATTTTCTCGTTGGGTTAGTTTGCAATTGGAATTCTCATAACAAAAGAATGTCAAGGGCGATCATACCGACCACCCAGAAGAGCAAACTACAGTGGAGTTTTTGAAATAAATAAATATCGATCGAAATAAGTTTCTCAATTTGGGACACATATTATAAACAGATTATTTCTTTTTGTTCAAGTGAGTTTAATACAACTTTAATCACATTCAACGGACTATTCATGACGTTTGCTGTAAGATTGCCATTTTTTAGACGAGGCGGTTGTATTTTGTTTCTAGAAACAATATGGTGGACACACACCTAATATTGATTTCATATGGGGTCACCTACGTCATCATCGACCTGATATGTCTTCATAGGCCACCACTATTTGTCCACGCTGATTTGGTTGATATCAAGAGCTGACACAATAATATAATTTACGGGATGTTTAGTGGTTATGAGAGCCTAAATAAGTGAACATGTGACTCAGTGGATTTGACACCCAAAGTTGTGAGTAGGATTAAATTGGGCAGATTGGCTGATTGCTTCAATATCAGTTGGCTTTGAAACCATTAATTAAAAAATTGTTTTGTCTACTTTAGGAAAGATTAAAAAGTTTGTTTGTAATTGTGTGCCGGAATGTGTGAGAATCTCTCAAAAATATGATGTATGAAAAAAAAAGTGTCAAGGTCATTCAGTACAAGACCATACGGTAGTAGTGAAAATTCGAAATTTAAACTGAATTGAGATATGGCAACATATATGTTTTCCAGTTTAATATTTGCAAGAGATGATGTACTTTGTGGATGTATGGGAATTTTTTTAAAAAACAACTTGGTTTGTTGTACAGAGAGTGAAAGGTTAGCACTGTGGTTATTGTGATTTTTTTAGGCTTCTTAACCTAGTGGTGGGATATGATGTCATGCGAGGCGAAGTGAGATCAATATTAATTAGGTGAGGCGTCAGCCGAGTCTAATATTGATCACACTGATCCTCACATGACACCATATCCGACTACTAAACATCCCGTAACGTATTTTTATTATGTCAGTGGACAAAGTCCATTAAATTAATCGGACAGACAATTTACTTTTGGGTGTATCGTACTTGTGAAAATGTAAACAGACGGGCGAAAGTTTACAAAGTAAGGGGAGTAACTCTATCAATCGTTTCGTGCTGAAGTGATTATCGATCGGAACGATTAACTTGTTAGTGTTGTGTGTGTTTCGATTTAGAATTGAGCTCTCGGATGGGGTTATCAATCGAAATAAGTTTCTCAAAATGGGACACATTGTTCAAGTGACTTCAATGAAACTTTAATGATATTCAACGGACGATTCGGGGGCGCGGTGGCTCAGTTGGTAGAGGTGCAGGCTGCAAGCCGAGAGGTCCTCGGTTCGAATCCCACCTGTGGCAACCGCGTTGTGTCCTTGGGCAAGACACTTCACCCCCATTGCCCATGTGGGGGCACGGTGACGCTGTGTACTAAGGCGTACTGCACGTCGATGGTGCACCTGTCTTCAACCAATGCTAACCCTGCTTGTGAGGAGTTGGTTGGTATGTTGGGGAGCTGACAGTTGCTCGCCGTTGCTCGGTGGTTCTCTCCGGGTACTCCGGCTTCCTCCACCCGTAAAACTCTCACGGTCGTGGTTAGCCATTGTGCAGAAATATGTGACCTTAAAACACCAATAAATAAATAAATAGATAACGGACGATTCAGAACGTTTGCTTTAAAATTGCCATTTTTGAGACGAGGCGGTTTATTTTATTTCTGAAAACAATATGGTGGACACACACCTTATATTGATTTCATATGGGTCATCGATGACGTCATCATCGACCCGATATGGCTTCATAGGCCGCCACAATTTTTCCACGCTGATTCGTATTAAAAAATAAACAAAGAGCTGACATAATAAATATATATAATTTGTTGACTCGTTCATTCTTCTCTCGTCAATGAAAAAGCCCCGAGTGACTCGAAGGCCCATTGAATCCTTGCCTCTTCTCTTCACAGCCAATGCATATTAGTTCATTCCCGTTGGTAACAACTGATTTGAAGCGTAGCGTTGTGTAGCCAGTCGTAAATAAACAATTGCAATCCGTAGAAATGAGGTAGTGGTTACCGGGACGGTTAGTCCAAGAAAGAGAAACTCCCCAGCAATTTAGAAGTCATCATTATTTTTATCTTCGATTACCTAATATGTTGGTCAGCTCTTTGCGGCAGATAAATATCTACTCCTCCCGTAGCATTACTGTGAGAATGTCCTGGAAGCAGCGAGTTTTTATTGGAAATGGCTCACGTTATTTGTCACCAGGCTGATAAATTTTCGATTCTCACCCCGGTGGAAATTATCCGCCGACAACGCATAAAAAATATCCCCCAGTCATAACATGCAGACCGGAACCTGTGCCTAGTTTTCAGGTGGACACATTTTTGTATATTGTGAATGGCAGAATCCCGTGGGGCACCACTAACAATGATTGCGTCCCAATCTCTGCTAATGTAACTTAAACGTGCAGTGGTGAATCTGTCCCACTTTTCTCTATACATTGGATTGTTGTGACGTCAACGAAAAACGCTGCAAGTCTGTATCCACCCACCGCTCAAGGTGGCGTCAAGTCAATCAACGCGATAACTCCTCCCACTCAATGATGTTTGGTGATATTGAAGCTGTTACATCGTGACTATAGTGATGGCTTTGAAAAATGAACATCTTCCGTGGCAATGCAAATTGGATATTTACAACGATATTGGAAAGTTGATTCAGTGTTATAAGTTTTCGTGAGTTCCAAACACAATGATGTTTGAGGAAGTGAAAGCTATCACGCTGTGACAACAGTCACAGCGTGATAGCTCTCTCTTCACCAAACGTCATGGGGTTTAGCTTTCCCTTCACCAAACGTCATGGGGTTTACATAGCACGAAAACCACTTACTCAACTTTCAAATTTCGGCATTGTTTTTCATCAATAATAACTATCACATGTTGTAAATATGCAGTTTGTATTGCCTCGAAAAATGTGCATAGAATTTACATATTCATATTTCAAAGACAACAACGTATATTCTTTAAAAATGTACAGGCGATTACGAGGCTTCGGGAATTGAAAACCTTCGAGAACATGTTTTTTAGCATTGTCAATTTATAGCAATACATCCTCTTCAAGGTAGCGGGGTTGAGATACTTTTCTTTATCTAACAATCAAATAAATTTGCATCCCAAAATTCGGAAAACGTTTGTATCAGCCACCCCTCTCCCGTTCCGATTCCGTATCAGACAGATTCAATTTCCGGTAAACACAGCACTATCACATATATGCATTGTTATTACGTATTAAAATATAGTTCCTGAAATTCAATTTTTGATCAGTTTCAACCCAATTTAAACTGAAAAATGGTGGAAAAGGACCTTATGTAACGGGTTTGTTAGATAATTGTATTACCACTACCATGTGCATGTCCTGTAATTTGTATCAGATTCTCGATCGTGTTTACAATTGGATCGTAACTCGCCCTGACGGACTCGTTGCGATCCGATTGTAAACACGACCTCGAATCTGATACTAATTACAGGACGTGCACATGGTCATGATAATGTATATATATGTGCCCGATGAGGGTTCGAGCAAGCCAGTTATATAGAGATCAGTGTTCTGTCCTACAAGAGTTCAGTTGGGTCCGAGAACTCATCTTTCAGATCACCATTACCTATCAGGGCACTACAAAGTATTGCATTTTCTGCATTGTAAATGAGTCGTTTTAAAGTTTTTCCTCGCTCTAGAAAATGTGTCTCGGAATGACATAGATACGTCAGAAACAACGAGAAGTCAAATAATTCCTAAGGACCTCTCCTAACGCGTTCAAGAAATAGAGAATCTCTAATTAGTCACGATTTGATATGAAATTCCTGAACCGAATTCACTAAAATTGGTCCAAGACGAGGTTTTCCGACGCTTAGATTGATTTTATTGAACGAGGTTTCTTTTTATTGAAGCGTGTAGTTTAACTCTTTAGCTTGTATTATGGCCAAAGTCGGCCTCCGCTATTCACAAAAGATCGTCTAGCAAACTTTATTACCTCTTTTCAATTTTCGCCTCGAAAACATAGTTTGTAGCCGTCATTGGAACGGGCTCGTTCTCATTGAGGGGTCATAAGCAATGTTTTCGATGCAACAATTTAAAATGTTCTGTTATTCAGGAAATCTTTTTACACACGTAATCTGCTATTCGTATTAATAAATAAACAGTTAATGAATTATAAGAGAAGATTAATTCTTTATTAGACGTCTTGCGAATATTTCCATCATGAGCTATTTGATGGTGACTATGTGTGATAACAATGCATCTACGGCAATATATTCATCGTCACAATCATCAGGCAAAGGCAATAAATATGACGAACGCGGGCGGAAAAACGAATGTGCCGCTGCCCGAGAATCAAAAGATTAATTTTGTTTAGCCTTATACCCGCTTCATACACATTGGGATTTCTCCAAGTTCTGTGTGGTTGCACTGGCAGTAGTTGCATTTGATATTGGTCATACGAAAAAACCTGTTTTCTTCGGATACATCAATACTTTTCCTCACAATCTTTGAGTTCCTGTCTCTCAATGACCTAAGTATCGGTCGGTGTACGGTCAGATTTTATTGGGACTGGGGCGAGTCGATGCCTGCTACAAATCCTTCAGATCAACGCCTCTATAAACTGTTTTGTTTCACTTTCAACATGTGAAATAAATTTTATTACACGCCCATTACTTATTCTCCAGTTCCATATTTACAGATCCGTACGGAACATGTGTTCCATGCAGATTTCAGTTGACGGACTATTTTCCCCCTGCGGCATGGATCCATCAAAAGAACTAAACTCCGCCCATTTTCGTAATCGGCCAATCGAAACATCGCATTCTGACCTAGGACAATTCAGGAGCTGCGGTGACAGCCGACAAATCGAAGGTCAATTGGAAAATGTTTTTGTTCAAATCCACCAAAATTAACGGAATTAAACTTATTCTGTAAACGGGAGTGATTTAATAACACCCATGTTCTGACTTTCAAGCGAAAATCTCAGATAACGGCAGCTAATTTCTTAAAAATACGAATAAGTAGCCTCTTTGGACACAATTTTCATTTATATTTTTCTGTTTACGTATCGATCTATCACACGTGTTTGCCAATCACACCTGAGTTTTGTTTTTATTTCAAGCAGACGTCGGAACTGTCAAATTCTGCAAATAGGACCGATTGTTTAATTTAATGGATTCTATGTCATAGATACGTGTAATAAACACGGAACGCCACGATGTGTGAATGTGCCATCTAGGAAGGAAAGAACTCGATGGTGCGCCTCTCGTTCTATCCTTCAGTGCCATCAAGCGTGTAGTATTGACGAACACATTCACACATCGTGGCGTCCTGTATATATATGAAACTAGACTGTCTCCATTTCCAACTAGAACTTCCCGGCCCTGTATTTGGTTTCAGCTGATTGTATAGGGGCATAGGCGTACGGGCGAGATAATTTCCGGGCGACGCTTATAGACCATAACACAATTTGATTTGTGGAATTTTGTTTTCCTCAACACAGTGGTCATTTCGTGCCATTAAGACAAAAAGAGCTTGTTAATTGCAAGAGTCAATGGAATTAAGTCTTTCAAAAGTTTCAAGTATTTCATGCACCAATTTTTCAAATGTATTATAAGTTAAGCATGTTACATCCTCTTCTGCAGTATCTCAAGAAGTTTTCGATATACATTAGCGTTGCGCAGCAGGATGCATTGCGTCGTTAATGTCTTTCACAAATTCCATAAGCACCCTCCACACACATTAGACAAAAACATATATACACCAATGGCTAAAGAAAATCAGTCGCCTGAACAGACGGAGCAAACAAAGGGAATGTCTTGTCAGTCGAGAATATCTCTTCATGAAGTGTCGAGAGTAGCGGAATTGTCCCCTTTTTAAAACGTAGTGGGTAAATTAATCATCTACATCTATGAGAGTCCGCGACCAAGTTGAGACTCCGCCAATGCATATAGTTTATGAATACCAAGCATCTGAATTCTGACCACTTTGTACACTCTGTGAATGAATGAATGAATGAATGAATGAATGAATGAATGAATGAATGAATGAATGAATGAATTTTGTCCCCTTTATGACGAGCCAATGGTACAATAAAATAGAAATGGCTCTAGTACTCTCCTTTCGGCTAAAATTGTTGCACCCAAAATTCCCTTGCACCTCTAAGGAAAAGCCATTGACAAAATAAAAGAAACAAAAATTGAGACAGTGACTGATATTTAATCCTGGGGAGGGGAGAGTAGAGAAAGGGAGGGGGGGGGGGGGCGTTCCTCTGCTTCATATCATGAACTTTGTTTTTTCGATTTTTCTTTGTACCTGTTGTCCATCCCTGCTTACTATAACTACCAGTTATTTGATAATAATCAAGGTGATTGCATCTCTTAGGCATCCACTTTTCACACGTTAAGTGGAGAGATATACGTTCCTAATGCCGCAATAGTGAAAGACAAAGGGCTGCGCCTTTTATGCATTTAGACTTAAACATTTTTAAGTTAAGAGGACTGAGATACAAACCATCACCGTGTGATAATGTCCATTGGGAAATTTATGGTCCTACCCTTTGCAAAAAGGCATACACGCTTACATCTGTTTGGAACTTTGAAAAGTTCTGGTTATTTGCCATTGCCCCACGGTTAATACTATATGTTTAATGTGTTAAAATACTTCTTTGGTTTGTATATATTTTTGTAATAAATTTGACAATAGTCTTCGAATCAGGAAAGATCTTTTCAGCCGTTGAAAATAAATGATTACGAAATGTTCCAGTAACATATCGTCAGTTCAGAAAATGAAGACAGCTGCTTTCAAGGAATTTAAACCTTTGCCTGATGCTCTCTCTCCCAAAATACTGCACGGTTTCATATAAAAGGTTTATGAATCGGTCGCAACAGATAGCAGAAACTGTCCATCGGTTGGCAGCCTATCTCCAACAGTATAAGGAAGGTAATTTAAAATATGTTCGCAAGTTCGTTCGCTTCTCACGGAAGTGAATCAAACTTCTACTTGATAACTTAATGAATTACCAAAAAGAAGAACGCATCCACTCGGCTTTAAATTAAAAGAACATTGTACATATTTTTCATATACTTGATTATACTCTTCACTTAACTTCTGGTAAGACCAATTTTTTACCAGTGGTGGCGCTAGCATTTCCCCGATAGTGGGGTCTGACCTCCCCGACAGGGGGACTTAGTATATACTAGTCTGTAAGACAGCTATATACTGCCCCTCCGCCACCCCAGGGCTTGGTGGAGGGTGAGAATATAGCCGTCTTACAGAGGCTATGTTGTGCCCCTGAAACTTTATAATAAAAAAAAGAGAGTTCATCAACCTTGGGGAGAGTGGAGACCTAGGTATATACTACTCTGTAAGACAGTTATCCACTGACCCTTTCCCAGATTTGAGCTCATGTCTCGGAGTTGAGGAGGGGCAGTATATAGCTGTCATAGAAGGGCTAGGGTATAGCAATGAAATCATACAATAAAAGAGGGGAGTTCCCCGAAAGGGAGTGGGAGGGAAGGACATCGCCGACGAGGGGACTGTATCCTCCGCTGACCCTCCTTTGGCGTCACGTGTGCTTTTTACGAAGGAAATCAAAAGAATATGGAACCGAAATAACCCTAGTGTTTGACCATGTTTACCTGAATTGTTAACAACTGCTCATATTACACCCTTTCGACACGAGAAAGGTATCCGCAGTAAACATACAGTCTTCGGAATATAGAAACTACAATACTTTAATAATAAATACCAGATAATTAATCCTCAATGTTTATAGACTCTCTGGCATCTGACGTCGAAGTAATATTAATTATCTTTGTGTTTTTCCAGGGTGTATTAATTATCCCTGTGTTTTCCAGGGTGTATGGGCATTTACCCTGGAAAACACATGGATAACGGATTTATTTCCAAGAAGTTTGGTGCACTTAATACTTTAACCTACATTGTGGGCAAAAACTGACAGAAAATTTGTACTTTGCAAGTTTCTTAAATAAAACCAGACAAATATGGATGTCGTTGGAACTGGCTCAATGAGCCAGTTCCAATGACATCCATATCTGTAATATTTTTATAAACGAATATTTTTAATTCCTAATGTTTATGAAATCTCTGCTCTCCCATGTCAAAGCACCAACGATTTTAACAGCAAAGATTTCCTACAATGCAGCTGCTAATTTAATCAACTATATCTTGGTGACAGTGGTCAGTGAGACTGTGAAACAGAAGTACTTGGTTAACCCTTTACCTAACGTAACGGCAAAACCGGCCAACGCTATTCACAAAAATCGTCAATTAATTTTCATTATTTTTTTATTTTTTGTCTCAAAGACATAGGTTATGACCCCTCTTTGGAACGAGCTCGTCGAGCTCGTTCCAATGAGGGGTCATAACCTATGTTTTTGAGGCAAAAAATGAAAAGAAGTCGTTATTCAATAATTTTGTTTGCAAGTGTCGTCTGCTTTTCATGTTAGGTAAAGGGTTAAGGGTTAATTCCCGCAAGTGCATGCAAGTATAGTCGAAGAATTTTCTGTTGAATTACCAGTTTTAGATGTAGTACAGCATATAACTTGTCAAGGGTGCCACAGATCCGAAAGGACTCCATCCTGCAGTTACTACTCAGGAACAGGCAGGACTCGAACTCGGATTAGCTTGGAACATGTATGATAGATAATAACACTAATTTTATAGACTGAAACCCACGAAGGTTGCTCTGTGACTCTACAAAATTGGAAAAAGAAAAAAAAATGTGTCTGTGATAAGAAATGTCTAGTGAGTCAGTCGATGCAGGGTCAGGCCACGAGGGGCGCCTAGCAACACACACTGGCATCTGTTCCGGGGAGGAAGAGGGGGTGCGATGAACAGAGCGTATGCTGTTCGCCGTGTTTGCCGTTCCGAATCCGCTCTGGTGTGTCTACCTGCATGTGTTTGTAGTTCTTCTGGACTCGATGTTGTCGGAGTGTGCGCGAGGATAGTGTGAGTTTGCAGTGTCATTCATATGAGTCTGTCGGGGAAGGGTCAAGCCACGAACAGCACCCAGCAGCCATGTTGGCATCTGTTCGTGGGGTGGGGTGGGGCGCGAAACAGAGTTTATGCAGCTCGTTAGTACTGCCTATCCGTATCCACTCTGGCGTGGCCGCGTGTGTGTGTTTGTAACTCTTCTGGGGTGGATGGTGTCGTGGAGTACACGAATGTAATGTGATTTTGCAGTGTGATTCTCATAATAATGATACTATTTTTATATGTCATAAAATCTACACGTAATGTTCTGTGGCTGTACAAAATTGCAAAATATCTTTTAAAAAAGGTACGATTTTAATGATTCTAGGAAATCCATTTCTTGAGACAGTTTGTGGGGGAATTATATAGCTTTGGCCCGGCAACGGCAAGTGCCTTATTTCCAACAGAACTTAATTTAGATGAGTGCTGCTGAACCAGGTTAAAGTTATATGAAGACCGAAGAGACCTCCGTAGCTTGTACCTGATTAGCAAATTAAAGTAGGGTGGTGCAGATCCTTTGATGCATTTAAAGATAAGAACCGAAAGTCAGTGGAGATCTAAAGTACCCGTGTAATGTGGAAGTATTTTCTAAACCATTTTCGATGTGCTATAGCTTTTTACAAGTGGAGATTTTAGAACCTATCGAAAGAGAGTTACAACAGTCAAGGTGACTGGTAACGAAGAAGTGAACATCCTGCTCTGATATTGTTGTGTCAATAAAATGACGGATGTTGCTGATATTACGTAAATAAAAAATTGAATTCCGATAAACGTGTTTCATGATGTTCACCAGCTGTCTGATTTTCATCCATCAAATAACCAAGATTACGGACGAGTTGCTGTGGGCAATCGTTGAATCTTGAATATTGAGGGACAATTTGTTAGCTGATGTTGTAGACCTATGTATATCACTTGCGTCTTATCATGGTTCAATTTGAGGAAATTTTCCATCATCCATGCCTTGATGTATGGAAGTCAGCATTCATTTTTATTCCGTACATCGTATTCCATGTCATGAGTGAAACTAATATTCATCTGCGTGGCATCAGCGAAAAAATGAAAACCAAGGCCTTAGCTCCGGATAAATTCACCAATGGGGAAAACTTAAATAGTGTGGAGTAATGGGCCTAACACGGACCATTGGGAGACGCGAACGGAAGTATTAAATATTCTAATGATTTGCTGGCAATGACTACGCTTTGTGTTCGACCTGCGAGATACGATGCAAACCGACTAGACGCGTGGCCTGTGAGATCTATTCTTTGTTCAAAATTTTCAGTTAGATTCGTATGGTCTGTGGTGTCGAAGGCGGCTCTTAAGTCTAAGAAAACAGCGTAGGAAATTTTATGTTGTTATATTAAAAAAACAATACAAACCAAGTGGGCTGAGTGAATATGAAACCAATTGGGTTCATATTCACTCAACCCAGTTGGTTTGTATTGATGTTTTAACCCAACTGATTTTAGAGTGTAAGAGACTGTTGATTAACACTGTTAAAAGCGCCGTTTCGATGCTACATTTCGACCTGGAAGACTTCGGTTAAGCCATTAGCCATCATATGGGAAGTTAGCCGAGAGGCAACTCGAATGCGAGACCTCTCGGTATTTTTTTTAAAATCTCTTGATTTAAGGGTGTTTTTTGAGAAGGGGCTTCCTTTGTGTTCGGGGGAAAGGCGTCAGCCTTACAAAAGCAAATAACAAGTTTTAAAATTGATGTACCCAATTTGGAAAGACATCTGACGCACACTGTTTTGATGGTACATTGGTTATTAGGTT
This sequence comes from Pictodentalium vernedei, assembly GCA_031216915.1. Lineage (NCBI taxonomy): Eukaryota > Metazoa > Mollusca > Scaphopoda > Dentaliida > Dentaliidae > Pictodentalium > Pictodentalium vernedei. Next base: position 159,489,980 of record CM062295.1, read on the forward strand.
AAGGATATCTTCGAGTGCTAAAAGTCAGAAATGTGAAAGATGTGCTACCGACTTTCGACGGGTGTATGTTGGATCGCTATTTCGAGAAAAATGAGAGAGTGCATTTGTATCAAGAGTCACTCTGTTACCATCGTTCGTTTTAACGAAGAAACTGAAAAATGGATTTTTAGGGCCCCAGACAACGAATGAGCAGGCAATATGGTGGTCTTTTGTCTATGAAAAAGCTTCTCAAATGATAGTGGACAGAACACTATCAGAAATTAAATCGGAAAGTATTTTTGCTTTGCGGATTTAAAAGAGTTTGTTTACATCATTTCCTTGGCTGGCAAACATCTCTCTGTGTAGAGACAGCTTTGTTTGTATCCACTGATGCTCAAGTTTATATCTGAAGGATTTGGCACTCCCGACCTCAACAGTGAACCAAGAAGAGTTGGTGGAAATTCATGGAGCTGAATAGATCGCAAAGTTTAGAACAATCGCTGGTATTTTCTTTTTCAAAATGAACATTGAATTCACCTATTATCGGAAAAGCCAAGAAATTGTCAAAATTCCCCAAAAAGACTGAAAGTGTGTTGACTTTTTTTAGTGATAATGCTCTCAAATGTGGACCGGTCTGACATTCTGTCCGTATAACCTTTACTGCACCAATACCATTACCTCGTTGTGACTTCTTTGGATTGTGAATAATATTTTTTACGGTTGGCACGATGCTCTCCAACAATAGAGGTGTCTTCGGGAGTTAGCCACCTTTCAGTAATCAATCACATAGAGATATTGCATCCCATGCTGTGTCAAGGGGAGTCGCAGTTTTGCGTACAACTGAACGAGCATTTTCTGGGCATAGATTCAGATCAGAGGATTGTTTAGAATCAGCATTGGTCTAATTTAATAGGGATACCATTCTGGAAATTCAGAACTTTTAATGTGAATTGTCCAATTCGTCGTTTACTAGCTTTCTTGCTACATCAAACGCGCAACATAACCATGTTGCAGAAATCTAAGTCATCACGCAGTTACACAATGGTAACTGATTCAGTGTGGACTGTTATTCATCAGGTTTAGCTTATTTATTGGTGTTTAAGGTGGCCATTAGCATCTTTTAATCAGGGTTAGAAAAGGTGCCGAAGCACGAGCCTTCCTTCCTGAGGCGAAGTGTTGTGTTATATAGACTACTGTAAAATAGACACAATAGACGTGTCCGTACCTTGAACTAAATGCAACATTTGGTTTCCGTGTGCTCAGATCAACTTCCTGGCTGTCCCTACCTGATCTCAGGATTCATGCCGACCGGGGGCTGCGTACGTGTTGCGGCGACAAAGCCTCCTGATCCTTGGAACCCGAGAGGCCGATTGCCCGGCCCAGGAACATGACACGTCATAATTTCATGAAGTAGGGTGACGGATAAGTGAATGTGTGAGATAGACCGACCAATTAATATTTTCTTCGTGCAGCCTGCAATTAGTGAATATGAACTCTTCCATGTGCTACCATTTAACTGACATGGAAGATACCACCAGGAGTTCCAAGGGTTAATACATTCAGGTGCACTATTTTTCCTATTTTTAAGCAGACTGAGGTAATGCTAACTCAGGGACCGACCTGGGCATGCGACAGTGCGTATTTGGTTCTGAAACATCAGGACCTGGCTCTTAAATCTCAGAAATAGGCTTCTCAGTTGGCGCGTAACTTCTCAGATCATATTTTGATATTCTTTCGATGGATAATCGAGAGAGACACTCTTACATGTATTATATATATGATTATCATTTATCATTGTTGTAGAGTGCTTAAATTAATACTTCAAGTCTTAATTACCAAGCATTATTCTTCACTGTGGTTTCTGATCAAGTCTTGGCTGCCTAAATAGGCAGCCAAGACTTGATCAGAAACCACAGTGAAGATTAATGTTTGCTATAGTGTACTAAATGAAAATGATGAGAGCTATTACATACTTGCAGTGTGTCTTACAAACAGCAGTGTGACTCCGTAAATTGAAATCTGGCGCATGAATTGAAAAAATAGGCTCCGAGGCTAGAGCGTATTTTAAATAGTCCTGATCGGTCCCTGCTAACTATCAGTTGATCACATCTACAGAAACATGCGCGTCCAGTCATCACATGAATCCCAATGACTCTTAACTGTTAAGCAGTAAAAAATTAAGAATATAAAATAAGAAAACGGCGCTTTCACCAGCTTCTGATGTTCTGCATTTTTTTTTATTCATTATATCAACAGTGGGCGGATCGTGACACACAATGCAGACACTATCCTTTCCATTAACTCTTTACCCAACGAATCGCCCGCATCCGCCCGCGTAATATGCAAATTCAGCAGTTGAAAAAATATTATTTTCCAAAAACTTTCAACAAAACCATATCATGTGACCCCCTCGTTGGAACGAGCTCATTCCAACGAGGGGTCACATGATATGGTTTTGTTGATTTGTTTTGAAAAATTTGAAAAAAATGATATTTAAAATAATAAATTTTGATATCGTCTGTGTTGGGTAAAGGGTTAATATAAATGTCTAGGGTGTAAGCTTTGCTATTTTTTGCTGGGAAGAACAAAAACTGGCAAATTACTGTAAAAGCATATTCGCTAAACAAAGAGCCAACGTGGACAGCTACTAAGTTGCTTCTAGTTGGATTGCCTTAAAAGGCCACGAGGGCTGTCTGTTGTTTTCGTTTATTAAAAATAACAAAAGGAAACTTCGGTTTATTTTCTGCTGATGTCATAGATGTTTTCACAACAATTGCATGCTGCTCAATTGTACCTTCCTCGAAGAATAATATCAGGGGAGATAACATCGTCCGATGTTAGTCAGAGATGCATTGCCGGAAAGGAGAGAGATCTCTCCAACAATGTGCTAAATAATGGTATTCCACAACAAGACGTATATTTAGATTGTAGCGCGAATGTCGAAAACTCATTCAACAATGTACGACAAGCCGCGCTTCTCGCGACACCGAGAGAAGGTGTTAATCGCCGTTTGATGTACCGAAGGCTTGTTAGCCTCCTAAAAATTAATTTGGACGTTTTGGCATCAGCGTCACCATTAATGCTGTTACATGTGTTTCATTGGTTAGAATACAAATGCCACATTGTCCAACGTCAATCACTAATTTAGCTTAGAATGAAATATTGTAGCAGTATCTTTTCCATTTCCGGAGTTAGAGCCACAACAAAATAGCACTACAGTATTTTGAAAGTGCTGTGACGTCATGAGCGTAACAGCTTCTACGACTTTAAATTAACAATAACAAAAAAGCTTCAGTGAACAATTGTAATTATTGGTGCAGCTGCCTGTACGATGTTTTCATCTACATTGTCTGCAGTACCGGAGGTATGGTTGTCAAAATCAGTAAAGGAGTTCCGAATGACAGCCAAATAATTTCTCCTATGCTTTCTGAGGTACGATCGACATGGTGGTAATATGCATATGGCGGCGGAACTGATGGAAATCGCCCCTGCTTTCACTTTGAATTTCAGGCAAAATACATTACAACACTGTTCATATCACTGCCGGATTTTCCAATGTAGAAAGCACACATATAGTATTCAGATCAGCAGAGACGCATTCGTGGAAGACAACGCTGTTGCCAATACACTATTTTGGTTTTTTGGCTGATAGATCTCAGAGGTCTGGTATTTTCAGTGAGTGTATATATTGATGAAACGACGTTACAGCCATTGTATTGTACTGTCGCAGAATCATGACTGTCGGGACTATTACAGGTAAAAACTTGAAAGGGTCAACGAGTCAAATTAGAAATAGGCCTAAAGAGAGATTTCTCAGGTGCCTCTCCGTCTGCACTGAAAAATTGGAGGATAATTTTTGAGAATCATGATCAGAGAATAATTTAATCATTTGCCCCGCCTCTGCGTTTGATTGGTTGAAAGCATACAGCGTGAAAGTCGTCAAAATCGTATAAACCAAATCACGTCATGATTTGGAATGTCGCTACACGCTCGCTCATCCGACCCAACTTTGAAGACCCTGGAAGCCCCGCCCACTCAATCCAATTGTCACCGTGAGGGCGTGACGGCAGACTGACAGATGGATAACAAGCTTGTAAACAGAGATCAATGATCGATTTTTCATCGCCTCCAGTCAGCGAGAATATAATGATAATTTCTCAGGAACAATTGAATTTCATAAAATATGCCGAAGTGGGAGGCGAATAAAAGATCATATACCCAAACATGATTTTTGGGGGAACTTAAAAAAATGTTTTTAATGATATTGTTACGTGACTTGCTAAATATCTGTCGTCTGCGATCGAAAATCAAAACAATAAACAATTTGACAATGATTGACATGACCTGTTTGTGGCACACTTTCCTGAGTTTGACTGTTGTTTTTGCGAAAATTAAAAGTTTTTCGTTCACGTACATATAGTTTTTATATTTTAATATTACAGCCGGATTAAATTATAAGAAATAACTGTTGTTTTCCTTCGGTTTATGCGATAAAACCGAAAATTTTCAGCACAAGCTTAATCATAACTCGCTACGCGAGTTATGAAGCTTGTGCTGAAAATTTGCGGTTTATATCGCATAAACCGAAGGAAAACAACAGTTATTTCTAAAATAATTTAGAGCTTCACTTTTGAGATGCTCTTTCGCATATATTACGAACATTGTTTGCAACTGGGGTACTCCTTGTCTTCATGCCCTAAAATATTAGCAGTGGGACATATATAATAATTGCTGTGCTACTTGGGTTGGGAGTGGCGTAAAAATTATTAGATATGTCTTATTGCCGATACTTTAGGAGCGCAAGAACACATAGGCCCGAGGACTACTTTTGAAAGAGACACAGAGATGTTGCTGACTTGAACTGAATGCATCGATGATATCTACATCATTTTGTGATTATCGGGAATTATCTCATGAGTGTGGACCTGAAAGTTTTATTTTAGCGCGAGTGAAAAATAATATTTTCAGGTGCGAAAGAATGAGATAATTCCCGATGTTCACTAAAATAGCGTAGATTTTCTCTTTTTATTGTAGACCACGTGACATTTCAATGTGCAATATGCAACCCAAATGCGACTGCAAATAAGTACGTTTCAAACAATAACAAAGATCAGCTGATCTTTCTTTGAAGTCTGCACTAGCCAAATCACTCAAACATAAAAAATAGTCCCACTTTCCCACAATAATTTAACTAATTGCTCAACTCACAGATGACATTTAATGAATATAATACTACAAAGGAGAATGTTCACATATTTTTCATTATTTAGAACATTTTAAATGTCAATTTACAACAAGAAATTTGGAATTGAGTGCGCCGACTCATCCAAAAAAATCTTCCTCGACAATCGACCAACAAGGTCTTTCGGAAAAAAGTTATTCAGTTCAAGGCTAAATATCACTCTCGGAGAACTTTCTATCAATCTAATTATTTTACTTTATTGTTATTGTTTTATTATTATTATGCATCTAATTTTTCAGTCATAGAATCACTAGAACGGCTTGGAGTAGCCTGAACTTTTGGTTCTGCTGGTAAAGCCGGTACTGAATCGCTTGTAACAGTATCGAAGGCGAAGCGATGCACCGAAGCGTGACGTCATTTAGGAAGCTACTAAGGGATATTCCTCGTTATCCTTCAAGACCAGTTCCCCCGGTCATAAATTGAAGGAGTAATCCAGAAAATGGCGACTTTTTATCTCACCTTGAGATATCGGAAGGCCATTTCTGAGTCAAAAATGTGCAGTCTGATTCCCCTAAACATTGTAATCCTACTGCGGAGCTTAAACATGGAGACATTAGAACTGTCCTGCGACACGAGATCAGTCTTATGTTTAAGTGGGAGAAATCAGCGTCTTGTGCCAAGAATACGAGATCAGCAGCAAAACGTTTCAGAGACTGAAAGCGTCAGGAAGATGTCATTATGAGGAAACAAAGAGAAGTTTACGTCCGTGGAAATGGTAAAAACGTTCATCAGGATATTTGTGCTTGTGCTCCGAATGCTGAGAATAAACCTAATGTGAATAAACAAACGTTCTCTTTATCTGCTGTTAACTTGGATAAAAACACTCAACCAAATGGCTTTAGTAGACCTGCCCAAAATGTGTCTGCTACATCAGGCACGTCAGCAAAAGCGTTCGCCTCGCGAAGAGTCACATTGTCGGGGAAATCCGAACCAAGCTCGTTCGACACTATGGCGTAACAAAAAAAAACATGAAGACGAAAAAGGCCGACCAGAGAGGTAGAATCCCCTCAGAAGCTAAGGACACTTCTGCCTCAGGTGGCAAAAACTATGGGAAAAAGAATCGCTCAGAAGAAACTCAGCCAACGGTTCTAAAATAAATTCATCAAATGAAGTGGACAGTGACGAGGGCAATTCGGTTCCTATGGATTTATTAAAACGTCAGAAACTCAATTCTTGTCGCGGAAACATGAACGGGAATAAAAGCTTTCGAAATGTAAATGAAATAGTGGACTTTTTCTGTGGACATATTTCACCACAGGGTTAAAAGAAATCTTCCGTGTAGAGTATGGTGATGGCAACATACAAGAATTGTCTTTCGAATCGGTACCTGTTCTTATAAGAGAACGAATGGCTCAAAACTGGTCTACTTTGTTTAGTGGATAAAATTATGTGCACTGATATGTTCATCTATGTTACTTATAGAATGCAGTCAGTTTATTTCTTTCTTTCATATTACGTTTAACAGTGCTAAATGAGAACCAATCCTGACTAATAAAATATTCAGGAACGATATACCCGAATGCCAGGGGGCATATATTTGGGAGGCAGGGGAGCATTATCACTAGGTTAAAATCTGGAGTCCAGAAACAATTGGTAAATTGAGATACTTTGAGAATAACGGACTTATAAATTAATTCATAGGAGAGTTTGGTAACCGCTCCCGTAAACACTTTGTATTATATGTAAGCTGCAGTCCAGTTGATAAATTTGTGACACAGTGTAAAGACTTCTATTCTGGTCTCAGTAGTTTGTGAAGTTAGATCCCAGGTGCGAAATATCTTCGCGACTAGTTCCTCAGGTCATATAAGAAATGGTCGTTTGTTTCTGCCTATTTCTTGAGTTATGAACCCCAAAAACAAAGGCCAAACTGCGTAAATGGGCGTAGCATTCTTCCTAGTGATAACTGAATAAAAAAAGCATAGTTTTCTAAAATTCTGTTTGAAATAACGATACATTTTGCTGAAACATGTTCTTGTGTCATTAAAAAAATTATTGACCAAGGAATTGCGTAAGTTAAAAGGAACGTCATAGGCCACGCCAACACAAAACTTCAATCTCCTTTTCCACTTTACGGGAGGGTGCTGTCATTCAAAGCAACACTGAATTAAATTTAATTCTGATTTTGACCATTTCCTGGGAAATTGAAAACACAGTTTGTAAATGTGGATTTCGATATAAACCCAGATGACATGAAATTGGTTGAACTTTGTCTCAGAGTTCGTTCGGGCTATTTGGAAATTGGAAAGTTTTGTTGACGTGCGTTTCATTTTTGGATTATTTTGACCGCCCGTTGTTTACATTTGATTTAGGTAAAACGATGAACGCAGACGATCATCTATTACATATAAATCAATTGAACATGGAATAAAAAGCTTGATAAGTATTTCATTGTTTATTAAATTTTATTTTGAAAGTCATTTTAATATGATGAGATAAGTATTAATTACTTTTCACGTTGAAACAACATGAGCGTTCAGGGGTTCGTTTCCATTCACACCGTGCAATGTAATTTTTATGACAGACATTGGGGGAGTGGTTTAGGGAGGACCTGAGTGGGGTTTTTGGTTCATTGTGTTATGAAAAGAAAGAAATGCTTTAGCCAATCGTTTTGCCTGAAAATGCATGAACAGAAAAAAGGTTTAATTTTAATTATATCACCGCGACTTGTTGAGGACACAGGCCTGGCATTCTGAAAAATGCAGGCGGGCAAAAAATCGCTTTCCTCAATCAGCTTAGGAGAGCAATTAGCTTTACACAGCATTTTAAGTATCCAGTTGAACGAACTCATTGAAACTGAAACCAAAAGACTACATCAGTGATTTTATTGATTTTACTATAGTAAAGCGAAATCTCTTAGACATCTAGATGTCTCACTCAACAACCGAACACATACTTGACAAGACCTGTGTGTGTACCCAGACCTGTTGTCCAAGAAAGTCATACGCCTACCACTACCACCTTCAACCCCCTTGGGGGTTGAAGGTGGTAGTAGTAGGCGTATGATTTTCTTGGACAACAGGTCTGCTTGAATCTACAGTCACATCCTGGTGCAAGTGCTTCAAGTGACAGGATAGTAGTAATGGTAGTATATTATAGTGTCAATATTCCTTGAATAATTACCCCTCAAACTGTGATGTCAGTTGTTGAACTTGAAACTGACAGAAAAAAAATATTGCTGTGACCCATTTTGCTTCAAATGATTGCAACTGTGTTTGGGTATGGTTGCATCCATTACCTTTTACCACTAAACCACTTTCAAGATGAAATTACGTGATGTTATGTGACTTCGAAGTTAAATTACATTTTTGCTTTACAACAAAAATTTAATGTGAGCATAATACATGTAATCTCAATCATCCCAGACCAAAATATTTAGGAGGGCAATTTTTCGCTCTACTTAATTCATTCAGGAGGGCAGTAAGGAGAGCTAAAAAATCGCTCTCCTGAAATTGCCAAGCCTGAGGACATAGACTTTCGATACAAAAGACTATTTATACCCCTTTTAATTTCAGTTGTTTTTTGGATGGTTCTTAATTCGTCGTGTAACAGCAAGCCTCTCTCCTAGTACATATTAGCAACTTGCCTCTATTCAGTGTGCCCCTCCATTGTTTGCTTAAGCTCTATCAAGTAAGCTAATAAGTCATCTAGTTAATACGCGGTGACGGATTACTTTAATCTTTATATCCAGCAAGCTTATAGTGACTTCATTTATTGTATTGAATACATAACGTTGATCACAAGTAAGAGTTCAGTAATAGTTTGGATTTCCAGATGTTATTCTGCTTCATAATATTGGAAAATCCCACGAGCTATTGCTAAAATATTGATTGGATATCCATCAAGTCAAATTGTTAGAACATCTGATGTTTAAGGCTGTTAGACATTTTGAATACCATATTCGCTATCAAATTATTATCATCGTTAATTTATCTTCGAGTCATCAGTTGAAAACCAGAATTACACGACAGATACCGGCGGTTATTCCTCCACGATTATACATTCATGGATAAAAATTAAAAACCAGGAAATGACATTTTCTAAGTACACATGTATCCAAGAGGGATACGAAAATTTCATGACTGCATTTCAACAGAAAGTTTCCGAGACATCAGAGTTAACAAAGAGTGGAAGATTATAAGTCCTTTAAACTGAAAAATAAAAAGCAAAGAGACACACAGATTCAGTCCCTGTTTTTGAGAATAGCAGTCAGCATAACAAGACCTGCACAGTTTATAAGTATCACCTATAAGGTCACCCGTTACCTCACACTTTTCCCAGATTCTGTGTTATAATCTTGTCTTCTGATATTTTGTGTGGCAAAATCTTTAGTATGCTGTACCTCGGGGACAACCGTGTACTCACTATTTTTAACTAATTAATAACGTCAGATGTTTAGTCCAGAAAGCGTGAAGATACTTAAAGAGGAAATTGATTTGACATCGATAAGAGACACGAATCTGCATGTGACATTTTCCCAACAATGCAAATGCTCCGTGGAATACGAAATTTCAAATGGATTATTTTGAAGAGCTGATTGGAAGCAATGGAATTACCAAAATTGTCCACTTACAATATTAACGCATCTATCAGTTCCCAGTGCACATAAAGTATGCAATGTGGTTGAAATGACCGAGACTACGAGGATTTTTTATACTGCAATAAATAAATAAATAAATAAATAAATAAATAAATAAATAAATAAATAAATAAATAAAACTCAGCAAATCAGTTTTCTCAATTATACAGAGCATTGGCTGTATTGAACTCATCAATGGAAGCTGGCTAAACAACTAAGAGTGGACATATTATAAAATGTCGACAGAAAGCCAACACGGAAATATTTTTTTTTCACACAGTGCGTTTGTAAACGCGACAGTTTCCAGGATTTCAGTTAAACATGAAAAATACTTGAATAGTTTTCATCAAACGATGCGAACACAGTATACTCAATATTACTTAAATTATTTATATTTTCAGTTTATTTATTACATTCCCATACTTTCAGCGGTAAATTCGCAGACAATTTTATAAAAATTAAAGGGATGGGTTAACCTTCTTGAAAGTCGGTTGGAAAATAAAAGAGTTGGCCTTGAACAACAACACAAGAGAGAGAGAGAGAGAGAGAGAGAGAGAGAGAGAGAGAGAGAGAGAGAGAGAGAGAGAGAGAGAGCAAAATGACAGCTGTCGGATCAAAAATGTTACAGTAACATCTTTTACTATTCAAAGTGTAACTGTGGGTGCTCATGTTCAGTGTTGCAAACTTTTTTTCAGAATGAAACGCGTTTCACTCTTTAATTCCGGCTTTTAGGGTCAGGTCGGAAGATCATCGCAGAAGAATAATGTCTTAGGACTATTAATATTTTCATCCTGTATCCATGTTAAGCAGTGTACTGTACTCTCCATGACAAAAGAATAACCTTGTTGTTGAATGAAGCACAATGGAAGGTCAGATCTTTGGTTCTGCTCCTTGGTTAAACTAAAAGGGCATTGTTACCTGTCTTAACATTTTATTTTATATTTATTTATTTATTTATTGGGGTTTAACTTCATTTTCGACAGCCAGGGTCACCTCATGTCGGACAGTTTTACGGGTGGAGGAAGCCGTAGTACCCGGAGAGAACCACCGAGCAACTGTCAGATTCCCCAACTTTCTAACTTCACACAAGCACGGTTAGCATTGATTGAAGACAAGTGCACTATCGAAGTGCAGTACGCCTCAGTACACAACGCCACCGTGCCCCCACGTGGGTAATTGGGATTAAGTGCCTTGCCCAAGGACACAACGGAGTTTCCGCAGGTGGGATTCGAACCGAGGACCTCTCGGCTTGCAGCCTGCACCTCCACCTACTGAGCCAAAGCGCTCCCACATTTCGGCAAGCAGCCTGCATCTCTACGTACTGAGCCACCGTGCTCCCACATGTTACGTTAACAGTACCGGCAACGGATTGTCAATCTTATACGGTAAAGCGATATTGTTTTTTATGTTTATCACTACTGGCTATGCAGAACTATCAGAAAGTTTAAAAGTACCGTTCACAATTGTTGGAAGTCGAGAACGGTCACTGTATAGATAATGATGTAAATACTGGAGAGGGACGTCAGAAATTCAGAATTCTAACTGACTATTTTACCAACACGAAAGGACATTCACGCTTAAATATTTTCTAACTGTCGGTTAGAGATAACGTAACAACCACGCCCTGCCACTGCTATCCACAAAAAATGTATTCAGTTTTCAATTATTGCTTTCGAAACGTAATTTCTGACCCCTCGTTGGAACGAGCTCGTTCCAAGGATTGGTCTTGAGGTTTTTGGGGCGGAAAAGGGTAAAAATGCTAAGTTAGTCAAGAAATGTATTATGCAAGTGCCGTTTTCAAGTCGCGTAAGGTAACGTATTAAGGAAATTCACGGACGTGACTTGAGCATTTTCAATTTCAAACTGCACCTCATACCCTCTATCCCAACCGTTGAACATTCAACCTTGTGAAAAAAATTCGCAACTCTATCCCTTTCAGTGAGAATGTCCAACTGCTACATGTGAATTTCCCACTGTTGAAAAATCCGAATGCACCCCTCCCCTTGTGTTCGAAATATATGAGCACGATCTTTGGGTTCTAGAATTGAAATTCGTCTCCTGGGTGCAACAAGGCACCATTTGCAATGCTTGTTGCACTCAAGAGACAAAATATCGACACCGGTTAGAAAATCCCTTGAACTGTGCTAATAACATCACTGAGTGTCTGTCAGAAACGATCACAGACACAGATCAAAGGCCACGAAATTTCTTTTTTTAGTTTTTTATTCAGATAAATATGTATCTATATATAGGATAATTCAGAAAAAAAATTGCAAACCACAATCAGTTGTGTCTCATAATAAAATATTACATGATAACAAAGAGGTGTAATTTGTGTTGCTGATATGCTTTTTAAATGATTGAATGACATATTTTATTGGAGAGCTAAGTGCTATGGTTGGCTCGTTTGAAGGAGTATACGGGACCGGGACAACTTTGTGTTTATACATTACTGTGACCTGTCCCTGGACATAGTAGATCTTGGACCCTGTCCCATCTGTTTTTTTTTATAGCAATTGGTTTTTTGTCATAATACATGTAAGTAGAAGTAAGTTCAAGCGTTCTATACAGCTATATCAGTTCAACAAAACAATTCCGTTATCCCTGCTTGCCCTACCTGTATCGGGGTACAGAGAAATATATACTGAGGTGTCAGAGGAAAGGACACAGCACATGGATGATTAAACTTATCGCAGATATTGAGCAGAGTTGTTTTAGAGAAAGAACATTCATAAAATAGATGGACAACGTCTCTTTACTATTTCTCAGAAAGTGCATATCTCCGTTTCCAATAATCCACTTTTATAAAGCTTTGAGTAAGTGTAGATTTTTCTGTGTAAAATTTTGTATGGAAGACTCTGTAAGTATGATTCGTCACGAGGCTACGAATTCTAATACCATTGGGCATGTCATTTCCAACTCTGTGTGGTTTGAACTTCAAAGTGTATAACCATTGAACATTTTGGCCCTTATTGGTGGGGGTGGGGGATGAGGCACTCCCGTAACCCTTGTACCCACGCCCCTGAGGAAATGACACCAAGTTCAGGTCTTTTTTTCAAAACAAGAACAAGGAACAAAAAGAATATCAGTCTTATAGGAGGAATGCGCCTTCTAAATAGCGAGGGCCAAGAACATACACTCTGAAATCAGTTGGGTTATAAATCAACCCAAATCAACTGAGTTGAGTGAATATGAACCCTATTGGGTTCATATTCTCTCAACTCAGTTGATTTGGGTTAATAGTTAACCCAACCGACACTAGGGTTCAAAACAGCAGTGGAAACATGACCGCGGGACACTGATCTCGACTCAACACCAGAAAACGCCATTGTTGCACTACCATCTGAAATGGAAAAATGGTTGAAAAGTCGTTTGAGATACCATGATATTTCTGGAAGATGGTAGTATCACAAAAGTATCGCTGCGCACCACACGCGGTGATGGCAAATTGTAATCTCTATCGTGAGCACACCCAAACAAAAAAAGAGGGATATCTCATATAATCCCTAGAATGGGTTAATAATTATGATTGAAATGTCATTTGTCAACTGTTGTGTTGACAGATAAATGATGAAGATTTTTACGATACTTAAAATAACTACACACCATTATGGACTTCTCGATTTAAAACGAGTTATTTTCATGCCATGACGCCTCGAGATGGTGAATCCCAGCAGGATGGGTGTTATCAAATTGGAACGGTTGTGATTTTGCATTGTGAAAGAACATAGCTGCATGCGAAATGTGACCTTAGGATGTCTCTTCTAAATATAATGGCGATTACACGCTAGGAACCGAGAATAACTTATTCAAGCCTAAATATAACGAACATATTTCACGCCAATTTATAAATTCTTGCCGAATACCATAGCAATAAAAGGTTCAATGCTTTACATTAATACCCAGGTTTTCACATTAGCCATTAACCCACGACTGCAACTTTGGATTAGGGACGAATGGATAATAATTTGCTTTGACATGTCTGCCATTTTCAAATGTTGATTGTCTTGTTCCATCCTAATATTGGTAAACTATTACCTGTAATTATGAAGCTATCACACAGATATGCTTTCATATTTTTGGAGGGGAAGGAGGAAAGGCAACAGGAGGGTTGTATTTGGTATAATTTAAGATATAAAGAGGATTTTTCAAAGAGTCCCAATTTTATAGTGAAATTTCCAAAACGAGTTTTGTAAATTTGGATTGGACAGAGCATTGGCAAGGTCTGAGCCTAATTTATTGGACGGGGATGAGCAAACTCTCAAGCCACCAGCCAAAGCGTCAAGTGAATCCGACGCTGTTGAAACCTGGGACCAGTCTAGCTCCTAAATAGTCTATCACCTATTTTTGAGATTCCGTCGGATGGAATATTTCTGTTGGTCGGATAAGCGAACCTTAACGGTTCGCTTTTCCGACCAACAGAAATATTTAATCAAATAAAATAAAATCAAACTGTTTCTCAATCGAGTCTTGATTTGACCGAATCGTTGATAACATTACATTTAATTAAATAAATCTTTGGCCTTCCGCTGATTTGTCGCGGTCCTCTAACGAGGAGACCTATATTAGCCCCGTACCCCATCGAGGTATTCCTCCCCACCCTCTCTCCTAATCTCTCAGCATTCAGTCAAAAACTGCTTCATAACCCCCCCCCCCCCCCCCCCCCCCCACACACACACACACTGGCGCCTTCTCGATCTCCCCAACCATAACATTAACTCTTTTGCTCATGTCACTCCTCACCCAATTATCCTTCATATTTTCATCCAATTTTTCCATTAGTTTCCCAAGGAGTCCTGTTCTACTAAGCAAATATTTGAGGCATTCTAAAATGAAATGTTTCAGGGTCTCCGTTACACCTAAATCCAAAATTACTCATTTGGCACACTCTTTCATCGCCTTTCCCGATTCTCACCCTCAGCTCCAGTGACTTGGATCTCACTTTGAACAACAATGACCCCCAAACGATCCATCCAGATACTCCTCAAAAGCCGGCGCATCCTTTTTATATAACCCGTTTAAAGTTTTAGGCATTGTCTGTTTACTAAATATTATGAACGAAGACTGTATTTTTATAATTATACCACATTGTTTCCACCTATTGTGTTAATATCTTGATGATTTTAGGGTGAATTAAACACTTATTGATTGGGATATCTTTAACTGGGGCAGGAAACATATATGTTTTCGCGAAAAAGAAATTACTTTACATCAACAGTAGTCTTCGCACATTCTTCTCAAAAAGTGGGCAAAAAACATTGCATAATAGTGTCGAATTTTTTTTTTTTTTATTAGGATTTAACGACACATTAACAGCCAGGGTCATATCATGTTGGTGACAGTTTTACGGGTGGAGGAAGCCGGAGTATCCGGAGAGAACCACCGAGCAACGACGAGCAGCTGTCAACTCACCAACATCGTAACTCTGAACTCTGCACCGCGGCACAGGCAGGGTTAGATTGGTTGAAGACATGCGCACCTTCGACGCCTTAGTACAGAGCGTCATCGTGCCCCCATGTAGGCAATCGAGGTTAAGGGCCTTGCCCAAGGACACAACGCGGGAGCGCGAATCAGTCGCTGAAATGGTCACCCATCCAACTACTAACCGCGCTCGACGTTGCTTAACTTCGGTGTTCTGACGAGAACCGGTTACCGCGACGCCACCGCACCCCCAATAGTGTCGAATAAATTACAGAATTTGAATGGTGAACATGAATGGTTGGAGGACGATTTGGGGGCGAGTTAAAGATTCTGTATATTATTTGATCCAAAACTCACTTAATATGGCTATTTATTTCTTCTATTGTATACATAACCTTGCAACTTAACCCTTTACCCAACGCAGACGATATCAAAATTTATTATTTTAAATATAATTTTTTTTAATTTTTGAAAAAAATTCAACAAAACCATATCATGTGACCCCTCATTGGAACGAGCTCAATGAGCTCGTTCCAATGAGGGGTCACATGATATGGTTGTGTTGAAATATTTTGAAAAATTTAATTTTTTCAACTGTTCAATTTGCATAATACACGGACGGATGCGGGCGATTCATTAAGTAAAGTGTTAACAGTTTCAGACTGAGAGTACTATCTTGTTGACTCCAACTATATTTATAATATTTTTTTTTAAAATCGGTGATATTGAAGCTTTTTTTGTTTCTGTAAATAATCAACTTACATCTGAATAAAAAATATAAAAAAAAATAATGCTGTTTATTTACAGGTCTTTAACGACACTTTCGACATCCAGGGTGACCTCGTGTCGCGCAGTTTTACGGAGGGAGGAAGCCAAAGTGCCCGAGAGAACCACCGAGCAACGGCGAGCAACTGTCAGACTCCCTAACGTACTAAATCCACAGAAGCAGGGTTAGCACTGGTTGAAGACAAGTGTAACATCGACGTGCAGTAATCATTGGTACACACCGTGACCCACGTGGGCAGTCGGGATTAAGTGCCTTGCCCAAGGACACAACGTTTTTGCCTCTGGCGGGGAACGCACCGTGGACTTATTGATGCTAGAATGGTTGAAATAGCAAACTGCGCTGCATGTGAGACATCAAATTACGTTATTGAAAACAATGTTTGGCAGAGCATGTGCTCTCAACATAAGTGTCCAATGGCGTATACATTTTGGAGTATTGATTCATAGGAGTTTGTTTTGAAACAACGCTTCAAAAACTCAAACGTCATATTTCTCGACACGAAGAGAACAAAGCGTAAGAAGACGACAAGGTTTGAGTTTGGCGCATGCTGGATATTGCTGCTTCTACATCCGGAATGTGATTGAATAATCGCGCTTTACTACTCTCAAAGTGTTTCATTGTAGAAAAGGGTAAGACCATGTGATAAATTTGTTATTAATACTTTGACAAAACTTTACGCCACCTTGCTTCATAAAAAAACATAACTGTTTAGAAGATATGCCATAATGATGTCTGAGAAAAACTGCTCAACTCTGATATTAATTTCATACTCACTGCACATGTTGGTAGCAACAAATTTATCATTCCCAACTTCCATTAATCTCAAAAGTAAATAAAAAAGTGAAAAACTAAACAATCATAATAACTTTCATTATTACATACGAACAAAAAATCTGGTGTAAAAGGAAAATAAAGTACTCGTAAAAAACGCATTGTCCTCCAATGGTTCTTTCGATGTGCATGAATTGCGCTGTCTTCTGTACATTAACGTTTCGATCAACTGCAACGTGGGGCATGGTAGGGCTGTGTGCTAAGGTGTATTATTATATACTTGTTAAAGAACTACATTTCTATTGGCTGGATCTTATACACGTGACTGGTACTCAAAAATCCATGTACACCGGTTTTCCAATGAATTTCAACTTTCTAAATATAGAGTTTGGAAATCCCCTCTCTAGTTCTATTTCAATCAACGTAATCTCTATAACATTGTTTCTTTTTATGTTATTCTGCAGATGATAACTATTTTATTTTTAAATAAAAGTATTTCTGGTTGATATAATTGAACTTTTAATTAACAAATAGAAGATTGTTTTTTTAGGATGGTGTATATAATAAAATAATAAAACAGTTATGGACTTTTGTGGTGGTAAATATGATGTGATATGAACCTAAAATCTTACATTGACCTCAGCGAACGCTTCGGTCAATAAAAGTTTTTTAGGTTCATATCACATCATTTTCACAATCACAAAAATCCATAATTGTATAATATTGACTACACTCTAACTGAAGTACAAATTGATACATGCAACCTCGATCATAATTTGGTGGAAGTGATTCATTGCTTCACAATTATTATCGGTGATGACATGTTTCACCTTTATCTTTGACTCAGTTTATGTATTAACCCGCGGAATATTTTCAAGATATTTTCCATCAAATCTAGTCAAAGAAAGCAGCCACGACAAGTTTAAATAACAAAAATAAATCTACGTTTAACTCGAAAAATCATTGACGATAAAACGTTCAATTTACGTGAGAAAAAATGTGATTAAATGTGCCAAAATTATACTTATTTCAGTGGCAAGAAAAATCCTGTCCCTGGCACGAATATTCCCCAGCAGCATGCTTGGAGTTATTTGGGCATTGTCGTTATCTCAGTTTGATTCGGCATTATCCCTATTCGTCATCAAAGTTTAATAAAACAAATGCGTTGATTCAATCTTCGGCAGGCTGCACAGCCTCATCTATCCTGTCTGATTTTTATGTATCTTGTGCTTACGGTTCAGGGTACAATCCACTCATGTTATAAGGGGGTGCGTGCCCTGCCAACGATCTGTAAAAATAATATTGTCATATATGCAAACAGAAATGAAATATTTCCTCTCATTATCGTAACGAAACAGTGATTCTGTAAAAAGAAGTACACGTGTATTCGGACAATCAAAGAAACCGCTACCTTGTTTCATTAAGGCACCAAGCGATCTGTGCTTTTTTCAGAAAGAGTTCCAAGAAAGGTATAACAAAGATAAGGTTACTGAGCTTGTTCCCGCTATGAATCACAAGTCTTTTGGGAAAAAAATGTAAACAGATCTAAAAATCGAGGTTAGTGTTCGATTTTAATTATCTCACTGGGTCAGTTACTGATCCCTTAGGTAAAATACAGCTTCGGGAGTGAACTGCTGTCTGATACAAAATAAACGTAGTCGTCCAGTATCAAGGCACAAATCATTCAAAAAAAGAGAAAAATTAGCTTTACCAAGTAAGCAAGGGAATCGTAAGTTCACGATGTATTAAATGACTCTCCCACGTGCTGTTTGATTGTTCGAAATTCGGGAATATTATTCAAGTCAGCGCGCTGTTCAGTGATATCAATATGTTATTAGTGGAAACGCTTTCTCATTCGTTCAGGTGCTATCATTACTGATCTTGCACAGCGTGGACACGTCTTGAATTCACGTCTGGTTACATTTTATACCAAATAAGACCGCGGTTTAGGTCAACTTTGTGCTCACGTGGTAGATTGTTTTCTGCTATTCGACACTGATTTGCAACGTCACCTGTAGTATTTCGCAACAAACTGCCTCTGGTCGCTATATTTGAAAATATTTTTTCTATAACTTTTTAAATACTATTTTGTGTGGAAGTAATAAATATTTTAGAAATGTTATACACAGCCGCCCAAAACATACTGAAGAGAATGCATTCATTCTGAAAGTTTGTTGACTTTGAAGTCCTGCAGGGGTTAGTGCTATAATACGTTTAAAGTTGTATTTTCTAGAAATGAATTCTCTAGTTATGTCTTTAAATGAGTTAAAATGAACCATTAGCATTTTCAATGATCCGGTAATTTGCCAGTCGGCAAATTGCCATATCTTTTAAAATGCTAATGATTCGTTTTAGTCAGTTATATTAATAGGTAGAAATTACAATTCTAGAAAATACAACTGTAAAAGTTTTATAGTATTGGCAGCAGCTGGAGAACTATTTATCCAGAATACCATATTTGTGCTGTGAACATGAATTTTCGAAAGTATTCTAAATTCATTTTGACAACTTCTGACAGAAAAAACACATCAAAGTTAAAGTTAACCCTTTACCCAACGTAACGGCCAAAACCGGCCAGCGCTATTCTCAAAAATCGCCAATTAATTTTCAATATATTTTCATTTTTTGTCTCAAAAACATAGGTTATGACCCCTCGTTGGAACGAGCTCGTCGAGCTCGTTCCAACGAGGGGTCATAACCTATGTTTTTCAGACAAAAATTGAAAAAAATTAGTTATTCAAGAATTGTTTTTGCAAGTGTCGTCTGCTTTTCATGTTAGGTAAAGGGTTAATAGTTTAACCTTCTTTAGTGATATCCGATTTGCTTCATATGATTGGTCAAAAAGAGTGTTTCATAATCTGATGAATGTTTTTCCTATCGTATGAATGAGTTTGCTTTACGCTTATTCGTCAAAACATTGTGGCCTTGTTCAACGGTGCAAATAAACTGTAATTGCTGCAGGCGGGCTGTTAACCCTTTACCCAACGTAACGGCCAAAACCGGCCAGCGTTATTCTCAAAAAATCGCCAATTAATTTTCAAATTATTTTCATTTTTTGTCTCAAAAACATAGGTTAAGACCCTTCGTTGGAACGAGCTCGACAAAAAATGAAAAAAATTAGTTATTCAAGAATTTTTTTTGCAAGTGTCGTCTGCTTTTCATGTTAGGTAAAGGGTTAATATTCACATGGGATGTTCGTACTAGGTTTCATTTTGCGTATTCGACACCGCGTGTGCTGGAAATAATAAAACTGTGGTCAGCACAAAAATTGATGTGACTGCTATGATATAAATTGCGGTGGCTTCGGTTTCATAAGGGCACGTTATATTACAAGCATACACTCTTAAATTATAACTCTCAAATTAAATTATAACAATTGAAATGAATTATCTGTCACCTTGCGGAGTATGGGTGCGAGATGTGCACTTTTGACAACTTAACGCGCCCATCCTATATTTATCCTCCAAAAACTGACCGATAATTTATTTCGTATGGAATGATAATTGGATCAGATTACGTGAACATTAAACAAACAAAAACAACTTTATGATTTTAGCTGATCATTCTATTAAATTGCAAATGGTCACAAATCTGCATCAAATAAGCTTCTGTTTTAAATGAAGAGTAACAGAAAAAAATGAAAAAATGCAGAAATAACGATTTCTCTCAAGTGTTAAATTCAGGACTATAGTAATGCTGGTAAAACTAGTAGTTCCCCGCATGGATTTTTTAAAATCATGAACATAATAACAAAGAAATTTATAAATTATACAAAATTAATGAAGTAGAGGGTTCTGACATCAAAATAGTTGAAATTCCCAGCTTTTTATTCAATTCGCCTTCTCGCTTTTCGAATTTTTCATATTCTTTCAAACGTAAAACTCAAGAAGTGTTGTCTCAGCGTGAGCCAAGTTATGCATATAATATCTCACGGCTTCCAACTCACGTACACATTTCTCGTTAAGTAGCATAGCTATACCTCTAACATAGCCCAGGGTCAATTTGTTCCCCGCCTTTTCTTAATTTATCAATAATAGTAATCGAGAAAAAAAACTGAAAAACAGAGTCTCAAAGTTGCGAACTAAACAATGTCTGCAGAACATAAAGCATTGCTATCCAACGGGTGGATGGTAATAGTGTTTCCTATTTTCTGTATCTACGTTTCCCATCAGATAAATATACAGAACCGCACATACGTTTGAATGGATTAAGAATTATCGAACGAGATTCCGTTGGCCCAGGATATCACGAGAGCCGAAGGCCAAAGCAATCGAGAGCGATAATTCTTAACCCATTCAAACGTATGTGCGGTTCTGTATTTATCACACACCTCCCATGTAACAACCAGACTACACGAAAATTGAACAAAAAGCACTCTTCAACTGGACAATTACTGCGTTTTCTTCGTTGTCAACGAGACAGCACTGTTAGTTGGCGGAGTACCAACCCTAATTTGCTTTTTAATTTTTACGGCATTCCATTGGCCAAAACCAATTGATAGCGATCAGTGTCACGGTCACGATGACCGAACTTCAAATATTGACTAAACTGCGGGGAAGAACACAACAAAAAGTTTTTAAATAGCGAATAAGTTTAGCACCCTCCATCATTATATGACCAGTTGTGGAAAGTATTTGTCAAGGAACAAGCAGTCAGAATGTTATTTTTATTTTGAATTTTTTTTGGGGAATCTAATTATTATTTTATTTATTTATTAAGGTTTAACGACACTTTAACTGCCAAGGTCATATCGTGTCGGTGACAGTTTTACGGGTGGAGGGAGCCGAGGTACCAAAAACAACTACGAGCAGCTGCCAGCTCCTCAACATCGTAACTCCGCATTGCGGCACAGGCAGGGTTAGATTGATTGAAGACATGCGCACCATCGACATACAATGGGCCTTAGTACACGGCGTCATCGTGCCCCCACGTGGACAATCGGGGTTAAGTGCCTTGCCCAAGGACACAACGCGGGCGTCCGAATCGATCGCCCAGACGGTCACCCATCCAAGGTCAAACCGGGCTCCACGTTGCTTAACTTCGGTGATCTGATGAGAACCGGTTAATGCAACGCCACCGACCCCCCAATCTAATTGTTTAAATATCCCGGGTAAACAAATCTAAATGAGGAAATTGGAATTTCCAAGCGATTTCGACTCCAGTGCATTCGACCAATGATGACGTGATTTATTTAAACGGGTTCCTTCTCTGTTTACGTTGGAAACGAAATCGAACGTGTTTTGTATCACCACATGTGCGTACAGCTTTATGTTTATCGTACAGGCAGAATAGCTGAAACCCCGTGTTTTACATAAATAGGTGTGTGATAATGTAGAGTACAGAAAAAGTTTTTTTCTGCTCTTCTGCCTCCTAATTGGTCGGTATAGTGATTAGAAAGACGAACTGATAATTTCGACTGGGCTGAAATCAATTGAAATTTTCTGTCCACTTTCCTCTCCACATCATAATATATTCTCACCTCTTGGAAAAGAAATGCCAAACAATTGAATCTATGATGTTATTCTCCTTTGGTTTTCTTCCTTTGGTCTCGATTTTGAAAACTTTTATTGACGAAATCTCGACGCATTGATATAATTGTGTTGTGACCAGATCGTGATGTGATCAGTCGAGAAAGACCATTCGAGGAGGATCCGTTTTGTGTTCACAGCACTGAATTCACTCGTTTTTTCTCGTCCCGATTGACTAAATCTAAAGAAGCAACAAGCACAGTCTGTCCAGTAGCCTTCGAACTGCAGATGTGTTTCCTATATCCATAAGCGTCAGGGGAGGCGAATATATTATCCAATTTCCACGGCTTGAAGTTGACTGTAACAAAATAGTGCAGTTGAGGAAGAATAGTCCGCGCGCCGGAGGCGCGTGGACTATTCTTCCTCGAGGACCACTATTTTGGCACCGTCAACGACACGCCGTGCGGTTATTAATACATCATATCGAACAAACCGAGAAATAATCTTGCTTCCGGTCAAAATTCCAATCCTAAATATACTGTCTATTTTCAAGCACCTTGCCCTTGGTAGGAATTTTCATTCTTAAACATAGAAACGACGGAACAGAATTCCGAAATATCTTTTAAAAGGGAGCGCTGAGTCCCCTTAACACAACGTCCTAGAATACCCCTTGGTTATTTTTTGAAGGTGCACAGTGCATGGGAATAGTGCACGATTATTTTTAGAACCAGTGATAGATAAAACTATAGGAAATGCTCTCGCCTAATAGGAGTGAGCGAAAGTCACGTGAGATATTATATATAAAATAGATGTTCCCTCGTTCTTCAACAAAACCGGCCTGTGTGCTCCGTCATCGCTTAGCGATCTATGGTTGCCAATGGATTGTGATACCCATTCAGCAGTTTAACCTTGTTATAGTACGGTCGCTGTGGACTGGTCACTTTCCACAAGGTGGTCAGTATTTCCTCGGACACAATAATATTAAATTGCAAACACTAATTATAGGAATAATCATAAAAAAAATATTTAATGAAACACCGGGAACAACCCGCTGCTTCATTAATTCAAATTTTGATTATGATGATTTTTATTACCTGGCTGATAATGCGAAACGTAAAAAATAACACACGGTGTCAAGGAGGGGTGAAGCGAGAGGGTGATCACGAAATTATCAAATGGTAATTGACAAATCAGTAATCTTTTATAATACGTGACGTATAATAATCTGTTTTTGAGCCATTTACCCTCAAGAAATCAATTCTATTTATGTATTTGGTGGAGCTTTTAGACAAGAAGACTCAACAACCTATTGCCTTGTGAAAACAAATAAGCTTTTTGGAAAAAAGAGTCGAAGTTTACATGAAAAACAACATGTTTGTGAGATTGTTCCCCCATTTCTTAAGGATAGTCGACCCAATCATCCCCAAAGCTTGGCACATGCAACCATCTCGTTACAGAGTGCCTTGGGTGGAGTGAGGGTGGGGGATCGAAACGGGAAGGACACTGCGCAATGCTTCTGGAAATCTTGATTTACTATGAACTAACTCTGGGGAAAATTTATTAAAAATAGAGCCAAAGGGTGAAGTTCTTCGACTTTAAAAGCCGTGGAAGAGACAAATCACACGAGGAACTTCCCAGTTGAATCTTCGGGTGGGGTGTGGGGGGGGGGGGAGTGACAATCGTTACTTATTGCCAGTTCCTTTTTTGGCATTCATTATCAACCGATATGTAGGCCTACTAAGGCGTACTGCACGTCGATGGTGCACATGTCTTCAACCTCTGTAACCCTGCTTGAACGGAACTTGAACAAAGTTAGAATGTTGAGGAGCTGACAGTTGTTCGTCGATGCTCGGTGGTTCTCTTCGGGTACTCCAGCTTCCTCCACCTGTAAAACTGTCACGGTCACGATTAGCCATTGTGTATGTGACCTTAAACCCCAATAAATAATAAATAAATATAAATATCAACCGATAATATCGGTTGATAACGAATGCCGAATAAGGAACCGGGAATAGGTAACGGCTGTCACGCCCGTTATCTTCGGAGTAAAGAGTCCGGACATATCATTCCTGCCAATTTTCAATTAGCTTACAATAGCGGGAACCCAAAAGATAAAAACAGCTCTTATGGTGACTCGCCCGCCTGCATGGCTGCCTGTCGTCTCTATTTTCTCCAAATCATTATTGGAAAAATGTTCAGGGCATGTGTCCCCGGTTCCCATTTACTTGCGGGGTCGAAAGGGTGAACTTTCTATTTCACAAAATCTTGATAAAATTGACGCCAGAAATAACAGGTGATCCGTTACTAACAGTTAACTAGTTACACTCATTGCAACATTCAAAGCGATTGATAAATGGTAATCACATAAAAACGAAGCTCGCTAGCTGTATCATCAAATTATGATTTACAAGACATTCATAATATTCTTTGAATGCCTGCGCACAATAACAATTGTAAGTAAAAATTCCTCTTGTGTAACGACTTGGAAAGACAGGTTTCTAATTTTATATCCAAGCCGTGTATTTTAGTAGACTATTGCTTATAAATAGTTTGCGTGTATAACCCCTTTTATCTCCAGCTTTTCTTTAACCTTTTACCCAACGCAGACGATATCAAAATTTATTATTTTGAAATATTATTTTTTAAATTTTTTCAAAAATTTCAACAACTCCATATCATGTGACCCCCTCACTGGAACGAGCTCGACGAGCTCGTTCCAATGAGGGGTCACATGATATGGCTTTGTTAAAATTTGTTAAAATTTTTTTTTTCAAGTGTTGAATTTGCATATTACGCGGGCGGATGCGTTCGATTAGTTAGGTAAAGGGTTAACCGTGAGCCAGCCCTTTTAATGAAGATCTCCATTCCAAGTTTTTGTTTTTAATTTTTACCTCTAAAACATAACTTAATAACTCTTTGGCCAGCCGCTGATTTGTCGCGGTCCTCATAAGAGAAGGCCATCATTCCCCCTGCACCCCACCCCCTCTTCCCCTCCTCTCCTCCCAGCATTCAGATATAAACTGCTTAATAGTGTCCCTCACTTCCTCTTTTTCAATTTCTTCAATAAGCATTCCTACCCTCTCCCTCGTGTCCCCCTTCAGCCATCTATCCTTTGTTTCTTCACCCCACTTCTGCATTATTCTTCCAGTAAATTTTATTCTATGAGGTATATACTGTGGGCATTCCAAGAGAAAATGTTCCAGGGTCTCCACTACTCCAGAGTGGCACATTTGGCATCCCTTTTCTCCATCTCTCCCAATTTTCCCCCGAAGCTCCAGTGATCTTGATCTCAGTTTGAACAGCAGTGACCCTCCAAAGGTGCCATCTAGGTACTTCTCAAAAGCTGGCTTTTCTTTATATTGTAACCCCTACAGTGATCTTTTCACGCTAACCCCTGCTCGCCAGTTTCGATTGCAATCTTCCATGACTCTCTCTTTGACAAACCTTTTGCCTTCTTTCATTCCTACTTCTATGTTTGTGACCTCTATAGAGTAATTGTCCATTAGTTCCCTCACATGTTTTGACCACCCCGTATCTATATTAGAATTCCAAATGGTATCGAGCATCAGTTTGCACCACCGGTTGTCAGGCAGGTTTCTCAAGTAGTTAAAGTAACACAGTTTTCCCAAATCTACCCTGTCCTTGATTTTCATCCACCCAAGCTCCCCCCTTAACTTAAGACCACTCATTCGAACGAGCTCGTTCCAGTGCTGTATCATAATCGTGGCGTGATCTAATCGCGTTTTTTGTAGAGTCAACCAATCATTTACTTTGTATTTATAGGCAGGTGATACTTGCCGGTTCTGTTGTTTCTCATTTTGTTCCATCTTGAATATAAATTATACTTGAACCTCATTATGTTTTTCGTTCTATTATTTAATGTTTTATTTGTACTTTTATCTTATTTTTATTCTATTCACTTTTTCGTTTCTTCTTTGTCCATCGGCAAATAGCATTCGCACAAAAATAAATAAATAAATAATACTAAAAAAATCAAAAAAATCACATATATTACTGTGATACAAATATGCGGACAGAGCATTTGGACGTGAGCATGATAGAGTCGCATTCGCACTCCTAAATAAGAGGGAAAAGACCTCTGCTGCAATAATCGACGCATCCACCTTCCACCCCGGGACACTTCTGCCGTTTCTTCACCCTGGTAGGTATTGCATGGTAATTACAAAATACGAGAAGGCGAAAAAAGAGGAGACTTCCCGATTTCTGAACAAATACATATTTTTTATTTATATGACTGTCTTTACTTGCGTATATCACCTTCTATGTCGAGAAAATATATATTTGTCGTGTTCTCTTTTAGCTTTTGGGCGACGAACTTTAGTCATTTCATTCAGAACTACGGCGCACTTACTCCAGTTAATCCCACGGGTACTCGTCACAAGTTGGGAAATCGAAAGAAAAATGATATTTGATACCATTTTGAATCTATGCTGACGTGCCCCTGTAATGGTATATAAATATTAACAAGGTACACAACTCGCTTTTCGAAAACGATAGCACTCATCTTCGTTTTTGCCTCCTCAAATTTGATTCACACAACGTATCCAGCAGTACCCAGTATCAATGGAAAGGGGAATGAATAAGCTTTACAGTGGTGTATTACACGACCGTTGGGTGTTCTTGGGTTGTTCATGATAACTGGGAGAAGTCGCAGAAAAGGCCGAAAAACATTTAGTCGGACAAGATAGTGCACAGTGGAATGAGGTTTACGAGCGATTTATTATAAATAATTCGAGGTCCCATTGTCTATGGAGGGCAGATTCAAATATTAACCGTATGCCTTTATCAATTACTAATCTCGGATCCACACTCCAGAAATGAATAAATGTGGATCCGAAATTAGTAATTGATAAAGGTATACGGTTAATATTTGAATCTGCCCTCCATAGACAATGGGACCGCGAATTATTTATAATAAATTGGATAATTGTCGCTCGTAAACCTAATTTACTGTGAACTTTCTTGTCCGACTAAATGTTTTTCGGCCTTTTCTGCGACTTCTCCCAGTTATCATGAACAACCCAAGAACACCCAACGGTCGTGTAATACACCACTGTGAAGCTTATTCATTCCCCTTTCCATTGATGCTGGGTATTGTTGGATACGTTGTGTGAATCAAATTTGAGGGGGGGGGGGGGGGGGGACGAAGATGAGTGCTATCGTTTTCGAAAAGCGAGTTGTGCACCTTGTTAATATTTGTATACCATTACAGGGGCACGTCAGCATAGATTCAAAAATGGTATCGAATATCATTTTTCTTTCGATTTCACAACTTGTGCCGAGTACCTGTGGTTAATCCCACTGCCGCTACAAATCCAACTTGACAAGCATCTTTGCCTCTCGTATCTTATCGTTAAATACCGCGAAGCCGTTAACTAAATTCCGAGTAAAGACCGTTGTCGAGGATAAGTGTAGAAAATGAAAACAGAGAGGGTATTTCAAAAGATATAATCAAGCCGTTTCAAAACCATAATTAACAATGAGTTTTGAACTTGAAAATAATTTTTTTTCTTTTTGTATTTTCAACGTTCCAAATCCTTCGCCAAACGTATCGGGGATATCCATCAAAAACCATACACATGAGAACCGCCGTTCAAATTCTGTTAAATAGCGTATGATCGCTCATAGGAACGAGCTTGTCGCAATGAGGCAGTGGCGTAGTCTCTCCCCTTGAAACTTCCACTTCCTCTGAAAAACATTGGCCCAATGCAAGTTTCACACAACATAGTGCCCCGAAATGGTCTCCAATAGGGGCTACAAACGCTACAAATGCCTCCAATTTTCTCTTAGAGCACTATATTTTGCAAAATTTTCTCGGGTTGGGATGTGGAGGCTAGTCCTAACTATGACCCTCTGCTCATTGCCTCCTCCTTCAAGGAAGTGGGTGGAGGGCGCAAACTCTCACCCCCCAATGTATTCAGTTCGTCTGACATAAATAACAACTCCCCCTCTCCCCAACCAATGAGAGGGACATATCCACTCCCCACCTCAGGTCCTCGGTATCCCTCAGTCCCTCTCCCCAACCAATTGGAGGGTCATACCCCCTTCCCACCTCAGGTCTACGGTATCCCCCTCCCATTGGTGGGCGTGCGGGGGGTCTCCCCCAAGAAATCCTTTGAACATTCAATTCCCTCAGAGTGAATCTGGGACCCTCTGGTGCTTTAAGTTTCCCCATTTTGAGGGGGAGGGGCACTGTAATTTTTAAGGGTGGGGGCATGCTCCCCAAGACCCCTCCTTTGGCTATGCCACTGGCTTTAAGGCTGTCCACAATTTCGATGGCATTTGCTTGGTAGCACGTTCCCGTTGGGTCAATATATATTAGCTGAACTCATAAACCCGTATAACAGGAAATGCATTTGTTTCTTTCCCGTGGCATTTCCCAAGAGAGCTCCGTGTTTGTTAGCCAATAAATAATTTAATTTACCTCAACGCCTCTTCTATAATTCCTGATTTATTTTCTTATAAAAGAGTGATGTTGTTACTGCAGAATACTATGGGGAGTGGCCCTTGTCATATTGTTCCAATTTCATTGTTATTATTAAACCCGTGGGCTGTGAATATTATTTGTGCAGAAATCTATTCATACATAATGTCTGAATATTTACCAAATTTGTCTCAAGTGATGCTCAACAGTTCTATATGGATATCTAAATCAACATGTCAATACTTGTTAGTTTGCCATGATTTGTCTTGTTTCTTTTTACTCGTTGCCAATGTCACCAGTACACTTGAGTTTTGTTCACGCACATGTGAGCTCAGTTCAGTAACCATCTTCAAATAATGGTGGATGTGACCCATGTTTGCCAAATCGTTGCGTGAGTGCTAGAATGGCTTATGTCCCATATGGGACATAGGACATTCTCGCACTCAGGCGGTGAAATGATGACATCAGTTTGCATGACAGTTAACACTCCTTTGCGTGTGGGTAGCTTATTCAGATGAGTTTGCAATTACCGTAATTAGCATGGACAATCTGCACTGTCGCAGACAAAGTCATGGCACTTTACAGCGTCATTTACTTTTTCGTGGCTAATTTCTAGGGATACAGTACAGTCGCCGTGGACTGGTCATTTTCCATGCGTAGGCAGTGATATCCTTGTGTTTACCAGGTAATAAAAAATCATCAGCAGCAAAATTTTAATTAATGAAGCACCGGGTTGTACCTGGTGCTTCATTAATTATTTTTGCTAATGATTATTCTTATAATTAGTGTTTGGAATTTAAAATTACCGTGTCTGTTGAAATATTGCCCACCCGTGGAAAGTGACCAGTCGACGGCAGCCGTACTGTAGTCTGCTTACATATCACGACACTAGCAATCACCCGTGACATTTTAATGACTATGCAGAGGCCTCTGAACACGCGTACTAATAGTACTTTGTCCTACTCCGGCCCGAAAAGACAAAGAATACAAGCAGAAGGGGAAAGGCTATCGTATTAGATAGATAGGCAATCCTAGCATCCTAGCCCTTGTTGCTCACCCAGTTGTATACCCCTCGTACATTAGGCCACAGAGCCACCCACCCAGTAAGTCACCAGACCCCCAGCCCGTAGGCCGTTAGACCTAACCAGTCCCGCCGAGCCACCCAGCCTGTGTTCTGGGGCGAGTTCTAAAGTTGATTATGGATTTAGAGAAATACATAACCCACCTATATACCGTATACTGTGGATGACCTCATCCACGAGATACTCGCGTAATGGCCCGACCCCACACAGGGGAGGGGGGTGCAATTCTCCGATATGAACGGCTTGGTCCTACACCAGGCTTACTGACAGGGTTTTACAGTTGGTACTACAACAATGCCTACCCCGTCACCGCTGTGGTCTATGGTCTATCTTCTTAGAGAGCCAAACCCAGCAAACGTTGACGATTACAGCTGCGCCGTCCAGATTGTGGCTGGGGCCTTTGGGGGCGCTCTCGGTTAATCCCACTGCCGCTACAAATCCACCTTGACAATGGTCCAATCCATCAAACGCGAGAATGTGTGAAGAAAGGGTTCACGAAACTAATTCCACAATGCAGGACGTGGCGAGATTCGAAAAGATCCGCGGGTGGGTGAGCATCCTGAAAGACATTGCTGTTGAGGATATATATAACTCTGGCAAATATCAGGCCTGTGGATGGACGCCTGGCCCAAAGAGGTCAAGATCCATGGCGGCGACGTGTGGGACGCCATAAGACGATCCTTATAAAATGAACCAATCGTGGGATGTCAGAGGCAGCTAAACGTTGACCAGTTCGTGCGCGAAGATGGGCGGAGCTACAGAGGAACAGCACGACGCGTTAATGAAAGCATGAGAACACCTGGGAGATGAATCGCTGGCAGATTGAGCGTTCGGAATAAATGTCTGTCATGGCGAGAGAATGAAATGGCTGGTAGCCGACCCCAACCTCCGCCCTGGATGACATCAGAGAACCATGGTGGCCTCTGAAACGCAGAATGGTACCGTATCATTGGCATCGTCAGCAGCGACATGTAGGCGTGATTCACCACAAGCTTCCAAACCAGGGCTAGGCACTGTTTCGCTTTGAGCACTTCCAAAAACCAGAATGACTCGCGTAGCTGTCTATGTGCTTTGCCAAAAGGTACCGGTTTCGCCCAAGTACACAAGTGGGCGTCCAACGCAAGGGTCCACCACGTAATCCCTGCATGATTCTGGGGGCATTTAGAGGAGCAAGGCTGAGCGCAGACGGCCATCTTCTCGTATCTCACCGTGTTCGGTATCCTGGCCGAGATAGAGTTGGGAAAAGTCATCATCGCGTTCGAAAAGAAGAATGAAATATGGCTCCCCACAGTCATTCTCTATGATAGCTGTGGCATCATTGAGGAGTTCACTCATGTCGCAGAAGCTAATGGAAAGCGTCGCACTCGTCGTAAACAATGTGAACTTCATTATCTTGTGAGAGACACTCACCCAAGCAGCATCCTCTACGGAGCACCGGGCTGCTTATTAACCCGCTACGACAGAAGCTCGCCCCAGTATACCCACTTGAGAGCGAGCATGCCCCACTATTAACTTCCTCCACACTCTGCAGCATTTCGAAGAAACGGTTCGGGTGGTAACAGACAGAATATACGCCAAGAAGACAGCGCTCCACAAATTGCAGGTGTCAAAGCCTACGTACCACGAGAAGTCCACCGTAAGGGCTATTGCACTTCCTGTTACTGTTCAGCGCGACCAGATGCGTAAAGCCCTCCCCATTTGTGTTGGATGGAACCGGTTAGAACAGTTGAAGCTAGGCCACTGATCCTTGGCAGCCTCCATAAAATCTGAGACGAAGACCAGGAGTTGCTCATCCGAAGACGCCAGGAAAACTTCGCCATCTCCCCGGCCCCGACAGCCGAAAACAGAACATTCTCATAACGAAGCTCGGTCCACTAGTCAATGACTACCAACCGAATCGGGATGTCCTCGTCCTGAACGATGTTATTGATGTGGCCCTCCCCAATGCCTTCCCATAGAATATCCTGAAGGCCATCCCGTAAAAGTTTGTGTACTGCAGACGCAATGGCCAACGAAAGAACCTTCGGTTCGACCGGACGAGAGACTACTACGTCTTGGGGCTCAAAGCGAGAAAATGGAATCATTGCGCAGCCTGTAACATCTGAGTGTTCTGGGTGGGTCTTCGAACCCAAGGAAACGCAGCAGTTCAGCGTAGACAGAAGACAACAACCTGGAACACTGTAAGGGTACCATGCGCCGCCAATGTAACCAGAAAGGAGGAGCGCCGGACCTCAACGAGTAAGCACGCCATCAGGTTGCAGCAAGGTGTCACTAGGAACAACTAGTAGCTCTCCCTGGACAAACCAAGTAGGAGGCCAATCCTACCCTTGATATAAATAATACAGTACAGGCTCACCAGGCTTTGAAACTGACCGCCTAAGCCGGGATTGACCACACAGGATCATTAGCACGCCGTCCTTCTCCCTCCAACGCACCAGGCTGGTAGGGGTACCGCGGGCCCACATCAGAGGGGAACTTTTGCTGTGCCTACTCGTGAGTGCTTCTGCGTTGTCGTCTTTGCCCTGATAGTATCCTTGGCCTTTTCACCAGTCAAACGCGTCACATTGTTTTCAGTGGATCTTTGACCTTGAGGCAACACCATCTCCTGAGCCAATCTGCCAGAGTGCAGTTAAACCTATTTGCGATGCCTTGCCCCCTGTGGTCTTACTTCTCACCTCGTCAGAATGAGACGCCATACTTGGTCAGAAGCCGGCACAGAGTTCATAAACTTTCATTCAGGATCCACCTGGAGGTGTCTGGGCCAAAGCAGGGGTGCCCGTCAGTAGATACGTGAGAAAACACTATCTACCTCGGGTGAATGCTACGAGGTCAGAGCGCGGTCTCTTTGTAACTGCTGGCCACATTGATCACTGTCAGGGGACACTTGAAGGCCTTTCGACGGAGAGGCAGGCGATCTTATGGTAGAAATAAGAAGTCTTCCGGGTGGACCTCGTTTGACACAGAGACGTCAAATTTCGACCTCAGTATGTGCCGTGTGGCCGACAGGTATGTCGACCAAATAGCTTGCTTTTTAACGGCCCTCGGGCTACCCTCTGCGGAGACATTGTCAGCTTCAACAAGATTCTTGATCGCTGCAATCCCATTGGGCTGTAGTATATACGCAGGAGTCTGACTTCGTCCTCAAGTTGCCTCTTCATTCGAGGAACTGATGTATTCCATCAGAGTGAAGAGTCTTGAACAAATCAAAAATCATCTCGGCCTGTTCCTGAAGAAAAGCTAACTGATGAGTTTATAGGCAAGAAGTGCAGTCGCGCCCATCTCTAGAATGACAAAGGCGAGTTCGCAGCTTTTCGGCGAATCCGGTGGCGTGAAATCTGAGAATTGAGGCTGGGGGGGGGGGGGGGGGGGGGGGTGGATGGAGTGTAGGGTGCGATCGTCTGCAACCAAAGCATACGCGCGCATTGCCTCGTCAACATCATTGAGAGTGCAAGCAGCTTGGCCCTGATGCTGGAGTTCTTTGTTGATTCTTTCGAGTTGTTTGAACATTCTTCGAAAGCATTGAGCCTTAGCGGCCTGGAGTTCTTATGTGGCCTTCGAGAAGAAGTAGTTTAATCCATTGAAGGCAAGTGCCTTCACTAGGACACACCCTAACATCACTGCAAGAGAAGCTATTTACACCCGTAGTACAGGATACTTCAATATATCAACTGTAAGGATACCTTGCTGTAAGGATACCTTGCTTTATCAACAGGTCTTTTGACGCCACGGACCGGCCTACGTGGAAAAGGCTAACCCAGAACTCTGAGAGTCTAAAACTAGATTCGGATGCGAAACCCCCCACCCCCCCACCCCCTCCCCCCCCCCCCCATCATTTGTCCAGGAGCGCATATCCCATGGCCAAGTCAGATGGCACGGCCAAGGGCCATATTCACCAGCATCTTTCCGTCAATGCATGGGGATGCCGATAACTGCTGCATGTAGAATGGGTCCGGCTTAGCCTTTAAATTAGTGTCAGGCTCAGGGTCTCATATGACAGCGGATAAGCGTACTACTGCGGCCACAAGCTTCCTATAACTACCTATGATGAATGGCGTCCAGTCCTGCGATGGCCGCTCTTGGCTTCTGTGTCACGCTCAGGGGGATGGGGGCATGCACTGCCTCCACCGCAGCTTTAGCCCCCACGAAACTCTGCCAGCACCTTTTATTTGTTCATCCTTGGCGCCCCGGTTCATTCCGCCTAGCAAACCACGCATTTAGCGCTTTTTCTTCCGTTTCTGCTGGGCCCTGCTAGATGATGGGTTCATTCTCTTGTTTGAGAATCACCCTCCTCCGGTGTCTCTTTAGGAGGTATTCTCTGTTATTCCCAAGTATATTGCTAGGGCAGGAATATCCAAATTGGGTATTTTTAGCTGTGGCCAGAGCTGAGGTTAGCGGAGCTAGGTACATGCCGTACTTGTGGTACAGCTCACATGCATCGCCGAGCTCAGGACATGCCCGATAAATGGATCAGGTTTGATGTTCGCAACCAACTTTAGTTGGTTCACCTGGGAGTGGGGGGGGGGGTCGGTAGAAATGTACAGGCTGCTGCTGGCATAAAGCTGCTGGGCTGCGGCACCCAGAGTCTTCGTCAAAGCGGCACTACGCCGCACCTTGTATCTAGAGTAAAGCCTCAATGGTGTTGATCCTGTTCAGCTGAGAGGGCTCGTCCCAAGTATTGTTTATTGCCCCCACCCCCCCCCCCCCCCCTCCCTTTCGCGATTATGGCATTTACCTTTTCAGAGTTACGCCTCTTGAAGTAGTAAAATGGTGAAATCAATGGTTTCCGGATGATAACTCCCAGTTCGCATTGATATACGACCTTGTACTTTTGCAGCATTACTATCTACCGTAAAATGCAGGTCAAGTTCAATTTTCATCATTATAGCATTTACCATTCCAGAGTTATGCACCTTGAAAAGTCGCAAAGCGGTAAAATTAATGTTCTCCAGAAAAATCCAGTTTGCTTTGATATATGACCTCTGCATACTTACTACCTATCATGAAACAAAGGCAATGTTCAAATTTCACAATTATTGCATTTACCATTCCAGAGTTATGTTTTCCAGATAACTGCAGTTTGCTTTGATATATGACCTTATAAATTTGCATACTCACTACCCTATCATTAAACAAAGGCTGTGTTCAATTTTCGCCATTATTTCATTAACCCTTCCCAAGTTATGCCCCTCGAAATGTTGCAAAATGGGTAAAAATCAATGGTTTCCGGATGAAAATTCTAGTTCGCTTTGATTTACGTCCTTATAATTTTGCAGCATTACTACCAACCGTGAAATGCAGGTCAAGTTCAATTATTATTCAATTGTTATTGGTATGGCACTTACCGTTCCGGAGTTTTGCCATTGAAAAGTCGAAAAATGTTAAAATCAATGATTTCCGGATGATAACTCTAGTTCACTTTGATGTACGGCCTTATAATTTTGCAACATTACTACCTACCGTGCAATGTAGGTCAAGTTTGATTTTACCGTTATGGCATTTACCGTTCCAGAGTTATGTTCCTTGAAATGTGGCAAGATGGTAAAGTGATAAAACATTTCTTATGGTATCTTATTAAATGAATAGGGCATGTGTAATCAAACCTGCTTGTACTTTCACCCTAATTAAGTAGTGACGTGTCTTCAAGTGCCAGTTTAATCTCCTTTCCAAGGAGCTTTTAATACAGGTTACTGTGTACTGTTATCCTTGTCTTTCCACACGTTTTGTATTTTGGGAGGTTTGGCTTAAAACCATTTCACAGCTCTACATTTGAAAAGAATAGGGTATATTGTTTCCAATAGTTTTCATTTCGAGGAGCATCTGTTGGCTGTGCCAACTTTTTACTTGTTCTGATCAGGCCCCGGCACTACATCCTCCTTCGCAAGCTCCTGTTCATTAGATAATAATCAGTCGATAACCTCACAGTAGTCTATTCTCGTTTTGTGACACCACCTATAGTCTCCCGTCGGGTATGTCTAATATACTCATAAACTCTCCATAATACGTAATAAATAAACTTTGCAGCCTGACAGGTCAGCAGAAGTGCCTCCTACACGCTAAGTGGTAATAGGCGCTTAGCTTTTTTAGCATCTAAAAAGCTGCCGACAGATCAGTCTGTAATAGCAGCTTAGCGGGATTGGTTTCGGGAAGTAGGCTGGCATACTGCAGCACGTTCCTCACGCGAAAGAATCACATCGTTCTCTCGAAGACAGTCTTCGAAGCTGTCACAGTCTTTGTTGTGAAAGAGGGCATCCCAGTAGTTCTGTTCTCGGAGGTCTTTCAGGGCTGAGTTGTATTTTGGGGTCAGCACCAAGGCGCTTTACTTTGCGTGTGGGCCATTAGAAGCCAGTTCTGGTGGCATGTCCATTGTCTTGCTAAGAGTCTCTGGGCGGAACAGTCATCGATGATTGTACAGGGTGGGTTTCCCCTCGAAAAGGGGTTATAGATTGCCCACGAATAGTTGTGTAGCCGCTCTCTGTATATGTCCAGGTCTGGTAAGTTCCGTTATACCCAATCGTTGGGCAGAGGATCACTAAGAGTTTGGAAATGCCTCGGTAGGGGTCTTCCAGCATACCCAGGTGATTTGGTTGGTGACACTATTGCTCGCATTTTCAGTCGTACACATGTCAAGCCACAGAGCGAATTTAGTGGTCAGGAACTCGCCATGGAGGACATCCGGTAGAGCCAGATCCTGCACGGGACCATCGCCACCCCGAAAGACACTTCTAGCGGACGAGGAGGCGAATTGTTTTTTACCTCAATATATTGTTGATTTATTCGAGTAAATAATATATAGACCAAGCCATCGCAGAGAAAACTGCTTCTCAGTATTTAGTAGGTAGCTTGGTAATTAATAGACTACCATGGTGTGAAGACGAAGCGCGCAAGTGCTAATTGAGTGTCTCAACACAGATCACTGTAATATGTCTCATAATAATGTAATAATTCCCAAATATAGCATTACAACCATGCATACTGCTTAAATCTATTTACATGCTCATAATACACACCCCATACCCTTTTCAACCTATTCCCACCCATATTTTTCTTCACCTCGGTATCCCCTCGGTGGTTTAGTATGACCATTATATACCACACACATAGGCAAACATAATACAAGAAAGTCCGAACTCGATACCTCAAGCCCTTCTGAGGAGTAGCGATAACAAAAATTTTCCATAGAGGGCGTCATCAAATTTTCGACCCCCCACCGACTCCTATCATTTTTAGACTGAATACACTAGATATGAAGGCGCATGCAACGAAAAAAACCCGAACTCGATAGGTGAAGCCGTTCCAGAAGAGTAGCAATAACAAACACTTTATGTAAACAGCATTATACCCGCTAAGAGCAAATTTTTTTAACACATAGTATCTCCCGAACCGGAAGTCTGACCCAAACCATTTTTACATCGTATCTATCTCTCGCATAGGTATACATAATGCATTAAGCCCGAACTCGATACCTCAATCCGTACTGGAGAATAGCGATAACAAGAATTGTCCATAAAGGGCATCGTCAAATTGTCGACCCCTACCGATCTCCCGAACCGGAAGTCGGACCCCTAACATTTTTGGACTGAATATACTAGATATGTAGGCGCACGCAACGAAATATTTCCGAACTCGATAGGTGAAGCCATTCCGGGGGAGTAGCGACAACAAATACGTCAAGTGAAGAGCATTATATGCTAAGGTCTATTTTTTCCACCCACAGTATCTCCCGAACCGGAAGTCTAAACCTCACCATTTTTGCGCTGATTCTACCTCTCGTATAGGTGTACATTATGCATCAAAGCCCAACTCAATATCTCAAGCCGTTCTAGAGGAATAGCGATAACAAGAATTTTTAATAAAGAGCGTTGTCAAATATTCGACTCCTCCGATCTCCCGAACCGGAAGTTGGACTCCTACCATTTTTGCCATGAACATACTAGACATATAGGCGCACGCAAGGAAAAAATTCAAACATGATATGTCAAGCCGTTCCGGAGGAGTATCGATAACAATAATTTCAGATAACGAGCGTTGGTTGCTAAGGTCAAAGTCCGACGAAATTCACAATAGTCCCAGCAGGACCTACGTCACGAAGGCTGTCACTCCTCCAAATTTATGGAACTATATTGTAATTCTTTTTGTTCCCTTTTATTATTATTTGTCAGTCCCCCGCCACCTTAAATCTCGAAAACGGCGAGTGACAAATAATAATAAAAGGGAAAAAGAATTACAATATACTGCCATTAACTTATTCTATGAATGGAGCAGATGAATGGGGAGTGATTTTATAACACCTAGGTTTGGGCTTTGAAAGGAATATCTCTCAATCTCTCAGATAATGGCAGCTAACGTCTTAAAAATACGAACAACACCCGGGTTTTGTCTTTGTTTTAATAACAATCAGACGTCAGAACGGTGTGTTGTTTGAATTTTTTAGATTAATGGATTCTGTGTCACAGGGTCGTGTAATAAACACAAAGCGCCACTCATTCCATTGTGGAAGGATAGAACTCTAGGCTGTTCCTCTCGTTCTATCCTTCTACACTGTCACACGTGCCGTAGCTTCTTGGCTTCGAGGTAGCCATGGACCTTTATCTCCATGATCTCGACAAGTGCCCTTCAATCGTTCGCGAGATTCTTCGTCTTCTTGGATTATTTGTGGTTACACAGACGTACTCTGCCTTAGGTCTATGTATCCACAGCAACAACATTCCACTCCAACGTGGCGGTCTTTATCAAGTATATGGATGAAGGAGACGCACCTCATTCTAACGGACTATTACAATTCATTATCACAGTAAAGACGTCACACGATGATCTACTATGATCGCCACTATCCAGAGGCGGACTGACCGTATCGTCAACCGGGAAAATTCCCGGTGGGTTCCTTATTGGGTTTTCACTTCTACCCCCCCCCCCCCCCCCCCCCCCCAATTGATGCAGTCTAACACCTGTTGGTACGGAAAATTTCGTGAAAATGACCAAAAGGAGAAATGGATATGATTGCATAGACTGCTGGTATATCGAAATGTTCTCAATGTATACTGCCATTGGCTGTCCACATACAGGACATTTCGACATACCAGTAATCTGGTCTGCCATTGATCGCCCAGATGAAAGGAAAACCTTTCCTTCGGTTTCAAAAATCATAATTTTCTCCGATTGGGCCGAATTATGATTCTTCCCAATGGGTCCTCCCCACCCCCGGTAAAACCATTTTGTCGAATGATGGATGAAGATGATACAAATTGCCATAGAAACGTCCTCTACGTGGACTGCCATTGATCAGATGCAAAGAAGACGCGTTCGTTCAGTTCACAAAATCTGGGGTCGGCTTGGTGCTTTCTCTGGTAACTTTTCTTGGCCCAATCCGCCCCTATCACTATCACATCTCAAAATCTGTAGAGGCTAAAAGCAGATCACACTTGCAGTTGAGATTTTCTGTTTATTTTTCGTTTCTCATATTATAAGTTACATGGCGTGTAGCTGGCTGATACATTTCCATACAAGGCGATGAGTGTTCATATCAGGTGAGGCTCTTCGCCTCACCTGATATGAACACCCATCGCCTTGTATGGAAATGTATCAGCCAGCTACACGCCATGTAACATATTTATTATGTCGAAAGTCCATGTAAATCAAGCGATTAATAATTTTCTCCATAAACAAACAACGGCCCGGAATTTATTTTTCAGGAACCACTATTGATAGCACCGCGCAGAATCATGAACAGTAACAGGCACCGGTACGTGTAACCATGGTAATTGTAAACAAATCATCACTTTGCGAAGGGCGATTGCCGTACTTGTTTACAAATGAAACGAATCGCTGCTTGCCACTGAGATCAGTGCTGCTTGCCAACTCGGCATAATCTGGAGGCCCCTTGCGTACATTTTCTGTTGTTACTACCTAAAAAGGACTAATAAAGCAGTTTTGAACATTAAAAATCACTTTTTTACTGTAGAGCAAACAATAACAATAACGCAACTTGAACTTTGAAGTTGAATCTGAAACGCACACCGACTTTCTGTTAATTCTTCTTCAAATATTATCTTCTGCCCATCTTTTTACATATTTAATGTTTTAAATCACAAAATACGGTATCTTGAAAATATTTTCGGAACCTAAATTCTCTTATTTTGTTTTAATTCAGATTTTGAAAATTCGAAGTGAGGGGAATTGCATCAAAATAGTAATGGCGGCTACTCACCTGATATTAATTAATATCAGGTGAGTAACCCGATACGGTGGAATCTTTAGAAGGTATTCCAGCATTTTGATTGGACAAACTAACTTTGAGACATAATAATGTTGAGTACGCGATAAAATTTTTATTCTTATTCTTCGACAAGTGAGGGGGAGGCAGCTTGTAACAGATTGAGGCTTCAGAAACCAGTACAGACTATATAGTATATACATTGACTTTGGTGTCGATCAAGAGGCGTAAGCATTCTATGTACTCTGAGAATGAATCTCGTGCACACCTGGCACTCGAGACAGCATGTTTAGCATATATTGAAAGCGAACTAAATTTGCAATCAGCCGGGTGTTCTTGGGTGAACGTGGAATAAGTGGTTGGATGGGGACTAAATATAGTGGCACATCACCAATGCCGCCTGCGTTCCGGGACATCGTTAACCATTTATCATGAGTAACAGATATAATCGACCAGGGAGATCACGGTGGCTCGTTGGTAAGAGCATGCAAGATCGGAAGTAGATGGGTGGATCCTGGCTCGTGTCATCTCTGTTCTGTTCTTGGGGGAAGACACTTAACCCTTTGAACCCTGTGGTATATCCCATGCCAGTTCAGTATTATTAATTGGATAAGTCCATATTCGTTATTTGGGGGTAGACCACTAAATATTTTCAACGTGCAGCCTTGTCTACCATACAAATCCACGAAGTAATCATCTACATTATGAGTTCAAGTCGCATCATGGCCATGGACCGGATAAGCGGTCTCTCGTGTTCAAAGGGTTAAGCTCCTTCGCCTATATGGGAGCACGACGACGATACATTTGCATTCAGCCGACGCTAACCCTGGTCGTGCCTGGCTAGTTAGTTGGACAGCCTCCAATTACTCTTTCTCGGATTGTATCTTCCGGTACTCCGGCTTTCCCCACCCCCTGAAAAGTTTGAACACGATATGACCGTGGCTGTTAAAAGCGTCGTTAACCCTTTACCCAACGTAACTGCCAAAACCGACCAGGGCTATTTTCAAAAATCGCCAATTAATTTTCATTATTTTTTCATTTTTGCCTCAAAAACATAGGTTATGACCCTTCATTGGAATGAACTCGTCGAGCTCGTTCCAATGAGGGGTCATTAGACATTACCAATGTTTTTGAGACAAAAAAATGAAAAAAATTAGTTATTCAAGAATTTCTTTTGCAGGTGTCGTCTTCTTTTCATGTTAGGTAAAGGGTTAACCACCAGTGCTATTCACAAAACCGCCATTCAGAATTTAGTAACGAGTTCGTTGAGCTCATTCCAGAGAAAGGCCCACAAGCTATGTTTGAAGGTAAAAAGTAAAATTGTTAAGTTACTCAACGGATTTT
The DNA here is from genome assembly GCA_031216915.1 of Pictodentalium vernedei. Lineage (NCBI taxonomy): Eukaryota > Metazoa > Mollusca > Scaphopoda > Dentaliida > Dentaliidae > Pictodentalium > Pictodentalium vernedei. The sequence goes on from CM062295.1 coordinate 159,531,305, forward strand.
TGTGGGAGTGTCGTCTTCTAGGGGATGTTGTGACAGAGTCGCCCGCCACCCCCGCCAATGTCGGCCAAAGTTTTCAAATACTTTGCAAATTCAAGTCAAACCTTCATCAGCTGGACATTTCATGCCCCCATGGTCATTCCCAACAATTCGTCCGATGCTGACTGCGCATGCGCAACTTTCGGAGAAAAACTTAGTCTAAATTTTAACACTGTGGGCTGTGGAGAAAATATTTTAAACATTTATTACACAAAGAACAATATGAGTGACAATATTTTACGTGTTATGTCAATTTAGTTCAATATTTCTTGTTTTATGTGGTATGTTTATGTTAGTTATTGCGTCATTTTTTTTTTTTTTGCTTCCTTTTTGGATTGAACATTGGTCCTAAAAATCGTGTATAACGTTAGTAAATTTTACGAAAATAGTCGACCCCAGGTGTGTTTAAGTCCATTTTCTGCCCTTTTTTAATATCTGTCGAAATTTTTACGTTTTATTTTAGTAATCTGTAATGGAGACAGAAGACAATAATCTAAAAATAATAAGTATGCGCTAATGGTGTTTTGCTTCCTTTTATTGCTAAAGAAGAGCATTTTGGGAGATTTTTCTAAGGGAACACCAGTTTCCCTGTGAACTGAGTATCGTTGTCCAACAGGTAGAGTAAGTCTTAACTATGCTACATATAAATAACTATTTCTTAATAGCCAAATAGCCGACCGAGCAGCTTGGACCGCCCGAAAGACGTTTATTTTCATATAAAACAATCTGTATTCAGCCTATATTCTGTATACAATAATATGTTATTAAACAGAACTGTAATGTATGCCCATCCTTGACGTAAAAAGCCGCCCAGGAACAACTAGAGATAAAATACCTTTTTTTTTTTTTTTTTTTTTTTTTAAAAGGAAAAATACTCTAGAAACCTGTGTCCAATAGCACGTGCTAAGTACGTCTCAGGGAAGTTACTGGACTTGCAACTTGAAATAAGAAAAGTGAAAATAATGTGACACTTTTAGCTTTCAACATGAATTTTCAGATACGATCATGAATTCAAAATTGACTGGTCCAAGCAATGGCGACGGCTAGAATTGAAAATACTCATTTTACCGCCTTCCACCAAATATCACATGCACCAAATCTACAAAACGATTGGTAGTTACAATAAACTATTTGTAACGTCACTGCTTTCCAATTTTCTAATTGGCTAACAATTTCCTAATTTTTTCATTGGTCCAAAACGACCAAACTAACATAAATGAACGTTGAACACAACGTAAAGACAAATGTTTTCCGCTATTCTACGAAACGCGGAAAAATAATATTCTCCTTACTTTGAATTGAGATGGAAAATTAATGCGTTAGGTACTTTTATTTCACGATTTTACATCAAGGTGATTTAGGGATCTGCGAATCACAAATTTCTTTTCGAATCGAATCTCGAATCGAATCGTGTCTCTGATATCGACATCGAATCGAATCCCGAATCGAATCTTAAAAGACAAGTTATTTCATATTGCATCAAACGGAAGTTACGGAACACTGTGATGACCCTTACGCGACGGAGTGAACACCTTAAACACCATTAACTAAATATTCTCTGTAGCACCGTCGCTGAAACAGCTAGGCCTATTGTCCATAGTTTTAGTTTTTGAAGGCCTAACTTGTTACTATTCACGTTCTTAAGAACGTGAATAGTAACAAGTTAAGCCTTCAAAAACCAAAACTATGGATAATGTTCTGGGCCAAATTCACACCTTACCAAACAATTAAACATTGTCAATTACTCAAATAAATAGGAATTGGGCCTACATGAATGAATTTTCTGATGACAGTTTTATCCTATTTTTGTTGGAAATGTAACAAATTGAAGTTAGTACGAGAGATTCGAAAAAAATCGAATCCTGAGACTGATTCGGGATCGCTCTCGAAGCATACGTATGGTATCGATATCGAATCGAATTTCGAATATTCGCAGGACCCTAAGGTGATTATAATTTTTATAATTTCATAATTTTACAATTTTTCTTTCACTTTTCACTTCTACTTCATATGTCCATAACGAGTCCGAAATTAATGCACATGAAGTTTGAGTATCTTTTCTGCTTCAAAAACATTTTTTTTATCTAGTTGTGAATGAATGAATGAATGAATGAATGAATGAATGAATGAATGAATGAATGAATGAATGAATGAATGAATGAATGAATGAATGAATGAATGAATGAATGAATGAATGAATGAATGAATGAATGAATGAATGAATGAATGAATGAATGAACACAGCCAATTGCGTCAAAATTACAGTTTTTGATTTTATGTTTCACATTGAACAATGGTCTAATTAAAGTTCATCATTGTGTTTGTCCTCTGTCAAAACTAAAATCAGAGCCGCCAGGCCCGTCACTGTTATTCAAATTTGGAATCTGAGACGAAATTGCATTGTTTATCACTTATCGGAACATTCGCATCGCGTATAGTGTATAAAGACCTGAATTTATATGGAATGTGCATACTTTTTCCTGACGTTTCCACCCAAAGCAAATAGCTAAAATCAGTTTGAAAATTTATTTCTCCTTGTTTCCACACATTCACAAAGTATCATTGAGTATAATTTCCCTGAGAATGGTGAGTTTGACTACGATCACAGTATAGAAAACTACAGACGATTTCTCCCTCACTATCTTTCTTTAACCTTACAATGGATTAAGCCTACTTACTTTAATCCCAAGACATAAAACCCTCGAGAACAATGGGCATATTTTCTGTCTTCTATTAACAGTCACGGATTAGCAGCGGGACAAAGTGTTACTAATATTGCCATGCAGTATTTGAGTAATTGGGAATATGGGATGGTACATCAGATTGTTTTTACAACCATCACAAACCATTCTGGACTTTTCCCGTCATGTCTGTTTGACAGCTTGATGGCCCATGATGGGACTATGCTATTTTTCCCGTTGTTTAAACAATTATTGGAAGTAAACTCCCTTTATTATTGTCCTTAGAAATCAGATAAGAAGTCGGACACAAATCATTATTAATCCCTTGTGAAGTTTTTTTACAATACTTTTACTGTTTTGAAGGGACAAGGCACATCAAACTCGAGCGGTTATTTGGCTGACATGGACCAAAAGTTCGGCGAAAAGTCCAACTTTTTTCCGGCAAAATATTCAAACGTTTGGCGAACCGTCCAATTCTTCCTTCCGGCGAAAAGTCCAGATTCATAGATATCCTGTATTTGTAGATTGCGTTTTAGGTTCATGAAAAACATGAAAAAGGTACAAGCGAACTTTCAGCTAACAGACTCACGAATAAAGGTCGGTTAGCTGAACGTCTGCTTATGAGTTTAACCCTTTACCCAACGTAACGGCCAAAACCGGCCAGCGCTATTCTCAAAAATCGGCAATTAATTTTCATTATTTTTTTCATTTTTTGTCTCAAAAACATAGGTTATGACCCCTCGTTGGAACGAGCTCGTCGAGCTCGTTCCAACGAGGGGTCATAACCTATGTTTTTGAGACAAAAAATGAAAAAAATTAGTTATTCAAGAATTATTTTTGCAAGTGTCGTCTGCTTTCCACGTTAGGTAAAGGGTTAAATGTCTCGTTAGACATGGAAGTGATTGTACCTGTGAATTTTCACTGCACATGTGTTTTTGTATTGATCGGATAAAATGTCTCCAAAGCAAAGGCCCAACCTTCATCTTTTTGTTACTTCGCAGTTTGACATTTTTGCACCCGCTGCGCGCCAGGTGGAAGAGCATCCTTATATAAACGTTAAATGTCCATACGTCTTTTGACTTGAAAATGTTTCAATAGATAGTGGGGAAAAGGTTGCATTTTCTCAAAGAGTTCCACTCTGAGGAAAAGCTGAAATATTGACGAAAACATTGGAGTATCTCTTCACACAAAAGAAGCAAATATTTTTCGATTCTAATGATATAATAACTCAACCCATTATTCAATGATTTACAGTTTTATTACTTGCAATCATGTATACTGTTAGTACCGTTTTAAAGCATAAAGTAATTTTGGTTATAAGAGACATTTTCCGCAAGGTTCATCCGAGAGTTTCGTTAAAAACCACAGGGATAATTTCGTTAATTTTGAAGCTGATTTCAGTTTTCTTTCTTAACAAACTACTAGTTTTTAAATTTTCAAATATAAATCCTCCAAAGGGAAGTAGATAAATGTTCTTTTCTTAAGTCACTCTGTTTTAACCACAAATTTTCGGCCACTTGGCCTTTATCAGCTTTCATTTCATGAAGATTCCCCCTGGGGAGGCCCAAGAAACCCAACAAAAAGAGAGGGGGTAGTCCAAACGTGGACTCAAAGTCGGTAATATATTTGTTTTGGGTTCAGTAAGTCCAAACAAATTAAATTACGGACATTGGATCCAAGTTTGGACTACCCCTTCTCGTATTGTTCTTGTGCAACGCGTTACGCGTTGTGTTCAGCGCTTCGCGATGATATCATTAACCCCCCCCCCCCCCCCAAGAATAATATTTCCTTCCGAAGCCGCTAGATAGGAAATCTGGTGGGGTGGGAGGGGGGTATCACCTTCCCAGGGAGCGCAAAACAAACAGGCACATTTGGTCTAAGAGACGTCTGTTAAAAGCACGGGGGTTAATCACCATTTGATATGGGTGTTTGAGAGCAACTTGGTCGGAAATCGATCCTACAGACTCCCTCCCCATCACTGTTTCCAAAACTTAAGTAATGACCCTTGTTGGAACGAGCGCGACGTGTTAGTTCCAATGAGGGGTCATGCCCCATGTTTTGAAAGCAGAAAAAAAAGAAAAAAGAAAAGAAAATATAAAAAAGTGAATGGCGGTTCTTGTGTATAGCGTTAGTCGGTTTTGGCTGGTACTTTAGGCTTTTGCAAAAATGAAATTTATTAGTCATACGAGAATACTTGTTGTAAGGACTTTGACTATTCTATTCAATGAACACGCTTCGTCAATCAAGTGATATCAAATTAAGTGAGATCCTACGCGAAACTGCACTTCTATTCTCCCGAAAGTTCATGCTATGTACAGTTCAATCAGTGAAAAGATAATTTCATTCGCGACATGTCGATATATTCAGCGTTCGTTCAGATCAGAATTTCGAGTTAACTCCCTTGCCCATTGCGGTAGAATCGTTTGTTATGAGTAGATTTCATGGCATGTTACCGGTAGATATGACCATTTGCAGGGCCGCTGAGAGAGTGCGGGCCCGGAACTTTGGGGGTCCGGGTTTGGCCCAGGAGTCTAGGATTTTTGGATTAGCCACCCCCCGGTCCAAACATTGGTGGAAAGGCTGTATTTTAATTTTTTGGTTTGGTACGTCCTTTCAAAGGACGTACCAAGCCAAAAAATTAAAATACTGTCTGTCAAGCAATGTTTGGACTAGTCCCTGCCCCCTAGGTTCTGACTCCTGTATCAACAGTTAAGAAGGGGGCTGTATCCTGAATAGGGACCTGCATTTGACCAACGGTTGTAATTTTGGACTGCGTGATTCTTGAAGCAATAATTTTATTAAATCAACTTGACGTAATAAAGTTATCACTTCAAGAATTGTGCAGTCAGAAGCTGTTACTCGGGCCACAGGACACTCACTGATGAACAGTCCTGAACTTGCCAATTTGAAACATTTTACCGGCCGAAAAAGTACGTGATTTTTCACCCCAAAAGCTACCAGAAGTCTCCATTTAATAACTGATTTCAAAATTTTCTTGTGGGGAGGTGGGGGAGCTCTAACACCCCTATCAACTTTCGTATCCCCACACTATCAAAGTGTGTGTGTGTGGGGGGGGGGGGGGGGGAGGGAGGGCGTCGCAGAATTAACTCTGGCGCCAGAATTTCCTCTCCCCGGCACTGACCGTTTATGAAACACATTTCATTGGATTTTCTAAGTGGAGTCAGTATTGTCTGCGAGTCAAAACAAAATATAATAATTCCTTATCAGGCTAACACTATTCGGCAATAACGTTCTTTACCTAACGAATCGTAGATATGAAAACTTCACGTTAAATACTTTCTGGTTCGTTTATATTCTGTTGTCTGATTTTATCTTACAATAACTATGTTTTGGGTCCGTAATTACCCGAATGCATAGTGTATCAGGGACCGTTTATACAAAATCTGTATATTGCCACAACACAATACAACCGCGTGCTTGGTGACGATTTATTTACGCTACACAAATCGCAACAAGCATAGTACATTACAAGCTTTCGAAGCGCATTGTACATTTCTGTATACGGAGAGAGAGAGAGAGAGAGACAGAGAGAGAGAGAGAGAGAGAGAGAGAGAGAGAGGCAGAGAGGGAGAATCCCAAGTGCGTTCACGGTACCCCGCCATTTCTGCTACTCTGCTTTGATATCACGTCTCCGACGGTGTTCTGTTTGCGTGATAGAGTTTTTGCTTGAAAGTTGGATGGTATCATATGTGTGTCAGAGACGGCACTGTGGTTAGTTTACTTACTTTTTGGGGGGGGGGGGGGTGTGAGTTGAAACGCTATTAGAGGTAGATCACGTCGTTGTATCTAACTACGCGCAGTTGCATTAAATACTAGGTACGTCATATGAATCTGACTGTCTGTCTTCGCATTTTTATTCCGCCATCTTATAGCACTGGCCATATTTCTAATAACACAATATTTTATGTTGTCGTTATCTTATAGTTTTTCCATGTCGCTTTCCAAATATTCTGCATCCTAGTTACCGTCGTCTACTTCATCAGTACTTGGCCCACCAGTAAGGCCCTACGCGGCTTCGAGCCTGATTCGATTGAATTTCGAATCTTAAGTAGATATTCGGTTCGATTTTAAATCGGCTTCCCGATTCGTTTCCTCTTGAATCTTTTTCATAGGAATATTGTAAGTTATTCTGTTTGTTGACAGGGGACATGGGCTCACGTTCTCTGCAGAAAATTTATATTCAACCGAGGCGTCAGCCGAGGCTGAATATATGTTTCATGCAGTGAACGTGAGACCATGTCCCCTGTCAACAAACAGAATCACGTATATGTCCCGTTCTTACACAAGTAAAATTGAATTGGAAAAAATATCTTTTATTTTATTATAATCTTAAATAACAAAAAACAAACACCGCAGTGAGCCTCTTCGTTTGTGAACAGCGAATATTAGAAAGCAGACGTTGTTTCGGTAAGGTGTTAATTCGTTTCAGTTTATGTTACAGTTTATGTTACTTTCAATTAATGAAAAGAGACCTTATAATCTAATCGCTTTCATAAATAATTACCCATGTTTACATAACTAATCTTTTTGTACGTAATAACGGTACCTTTGTGTGTATTTTACTTCAGTTAAATGTATTTGTCTCAGTTGATTTCAATTGAAAAAAAGACATTGCGATGAACCGTTGCTCATGGCAACGAGGCGCTTTCCCTGACAGTGGACATAAGAATCGCTGACAGTAGACATATGCGCGTGCCCGGCGACATAAAATAAAATCAACGAGGCATTGACCAATCACTGCAAGGTATTGCGGTTGGTGTCGGGAAAAGGTTGATACCAGTTATCTTCACAAAATGTATAGTTTAGATGGAAATCGTACATAAAAATGTTCAAATAAAAGACGGAGTGTAACTTCCACTACATATTTATTTATTTATTTATTGGTGTTTAAGGTCATATACTTATGCACAATGGTTAATCATGACCGTGACAGCTTTGCGGGTGGAGGAAGCCGGAGTACCCGGTGAGAACCACCGAGCAACGACGAGCAGCTGTGAGATCCCCAAAATCGTAACTCCGCACCGCAGCACAGGCAGGGTTAGATTGGTTGAAGATATGCGTACCATCGACGTGCAGTACGCCTTAGTACACGGCGCCATCGTGCCCCAATGTGGACATCGGGGTTAAGTGCCTTGCCCAAGGACACAACGCGGGAGTCCGAATCGATCGCTCAGACGGTCACCCATCCAAGGACTACTTCCACTACATTAACATAAATAACATGCGTACTTATGCCACCAGCCATGCTAATTCCAATATCAGTAGTCCCCATCACTGTTAAATGAAAATTTAAGGTTTCAAAGCAATGTCGACGATGAAATATAATCCTTACAGGCTAATATTCCAACCACCTCATCAAGGCATACCTTCTACGAAAATATTCCAAATACATCTTGATGGAGTATTTGAAAATATTCCAAATACATCATCAAGGTATGCCTTCTGCGAAGGCATGCCGTGATGCTGTATTTGGAGTAATTTTATCAGTTGGGACTTGAGCTATCACAGTCGGAACAAATCGGGTTTATAGCACGCCAACCCCCATAGGTCATCTTCAAGATGCCACTTATTCGATTTAAGGTTCGATTCGATTTCGCTTAATATCCATGCTTCGATTGGAGATTCGATTCGAACGAAAATGTGTGATTCGCAGAACTCCACTCCACAGCTATCCGCCGATAACTATCCTCTTATAGATGTTCTCAAATAACTATTTCCCATCACACCACGGTTGGTGTTGGTGTGCGTATTCACCGTTAGCCGATACAATGAAGACATCGAGAAATGTGCTAGATACACAACATAAATAACGTCATGTAAGAATGCATATGATTGGTCGTTGCGCATCCGATTGACGTTATGACGTGCGTAAAATGATGCCTTGGTGCAAAACAGAATCACGCAAGAAAGTAAACAGACTGCCAAATGAGATGTTTATCTTTATAAATATAGAGCATCATGCGCTTAAACCCTTTACCTAACCTGAAAAGCAGACGACACTTGCAAAAATAATTCTTGAATAACTAATTTTTTTCATTTTTGGTCTCAAAAACATAGGTTATGACCCCTCGTTGGAACGAGCTCGACGAGGTCGTTCCAACGAGGGGTCATAACCTATGTTTTTGAGACAAAAAATGAAAAAAATAATGAAAATTAATTGGCGATTTTTGAGAATAGCGCTGGCCGGTTTTGGCCATTACGTTAGGTAAAGGTTTAATTCAGGTTAAATCGCGGAAAAATACATAACACAATTCTGGTAGAGTACAGAGGACACTACGTCGCTCTAGAAACACTTGAAAACCTCGAACTCGTGTCGTTGATTCCCGCCCATACTACATTCCCCTTCTATCTTCATCATCACCAGGGGCCAATACTATAAAACCTTTACAGTTGTATTTTTCAGAATTGTATTTTCTGTTTATGGAAGTAACTAATTGAAATGAATCATCACTATTTTCAAAGATGTGGCAATTTGCCAGTTGGCAAATTGCCATATCTTTTAATAACGCCGATGGTTCATTTCCGTCATTTATATTCACATGTAGAAAATACAATTCGGGAAAATACAATTATAAAAGTTTTATAGTATTGGTCCCATGTCATAAGAAACCTCTGGGACCCGGATGTGCGCATGAGCTGTATGCGTTGTGAGCACATTGTGCATTAGCACACCTCAGTACTTCCAGTGTGTATCCATCTGTTGCATGAGACGTGCTTACATTGTTACACTCTCACATAAGGACAACTCGTGCGATCAACATATCCGGTCTTCTTACGTTAGGTATTCACCGCCCGCATGAACAAATGCCAACATGGCTGTCGGGTGCTGCTCGTAACTTGACACTGCCCCGATTTATAATCACAGAAACAAACTATAATAATCATTTTTAAGGCATTTTGCAATTTTGAACAACCATAGCGCAATATGTGTTGAGTTTAGACTAAAAATGATAAGACTCAAGGAATGGTCATAGTGGAGTCAGAGGCTAGTAGGACTAAAATGACGGAGAGATCATTACCAGTGGTCTTGGCGGCCATGAAAACTAGTCTATGGGCTAGGAGATTTGTAGGAGCTTGGAGCCAAGACTCAACGAGTGTTAAGAAACCAGATTCCAACAGTTCCCAAACATCACTGTCTTCAGTTCCTAAACAGCCGTATGTGTCAGTGTGCTGTGTTTGTTATGGTCACATTGTGTACTAACACACAAGCATATCTGACCCCCAAGCATCTGCCCATGTGCTGTAATTACATTGTTAGCTATCACATAAGGATATCGCGGTACGATCCTCTTATCGATCTGGTTGGTCGAAGGTAGAGGGCAGAATAATAGATAGGTAGGATTGGCTGGGTGTAGATAGAACGCCATCATCATTCGCACCTTTGACTTCAGAGCGTGACGACCTTGATTGAATTCTGTCAAAAGTACACTGGATTTACCAACCAAGTTGAAAAGACCATCTCATGTTTGGGCGTCTCTTGTCCTTCCACTTGGACTCTCCTGGTGAAAGGCAAAAGCGTCCATCTGACCTTGGAATTTGAGACTGAAGCCACCACCCCACCACTCTCGAGGAGAGGTAGCACTTTTGGTGAAAGGATCCCATCTGACTCTGGTCCTCACCCGAGGGAGTTCGTATGCCCTGAAAAGAGAGTGAAGAAAAGGAAGAAGAGCCCGTCCACCAAGCTAACGGATGCCCGACGCCTGGAGGCTTACATGGATAAGAAGAGAGAGGAAAGTGAGGAAAGGAAAGCCAGAAACAGCCGTCACGTCCCCTCCTACTCCCACAGACAAACCCAACCAACTGCCGGTTCCCCAGCCGGAATTGTTGGATGTGGAACGTCCTGTGGAGGCTGGGGTGGAAATGTAAGCTGCTTTCTCGCACTTCCCGATGCTCACTCGCCTCTCAGCCAGACCAGCTAGGACCAGGATCCAGAAACCAAACCACCACCACCAACTCAGGAGAAATCTCTAGGGGAATTCATCGACCGGATAGATAACATCTGTATACAACAGAACGGAGAACGTAAACTGGACTTTGAGGGCACAATCGAAGATTTCAAAGAATTCACCCACAGACCCGAGAGCTACCAAGCATCAACCATTAAACTGTTCAACTCACTTTGTCGCGACAAGCTAGAGGCCCTAAAGATCCACAACCCTCACTTCCACAAATGGTTCAAAGAGAAAGTAGAGAAAGAAAAAGCAGCCACAACCACCGTAAACTCACCTAAGCCTGAAGCACAAGCGCTGCTAAGTACCTTAACCCTCTCTCTTCGGCGCTCAGGCATAGCAGGACAAATACTATTATACAGTAATTATGGGCCTAAAGGGACTTGCCCCACGCCGTCCTGAGCGCCTTCGGCGCGCCAAAGCCATTGTATCGCCCAGATAGAATGCAAGAGTCAGAACAGGAATACTCTACTTGATGAACTACAAACTCGTCAGGATGGTAAGTACTGGAAATCGTTTTAGAAATTTGACACATGATATCATTTGTGAGATCATCCAAATGCGGGATAGTTCATCCCTCGCATACAACAATCACCCATTCACACTTAATCATACGTTTTGTTTATTACTGTACGCTAATAGAATTTTAAAGAAACGCTTTAACGAAGAAATTGTTGTCATCGAAATACATGCCCTAACTTCTTAGTCGTTTTTTAATCGATAAATATTCACGTAAATGATCCCCAGATGACCATGTCGGAAGTAGGGGGCGATTAAGCATATTCTGCTCAGAGAAATGCGTCAAATGCCATTAACTGTCTTCAAATTGCCCGTGAAAAGTCGGGTAATTATTTGTTATTGTTTCCAACCTTTCGTCAGTATACTGTGATTAGCATGTAGGGTAATGTTGGCTATCAACAAATGAAGGCATCTTACTGCATAAAAAGGGTGCGCCGACAACCCTAAGTCTGATGCACCCATAAAGCGAAGTCCCACAGTAAACTACATAGGAACCTCGGAAGAACATTATGATAAAGTACGATCAAGGAAAGGTCAAAATCCACGCAGATTTGCGCATGCATTAACAGTGCATCTGCGACATAAAACGACTGAATCGCTATCAAATTTCCAATGAATCACCGGGTACAGCCCGGTGCTTCTATCGTTGACTATTTTATGAAAAGTACTGATTATTGATTGAGAAAAGTACCCGTGGGCAACACTGGATTTTGACCATTCCACGACGGTTGTACTGTAGTTTGTTTTCTAATATTTACACTTGAGCAAACAAATTAAAATAACAACAGGGGACATCTCAGATGATACAAATGACCCGAATGAAACACAGACGAGATGCTAGAATGCTACAAGTATTCTATCAATAATAACATATACTCTCCCAAAAAAGAAAGTGTGCATGCTAAAAAATAACACTAAAAAAAGATATATATCATTTTCATTCATGGAAATTTTATTCAATCACAGATGAATCAATTTGTGATCAACACGAGAACTTTCATTACGCTACGACGAATACTCTTGGTGCCATGGAGAGTCAAAGACACTAAGGGTCAAACACAAAAGTCACACACTCAATATCTGGTATGACCTCCGTCTGCATCGACTACTGCTGTGCATCTACGCCTCATGGAAGCGAACAAGTTAACATGGAAGTGTTGTGGGATGTTGTTCCATATTCTGATAAGCTGTCTTTGGAGTTCCACAAGCGTTGACGGTGCATGGGGAAGCCGGCGTAGCTGACGTTTCATTACGTCACATACGTGCTCAATGGGTGAGATATCGGGCGAATTTGCGGGCCAGGGAAGAACATCCACTTGTTGGTGCTGCAGATACTGCTGAGCAACACGAGCTGCGTGGGGTCGGGCGTTGTCCTGCTGTAGAATGACACCGGGGCCGTGCCGTTGCAGAAATGGGACAACAACAGGTGTAAGCACTTCATCACGATATCTGGCTGCACTGAGATTGCCATCAATAATGACCAGCTCTGTTCTGTTACGGGCAGTGGTGCCACCCCACACCATGAGAGACCCTCTCCCATAACGGTTTCGCTCCACGACACATGGATCTGCGTAGCGTTCGTTTCGACGACTGTACACTCTCTGGCGGCCATCTGATGATGAAAGATGGAAACGACATTCATCTGTGAATAAAACACGTCGCCACCAGTGTAAGGGATGCCTGAGATGTTGTCTACACCACTGCAGTCGAGCACGACGATGACGTAACGTCAAAATCGGACGAATTGCAGGTCTTCGAGGACGTAAGCCGTATTCTCTCGGCCGGTTGATTACTGTTTGAGGATGTATCCGTCTCAGGTTAGGGATGTTCCTGGCTGTCGTCGTTTCCATTTGTTGCCGGTTCCGGAGATGGACGACACGGATATACCGATCTTGTGCAGGGGTGGTAACTCGAGGTCTCCCGGAGCGGGGTCGGTCTCGAACGTCATCATGTTGTGCATGTCGATGGACTAGCCTGTCTACAGTGTTACGGTGGCAGTTCAAATGCTGGGCACCCTCTCTGTGTGTTCTGCCAGCTCTAATCATACCCAGGGCAAGGAGACGTTGATTCATTGTCAATCTTGGCATGCTAATGTGGAGTCGTTTTAACAGCAGCGCAAGTTTGAATGTGAACGATAGGAAGGTCTTACTTTAGTGTTTAAATACCCAAGGATTCACACTGCTGCTTGAATTTTCAGACTCCCCACGTGCAAAACATGCCTTTTCACAAACGTGCTGCACGTCATTTAACGTTAATGCAATTTTAACGGGGAAAGCTGTTTTTGTGTTGAATATAACTTATTCATGAACAGGTTAACACTCTTTACACCTACGAAATTATTTTTTTGGAGTTTGATCAATTTCTGCAATGCACACTTTCTTTTTTGGGCGAGTATACAAAGGTTTTCTTGCATAAGTGGCAAGCAGTGAGTGTGGTAGTGTGGGAACAGTAAAAATTTGTTAAGTATGGAGACAGAAATCAGATTTTTTATCGACTTTAAAATCTGTAGCAGAGACAAATAAAACATGGGAATCTTCTGTCATATCTTTAAGGTAAAGGGTCTGTACACCCCTTCCTGCTGATTCTAAACAAAATTGCAATGCCTGGTTGGTAAAAATAATGTTGACCTAAACTATCACCTCTCTCTATCTCTCATTTTCTTTCGCCCTTCTCTTATCCCCCCCCTCTCTCTCTCTTCTCTCTCCCCCTCTTTCTCAGTCTCCGCCTGTCTTTCAAGTGTTTATGTAAAAACGTGCCCCTTGTAGCCCCGGTTCTTACATCCCTGTGATGGACGAGAAAAACGAAGGAACCACCGCACTGTCACAAGAGGTAGAATGAGTCCACAAACGAAGTGAACCCTTTACCCAGCGAGCAGGATATCAAAATTTATTATTTTAACCCTTTACCTAACCTGAAAAGCAGACGACACTTGCAAAAATAATTCTTGAATATCTAATTTTTTTTCATTTTTTTGTCTCAAAAACATAGGTTATGACCCCTCGTCGGAACGAGCTCACGAGCTCGTTCCAACGAGGGGTCATAACCTATGTTTTTGACACAAAAATGGAAAAAATAATGAAAATTAATTGGCGATGTTTGAGAGCAGCGCTGGCCGGTTTTGGCCGTTACGTTAGGTAAAGGGTTAATTGGTGTTTTTTTCAAATGTTACAAAAAATGTAAACAAAACTATATCACATGACTCACGAATACATATCATATGACACCCTCATTGGAACGAGGCAAGTTTTCAGATTCGCACACGCATTCGTCACCATTCTTGAAGTATTCTAATATATCTTCTATAGCGTACGCCTATATCCGTGTGTGTGTGTGAAGGGGGGGGGGGGGGGGGGGGCAGGGCTCGATTTCATCGCGGTAATTAATAAGAATTAAATGATTTTACTTCTGAAGCGGCTCAAATGAACCATTAAGTAAATTAGTGTCGATACATACACCTTGTATAGTCGCCATGATTCTTCAAGATAACCTTATTGAACTGAAACAGCTTTCGTGAGCACAATATCTGAAATTAAATCAAAGTTTATTAGAACGACTATGGAAAACAAATTCGACTTTAATGCCTACCGAATGCATTTTTTCAGAACGTAATTTTATTCTTTTGGCATTCGGTATCTGATAAAGGGGTAGGGGAGGGGGGGGGGAACTGTGATTCCAATAAAATCAGAAGTGATAACGATTAACACGAACCTACCAATGAGACGGAAGTACGCAGTTTTGGGATTAACAAAACAAAGGAAACGTTGTTTTGTAGGACTTCTTCTTGTTCAGAATGTTGGCAGAGTAAGAAGAATTCTATTACCAAATTACCTTTGTGAGTGAGGAAAATGTGGTTTAACCTATGATAAAAGGAGAGTTACGACAAACGAAAGGCGCAGCCGACACACAGAGATCGGTGTCTGAATTCGGGTACGACAGTGTATCTCACATTGTTACCCGAGGGTTCTGTCCTTTATGTGTCAATGATGTTACATTTTGAAAGGGGTATTGACGACGACTATTCATCAAAAACATTTTATTTATATGAATACCTACAATTATTTCCTATTCCAAAACACACACGCAGTCTTCGATGTAGTCATTAATTTAATTTAGTTGAGTCTTGGCAGCCTACCAACGCAGTGCATGTATATTATCATAAGCATGTAAGTTCTCGTGTAAATTTGAACTTTTTATTGTTGAATTGTAGTGCTTTGTGTCGCATCACCTATCTGGATATCGAATAACGTTATAAACACTTTTTGCTAATGAATAGAAGATATCCAGACAGCACAACAGGTATTCACAAAATAGCAATTCAAAGTTTTATAGTAATGTAGTGGACCTATGTGAGTGAGGGGAAACCCAACCCAAAACTTCTATAAAAATATAAATCGGCCGTGATCGTATGGAAAGGGTTTACATCAACCCTCAGGTCCTAGGTTCTCAATTTGGCAGAAAACGAGTGAAATAAAGTCAACACATAATTAGAAATCACAATATTTATTTTATAATCCATATATAGCCACTTTATGGAATTACTTATAGAGAAATTTCTACCCCGTGACCTTCGATTTCTGCTTATAGTGGTTAAGAGTGACCTTCAATTCCTACGACTTAAAGATTCTGAAAGAAAACATGCTGCTTTCTATGAACGCTAAACAGATCACAAATTAAACCAAGTTTAGAAAATTTGGCATCAATTAATGCGGCGGATAAGGATGTTGGAAATTCAAAAGAATCACGGGGGAACCTAAGGCTAGGAGACGGATTTCCGTCTCTCGTATGGATGGTAATACTAGTGATCTCAATGGGGTGAAACAGAAGCTCAAGAAAATGGGAAGGTTATCCTTACCCGTTGAGTTCGTCTCAAAAGTAACCCGAAGAAATTAATTGCAACTGATCTTAAAACTTGTTTGAAGAAGGAAACAATGTGACAGAGAAACTACACACCGCACGAGTTACTTAAGCGAAACCAATAACTGACTGCAGACTGAATTACAAAATTGGGAAGCACGGAATTCTGAAAGTGTCAGAAAGACGATGTGAAAATATGAACATTAAGGTTCAGTCAGAGTGAAATGGGTATACCGAAAATTTGGGGAAATATAACTTTGGATTTTCCAGAAGACATGTGTGCGAAAGTGGAACCAAGGGCTCTGCCACAGTAAAAACAAATACATTTAAAACATAGGATAATATCACTCAATGGAACAAGATCGACAAGCCTTTTCAAGTCAGGGACCATCGGCTATCTTTTGACGCACAAAATAAATGTTTTTCTTACACTCCTGTTCTATGTTATCTCCATCTATAGCAACACTAAACCATGCGGAAAATGAAAATCTGTTCCACACATATAATTGGAACGGAAATCGTTGACAGACTGTTTTTAAATAGAAGCGAAATTTCACTGAAATTATCTACAAATCGTGCAACGTAATTACAATTTGAATCTCTAGCAACAGATGAAAATCGTCCTGTGAGTTCCAATGTGTTCTATGTGCCAGTAAGCACATAGAACACATTGGAACTCAGGGACGAAAGAGTAAGACGGGTTCCCCTCGCAAATTTGGTTGGCGATAAAATGTGTTCGTTTTGTTGATAGTTGTCAAATGAATTGGTGAGTGTCCTTCTAATAATTGTTTTTTTATAGACGCGAAGGCGTGTAATAAACACAGAACTGTAAATGGATTAATCGATATGGTACTTGTGCCATCGCGGAAGGATAAAACTCGAGGCCTGTGCCCTCTGGTTTTATTCTTCCGCGCTGGCACTCATCCCATATCGATTAACCCATTAACCCGCGTATCGTTCTGCATATTTAGAACTTCAGGAACAAGTTTTACACAAGTGCCACTCTCTGTTCGTGTTGGGTAAAGAGTTGGAAATAACTGCACTGGAGAAAACCTGCCAGTCGAAATTTTTAGAAGAAAAAGTAACAAAACTATTCATGGTCCAAACAGTTGAAAAATACACTGCAATAGAAAAAAAAAACAAATTTATGGGATCACACCTTCACTTGTATTCGCACCCCGGATGAAGTATCAGACATTAGCCTTGATACGAGGAGGGTGGGTGAACTCTTGGACACATTGGGAAGAGTTTTGGAAATTAGTGATTGCACTGAAAACGGAAGACAAAAGCATTGTACTCAGACAGCACTGACCATTCAGCTGACAGTGGGGGAGGGGGGGGGGGGGGTAACAAAACAGAACATACCGAATATAGGTAAAATTCATTTTATAGCCTTATAATGCATCCGCGCATTGATGATGAAATTGACAAAGGAAACCCCCCAAAAAACACAAAACACCAAACAAAACAAAAACGAAGAGTACTTTAAATGAATACAACTTTGATTAAACTGAAGTTCGAAAGGCTTCACTAACAGAAGTCGACTCAATTTACATACTAGAATGATAACGTCTAAATTAATCCAGGAGAGAGTACCTGGGGTGGAACGTAGAGCTGTAGGTTTTTAAATTTCTTGTTCGGTTTCGGTTTTGGTATTTCAGGTGGAGTAAAACCTCGGTTCGGTTTTCGGTTTGTTCATGAGGCCAAATAAAATTCTATAAAACTCATTCTTATGTCCGGAGTCATAACTGAATGGCAGTGAAATTGAGTGAAACTCAATGAATGCCCGAAATAAGCTATAATACATGAAGAATCAGGAAGGCCAATATAATAATTACCTAAATATACAGAACTTTTATTGTGCTTGGCCATTTTTCGAGGTCTGATATCTACACGCAGCTTAAGGAAAGCTGCAAACACAACTAAACTGAAATGTCGGAAATTCACAGAATGTAGCCTTCCCAGAGTAGTGAAAGTACCCAGACACTGCCATTGGCAGTGTCTGGGTACACTCACTACTCTGGGATGGTTACATTCTGTGAATTTCTGCAGCAAGAGTATTTAATAAAAAACGAAAAATCTTAGATTACGGGATATCGACGGTTTCGGTTTTAAAAAAAACCCTAAAAACCTCGGTTCGGTTTCGGTTAAGCTGCAGCTCTAGTGGAACGGAGTGAAAAGAGAATATAGTATAGTTATGTTCGCTATGGCATACCAACGATAAACTTAGTTTAAACACGAACGCTTTTGTCTGACAAATAGATTTCGGACAAAGGTTTTATGACGTTCAGCACAAAACTAGTCATAAGTCATGGCTGACAATTTTCTTCATTGGAAGAGACTTACAGTAAAGTTGCCTCTCCTAAATTTTCTAAAGCTCTTAGTAAATTTGACACTAAGAGAATGTGAATTTCATATAAAAATTGAAATTTCGAAATATTAACTGATATGTATCATCGAAGTACGCATCATTTCACAAACTTTATGCATTTTCCTGTATAGTAGGATTAAAATACAGAAGCTAGCCTTTCACACATTTTTTTCTCAGTGAGTTCAGGGGGAGGCCACCAAAAATTTGCAAGACGTGACGTGGGGGTGTGTGGGTCTCTTGAGTGCGCCAAAAATGTGCATTTCCAACTTGTGCAATTTTTTGAATGTTTTAAAAATATATCAATATATCAGCTAATATATACCATCATTTGTGTTTCAAACCTTAAAGATGATGTTGTACATCACACTCTTAACATAAATACAACATCAGGAGGCTTTATATGTGAGAATATTTGGCTTAATCTGGGAAAATGTCACACGTTAGTAGGGGGTGGGTGTCTTGTTCGAAATGTAGAAAATGTGTAGACAATATTTTGGGAACAATTCAAATGAAAATTTGTTACCGTATATGTGCACCTGCTCTGGCCAAACCTGATAATGAACAGCTTGTCATTTGTAGACTGGGGCCCACAGCAGCCCACAGAGGTTTAAATTGGTGGTACCAGTTTAAGAACATTATGAGAAACCCCTAAAGACAGCTATGCCTACTAAGTTTATAAGTTTATTTTGGATTTTAATGGGAGAGGGGTGGGTGGGTGTCTGAGAACGGTAGTAGAAAATTTGCACGTAGTGGGTGAGTGGGTGTAAGTGTAAAAAGAAGCCGAATAAAAAATAGGACGTCACGTCTTGCAAAGTTTTAGTGCCTCACCACCCCCCCCCCCCCCCCCTTGAGTGAGTTTGAAAGTTTGACTATTATTCTTTATTTAAACCCATTTAAAATAAGAAAACGGCGCTTTCACCATGTTTTGGTGATCTGTAACTTTAATTCCATTCATTATAACAACAGTGTGCGCATCGTGACATATCAATTCATACACAGAACGACACGCATGTGTGAATGGGTTAATGGATTAAAGGATATGGCGCGAGTGCCAGCGCGGAAGGATAGAACGAGAGGCTGCAGGCCTCGAGTTTTATCCTTCCGCGGTGGAACACGTGCCATACCGATTAACCCATTCACGCACGCGTGTCGTTCTGTGTTTATCACACGCCTTCACGTCTATAAAAAAACTATTATTAGAAGGACACTCAGAAATTCATTTGACAACTATCAACAAAAAGAACACATTTCATCGCCAACCAAATTTGCGAGGAAAACCCGTGTTGCTCTTTCATTCCCTGAGTCCCAATTTGCTCTATGTGCCTGCTGGCACACAGAACACACTGGGTCTCAGTGGACGATTTTTAGCTATCGCTTGGGATAGAAATTGTAATTGCGGTGCACGATTTGTAGAAAAGTCCAGTGAAATTTCGCTTTTTTATAATAAATTGTCCGACATCGATGTCCGTTCCGCACATATACCCGGAACGGATTGTCATTTTCCTCATGGTTTAGTGTTGCTGTAGATGGGAATCTCATTGAACAGGCGTGCAATAAAGACACTTTCCTTTCCATTAACCCTTTACCTAACGTAACGGCCAAAACCGGCCAGCGCTATTCTCAAAAATCGCCAATTAATTTTCATTATTTTTTTCATTTTTTGTCTCAAAAACATAGGTTATGACCCCTCGTTGGAACGAGCTCATCGAGCTCGTTCCAACGAGGGGTCATAACCTATGTTTTTGAGACAAAAAATGAAAAAAATTAGTTATTCAAGAATTATTTTTGCAAGTGTCGTCTGCTTTTCATGTTAGGCAAAGGGTTATTATAAAAGTCTAGAATGAAAGATTGGTAATTTTTTTCCTGGGAAGAATAAAACTTAGTTGCTTCTACTTACCCTGTAATCAAAATCCAAGATTCCTTTTATAACTTTTATTAAACGAAAATAACAGACAGCGCCTTTGAGCACGGGTGACAATTTTCGTCATTGGAACAGAGCTCCCCTTAATTTTCTAAAAAATGTTAGTAAATTTAACACCAAGGGTATGGGAATTACATATATAAATTGAAATTTCGAAATGTTAGCGAGGTTTTATCATCGATTCGCGCATCATTGAACAAACTTCAGGCATTTTATTGTAGGGTAGTATAAAAATACAGAAGCTATCTGTTTACATTTTTCCCCAAATCAGTCTGAACGTTTTACTATTATTCTCCGTTGAAATGCATTTAATAAGAAGAAAACAGCGTTTTCAACACCTGATGTTCTGTACCATTTTCTTCTATTCATTATATCAACAATGTGCGCCTCGTGACATATAATACTATTAGTTACCCCGTGTCTGATCACGTGGTACGGGTTTTTACCTACCCGAAGCCCGTCGTATCCCATGAGGCCGGTTTTTACCTACCCGAAGCCAGCCGTATCCCATGAGGCCGAAGGCCGAATGGGATACGGCTGGCTTCGGGTAGGTAAAAACCCGTATCACGTGATCAGACACGGGGTAACGAATTTATCTATTGACTTTCCGTTTTAGAAGTACAATCTATTTCATGTGTGAACACACACAGCATGAGATCTTTTATCTTCCATTGTTGAGCCACACAGGTTTCTGTGGAATTTTTGTGCAAAAGAGTTTTTGTGAAAATATGCCGATATGACTAATATAAAAAAAAATATTGAATTTCTTTTTTTCTTTTTTGTCTCAAAAACATAGCTTATGAACCCCACATTGGAGGGTACTCGACAAGCTCATTCCAAAAAGGGGTCGTGGGCTATATTTTGGAGATAAAAAAATTAAAATATAATACATGTACACTGTAAAACTGGAATGACGCCTCTTCTACGGGGAATGGACAATTTGTAGATTTCGGAACGAGGCTTCCACCGGGTATGGGAAATTTGTCAGTGGCTGGGCGGACGTATCGTGGGTTTCAATGAATATGGGCTCATACCACGTATCTATCAACCAATCAAATCAAAAAATTCTCTTTAGTCAATAGATAAAGTCAGTGTCCTTTCCATTAATATGAAAGTCTAGGAGGTGAGATTTGACATTTTGTTCCTGTGAAGAAATAAAAAAACCCTGCAAATTACTGTAAAAATATTCGCTAAACAAAGAACCAGGGTGGACAGTTACTTAGTGTCTGTGGGTGGGATACTGATAGATATTATTAATGACGGATTATCTGTGAAGTAGTTGCTTCCAATTAGCTTGCCATAAAAATCCAACTTTCCCTTTGTAACTTTTAATAACCGAAAACAACAGGAAGCTCAGGGAGCTGCCTGTTGTTTTCGTTTATTAAATGTTAAAAAAGGAAACATAGCTTTATTTTCTACCGATATCCTATGTGTTTTCTCAACAATTACCTGCTCCTTAATTGGAGCTTCCTCGCTCGTCTAATAATTTGAGGGGAGATAACGTTTTCGAAAATCGATTGTCATTAAGGATGTCTAAAGGGATGTCGAAAACTACGAATCATCGTACGTAAATCACATGCTGACATCAGAATACACACACTATGATTTTTATGAATAGTTTTCCCAACACGAAATCAATCATAATGCGACCGCTTAAGTAACATCTAATTGGTTCCTGTGGATTTTTCATTTTTCAGAACCCCGAAGTATCCCCAAAGTTGCAATGTTCTACGTTAATTGAGGGACGTTAGCCCTTGCAGTATCATTCTGTTTAGTTCAAAGTTTGAAACTTATGGACTGCCGTTCTAAAAAACACTGGTGGAAGCGAATCGGAGATTCTTTCCCGACTCTGTGTCGTAAAATAACTGTTCATTTATGAAAGCAAGTGAACACAGTCAGGTTGTTTCCATTGTGTAAAGAATAATACTTTTGGTCCCAGTGTATTTGGGCAGGTAATGGTAAAGGGCGTCGTTATCGACCATTATCTGGCCATATATTCTGGACCGAGTTTATTATATGGCTTAAACTCACTTCACATTGAATTTTCGTTTTTAATGCGAAAAATATAAAATATTATTATGCTAGCCTGTGAATTAACAAAAATTATCTAAAAAGATATTTCTCGATATCCATCGACTGGATGGATAATGAGGAATAACCCTCAGAAGCTTCCAAAATGACGTCACGCTTCGGCGCATCACCTCGCCTTCGATAGTGTTACACGCGATTCAGTGCCGGCTTTACCTGCAGTACCAGAAGATTCATGCTATTCCAAGCCATTCTGGTGATTCTATGGCTGAAATATTAGATTATAATAAAAAATAAAATAATAAAGTAAAACAATTGGATGTATAGAAAGTACTCCGAGAGTGATATTGAGCACTGAACTGGGTAACTTTTCCGAAAAACTTTGTTGATCGATTCGCCCAGTAAGTTTTTGTCTTTTCTTGATGCTCCGGCGCACTCAATTCCAAATTCGTTGTTGTAAACGGACGTTTGAAATGTTCTAAAAATTAACATTAATGAAAAATATGAGAATATTCTCATTTGTATATTATAATTATTAAATTTCATCTGCGAGTTGAACAAAAAGTGGGTCTATTTTTATGTGGAGTGATTTGGCAAGTACAGGCAAGAAAAGGCGATCAGCTGATCTTTGTTATTGTTTTGAAATGTACTTGCTTATAGTCGAATTGGGTTCAATATTGCGCAGTAAAATGTCATGTAGCATATGATAGAAAGAAAATCTATGCCATTTTAGTGAATATCGGTAATTATCTCATTCGTGTGGATCTGAAAATATTATTTTTCACTCACGCAAGCTCTTGTGAAAAATAAAACTAGAATAGCGTAGACATCCTCTATATTTTACGACATTGGAGAGAATTAAAACTGAAAACAGTTTGGATCGGTGAGTTATCGTTCTGGACAAACTCATCGAAGACAGTAGTACTAATGTTTCGGTAGAAACTCAACATTAATCTCTAACTTTGTATTAGAACATTAACTGGGCATTATTTAATTATTTTATTCAGTATGTTTTGATAACTGTGTCCAGTTATTTTTAAAATAATGTGCTCACTGCTCGTGGCGGCCATCCTGTTGGATAACAGCAACTTTAAGTGTAAATTGCTTTAAAAATATCAAATGTCTGCCATTCTGAAAAAATTATGACGTACTAGTCATGTGACGCGAATATGTTTTTTTTTCTCTTTATGTATCATCAACATCGTAAAAGTAGTTCTTGAATAAAAATTCCAGTAGACACTTGCCCCGGTGCACAATTCTGTCGTAATTAATGTAAAATCGAAATTGGTGAAATAACAACTGCTACCCCGAAGTAACCCTAAAATTACAATATGTTCTACGTTAGTAGTATGTCATGCACGTTTGGGGCCTTAGTTGGGGGACCTTGGTGGGGGACCTCGGAAGTGACGTCATAGTTACGTGACGTAGTGGCGCCATGTTGTGTTGACATGGTAACCCGCGTGAGCGGCCATGTTGTGACGTCATCTTCATAGTGATACGTGGTGATAGTGCGCATGCGCAGCGCGTGTTGTTAGGGTGACACGTGTTTCCGTCGTCCATTTTGTATACTGGAGGCCGCCATCTTGGTTTCTATGGTAGCACGTGATTGCTATGTTACCAATGGCTTCTAACAAGACAGGGGTATGTTCGGGGGTGTGTTCCTTTGTAGAAGAGTAAATCTGATTACCACAAACAACCCGACAATCCCTCCAAATCACCAAAATCCACCCAAATTCACCGAAATTGACTTTATTTCCCCAATTTATCGGCTTAGCACGTAGTGCTATAGTACTAAAGGGGTACAAAGGGGTGCGTTCGATTGAACAGGAGTAATGTTCTGCCTTAGAATTCTCCCAGAATCCCTTTTTGGATCCCTATCCCATGACGTTTTTCCCATTAAAAGACACGTTCCTTTGGTCATTACCCAGAATTCTCTGCTTCTATCTATATATGCAATAGTTTACGTCTATCTGGCCATGTTCCTTTGTTCTAAAGAATACTCCAGTAGCGTAGAAGAGCCTATCAGTTGGAACAGCTTTGCTTATTGTTACTATATTTAGCTATTTCTGGTCTATTCTTGTTAGTTCTGACCCTATTCTAAGTACTCTTGTTGTTTCATTTATCTAGATCATTTATATAAATTGTAACTAGCCAATCAGATTGCTTGATTTCCCATAACCTGTACTTAATCGTATAGAGTTATCTCCCTTCTGCATAATAAAAGCCTATATCCAATGGCAATATCCCCGGGCACCCCAATTTCGGCACCCCTTTTTTGAAAAAACATATGACCTTCGGCACCCCTTGTTTGTCATATGTGCTTATGTGAAAAAGCACAATGTGACACAATGTGCCCTAGCACATAGGCACATGATTTATGTGCCGATATGTGCTCATGTGAAAAGGCACAATGTGACACAATGTGCTTTTTCACATAAGCACATATGAAAAAGGGGTGCCGAAGGTCATATGTTTTTTCAAAAAGGGGTGCCGAAATTGGGGTGCCCGGGGATATTGCCATTGGATATAGGCTTTTATTATGCAGAAGGGAGATAACTCTATACGATTAAGTAAGGCTATGGGAAATCAAGCAATCTGATTGGTTAGTTATAATTTATATAAATGATCTAGATAAATGAAACACCAAGAGTACTTAGAATAGGGTCAGAACTGACAAGAATAGACCAGAAATAGCTAAATATAGTAACAATTAGCAAAGTTGTTCCAACTGATAGGCTCTTCTACGCTACTGGAGTATACTCTAGAACAAAGGAACATGGGCAGATAGACGTAAACTATTGCATATATAGATAGAAGCAGAGAATTCTGGGTAATGACCAAAGGAACGTGTCTTTTAATGGGAAAAACGTCATGGGAGAGGGATCCAAAAAGGGATTCTGGGAGAATTCTAAGCCAGAACATTACTCCTGTTCAATCGAACGCACCCCTTTGTACCCACTTAGTACTATAGCACTACGTGCTAAGTCGATAAATTGGGGAAATAAAGTCAATTTCGGTGAATTTGGGTGGATTTTGGTGATTTGGAGGGATTGTCGGGTTGTTTGTGGTAATCAGATTTACTCTTCTACAAAGAAACACACCCCCGAACATACCTCTGTCTTTTTAGAAGCCATTGGTAACATAGCGATCACGTGCTAACAAAGAAACCAAGAGGGCGGCCTCCAGTATACAAAATGGACGATGGAAACACGTGTCACCCTAACAACACGCGCTGCGCATGCGCACTAACACCACGTATCACTATGGAGATAACGTCACAACATGGCCGCTCACGCAGGTTACCACGACAACGCAACATGGCGCCACTACGTCACGTAACTATGACGTCACTTCCGAGGTCTCCCACCGAGGTCCCCCAACTAAGGCCCCAAACGTGCATGACATACTACTTACGTTAATTTAAGTGGGGTACCCCCACCACCCCCGAATTATCATTCAAGCAAGTTCACAATTTTAAACCTTTTGTAGGATAACCAAATTAGCGTAAGTGTCCACTTTTAGCTGTGCTCCCCGACTATTGTGCCCCTTGTGCAATTTTGAAAAAATAGGAATGAAAATTGGTGGGAAATATCTTCTCCACTGCGATTCAGTAGTAATTCACCTTCAGTGTACTGCACTGCACCACTGCACTGCGCCACTGAAGATCCCAATTTCTATTTATTTTCTGGCATCGGCCACTTCTACTCTACCTGTTCGTGATCGCTAAACTAACTTTTATGAATAATGAAGAAACCGCTATTGAC
This sequence comes from Pictodentalium vernedei, assembly GCA_031216915.1. NCBI lineage: Eukaryota > Metazoa > Mollusca > Scaphopoda > Dentaliida > Dentaliidae > Pictodentalium > Pictodentalium vernedei. Next base: position 159,557,449 of record CM062295.1, read on the forward strand.
TGAAATTAAAAATTAAATTATATTCAAGCAAGATGCTGCTGCAACAAATTTGGAATAAATTCGGGTGACGGATTAGGAGAAGTCAAAAAATATATTCTGTATACGAGACACGATCGGACCAACGGACGCCAGAAGCCGAGCATTTCTAATGGCAAAATGTCTCTTAAATAAGTATTCGAAAATATATAACTCTGAATCAAAAACCTGAATTGGCTACGTCATATGTTTTGGGTCGTAACTTGAAAATGCCTAAATACTATGCGTGGTGGTTTAGAAGGAGTCACGCATTTAAAATTATTGATTGGGGAGGGGGGTAATATTTTGGGTTGGGAGTTTAAGTTCATCAATGCATTGTACATAATTTTGGGGGCCGTTCACGAGCACATATTTATTTATTTATTGGTGTTTTAAGGTCATATACTTATGCACAATAGCTAATCATGACCGTGACAGTTTTACGGGTGGAGGAAGCCGGAGTACCCGGAGAGAACCACCGAGCAACGACGAGCAGCTGCCAGCTCCCCAACATCGTAACTCCGCACTGCAACACAGGCAGTGTTAGATTGGTTGAAGACATGCGTACCATCGACGTGCAGGACGCCTTAGTACACGACGTCATCGTGTCCCCATGTGGACAATCGGGGTTAAATGCCTGGCCCAAGGACACAACGCGGAGTCCGAATCGATCACTCAGACGGTCACCCATCCAAGCACAAACCGGGCTCGACGTTGCTTAACTTCGGTGATCCGTCGAGAACCGGTTACCGCAACGCCACCGCGCTCACGAGCAGATAACACAGTAAATAAATAAATACGATGCAGTCGCTGTGGACTGGTCGTAATCCATGCGTGGGTAGTGATGTCCACGCATGCGTTTACAGTGTGATAAAAATCAGGGGGACCTCTCCGGCAGGGGGGCTATAACATTTGACCTCCCAAACGAAGGAAAATGAGTGAAAATTGGTAAATTGGAGAACCAAAATAGAAGCAAATTGAGCATGTTTGTTGATTATTTAACCCTTTACCTACACGTAACCTGAAAAGCAGACGACACTTGCAAAAATAATTCTTGAATAACTAATTTTTTTCATTTTTTGTCTCAAAAACATAGGTTATGACTCCTCGTTGGAACGAGCTCGACGAGCTCGTTCCAACGAGGGGTCATAACCTATGTTTTTGAGACAAAAAATGAAAAAAATAATGAAAATTAATTGGCGATTTTTGAGAATAGCGCTGGCCGGTTTTGGCCGTTACCTTAGGTAAAGGGTTAAAGTAAACATATTATAATAAGGTCGGGAAATATTTTATCTATAAAGCCAGTTTGACGAACGACATTAAGGAATTTCGTGAGACTCACTATTCTCTATCAAAGTTCCAGTGCTGCACGGGTTCGAGACAGACAAGACGAGATATCTACATTCGATTGTCGGAAATTTCTCGTGAAGTCGGGTTTACGAGACTCTCCGACGGACTGACTAAAAATCTCCGACGGGGTGGGGGGCTGGACCTCTCCGACGGGGGGTTCTAGCCCGACCCCCGACCCCCCCCCCCCCACCCCCCACCCTTGGCGCCACCACTGATAAAAATCATCATCAGCAAAAGTTTAATTAATGAAGTACCGGGTTGTACCCAGTGCTTCATTAATAAAATTAGTGTTTGGAATCATTTCGTCCATGGAAATATTGCCTATCCGTGGAAAGTGACCAGTCCACGGCGGCCATACTGTACCAAATTGGCATGGAGGGTCAGCCTAAACTTAATCCCACCGCCCTATAGGTGTATAGGTTAGAGTTATTACTGAATCTCCTTGCAGCTACAAAATAAACCAGTCCATTTCTCCGTCGATAATAGTGCACATTTAGAAACCATTAAGCACATATAGAAACCATTTGACGTCAGGGTTGAAAAGGTTAAATTCAACTTTCATCAGACGTGCTTATATCGCACTGGAGCACATATGTGAATTGCACATTGCAGATAGACGACATGAGTTTTATTAACCCTTTACCCAACGATTTGCCCGCATCCGCCCGCGTAATATTCATAATGAGCAGTTGAAAAAATTAAATTTTTCAAAATACTTCAACAAAACCATATCATGTGACCCCTCATTGGAACGAGCTCATTGAGCTCGTTGCAATGAGGGGGTCACCTGATATGGATTTGTTGAAACTTTTTGAAAAATTAAAAAAAGTGATATTTAAACTAATAAATTTTGATATCGTCTGCGTTGGCTAAAGGGTTAAGGCGGATGATATTCGACTAACCTCCAGTCAAAAGGCTTGAACATGTTTTTCGGTTCATTGATATTATACCAAACATGAAACAAACTACGTACCCAATATGTGTTTTTGTCATGAAGAAGAAAATACAATTTCGGAAGGCGAATTTAGAACAATGGAGCAGTTATTTTTACGTCGTCAGCAGACGTCATTTAAAGAAGTGTTGACATTTAACAGAGGCTCATTAGAGTTCCAAGAGAACCATTTTTATATCATTAACAACATCTTGAATAATGAACCTCTCACATCTCTGACTATATTTAATCTTTCCCGAGGCAATTCTTTTCTCGGAGAACACGTTTCTGGTGTTAGATAAACATTTAACGAAGGCTCGTCCGTATTACCACCGAAACACTCTGGAACTAAAAGGTGTAATATGTCTATAAAATGTATTAAATATGGTATTTTCTAATATTTGACACTCGGGGTTTTGATTCAAGTACTTCCCCTCGAACATCAAACCTTTGAGAAAACCATTTGCACCCAACCTTGAGTAAGACTTTCCCAACTGATGTCTATAGATTTTTAGCTGGTGATTATATCCGAATGCAACCTCCCTCTTGTGTTCGAAATATACACCTGGAACTTAATTAAGCAACCCCTGAAATGTTTGATGACAGCGAAGTTGCTGATTATTATGTTTTAATGATTACTAAGTCTTGCAGTAGATTTCATCTCGTGAAATATTATGTTTCTGGTTGAAAGCGTACCCCAAACACATCCCCTCGTCCACGTGAAGTATGCTACCCACGAATGTCGCAAAAACACCATCATTCATATGTAATATCTGGGTATAAAACAAGAAACTTTGTCACTTGTTTTATCAGTAAATGTTGACATGGCAAGGAGGAGACTGTCAGAGGCATGAAGATGACAAATCGTTGGCATGCATGAAACAGACATATCATTCAAGGCTATTGGAAGGCAACTTGGCTATAGTCATTCTGTCATCAGCAGACTTGTCCGAACAAATCAACGAACCAACGATGTTAAGGACCGACCAAGGCCTGGACAACCCCGAAAGATCTTTCCTCTGGAAGATCGGAGTCTGGCACGCCTAGTTAGGCGTGAATCCTTTGCTTCAAGTGGGGTTTTGAAAAGCCTTTGGCTCCCCAACAGGCGTTTGTGCAATAGAACTGCCCGAAACCGTCTCAAAGCACTAGGTATGATGTCCAGAGGGGACACCAAGCGTCCAGCTCTGTCCTATCGGCATCAAAGACGATGTTTGGAGTGGTGTATGGCACGACAGCATTGGAATCTCGGGACATGGAGAAAAGTCCATTGATCAGACGAGAGTAGGTTCCTGCTTCACGTCACAGATGGTCGCATCAGAGTGTGGAGGCATAGAAATACTGCTTAGGTGCCCAGGAACATCAGACCCACTGTTCCTTATGGTGGATGATCAGTAATGATCTGACTGTAAACTTGATACGGTGATTGTACGTGGGTATCTCAGTGGTTATCAGTACATCCGGGGCATTCTCAGTTCTGTTGTCGTGCCTCATTTTGACAACCATCCATTGTCTACCCGCCCTGTATTCATGGACGACAATGCAAGGCCACATCGTTCCCATGCAATGAGAGCATTCCTTTAGAACAACGCTATTACAACACTACCATGGCCTGCAATGAGTCCAGATTTGAATCCCTTAGAACACATCTGGGACTTTCATGGACGTCGTGTGTAAGCAATGGATCCGCCTGTACAGAATTTAACCGATTTGGAAGCTGCATTGCATGAGGAGTTGCAGAAGGCTCATTGGTAGCATTAGGAGGAGGGTTCAGGCTGTCATCCGGGCACGTGGTGGATACACTCGCTACTGACCTCAGACACTACTATTTAGTTCAGGATCACAAGTTACATTTTTTGTCAGTAATTACCGGCATTGTGTGTAGCAACCACCTTTGTGACAACACTTGCCCACTTTTGTTACAGCTCACCACTTCTGTGACAACACTTGCCCATTTTTGTTACAGGTCACTACTTTTGTTACAAATCAACCACTTTTATTACAAAATGAGCTCACCACTTTTGTTACAACAATCGCCCATTATTGTTACAATTTTTGTCAGTGTGAAAAATAAACAAATCTGCAAGTAATGCGAGACGTGAGGTTCAGTCATGATTATCGGTTGCTCAGTGGTCAGAGCGTTGGTCTTGAGATCGGAAGGTTGTGAGTTTGATGCATGGCCGGAGTAACCTGCGTTGTGTTCTTGGGCAAGGCACTTAATCTCAAATACCCGCTTGGGAGCACGATTGCGCCACGTCCTAAGGCGTATCGCTCGTTGATAGCATACATGCCTACAACCAATGCTAACCCTGCTCCCATGGGATAAGTATGTTGGAGAGTTGACAGTTACTCGCCACTGTTCGGTGGTACTCTCCGGGTACGCCGACTTCCTCCACACGTAAACATATCTTCTACACAATATGACCTCTGCTATTAAAGTGTCATAAAACACCAACAATCCAATGATGAACATCAAACCCGCGCATGTTCAGTAGTAATGTCACACCCTTGTTTATTAATGGGTGATATAGTAACCTGCCACCTTGCGACGTCATTGTCCTGGTGATATGTAGTGTAGCGTGCGCATGCGTACACTTATATCTGAAATGGCACGTTCCCATCGATGCCAATTATAGGAGATTCCAACTCCTTGAGCCTAGGACCTTTGTAGTATGTGATGTTCACTTCTTTAGCAGGTTCTCATGCAAGTTCTTATCTGACGTCATCAGTCACGTGACCGCAAGGAGTGAGGTGAGTTTGCCGTGGCAGCCTGCATGAGCGGTCATCTTATGACGTCATTCTTATGTTGACACGTGGTCCCACTGCGCATGCGCAGCGCGTGTTTCTAAGGTGATGCACACTTTCGCCAGTCATTTTGACTATGGACGCCGCCAACCTGGTTGTTAGGGGTAGCACGTGGATGCTATGGCGCCAATTGGCCTTCTTGTTGGATATGGGCGTATTCTGAGGTTGTGTTCGATTCAGCGGGAGTACATCGAATCAGCACAAACAACCCAACAACGACCGACACCTACCCCAAACGGACCTTTGTAAGAGTCGCTCCACACGTCTATGGAAAGAGGCCTTAATGAGACCATAATTCATAGCTCCACGGCTTCCACAGCCCTCTTAGCCCACACCTCATGGCCTTCCCTGACTCATAACTCTCACCTCATGGCCTCATCTTGCCCTCATAGCCATCTAGTGAGCACCCCCCTGACTCAGTGGCGTGGCCACGGGGGTGGGAGGATTGGGGGCGCGTCCCACCCCCACTTTCCCTCAAAGTTGGTCCTCGAAATTTGTCAAAAAATGGCATAAACATTGTAGGGTGGTTAGGTCCATGGGGGTTAGGTTGTAGATTTGTAGATTGCTTGTCCTAATATTTGTGTCGTTGAAAAAGTGGACAGTCATCAGTACATGAAAAACCTCAAAATATCCGCTCCAATGCAAGGAGATGGGAGTTTTTGAACCCTGGAATTCAAATTTTTTCTACCACGGGCCGAACCATGGTCCCTGGTACCGACGACCTTTCGCCGCCCCATATCGGAAAGATTTATCGGAAACCCTGATTATGGTTACCTTGGTTTCCTAGCTCAAACGTTACGGACGCAAAATTCTGAAATGTGAAGCCTTGGAAAGCTTTTCCCACACACACACCCTCACCCCCTATTAAAACGGCTCTAAGCCAGGCTCCCCGAGTTTGTCCCCCCGCTTGCTTTGGGCTGGCTACGCCACTGCCTCATGTATGGGGATAAGAGGCCTATGAGGTAGGACCTCACACCCCTCTTATCCTTATCTCGGTTCGAGTGATCATTAGTGATCGCCTGTCTTGATCATTAGTGATCATATCCCTGTATGAGAATAAGAGGGGTGTGAGATGATGCCCCGGGTCACTGGGTGGAAGAGGATGGGGCTTCTGGAAAGAGAAGGAGGGCGACTGTGTAGCTCTTGGGCAGGGTGTCTAGTGCAGGGTCATTTGGAAGGGTCCGTAGGACAGGTCCCCACGAATAAAGGGGAAGCTAGGGATAGGCTCACTGGGAAGGGTCAGCGGGTCACACATGGATGGGATGGTGGGGCACATGGGGGTCTTCTGGTCGTGGTTTCTCCGCTGGGTTTGGTCACCAGGGAAATGTGTCTCTCGTGGCCGGATGCGGGGGTAGGGTCCCAGGGTCTGCCTTCCTTAGAAGGGTGCTGAGGTGTTAGGTCAAATGTGGAAGACAGGGGCTTCTGGAAGAATGACGACTGTGTCGCTCTTGCTCGCCCCGTTGGATCACCGCACTAGTGATCGCCTGTGGTGATCACTAGTGATCATTATCGCATGAGGATAAGAGGGGTGTGAGGTGAGACCTCACCTCACATCCCCCATATCCTGATCTCGGTTCTAGTGATCACTAGTGATCGCCTGTGGTGATCACTAGTGATCATTCTTCCCGTATGAGGATAAGAGGGTGTGAGGTGAGGCCTCTGTTATGAAGTAGTGGCAGTAGTAGCAGCGGTTGCCCCAGGGGAATGTATCGTTTTAGGGGTTTCGTAGGGGTCCACTCGTGTGCCACATTGGATATCCAGGCCTGGGTGTTCTGACCTGCGTCCGCTGGCACTGCCAGTTGAATCCGCTGCGGTTTCTTTTTACCTTGGTCTACCAGCTACCCTCCTGATCCCCAGCAGAGTTAGGTGTGCCTCCCTACGAGACCCCTGAAACGATACATCCCCCGGGACCACTCGCTTCTACTACTACCTCTACCTCATAACAGAGGCCTCACCTCACACCCGTCTTATCCTCATACGGGAGAATGATCACTAGTGATCACCACATGCGAACACTCGTGAGGTGACCCAACCGAACGAGCGAGGGCGACATAGTCACCTTTCTTCCAGAAGCCCTTGCCTTCCACATTTGACCCACCACCTCAGCATCCCTTCCAAGGAAGACCTGCACTAGGACCCTACTCCCGCATCCCGACTACGAGCGACACAGTTCCCGGGCGAACCAAACCCAGCGGAGAAAGTTTGACCAGAAGACCTCTCCACGTGACCCACCATCACATCCATGTGTGGCCTGGTGACTCTTCCCAGTGACCATATCCCTAGCTTCCCCCGTCATTCCGGGTACCTTTCAAGATGACCCTGCTCCTGACACCCTTGCCTAGAGCGACACAGTCGCCCTCCATGTCCTTCCAAAAGCCCATCCTCCCCACCCACCCCACCCAGGGTCCCGGGTCTCACCTATCACCCCTCTTATCCGCAAACGGAGAGATGACCACCAGCTGATCACTAATAATCACAATAGGTGATCACTAATGATCACTCGAAACGAGATGAGGATAAGAAGGGTGTGATGTGAGGCCTCACTTAGGTCTCACCTCATAGGCCGCTTATCCTAATACGGGAGATGTTCACTAGAGGGCTATGGGGGCAAGATGAGGCCATGAGGTGAGGTCTATAAGTCATGGAAGGCCATGAAGTGAGAGCTATTAGTTAGGGCCTCATTAGGGCCTCTCCCCGTATGCATCTTGTACACGTGTGGCGTAAAGCCCACAAAGGTCCGTTTCAGTAAGTTTCGGTGGGGATTTGGTCAATAAAAGTTCGTTGGTTTAGGTTTCGGTCGTTGTTGGGTTGTTTGTGGTGATTCGATGTACTCCCGCTGAAGCGAGCACACCTTCAGAATACCTCCCTGTCCCACAAGAAGGCCAGTGGGCTTCATAGCAACCACGTGCTACCCCATGCATTCGTTTACCACTATCCTTTTCAATTGCTTACCAAAACGTGACCCCCCCCCCAAAAAAAAAGTAAAATAAAATAAAAAAATAAAATAAAATAAAAACAACCAAGATGGCGTCGCACATTGTCAAAAAGGCGGCGGAAAAATTCGTTACCTTAGAAACACGCGCTGCGCATGCACAATGGGACCACGTGTCATCATGGGGATGACGTCACAAGATGCCCCCCTTCCGGTTACGTGACTGATGACGTCAGATGAGAACCTGTATCAGAACCTGCTAAAAGGGCAAGAAGTCAATATCACATGCTACTAAGGTCCTAGGCTCAAGGAGTTGGAATCTCCTGTAATTGGCACCGATAGGCACGTGCCGTTTCAGATAAACGTGTGCGCATGCACACGATACACTACGTATCACCACCACAATCACGTCGCAAGGTGGCAGGTTACTATATCACTCATTAAAATGCAAGGGTGTGGCATTACTACTGATCATGCGCCACAATTGTTTGGTTTGATATCATCATTCGAGAGTTGGTGTTTTATGACACTTTAATAGCTGAGGTCATATTGTGTCGAAGATAGGTTTACGTGTGGAGGAAGCCGGAGTACCCGGAGAGTACTACCGAGCAGCGGCGAGTAACTGTCAACTCTCCAACGTACTAATCCTACAGGAGCAGGGTTAGCATTGGTTGTAGGCAAACGTGCTCCCAAGCGGGCAATTGGGATTAAGTGTCTTGCCCAAGAACACAACGCAAGTTACCCCGGCCAGGCATCAAACTCACAACCTTCCGATCTCAAGACCAACGCTCTAACCACTGAGTAACCGCGCTCCCGATAATCATGACTGAACGCCACGTTTCGCATTACTTGCAGATTTCTTCATTTTTCGCACTGACAAAAATTGTAACAATAATGGGCGATTGTTGTAACAAAAGTGGTGAGCTCATTTTGTAATAAAAGTGGTTGATTTTGTAACAATAGTAGTGAGCTGTAACAAAAGTGGGCAAGTGTTGTCACAAAGGTGGTCAGCTGAAACAAAAGTGGTTTGTTGTAACAAAAGTGGTGGCCACAATTGTTTCATCATGGACCGTTCCAGCACCATACTTGCCGAGAGAACATTTTTCCATCAAAAACATTACTGACAGATATGTGTAATTAGTGCCATTAGCATACTGCATGTTTTCATCATTGTGTTGTCTTTCATTTGTCAATAGACCATTCTTTCCGCAAACAATCACTTTTGGCCATCTGATAGCATGAAAGTAATGACATTTTCTATTAACACCACTGCGGAAAAAACAAGGGGTGCTTAATTAAGTGCAATGTGTATATATAGCCTTTGGTTTCTAGAGTTGAAATTCGTTTGTTTAGTGCAATAAGGTGCCATTTGCAATGCTTTGGTATTGCAGATGGCGCGCCAGTCTCTGGTTAGAAAAGTACATGCAATGTGGTTATATTTATTTATTTATGTTTAAGTACATGCAATGTGGTTCAAAAATCACTACACGCTTGTTAGAAACAGTAATAGCCACAGATAAAATACCATGGCACCTACTACCTTAGGGCATGACATTTCAAACTGTGGTTTGAGGCTTAAAATTTCTAACTATTGAAAATTTTGGCGAGGGTTTGAGGAGGGTGAGATCCCCCCCCCCCCCCACACATACACACACCTTTGTCGTCGAGACCTTCCCGGTGACATTGGAATGACATTGTGTTTGTGATAGTCTGAAATCGATGTTTCATGGCCTATTCCTTTCAAATCTGGATGTAATCATCCTATTCATACACCGAACTTCACGATGTGTGAATGCGTTCCTCAAAACGGCACGTATCAGCGCGGAAGGATAGAAAGTGGGGCGCAGCCTCTAGTTCTATCCATCATTGATGGCATTAGTGCCATATTGACGGTGGCATTAGTGCCATATTGACGGTGGCATTAGTGCCATATTGACGGTGGCATTAGTGCCATATTGACGGTGGCATGACATTCGAGCCATATTGACGCAGCATTCACACATCATGACGTTCTGTGTTTATTATACGTCTCTATGACATGGAATCCATTAATTTAAAAATTCAAATATCACACAGGGAAAATCTCAAAATTGAAAACTCTTTGCTATTTTTCCAGTTGATATTTGATTTATTGGCCGTCACCGCAGAATTGATCCGAGTCGGAATGCGACGTTTCGTTTGTCCGTTTACGAAAATGGGCGTAGTTTAGTTCTTTTGACGGATTCATGAGGTCAGGTGGAAAAGTAGTCCGTCAGCTGAAATCAATATGGAACAAGTGCGCGGATTTGTAAATTTGGAACTGGAGGGAAAATAACAGGTGTGTAAAAAATGTTATCTACTGGAAATAGATGAATATAATTTAGGTCTACAGGAAGCAACTCCACTTGAATCATACAGCCCTGTCGGGTTGCACAATGGAACTATTTCTGATCTTCTTCGGCTATTTTTGATAATTGCGACAGAAAGGTATACATGCAGCGTCAGACAGGTTGAATAATCCCATTGATGGTTGTCGGAAAAGTGTCTTCTAGACAGTCACAGTAAACAACACAAATCTCTTGTGGTGGGAGCACAGTATTCCTTGTCACAGCATTGGACTAGAAAGGTCCTCGGTCCGATGTAGACACGCGCCATTTGCGTTAAGTCCTTGGACAAGAACCATCACCCGATTGCCCGAGTGTGAGAACGTTTGCGCCATGTACCAATGCACACAGAACGCTGATGGTAGACATGCCTTCACCCGACGCAAACTCTGCTACCGGCATAATATGTTGATGAGTCCGAAAGTTATTCGATGCTGCTCGGTGGTTACCTTTGGATAATCCAGCTTCCTCCACTTTAAAGACTGTCTGATACGATATTACCCTGGCTAATGAAAGTGCCGTCAGCAATCCCAATAAACAATAAAAATTCACTGGTGGGAAATGTGTACATGTGAACTTATGGAAGATCATAAATGTCACGGAAAAAATAATTTTAATCCCCAGCAAAACATTTTTTTTGAAATTTCAATTTTGTGGAACAACAACACTCACGGCAGCACACACTTCTACGTGTTAATTGTGCCGTAGAACACTGACGACAAACATTACTTTTAAATATTAATTGTGGTGGGAAAATGAATCCATTCATTTGTTCGCTGCTGTCCTTTTCAAATGCTTACCTATACGTGACCCCCACACAAGAAAAAAATAAATTAATAAATAAAATAAAAAATAAAATAAACTAAAAATAATTTTGAAGTCGAGACATTTTCATCTGGATTGGAGTCTTGGATAAAGATTCATGTCTTTTGTTTACTTCTGGTCCATGTCCTATCTTGTGGGTCTTGATTTCCTTTAGGTCCCTGCGAATCACACAGTTTTGATTCGAATCGAATCGGAAATCGAATCACGTCTATTATTCGAAATCGAATCGAACCTCGAATCGAATCAGTGGCGTCTTGAAAATGACCGGTGATTATGAACCCGATGTGTTCCGACCGCGATGTCTCAAGTCAATAATCAAACTACATCTTCAAGGCAAGCCTTCGACGAAAGCTTGCCTTGAAGATGTAGTTGGGATATTATTACTACTTTATAGGGCGCTCCTTGGGTTATTAAAATGTTCTGAGGTGGACGATAAGACTCAATAACAGCCCACAAAAATAGCGTTAATAATGAAAACGGCCCGCTAGCCCAGAATTGTGGGTAATTTATGTTCCGGAAAAATGACACTAATGTGCTCAAAATTTTGTTGTCCATTTATTCCAACAAAACGAATTAAACCATGATTATTAACTTCATTTAGGATTTAAAAGTGGTGGTGAGTATTGATACGATAAATAATCTCATTTTGTAAATAACGGCGTGAGTTTGTAGTTCAAGCGCTTCAGCCAAATTCCAGCAATCCCATGTTCGAGTCATCCAAATTAATTTTACTCAACTTTGACCTTTGTTTGTAAATAAACAGACGACAATCCGATTCTTCTATTTCTAAATCAAAAATGTCTCAGTGGCTTGAAATGGCGTTCTTCTATTTCCAAATCAAAAATGTGTGCAGTGGCTTGAAATTGCGTTCTTCGGTAAGTGGTAATATTAGTAATAACATATTCCTTTTCGGGCGTCATGGTACATTAACGGCCCTCGAAAAATGATTAACAGCCCTTGGGACCATTAACGGCCCTCGACTTCGTCTCGGGCCTTTAAGTGGCCCTAGGGCTGTTAATCATTTTTCTAGGGCCGTTAATGAATCATAACGCCCTCAAAAGAACATGTTATTGTTATATTAACCTGTGAGGATTATAGTTCATCGTCGACTTTGCTTGGAAACCTTAAATTTGTATTTAACAGTCGTAGGGACCAGTGCTATTGAAATTAGTATGGCTGGTGGCATGAGTGAAGGTGTTATTTATGTTAATGTGGCTGAAGTTACACTCCGTCTTTTATTTCAATATTTTTTATGTACGATTTCTATCCGAACTATGCGTTTTGTGAGACGATGAAGATGACATATACCAAGCTATATTCCGATGAAAAAGATTTGAGAAACGGGCAGCCGATTTCGAATCGAACCAAATATCAACTTAAGATTCGAAAGCGAATCGAATCTCGAAGCTTCGCAGGGTCCGAATTTGCTTCTTGGGCTTTTGTCAGACACGCATTCAGTCTTTTGCAATTGAATGTCTGTGGCGGATTGGGATGTTGGTAGGGATCTGCGAATCACAAATTTCTTTTCGAATCGAATCTCGAATCGAATCGTGTCTCTGATATCGACATCGAATCGAATCCCGAATCGAATCTTAATAGACAAGTTATTTCATATTGCATCAAACGGAAGTTGCGGATCACTGTGATGACCCTTACGCGACGGAGTGAACACCTTAAACGCCAATAACTAAATATTCTCTGTAGCACCGTCGCTGAAACAGCTAGGCCTATTGTCCATAGTTTTAGTTTTTGAAGGCCTAACTTGTTACTATTCACGTTCTTAAGAACGTGAATAGTAACAAGTTAAGCCTTCAAAAACCGAAACTATGGATAATGTTCTGGGCCAAATTCACACCTTACCAAACAATTAAACATTGTCAATTACTCAAATAAATAGGAATTGAGCCTGCGTGAATGAATTTTCTAATGACAGTTTATCCTATTTTTGTTGGAAATGTAACAAATTGAAGTTAGTACGAGAGATTCGAAAAAATCGAATCCTGAGACTGATTCGGGATCGATCTCGAAGCATACGTATGGTATCGATATCGAATCGAATCTCGAAAATTCGCAGGACCCTAGATGTTGGGGTCTCAGCATGAGTGATGTTGAGTGCCAAGTAAATAAGTTGGGAAGCCCATGCATCACGACTGCTATATGTATTTATTCAACAACAAAATTTTAACCATAATCTTCATTGACAAATATTCCAACTACATCATCTAAGAAGGTATGCCTTAATGATGTTTGATATTTCTTCAGTTGAAGCCCGGGTTGAGTCATGGTTGTCGGGACAAATTGGGTTTACACCCTTCCCCAACACAGGGACCTATCAGAACTATTTAAAATACGCTCTAGCCTCGGAGCCTATTTTTTCAATTCATGCGCCAGATTTCAATTTACGGAGTCACACTGCTGTTTGTAACACACACTGCAAGTATGTAATAGCTCTCATCATTTTCATTTAGTACACTATAGCAAAAATTAATCTTCACTGTGGTTTCTGATCAAGTCTTGGCTGCCTATTTAGGCAGCCAAGACTTGATCAGAAACCACAGTGAAGATTAATGCTTGGTAATTAAGACTTGAAGTATTTACTTAAGCACTCTACAACAATGATAAATGATAATCATATATATAATACATGTAAGAGTGTCTCTCTCGATTATCCATCGAAAGAATATCAAAATATGATCTGAGAAGTTACGCGCCAACTGAGAAGACTATTTCTGAGATTTAAGAGCCAGGTCCTGATGTTTCAGAACCAAATACGCACTGGCGCATGCCCAGGTCGGTCCCTGCCAATAGGTCATCTTCGTGTCTCCTTTGGTTCTCTTACAGATTTAACTCATTCTTTCTATAAAATCCACCAAAAATATATTTCGTTACAACTGCGAGTTCTTCATAAACTCAAGAGGGAACTTATCTCGCGGTGGAGTATTGGTAGTAGGAGACTCAGATACTAACACGTCATTTGTAAATATGAGTGACGAAGTTTCCATAGAAAGTATAAACAAAGAATTCATTTTAACAGGAAAAAAAGGGTATACATATTCCGAGATGTGGTTCATATTTGATAAACGTTGCGATATAGAACTGACTTATAGAGATTCTCTCGTAAGCACAGCCTCCACCGCAGGACAGGTTCCGCCGTGAATAACCAGCACAAATCCGTGACTGCGACATTGATATTTTTTTAAATATGTTGTGTCGCTAGTTTAATTAACACTTACACCAGTGCTCGCGCTGGTGTTTTCCAAACTTGCCAAAGGCAAGTTTTTTCAAATTTGACAAGAAAAAATGATGAGCATTTGGCAAATAAATTGGTAAGAAAAATTTCACTTCTCAAAAACGAAAACCATGTATGAAAAACACTGTCGTTCGCAAACTTCGATCAACAATCTGAACGGCTATGAGTGAGAATGATGTGATGTTCTGTACAGTTTGTTGTGAAGCTGGTGTGAGTACTCTCTTTGTGACATGCTGTGTACGAACGAGCGAAATGGTTTCGCGTACTGACAGCGCACAGGGACGACGTGATGCGGACCCCTTACGACCCTCTCCAGCATTAGAAGATTTTAGCATCATACCTGGTAGTGGAAGAGGGGGAAAATGCACCGATGTTGTCTGGTGTTGGTCTCTGTGTTTTTCAGGCATGTTGTTGTCCTATTTTGCCGGGACCTTGATACATTCTGAGAACGTTTACAAAAAGGGCAAAGGAGGGGCAGAAAGACAACAGGCTGCGTAGCTCTCAAAAACACCAATATCACGTTAATACACAATTTCACAATGCAAAAGTTAAGTGTTTTCTTATTCCCCTCTTATCTCCGTTATAATCAAAGAAATTATGACTTACCTATATACCTCAGAATTACTTTTGTTATCCTCCCTCAGATTCAACACACAATAACTCTAATTATTATGGGTTGTGAGATCAAACAATAGACCTGATAAAGATTAATTTAGTGGCGGCCAGGCTTCCACCTTTTAAAAATCTACATTAACCCTTTACCCAACGTAACGGCAAAAACCGGCCAGCGCGATTCTCAAAAATCGCCAATGAATTTTTATTATTTTTTCAATTTTTGTCTCAAAAACATAGGTTATGACCCCTCGTTGGAACGAGCTCTTCGAGCTCGTTCCAACGAGGGGTCATAACCTATGTTTTTGAGACAAAAAATGAAAAAAATTAGTTATTCAAGAATTTTTTTTGCAAGTGTCGTCTGCTTTTCAGGTTAGGTAAAGGGTTAACATGACATATAAATCTAGCTCTTTATGCTCAATTTTGTTATCATCTGATAGTATTCTGTTGCAATTTGCTATTAACACCATAATAATGATCATTTCAACACCGGTTTTTGTTGTTTCTAAATGATTTTTTTCTCGACTCGAGAAAATAAACCTAAATCAGCTGGGTTGAGTGAATATGAACCCAAATTGGTTCATATTCATTCAATCCAGTTGAGGTGGGTTCATTTTTAACCCAACTGATTTTAGAGTGTGTTGCAAAACCATTTTTTCTCATATTTTTTGTGTCCCAATAAGTTGGCAAAATCTTTTAGAATTTGGCAAAAAAAAAAATTGCATTCGGCAAATGTTTTGGCAAGAGCATTTTTAGGCCCTTGCGAACACTGACCTAACTTACACTTATGCCGTGTGCCGAGGAGCCATTGACGATAGAATTAACACTTGAAAGTATGCTTTGTCGTGAGTGTTCCACGAGAAAATTGATATTTGATGTATGTTTTGCCGCGAGTGTCGTCTCACGACAAAATTAATATTTAAGGCAAAAATCTGTATTAGGTTCTCAGACACCCCCCTCGATGAAACTGAACTCCCTCTATGGAAATGTTTATTGGCTTGCAGTGTCTTCCAAAGTTATTATGAAATCATAAGACTTTAAAATTTTACCTTTTTAATTAATTGATATTATATATTCATTTGCACATATGTTCAACAAAGCATGATTAAAATTGACTGTCTGTTTATTGTGGTCGTTTTATAAACATCCAGATTTCTTTGTTCTTCAGAAAATAGCTCCAATATTACGTGGATGGTATTAGTTTTTCGAAAAAAGTGCATAAATATAACTGCACACAAATGTATTTCATACTTCTTTACTAACTCGTTGGGGGCGCGGTGGCGTTGCGGTAACCGGTTCTCGTCAGATCACCGAAGTTAAGCAACGTCCAGTCCGGTTAGTCCTTGGATGGGTGATTGTCTGAGAGATCGATTCGGACTCTCGCGTTGTGTCCTTGGGCAAGGCACTTAACCCCGATTGTCCACATGGGGGCACGATGGCGCCGTGTACTAAGGCGTACTGCACGTCGATTGTACGCATGCCTTCAACCAATCTAACCCTGCCTGTGCTGCAGTGCGGAGTTACGATGTTGGGGAGCTGGCGGCTGCTCGTCGTTGTTCGGTGGTTCTCTAAGGGAACTCCGGCTTCCTCCACTCGTAAAGCTATCACGGTCATGATTAGCCACAGTGCATAAGTATGTGACCTTAAACACTAATAAATAAATATAAATACTAACTCGTCTCGTGCTGGATGTCCAAATTTGGACATTTTTCTGAAGTGCAGGTACCACAACTTAAAGGTTTCATATTCTGAGGATGTGCTTCATATAATCTTGGAAGTGAAATTTTGTAGACTGAATGGATTTGCCTTGTTAAAATTCATGGGAGAGTGCCTATAGGCACTCTCCCGTGAATTTTAACAAGGCAACAACATGTGATTAATTCACAGCTACCTAATATTTCTGTTGTTCTCTGTCATGAAAACAAGCCCTTTAAAATCACACCAAGTACGGTTTTGATGAGAACAGCTCAAAAAAACAGTACCAATATCTGGAAATTGGGACGGTTTTGAAACAGTCCCAATAACTAGATATTTGTACGATTGTCACGGTACTGTAATCATAACCATTCAAAAGTAAAGATGATGTAAAGGAGGTGTGAAAAACTTTCTAACACATGAATTATCGACAAGCTTTTCTCGACACAGCTACTGAATTGAGTGTGCATCGTGTCCAAATTATAATGTACTTTTTAATTTTTTGTTGCTTTTAATAACCAACAGCCCTGGTAACCTAAAAAGGACTCCTGTGGAAACCTAGGAAGTGAAGCAGTGCTTGTTTGCTGTGGTAAACAAGTTCAGTTTTACTGGTAAAATAGAACCTGGTCACCAGTGCCCGGGGTAGAAGTCCCCTAAAATGGGCAGCATGGGTGTAAACGATTAGCTAAACTTGACTTTACACTTTTTTTGCGGTCACAATTCGCCATAGCTGCAGAAAAGTGACCTTAAACACCAGTAAATAAATAAATAACCTAAAAAAACGCCCTTTTTCAAATATTAAGACGGCAATCAGGCACCACCACCCGCCACCTCTGAGGGAAAGCGAACCTCTTCTTCAGATAAAAAAAGAATTATTCTTCCAAATGCTTTAAAAATGAACATTTATTAAATTTATCTGCCGCACTTTCGATGAGGGATTGAATAAGTGTTCCACCCTTGAGCTGAGACATTATATTAAGGGGAGAACAAATTACGTAATAATAACATAATAACACTTTGGCCAGCCGCTGATTTGTCGCGGTTCTCGGACGAGAAGGCCATGGTTACCCCTGTACTCCCAACTGCCTCCCTATTCCCACGCTTCTCCTCTCCCAACACTCGGAGACGAACTGCTTGATGATATCCCTTGTCCCATTCTTCCCAATCTCTCCGATTAGCATATTAACCCTCTCCTTTCAGTCTCCCCCTAACCACATGTCCTTCATTCTCCCATCCCACTTTCCCATTATACTCATGTGAATCTCATTCGTTTAGACTGATACTTTGGGCATTCTAGAAGAAAGTGTTCCAGGGTCTCCACCATGTCCAAGTTACACATCTGGCACTCCCTTTCACCGTCTTTCCCAATTTTTCCCCTCAGCTCCAGGAATCGCGACCTCAGCTTGAACAACAGTGACCCCCAAATGTGCCATCAAGGTACTCTTCAAAACCTGGCTTCTCTTTATCACGCAGGCCACCCAAAGACCTCTTTGATTTGACCCGCTCTCGCCAATTACGGTTACAATCCTCCATGACCCTTTCTCTGACGATTGTTTTACCCTGGTTTGCCCCAACGTCCAGGTCCGAGATCTCCAATAAGTAGTTCTCTACTAGCTCCCTCATTTGGACCATCCACCCCGTTTTGATATTTGAGTTGAAAATTCTCAGGAACATTACTTTACACCATCGGCTGTCGGGGAGATTTACCAAATAATTAAGATAACCGAGCTTCAACAGGTCTATCCTGTCCTTGATCCTCATCCACCCAAGCTCACCCCTGATTGCTTCTAGCGCTGCGGCATTACTCGACCCCGTTATCCATCGGCCTGCATCGTTCTGCAGGATTTTCAAGCTCTTTACGGCCGTCTGGTTTAGGGGTACCACTTCCGCACCATGTGTTATACTTGGCAGCCCCACCATTTCCCGAATGGTTTTCCCCACGAAAACCTTATTGAAACTGTTTCTCCCTATAAGTTTCATTTGGTTAAGGATTCGCTTCCCCTTCAGAATCAATTTATTTGTGTGGTTCCGGTAGATGCCTCTTCCTGTAATGTTTATATTTATCCCCAAATACTCGTAATCACTGTCTCTCCCACACTGAGAAGTTTGCTGCTCCCTTCCGGAATGCAGAACGCACCCACTCTCCACCTTCGAGTGAGGTCCACTTTGCGGCCCACAGGTATAACTTTGCCCTTGCTTTCATTAAGTTTGAGTCTCCATTTGCTCCCATATTTCCCAACAATTCCCAGCATTTTCGTTAGCCCATCTTCGCTTTCTGACACTAGAACCATATCGTCTGCAAAAAATAGCCCTGGGATCTTCAAGTCCCCAACTGCTACCCCCTCCTCGCTACGCAGGAGTTCATCTCCTAAACCTTTGATGTACAATGCAAACAGGATCGACGAAAGGATACACCCCTGTTTAGGCCTATCTCCATAGGCACACGTTTCGTTGTAATGTTTCCCAGGCTAAGTTCACTCTGGACATCTTTATATAATGCTTTCATAATTCCAACAAACTCGCCACCTAAGCCCATAGCCTCCAGCTTGCGCCACATACCTTCCCTCCATACTCTATCGTATGCCTTTTTGATATCCAAAAAGGCCATAAACATCTTTTTCTTTTTTGCTTTCGCGGATTCTATCATTTGGGATAGTGTGAAAAGATGGTCAGTAACTCTCCTTCCCTTCCTGAAGCCATTCTGGATTTCTCCCAAAAAACCCTTCTCCTCAATCACCTCCTCTAGTCTCCCATACAGGACTTTACAGAAAACCTTTCCAATGTTGCTACTGACAGAGATCCCTCGATAGTTATCCAAAACGTTTTTTTCCCCCTTTTTATGAATAAATGTTCACAAAATGTGAATGAATGTTACTTTACTACGTCATGATGTGAGTTCAGTTCGAAGCCACAGATCTGTTCACAATATCTGAACTCCTGATGCGTGTCATAACTTCAATAGACGTTCTAGCAAACAAACAATGGGTTATGTCCATTTTGTTTTTCGGGGGTAGAGCAAGCAAAAAGTGTTTTAAAATGTGGTTTTACTCGTGTCAAACTTTCTAAAATATAATTTTTTTGACTTTTGTTAACATTGAGGGGCTGTGGATTAAATCACATATATCACTATTTTGTGTACTATATGGGTAAATAATTGTACAGTTGTGCAGGTGTCCTCCAATATTTGGACTCGGCTTCGCCTCGTCCAAAATATCTCCGGACACCTGCACAGCTGTACAATTATTTACCCATATAGTACACAAAATAGTGATATATCTATTACATAATAAAACAATAATTTATCACTCTACCAGTTATTCAACATCCCTCACTGATTTGAAAAAATAATTGATCGAGAACCAAATGAATTTTTATTTAGTCGAAAACTATGTTTTACCGTGAGCGTTTCACAACTGCACCGTAAACAATTACCGTATTTTATTACGATCATATGACCGGCAGCTAGTTTCCAGGCATATGACCGTAGACATTACGGCAAACCGTAAAAAAAATTGACTGTCAGTTGCCGTATATTCCCGTAATTTTTTTTTCACGGTTTGCCGTTATTTGTACGGTCATATGCCTGGAAACTAGCTGCCGGTCATATGACCGTAAAAAATTTCAACCATCATTTACCTTATTTTTCTGTAAAAATTACCATCAAAAAAATTCCGGTCAAAATGACCGGAGGCAGAGTTCCAGCCAAAAAGACCGTAATCAACTGAAAACCATAATTTAATTCCAGCCATCATTAACCGCATTTTACCTTGAACCAATAAAAGCATATAGGTATGCCAGCCTTAGCTGGGGCAGTGGTCACAAGCCATAAGATGCATCGAATATCGGTGACGCGGTACGAACAGTCTGCTATTCTGCATGATTACCGAAACAATTATACGCGTAAAAAATTCACGTTATTTGATTTTCGTGTCCAAGACTGCAGTGAACATGATTCACTTGGCCACAGACGTAATAATTGATAGTTATACGTTGTTGTTCGTCTTCAAATGCATCGGGCGTCCTTCTTGGAAATGGCGACTTCCAGAGTGGCATATGGCAAGGCTGGTTCCACAATTCACCATTTTTACTGCCGTGCGACGTAATTGGACAACGTTACAGGAGAAATACGTGTATTGGATCAACTTTGCGGGTTTTTCTACAGCAACGCCGTTAACCCTTTACCCAACGTAACGGCCAAAACCGGCCAGCGCTATTCTCAAAAATCGCCAATTAATTTTCAAAATATTTTCATTTTTTGTCTCAAAAACATAGGTTATGACCCCTCGTTGGAACGAGCTCGTCGAGCTCGTTCCAACGAGGGGTCATAACCTATGTTTTTGAGACAAAAAATGAAAAAATTTAGTTATTCAAGAATTTTTTTGCAAGTGTCGTCTGCTTTTCACGTTAGGTAAAGGGTTAAAAAAAAATTTACGGCCTCGATTCCTTTGTATTTGACAGTCATCTGCCAGTAGTTAACCGTAGAATTACGGGAATTTTTTACAGTGTGAGTAATTTTTGAAAACTATGTTTTGCCGTGAATGTTGCACGTATGACAAAATAAATATGATGAAAGGTATTTTATGCCGTGACGAAAGGTATATTATACCTTAGGTAAAAATACTTTTGCCGAGGCAATCGTGAGCCACCGTATAAACTATAATCCTGTTGCATATATTTACCTTCTTACACTTGCATGCAGTATGTATCACTGTTGTATAACCACACGAATATATTATGTATAAAAAATGACGGACACATATCTTCGACTATTAACAACCCAAATTTACCTTCAATCTGACTGGTTCATTGATATTCATTATCTGGGAATAAGTGTGACCTAGTAGGAAATACATTTTGTAATTTTAAAAATATTAGAGAATGAACAGAGCAATTGGGTGAATAAAGCAGTAACATTTGAATAGAAAATCGTAAACGCAGTAATATAGATGGCAGGGCGAAACTATAGGCGGAGGTATGGAGTGTGATCCCCCCCCCCCCCCCCAATTTTTCAATCAGGAGTTTTCATCTGGGTTGGAGACTTGGATATCGATTCTCACTCACTCATAATCAAATTCTTTTTACAGAATCAGATTTGCTTCTTGGACCTATGACACACATACAGTAGGTCTCATGCAAACGAGGGCAAATCGAAAGGGAGAGTTGTCATTAAACAGTCCATTTCGGAATGCCGAGAGGTTGGGGAGAGGGGAGGGAGTGGCCAGTGGACTGCAAGAATAATGAAGGCATTCTCTTCGGGAAACCGCGACAAAGTAGCAGCTGAACGAAATGTTATCAAATCATTGTTGCATTAAAATACTCAATAGTAATAATAATTATATAATAATGTAATAATAATAATAATAAATGATACTAAAAATAATAAAAAAAATTTAGAGCCATAAATCCACAAACGGTGCGCTATAGCTGAACAAAAAGTAGACATTAATGGCTATGAGCGGCCGTTTATTTGCCTTGTTTCAGAAATACCTCTTGTGGAGGCAAGTTTTGATACCGACAAAGAAGATTCAAGTGCATGCATGTCCTTTAAGTGGCTAAGAAGGGAGTTCCAGAGTTTTGGGCCGACAACAATAAAAGCTACCACCAGCAGAGGTTAATTTCGATGCGAGCTGTACAAGGTTGTAGACGTTTGATGAGCGAGTGGCCTGCATGTTTGATGCCGAGAAAGCAAATCTGAAAGATAAGGTGTGCAGTTCCGTTGTTGCGGTTATATATGAGTAAGTAAATTTTGAAATTAATTCTTTGGTGTACTGGAAGCCAGTGGAATACAGAGAGGATGGGCGTTATATGACAGTTCTTGTGAAATCGTGTGATAATACGCACAGAACAGTTTTAAATGCGATTAAGCTTCTCTTGAACACATAATAATAATAACACTTCGGCCGGCCGCTGATTGGTCGCGGTTCTCGTATGAGAAGGCCTTGGTTACCCATATTCTACCAACTGCCTCCCTATTCCAGCGCTTCTTCTCTCCTCCCAACACTCGGAGACGAACAATCTTCTTCACAATCTCTTCGATTAGTATATTAACCCTCTCCTTTGAGTCGCCCCCTAACCACATGTCCTTCATTCTCCCATCCCACTTCCCCATTATACTCCCCGTGAATCTTGTTCTTTTTGACTGATATATTGGACATTCCATAAGAAAGTGTTCCAGGGTCTCCACCACGCCCAAGTTACACATCTGGCACCCATTTTCACTGTGTTCACATTTTAGAGACATAAAGAAGGAAATTGCAGTAGTCCAGACGACTGCTGACGAAAGCATGTACAAGCTGTTCGAAAGTGTTTGCGCCGAAAAATATGCAGGGATTGCTGATATTTCGCAAACAGAAAAGCGCACTGTGACAGATCTGTTTAACATGTCCTTCAGCAGTGAGATTCTCGTCTAAGAAATATGCCAAATTACGGCCGCGCCGAATCACTCTTATTTCGTAATCTTGAACTTTGAGGGCCACTTTTCTTTTGAGATTTTAGAACATTGATGTGGTAGTCCAATGAAAAGAACTTCAGCCATAACGTCATTTAGTTTGGGTCAATTTTTCATCATCCAGGCCTTAATGTGTGGGATACATAATTCAATTATGTTACATGCTGTGGTCTTTATATTTGATTTAAAGGGGAGATAAAGCGGGAGTACGACCCAGGGAGAGCGACTCTATTGCCAAATTACCGTGTAGCCAATTAGAAGAGTCCGCTTTTTCGCTCCAAAGTTGTTGAAAAATTCTGGAAACTAAAGGTACAATAAGCAGCTGCAAGATTCTAGCCCATGAACCACTAGGTTTGACCCAGTGGGTCATGTGTTAAAAGCTTGATGATGCTTCTGGTACCTTTTCTCACCGATGCTAAACATGCGGCGGGAGAAACAAATCAAGCCCGTTGGAGTATTTTGGACTGTAAGATAAAAAGAAAAACTGTGAATGAAAGGTAACGATCATTTTATTCCACTTTAATAAATATATATTTATAACAAATAAACTTTATTTTGTGAAAATATCACATTTAAATGTCTATGGAATTTTATAAGCATCATATAGGTATCACATTCTTAATCTTTCATTGTGCACAGAAGAAGCGTACTTCTGCCTGTCTTTAACCCTTTACCTAACGTGAAAAGCAGACGACACTTGCAAAAATAATTCTTGAATAACTAATTTTTTTCATTTTTTGTCTCAAAAACATAGGTTATGACCCCTCGTTGGAACGAGCTCGACGAGCTCGTTCCAACGAGGGGTCATAACCTATGTTTTTGAGACAAAAAATGAAAAAAATAATGAAAATTAATTGGCGATTTTTGAGAATAGCGCTGGCCGGTTTTGGCCGTTACGTTGGGTAAAGGGTTAATAACAACCATGTTAACTTCGCAAACATATTCTTGTCACCAAATAACATTACACAGTTATAAGATGCACTAATCACGTCCTGTTTTTTCTCACGTAACTGAAAATCAGAACTACACAATGACTGACGTTTACAGCCTCATCAGTACAAATACAATATTATCAAACTTTCACACTTCGGTACATATAAATGCATCACTGGGAGGTCTTTTTCTCGATTGTAACGATGGAGATATTACGGGGTGGGTAAGGGGGCCGTTTACCATTGAGAAAAATCCACCGCCGACAACTCCCTGTGTTTCACCTTCGCTGTTGTCGGAAAGAATAACCGTCACGAACAATAAATGTGCGTTATTTTTAAGAATGACCGGGTGGGATGACCGGGAATTCTTTTAAATAATACGGTTACTGTTCTGATACAAACATTCAACTTAACCTGGAGCCAATACTGTAAAACTTTTACAATAGTGTTTTCTAGAATTGTATTTTCTACCCATTAATATAACTGATTAAAATTTCATTTTTTTTCGCATTAAAATAATATTTTATTGTCAAGTCAGATAATACGCTCGAGCCATGGTATTTGGTCCATTAGCAAACAAAATACACTGAGTCTCGTTTGTTGTCCTCTTCAAAAGCCATTTAACCCTTTACCTAACGTAACGGTCAAAACCTGCCAGCGCTATTTTCAAAAATCGCCAATTAATTTTCATTATTTTTTTCATTTGTTGTCTCAAAAACAAAGGTTATGACCCCTCGTTGGAACGAGCTCGACGAGCTCGTTCCAACGAGGGGTCATAACCTATGTTTTTGATACAAAAAATGAAAATAATTAGTTATTCAAGAATTTTCTTTGCAAGTGTCGTCTGCTTTTCAGGTTCGGTAAAGGGTTAAAGTGATATTACTTAGCCTGTAAGGATTTGCCTTGTTACAATATATGGGAGAGTGCCCACAGACACTCTCCTATAAATTGTAACACGGCAAAGACATGTGAACAAATTTTGATGGCCAAAAATAATTTAGCACTCAACCAGTTAACACTCTCGTGGAAAGTAGGAGATACAGTTAAAACCAGAAGTCCTGCCATGAAGTACGCACAAATAGTACGTCGATCTGTGTGTTAATCTACGCGTTATGACCATAGTAAGGCTATCAAATTCTGTACATATGGCCTGTGCACAATCAATGTTTCAGCCATTGGACCTCCGGGTAACCCGGAGGTCCATTGGCAAAACATTGCCTGTGTTTGCTATGAGTAACCAAGTGAACCTACCATGCTTTGGATGCCATTCGATGCGGCAATTGCGCGCAATTACTACGCGCGATTAAGACTAAATAAGCGCAAAGTTCGTGACAGGACTTCTAGTTTTAACTGTTTGTCATGGTTGAGAGAAAGAAAGTAAACAAAATAATTAATTTGAAAGGTGATTAGTGCTGAACAGAATTAATTGATTTGGTATGGTCAAGGTATTTTTGTCGAAACGTAGATGTTTTGGTGTTTTGAATGACCTTGTATTAGCAATAGACTGGAACTAAATTCCAATGACAATGGTTCGTTTCACTCGGGATATTAGATTAAGTAGACGTCTCTACCAGTATATAATTAGCTATTTATCTATAATATTATGTTCCACTTTTCCCTTCAGCGGATCAAGTCAAGGACACGTTTCACAAATGAGAAAGCCGAAGTGGGCACTGTTCCGCACAGTCTTAAATCTGAGCAGAATTATTATACATTAACCCATTCAAACCGGAAAGCACACATTTTTGTGTAAAACAAAATTTATCCCTAGGATGGGATAGTTGATGATAACAGATGATGCGATAAACAAGAAATGGAGAGAAGATTACGTAATAATTAAATCCTACAGCCCTTTAGGACTTTTGGGAATAAATTATTGTGGAAGGTTCGCACAAATACGAAATTCGTTGTAAATAATAATCTTTTGAACAATGGCACTCAAGGACTCTGAAAGAATTGGCAGAACGTTTCCTTTCTTTTTTGCTTTAAATTAATCAATTTAGTATAGTCCAGGCATTTTATTCGAAGCTTATATTTTATTATGTTCTGTGCGATCTTGTATTAGAAGCAGTCTGGAGCTAAATTCCAATGACGACGGTTAGTTTCACACGGGATATTGCATTAAGTAGACGTCTCTACCAGTATAATTAACTACTTATTTATTGTTCTGCTCTTAATTTTTCCTTCAGCTGATCAAGTCAAGGATACTCTTCACAAATGGGGAAGTCGAAGTGAGCACTGTTCCGGACAGTCTTGAATCTGAGCAGAATTATTATGCCTTAACCCATTACCCAACGCAGACGATATCAAAATTTGTTATGTTAAATATCATTTTTTTTTAATTTTTTAACGGATTTCAACAAAACCATATCATGTGACCCCTCGTTGGAACGAGCTCGAAGAGCTCGTTCCAACGAGGGATCACATGATATGGATTTGTTGAAATTTGTGGAAAAAATTATATTTTTTCAACTGCTGAATTTGCATATTACGCGAGCGGTTGCAGGCGATTCGTTAGGTAAAGGGTTAACCCATTCAATCCAATATGCACACACTTTTTAGAAGAGGGATGGGGAATGCACAAGATAAACTTAATTTTGGACAAAGTTCAAAATTACAAAAAGAAAATGATGAAAATGTCTGTATATATCGTCAGGCTGTATTTTCTTAATCTCTATTTTCTTAATTCTATCTTACAAAAGGTAACATTATTGCTTCGCCGTGTAACATTTTTCATACATTTTCGAGTTACGTGGAATAGAAAAGGCCTGAATCGATTACATAATTAGTGGAGTTCCAGAGTTATTTTTCGGAGTATTGCGCGCCATGTTGACTCTGTTTCGAGGATTGTGTTTATAACTGCCGGCAGATGACAAAAAGTGTTGTTTTCATACTAAATCAGAAAAAAGTCTGCCTGTGATGGATATGATGAAGTTAACTCATCAAAAGAGAGCATGAGGGTTTTTCATATTGCCTTAAAAATCGGGCCTCATTCTCATTCTGAAGGAGTTTATAAGTTTTTCCTCGTGAGTTTCACCAAAAACTCTGCCATTAACTTTCTCATATTTTTGTGTCCCAATAAGTTGGCAAAATCTTTTAGAATTTGGCAAAAAAAAATTGCATTTGGCAAATGTTTTGGCAAGAGCATGTTTAGGCCCTTGCGAACACTGACCTAACTTACACTTATGCCGTGTGCGAAGAGCCATTGACGATAGAATTAACACTTGAAAGTATGCTTTGTCGTGAGTGTTCCACGAGAAAATTGATATTTGATGTATGTTTTGCCGCGAGTGTCGTCTCACGACAAAATTAATATTTAAGGCAAAAAACTGTATTAGGTTCTCAGACACCCCCCTCGATGAAACTGAACTCCCTCTATGGAAATGTTTATTGGCTTGCAGTGTCTTCCAAAGTTATTATGAAATCATAAGACTTTAAAATTTTACCTTTTTAATTAATTGATATTATATATTCATTTGCACATATGTTCAACAAAGCATGATTAAAATTGACTGTCTGTTTATTGTGGTCGTTTTATAAACATCCAGATTTCTTTGTTCTTCAGAAAATAGCTCCAATATTACGTGGATGGTATTAGTTTTTCGAAAA
This sequence comes from Pictodentalium vernedei, assembly GCA_031216915.1. NCBI lineage: Eukaryota > Metazoa > Mollusca > Scaphopoda > Dentaliida > Dentaliidae > Pictodentalium > Pictodentalium vernedei. The sequence goes on from CM062295.1 coordinate 159,585,213, forward strand.
AAAGTGCATAAATATAACTGCACACAAATGTATTTCATACTTCTTTACTAACTCGTTGGGGGCGCGGTGGCGTTGCGGTAACCGGTTCTCGTCAGATCACCGAAGTTAAGCAACGTCCAGCCCGGTTAGTCCTTGGATGGGTGACTGTCTGAGAGATCGATTCGGACTCTCGCGTTGTGTCCTTGGGCAAGGCACTTAACCCCGATTGTTCACATGGGGGCACGATGGCGCCGTGTACTAAGGCGTACTGCACGTCGATTGTACGCATGCCTTCAACCAATCTAACCCTGCCTGTGCTGCAGTGCGGAGTTACGATGTTGGGGAGCTGGCGGCTGCTCGTCGTTGTTCGGTGGTTCTCACCGGGAACTCCGGCTTCCTCCACTCGTAAAGCTATCACGGTCATGATTAGCCACAGTGCATAAGTATGTGACCTTAAACACTAATAAATAAATATAAATACTAACTCGTCTCGTGCTGGATGTCCAAATTTGGACATTTTTCTGAAGTGCAGGTACCACAACTTAAAGGTTTCATATTCTGAGGATGTGCTTCATATAATCTTGGAAGTGAAATTTTGTAGACTGAATGGATTTGCCTTGTTAAAATTCATGGGAGAGTGCCTATAGGCACTCTCCCGTGAATTTTAACAAGGCAACAACGTGTGATTAATCCACAGCTACCTAATATTTCTGTTGTTCTCTGTCATGAAAACAAGCCCTTTAAAATCACACCAAGTACGGTTTTGATGAGAACAGCTCTGAAAAACAGTACCAATATCTAGAAATTGGGACGGTTTTGAAACAGTCCCAATAACTAGATATTTGTACGATTGTCACGGTACTGTAATCATAACCATTCAAAAGTAAAGATGATGTAAAGGAGGTGTGAAAAACTTTCTAACACATGAATTATCGACAAGCTTTTCTCGACACAGCTACTGAATTGAGTGTGCATCGTGTCCAAATTATAATGTACTTTTTAATTTTTTGTTGCTTTTAATAACCAACAGCCCTGGTAACCTAAAAAGGACTCCTGTGGAAACCTAGGAAGTGAAGCAGTGCTTGTTTGCTGTGGTAAACAAGTTCAGTTTTACTGGTAAAATAGAACCTGGTCACCAGTGCCCGTGGTAGAAGTCCCCTAAAATGGGCAGCATGGGTGTAAACGATTAGCTAAACTTGACTTTACACTTTTTTTGCGGTCACAATTCGCCATAGCTGCAGAAAAGTGACCTTAAACACCAGTAAATAAATAAATAACCTAAAAAAAACGCCCTTTTTCAAATATTAAGACGGCAATCAGGCACCACCACCCGCCACCTCTGAGGGAAAGCGAACCTCTTCTTCAGATAAAAAAAGAATTATTCTTCCAAATGCTTTAAAAATGAACATTTATTAAATTTATCTGCCGCACTTTCGATGAGGGATTGAATAAGTGTTCCACCCTTGAGCTGAGACATTATATTAAGGGGAGAACAAATTACGTAATAATAACATAATAACACTTTGGCCAGCCGCTGATTTGTCGCGGTTCTCGGACGAGAAGGCCATGGTTACCCCTGTACTCCCAACTGCCTCCCTATTCCCACGCTTCTCCTCTCCCAACACTCGGAGACGAACTGCTTGATGATATCCCTTGTCCCATTCTTCCCAATCTCTCCGATTAGCATATTAACCCTCTCCTTTGAGTCTCCCCCTAACCACATGTCCTTCATTCTCCCATCCCACTTTCCCATTATACTCATGTGAATCTCATTCGTTTAGACTGATACTTTGGGCATTCTAGAAGAAAGTGTTCCAGGGTCTCCACCATGTCCAAGTTACACATCTGGCACTCCCTTTCACCGTCTTTCCCAATTTTTCCCCTCAGCTCCAGGAATCGCGACCTCAGCTTGAACAACAGTGACCCCCAAATGTGCCATCAAGGTACTCTTCAAAACCTGGCTTCTCTTTATCACGCAGGCCACCCAAAGACCTCTTTGATTTGACCCGCTCTCGCCAATTACGGTTACAATCCTCCATGACCCTTTCTCTGACGATTGTTTTACCCTGGTTTGCCCCAACGTCCAGTAGTTCTCTACTAGCTCCCTCACTTGGACCATCCACCCCGTTTTGATATTTGAGTTGAAAATTCTCAGGAACATTACTTTACACCATCGGCTGTCGGGGAGATTTACCAAATAATTAAGATAACCGAGCTTCAACAGGTCTATCCTGTCCTTGATCCTCATCCACCCAAGCTCACCCCTGATTGCTTCTAGCGCTGCGGCATTACTCGACCCCGTTATCCATCGGCCTGCATCGTTCTGCAGGATTTTCAAGCTCTTTACGGCCGTCTGGTTTAGGGGTACCACTTCCGCACCATGTGTTATACTTGGCAGCCCCACCCTTTCCCGAATGGTTTTCCCCACGAAAACCTTATTGAAACTGTTTCTCCCTATAAGTTTCATTTGGTTAAGGATTCGCTTCCCCTTCAGAATCAATTTATTTGTGTGGTTCCGGTAGATGCCTCTTCCTGTAATGTTTATATTTATCCCCAAATACTCGTAATCACTGTCTCTCCCACACTGAGAAGTTTGCTGCTCCCTTCCGGAATGCAGAACGCACCCACTCTCCACCTTCGAGTGAGGTCCACTTTGCGGCCCACAGGTATAACTTTGCCCTTGCTTTCATTAAGTTTGAGTCTCCATTTGCTCCCATATTTCCCAACAATTCCCAGCATTTTCGTTAGCCCATCTTCGCTTTCTGACACTAGAACCATATCGTCTGCAAAAAATAGCCCTGGGATCTTCAAGTCCCCAACTGCTACCCCCTCCTCGCTACGCAGGAGTTCATCTCCTAAACCTTTGATGTACAATGCAAACAGGATCGACGAAAGGATACACCCCTGTTTAGGCCTATCTCCATAGGCACACGTTTCGTTGTAATGTTTCCCAGGCTAAGTTCACTCTGGACATCTTTATATAATGCTTTCATAATTCCAACAAACTCGCCACCTAAGCCCATAGCCTCCAGCTTGCGCCACATACCTTCCCTCCATACTCTATCGTATGCCATTTTGATATCCAAAAAGGCCATAAACATCTTTTTCTTTTTTGCTTTCGCGGATTCTATCATTTGGGATAGTGTGAAAAGATGGTCAGTAACTCTCCTTCCCTTCCTGAAGCCATTCTGGATTTCTCCCAAAAAACCCTTCTCCTCAATCACCTCCTCTAGTCTCCCATACAGGACTTTACAGAAAACCTTTCCAATGTTGCTACTGACAGAGATCCCTCGATAGTTATCCAAAAACGTTTTTTTCCCCCTTTTTATGAATAAATGTTCACAAAATGTGAATGAATGTTACTTTACTACGTCATGATGTGAGTTCAGTTCGAAGCCACAGATCTGTTCACAATATCTGAACTCCTGATGCGTGTCATAACTTCAATAGACGTTCTAGCAAACAAACAATGGGTTATGTCCATTTTGTTTTTCGGGGGTAGAGCAAGCAAAAAGTGTTTTAAAATGTGGTTTTACTCGTGTCAAACTTTCTAAAATATAATTTTTTTGACTTTTGTTAACATTGAGGGGCTGTGGATTAAATCACATATATCACTATTTTGTGTACTATATGGGTAAATAATTGTACAGTTGTGCAGGTGTCCTCCAATATTTGGACTCGGCTTCGCCTCGTCCAAAATATCTCCGGACACCTGCACAGCTGTACAATTATTTACCCATATAGTACACAAAATAGTGATATATCTATTACATAATAAAACAATAATTTATCACTCTACCAGTTATTCAACATCCCTCACTGATTTGAAAAAATAATTGATCGAGAACCAAATGAATTTTTATTTAGTCGAAAACTATGTTTTACCGTGAGCGTTTCACAACTGCACCGTAAACAATTACCGTATTTTATTACGATCATATGACCGGCAGCTAGTTTCCAGGCATATGACCGTAGACATTACGGCAAACCGTAAAAAAAATTGACTGTCAGTTGCCGTATATTCCCGTAATTTTTTTTTCACGGTTTGCCGTTATTTGTACGGTCATATGCCTGGAAACTAGCTGCCGGTCATATGACCGTAAAAAATTTCAACCATCATTTACCTTATTTTTCTGTAAAAATTACCATCAAAAAAATTCCGGTCAAAATGACCGGAGGCAGAGTTCCAGCCAAAAAGACCGTAATCAACTGAAAACCATAATTTAATTCCAGCCATCATTAACCGCATTTTACCTTGAACCAATAAAAGCATATAGGTATGCCAGCCTTAGCTGGGGCAGTGGTCACAAGCCATAAGATGCATCGAATATCGGTGACGCGGTACGAACAGTCTGCTATTCTGCATGATTACCGAAACAATTATACGCGTAAAAAATTCACGTTATTTGATTTTCGTGTCCAAGACTGCAGTGAACATGATTCACTTGGCCACAGACGTAATAATTGATAGTTATACGTTGTTGTTCGTCTTCAAATGCATCGGGCGTCCTTCTTGGAAATGGCGACTTCCAGAGTGGCATATGGCAAGGCTGGTTCCACAATTCACCATTTTTACTGCCGTGCGACGTAATTGGACAACGTTACAGGAGAAATACGTGTATTGGATCAACTTTGCGGGTTTTTCTACAGCAACGCCGTTAACCCTTTACCCAACGTAACGGCCAAAACCGGCCAGCGCTATTCTCAAAAATCGCCAATTAATTTTCAAAATATTTTCATTTTTTGTCTCAAAAACATAGGTTATGACCCCTCGTTGGAACGAGCTCGTCGAGCTCGTTCCAACGAGGGGTCATAACCTATGTTTTTGAGACAAAAAATGAAAAAATTTAGTTATTCAAGAATTTTTTTTGCAAGTGTCGTCTGCTTTTCACGTTAGGTAAAGGGTTAAAAAAAAATTTACGGCCTCGATTCCTTTGTATTTGACAGTCATCTGCCAGTAGTTAACCGTAGAATTACGGGAATTTTTTACAGTGTGAGTAATTTTTGAAAACTATGTTTTGCCGTGAATGTTGCACGTATGACAAAATAAATATGATGAAAGGTATTTTATGCCGTGACGAAAGGTATATTATACCTTAGGTAAAAATACTTTTGCCGAGGCAATCGTGAGCCACCGTATAAACTATAATCCTGTTGCATATATTTACCTTCTTACACTTGCATGCAGTATGTATCACTGTTGTATAACCACACGAATATATTATGTATAAAAAAATGACGGACACATATCTTCGACTATTAACAACCCAAATTTACCTTCAATCTGACTGGTTCATTGATATTCATTATCTGGGAATAAGTGTGACCTAGTAGGAAATACATTTTGTAATTTTAAAAATATTAGAGAATGAACAGAGCAATTGGGTGAATAAAGCAGTAACATTTGAATAGAAAATCGTAAACGCAGTAATATAGATGGCAGGGCGAAACTATAGGCGGAGGTATGGAGTGTGATCCCCCCCCCCCCCAATTTTTCAATCAGGAGTTTTCATCTGGGTTGGAGACTTGGATATCGATTCTCACTCACTCATAATCAAATTCTTTTTACAGAATCAGATTTGCTTCTTGGACCTATGACACACATACAGTAGGTCTCATGCAAACGAGGGCAAATCGAAAGGGAGAGTTGTCATTAAACAGTCCATTTCGGAATGCCGAGAGGTTGGGGAGAGGGGAGGGAGTGGCCAGTGGACTGCAAGAATAATGAAGGCATTCTCTTCGGGAAACCGCGACAAAGTAGCAGCTGAACGAAATGTTATCAAATCATTGTTGCATTAAAATACTCAATAGTAATAATAATTATATAATAATGTAATAATAATAATAATAAATGATACTAAAAATAATAAAAAAAATTTAGAGCCATAAATCCACAAACGGTGCGCTATAGCTGAACAAAAAGTAGACATTAATGGCTATGAGCGGCCGTTTATTTGCCTTGTTTCAGAAATACCTCTTGTGGAGGCAAGTTTTGATACCGACAAAGAAGATTCAAGTGCATGCATGTCCTTTAAGTGGCTAAGAAGGGAGTTCCAGAGTTTTGGGCCGACAACAATAAAAGCTACCACCAGCAGAGGTTAATTTCGATGCGAGCTGTACAAGGTTGTAGACGTTTGATGAGCGAGTGGCCTGCATGTTTGATGCCGAGAAAGCAAATCTGAAAGATAAGGTGTGCAGTTCCGTTGTTGCGGTTATATATGAGTAAGTAAATTTTGAAATTAATTCTTTGGTGTACTGGAAGCCAGTGGAATACAGAGAGGATGGGCGTTATATGACAGTTCTTGTGAAATCGTGTGATAATACGCACAGAACAGTTTTAAATGCGATTAAGCTTCTCTTGAACACATAATAATAATAACACTTCGGCCGGCCGCTGATTGGTCGCGGTTCTCGTATGAGAAGGCCTTGGTTACCCATATTCTACCAACTGCCTCCCTATTCCAGCGCTTCTTCTCTCCTCCCAACACTCGGAGACGAACAATCTTCTTCACAATCTCTTCGATTAGTATATTAACCCTCTCCTTTGAGTCGCCCCCTAACCACATGTCCTTCATTCTCCCGTCCCACTTCCCCATTATACTCCCCGTGAATCTTGTTCTTTTTGACTGATATATTGGACATTCCATAAGAAAGTGTTCCAGGGTCTCCACCACGCCCAAGTTACACATCTGGCACCCATTTTCACTGTGTTCACATTTTAGAGACATAAAGAAGGAAATTGCAGTAGTCCAGACGACTGCTGACGAAAGCATGTACAAGCTGTTCGAAAGTGTTTGCGCCGAAAAATATGCAGGGATTGCTGATATTTCGCAAACAGAAAAGCGCACTGTGACAGATCTGTTTAACATGTCCTTCAGCAGTGAGATTCTCGTCTAAGAAATATGCCAAATTACGGCCGCGCCGAATCACTCTTATTTCGTAATCTTGAACTTTGAGGGCCACTTTTCTTTTGAGATTTTAGAACATTGATGTGGTAGTCCAATGAAAAGAACTTCAGCCATAACGTCATTTAGTTTGGGTCAATTTTTCATCATCCAGGCCTTAATGTGTGGGATACATAATTCAATTATGTTACATGCTGTGGTCTTTATATTTGATTTAAAGGGGAGATAAAGCGGGAGTACGACCCAGGGAGAGCGACTCTATTGCCAAATTACCGTGTAGCCAATTAGAAGAGTCCGCTTTTTCGCTCCAAAGTTGTTGAAAAATTCTGGAAACTAAAGGTACAATAAGCAGCTGCAAGATTCTAGCCCATGAACCACTAGGTTTGACCCAGTGGGTCATGTGTTAAAAGCTTGATGATGCTTCTGGTACCTTTTCTCACCGATGCTAAACATGCGGCGGGAGAAACAAATCAAGCCCGTTGGAGTATTTTGGACTGTAAGATAAAAAGAAAAACTGTGAATGAAAGGTAACGATCATTTTATTCCACTTTAATAAATATATATTTATAACAAATAAACTTTATTTTGTGAAAATATCACATTTAAATGTCTATGGAATTTTATAAGCATCATATAGGTATCACATTCTTAATCTTTCATTGTGCACAGAAGAAGCGTACTTCTGCCTGTCTTTAACCCTTTACCTAACGTGAAAAGCAGACGACACTTGCAAAAATAATTCTTGAATAACTAATTTTTTTCATTTTTTGTCTCAAAAACATAGGTTATGACCCCTCGTTGGAACGAGCTCGACGAGCTCGTTCCAACGAGGGGTCATAACCTATGTTTTTGAGACAAAAAATGAAAAAAATAATGAAAATTAATTGGCGATTTTTGAGAATAGCGCTGGCCGGTTTTGGCCGTTACGTTGGGTAAAGGGTTAATAACAACCATGTTAACTTCGCAAACATATTCTTGTCACCAAATAACATTACACAGTTATAAGATGCACTAATCACGTCCTGTTTTTTCTCACGTAACTGAAAATCAGAACTACACAATGACTGACGTTTACAGCCTCATCAGTACAAATACAATATTATCAAACTTTCACACTTCGGTACATATAAATGCATCACTGGGAGGTCTTTTTCTCGATTGTAACGATGGAGATATTACGGGGTGGGTAAGGGGGCCGTTTACCATTGAGAAAAATCCACCGCCGACAACTCCCTGTGTTTCACCTTCGCTGTTGTCGGAAAGAATAACCGTCACGAACAATAAATGTGCGTTATTTTTAAGAATGACCGGGTGGGATGACCGGGAATTCTTTTAAATAATACGGTTACTGTTCTGATACAAACATTCAACTTAACCTGGAGCCAATACTGTAAAACTTTTACAATAGTGTTTTCTAGAATTGTATTTTCTACCCATTAATATAACTGATTAAAATTTCATTTTTTTTCGCATTAAAATAATATTTTATTGTCAAGTCAGATAATACGCTCGAGCCATGGTATTTGGTCCATTAGCAAACAAAATACACTGAGTCTCGTTTGTTGTCCTCTTCAAAAGCCATTTAACCCTTTACCTAACGTAACGGTCAAAACCTGCCAGCGCTATTTTCAAAAATCGCCAATTAATTTTCATTATTTTTTTCATTTGTTGTCTCAAAAACAAAAGTTATGACCCCTCGTTGGAACGAGCTCGACGAGCTCGTTCCAACGAGGGGTCATAACCTATGTTTTTGATACAAAAAATGAAAATAATTAGTTATTCAAGAATTTTCTTTGCAAGTGTCGTCTGCTTTTCAGGTTCGGTAAAGGGTTAAAGTGATATTACTTAGCCTGTAAGGATTTGCCTTGTTACAATATATGGGAGAGTGCCCACAGACACTCTCCTATAAATTGTAACACGGCAAAGACATGTGAACAAATTTTGATGGCCAAAAATAATTTAGCACTCAACCAGTTAACACTCTCGTGGAAAGTAGGAGATACAGTTAAAACCAGAAGTCCTGCCATGAAGTACGCACAAATAGTACGTCGATCTGTGTGTTAATCTACGCGTTATGACCATAGTAAGGCTATCAAATTCTGTACATATGGCCTGTGCACAATCAATGTTTCAGCCATTGGACCTCCGGGTAACCCGGAGGTCCATTGGCAAAACATTGCCTGTGTTTGCTATGAGTAACCAAGTGAACCTACCATGCTTTGGATGCCATTCGATGCGGCAATTGCGCGCAATTACTACGCGCGATTAAGACTAAATAAGCGCAAAGTTCGTGACAGGACTTCTAGTTTTAACTGTTTGTCATGGTTGAGAGAAAGAAAGTAAACAAAATAATTAATTTGAAAGGTGATTAGTGCTGAACAGAATTAATTGATTTGGTATGGTCAAGGTATTTTTGTCGAAACGTAGATGTTTTGGTGTTTTGAATGACCTTGTATTAGCAATAGACTGGAACTAAATTCCAATGACAATGGTTCGTTTCACTCGGGATATTAGATTAAGTAGACGTCTCTACCAGTATATAATTAGCTATTTATCTATAATATTATGTTCCACTTTTCCCTTCAGCGGATCAAGTCAAGGACACGTTTCACAAATGAGAAAGCCGAAGTGGGCACTGTTCCGCACAGTCTTAAATCTGAGCAGAATTATTATACATTAACCCATTCAAACCGGAAAGCACACATTTTTGTGTAAAACAAAATTTATCCCTAGGATGGGATAGTTGATGATAACAGATGATGCGATAAACAAGAAATGGAGAGAAGATTACGTAATAATTAAATCCTACAGCCCTTTAGGTCTTTTGGGAATAAATTATTGTGGAAGGTTCGCACAAATACGAAATTCGTTGTAAATAATAATCTTTTGAACAATGGCACTCAAGGACTCTGAAAGAATTGGCAGAACGTTTCCTTTCTTTTTTGCTTTAAATTAATCAATTTAGTATAGTCCAGGCATTTTATTCGAAGCTTATATTTTATTATGTTCTGTGCGATCTTGTATTAGAAGCAGTCTGGAGCTAAATTCCAATGACGACGGTTAGTTTCACACGGGATATTGCATTAAGTAGACGTCTCTACCAGTATAATTAACTACTTATTTATTGTTCTGCTCTTAATTTTTCCTTCAGCTGATCAAGTCAAGGATACTCTTCACAAATGGGGAAGTCGAAGTGAGCACTGTTCCGGACAGTCTTGAATCTGAGCAGAATTATTATGCCTTAACCCATTACCCAACGCAGACGATATCAAAATTTGTTATGTTAAATATCATTTTTTTTTAATTTTTTAACGGATTTCAACAAAACCATATCATGTGACCCCTCGTTGGAACGAGCTCGAAGAGCTCGTTCCAACGAGGGGTCACATGATATGGATTTGTTGAAATTTGTGGAAAAAATTATATTTTTTCAACTGCTGAATTTGCATATTACGCGAGCGGTTGCGGGCGATTCGTTAGGTAAAGGGTTAACCCATTCAATCCAATATGCACACACTTTTTAGAAGAGGGATGGGGAATGCACAAGATAAACTTAATTTTGGACAAAGTTCAAAATTACAAAAAGAAAATGATGAAAATGTCTGTATATATCGTCAGGCTGTATTTTCTTAATCTCTATTTTCTTAATTCTATCTTACAAAAGGTAACATTATTGCTTCGCCGTGTAACATTTTTCATACATTTTCGAGTTACTTAGAATGGAAAAGACCTGAATCGATTACATAATTAGTGGAGTTCCAGAGCTATTTTTCAGAGCACTGCACGCCATGTTGACTCTGTTTCGAGGGTTGTGATTATAACTGCCGGCAGATGACAAAAAGTGTTGTTTTCATACTAAATCAGAAAAAAAGTCTGCCTGTGATGGATATGATGAAGTTAACTCATCAAAAGAGAGCATGAGGGTTTTTCATATTGCCTTAAAAATCGGGCCTCATTCTCATCCTGAAGGAGTTTATAAGTTTTTCCTCGTGAGTTTCACCAAAAACTCTGCCATTAACTTAGTTTCGCGTGAAAATGTAGGTATGAAAAATGAAATCGAGGAACTCCAAAGCCTCCAATTTTGAGTTTTCATGGGAACAATGACGACCACATTAGTTTAACACTTTTCCTTACGCAACCGCCCTCTCCATCGTTCACAAAAATACCCCCTCAAACTTTATTGCGTTTTCAAATTTCTTCTAAAACATAGCTTATGACCCTCAATTGAGGGAGCTCGTTCCAATTACGGATCAAAAACTAGGTTTTTTAGCCACAAATGACATTTTTGGTTATTCAAGAAATGTTTTTGCGAGTGGCTTCTGCTATTCGTTACAAACAAACATTTTAGAAATAACCGAGGTCATAAATGTTACAATTGTCTATATGTACATCGTATAGCAGCGCTATGCTCATTCCCGCTTCTGTGATCATTCGTGAGAGAGTTTTCTGTAAAAAGTGGAAAGACAAACGATTCATATCGAAGAATTACAAATACGTATACACAAGTTTATACTTAATTATACCTTCCATCCAAAAAGGGTCTGAGAATTCCACTGGTTTAAAAATGCCACGTACAAGCTGTATATAAACTATATTAGGCCAGTCAAACTCTGTTTTCGATTCACGGTAAAAGAGTCAGATCTCCTTTATGCATCGGTCTATCAAAATATCGGAGGGATGTCTTCAATAAACGGTTGGTTACTCACTTAACCCAACGTAACGGCAAAAAACCGGCCAGCGCTATTCTCAAAAATCGCCAATTAATTTTCATTATTTTTTTCATTTTTTGTCTCAAAAACATAGGTTATGACCCCTCATTGGAGCGAGCTCGACGAGCTCGCTCCAATGAGGGGTCATAACCTATGTTTTTGAGACAAAAAATGAAAAAAAAAAGTTATTCAAGAATTTTTTTTGCAAGTGTCGTCTTCTTTCCGTGTTAGGTAAAGGGTTAATGCGGTACGTATTGTGTCAGTTAAGTCCATATTTGGTCACTAACAAACTCTAATTAATATGTTAATCGATAATTAATAAGCACCAGAAACCAAATTACAAATATTATTAATAATTATCGACAAATGACACACGTCTGGTAAGAAATTGTCTTGCTTCTTCATTTGAAGTGTTATTATACTACTAACATCAACAATATTTTTGTTACAGATTTTTCACCTCCAATTAACCTTTTCCCTACGAGTGCCAACTGCAGAAATCACGGTGCATATTCCATGTTGTAGTATAAAAATGCAACAAAATTTTCTAAACGTAAAGTTGTGAGCAAAATAAAATTCCAAAATTCCTGCCTAATGGTTAGCATAAGCGGACAAACGCAATGAATATGAGTGAAAAAATGAACTTAACTCCAAAGCTTCGACAACATTGTTTCTATGAGAGCGACCGCCCCTCAAGTCTCTCCTGTACGTACGTCACTGGTACCTTTTAATATAAACGCCCGGGAATGAAACTCAAATATCAAGTACAGTTTCGTGACAGTCTGGCACTTTTTAGTGTAAACACTTGGAAATGATACTCGAATATCAAGGCCAGTTTCGTGACAGTCAAATATGCGCTGTTCTAATGATTCCTATAAATGGAAGCCAAACGGCTAATAAATTGATTGGCGGCGTAATGAAAGGAGTTCGTGTGTCACTCGTTTGTACCTTTACACGTAAAATCAGAAACAATGAAGCATTAAGCAACGAAAGATTCATATCGCAAAGAGATATGTTCCAACAACAACACGAAGTAATCTGTTTTATCTCACGGGTGAGATTAGAATAGTGAATGGAATGAAATAGGAAATAAAACGAGACAATTTCTGGTTAACGCTCTGTTAAACACAGAAGCCCGGTGATTTTACATTGTAATAGTCTTTTGCCTGATCTTCGCTGCCACAATCTGTAGTTATTCCTTCCCAGAAACTTTCACTGCAGACTTCTGTTGCTGTGTATGTAAGTAAGTAATTCTTTATTAGCGTGACATGTGCAACAGATTCAATACCTTTAACCTTTACAATAATGCACCCGGCCAATTTGACCTATATGTCACTTTAGATTAACCATTACTAACTCGCATGCTCGAATGTACGCTCGTCACAATCATACAGCCTCACCCCACCCCGATTCGACTACCACCCCAACCCTCCTCTGTATCCTTATCCTCCACCCAGTATTTTATCCAAATCCCCGTATATATATATATATATATATATGTATAGACATCACTATTTATTATACGCTAAACGATAGATTATCGAAGAAATTGCGGAAAGATAGAAATCGTATCCCCCACTGTGAAGATATAGAAATTTTCACTTTCACGGTATCAATCAAAATGGCGGCTTTCACAACATCACTTCAATGTGAATGCGAGTCAAATTATCACTGGAATTGATCAATTTGTTTTTTTTTGTTTTTTATTAGGGTTTAACGACACATTAACAACCAGGGTCATATCATGTCGATGACAGTTTTACGGGTGGAGGAAGCCGGAGTACCCGGAGAGAACCACCGAGCAACGACGAGCAGCTGTCAGCTCCCCAACATCGTAACTCTGAACTCTGCACCGCGGCACAGGAAGGGTTAGATTGGTTGAAGACATGCGCACCATCGACGTGCAGTACGCCTTAGTACACAGCGCCATTGTGCCCCTATGTAAGCAATCGGGGTTAAGTGCCTTGCCCAAGGACACAACGCTGGAGCACGAATCAGTCGCTGAAATGGTCACCCATCCAACTACTAACCGCGCTCGGCGTTGCTTAACTTCGGTGATCTGACGAGAACCGGTTACCGCGACGCCACCGCGCCCCCAATCAATTTGTTTTAAAAACGTATACTGAAAAGTAAATCTAGTAATTTTGAGTGATTACCGATCATTTCCAGCAATAATTCAACACATATTCACCTTGAATTGATGTTTGAAACCCTCTAGTCCAAACATGGCCTGAAAGTCCGTAATATAAGTTTTTGGTTTGGTACGTCCTTTTAAAGGACGTACCAAACCAAAAACTTATATCTCGGACTTTCGGGCCATGTTTGGACTAGAAACCCGCCAGCTGACTCAGATTGTAAGACGCTGTCTGTTCCGATTATCGATCAAATCACTTCCGCGTATCAATGATTAAGTGCGCTGTTTACTTTCAAGCATCAATTCAAGGTTGAAACGGGTGGAATTATTAGATTCGTATAAAAAGCGTATAATAAAAAGAAACACTAGTGTTTTTGAGTGAATACAGTAAATTATTATCTCACCTGTGACCGAGATAAATGGGTATTAAATAACCATTTGTCTCGGTCACTCATGAGATAATTTCGGTATCCAGACCGACAACCGAATTTGTGCGTACCAGACCGACAACCGAAAATTAAATCACTCGTGACCGAGATAAATGGTTATTTTTGCTCGCGCAAGCGCTCGCGAAAAATAACCATTTGCCTCGGTCACTCGTGAGATAATTTCGGTATCCTCTCAAAAACACTAAATCTCCTCTATTTCCCTGAATACGGATAAAGACCATGCTGCGGCTCCAAAAATAGCGTGGATTTGGAATGAGAAGTCTCTTCCTCCACTGTTTCAGCAATTCAGAATTAATCTTTTGAAGCCAAAGTTTCTGCGTGAGAAAGCCAATGTTACAACAATTATTCTAATGTATTTTATATTGGGAAGAAGATACAGTAATAATGCGATTCAACAGCCATAGAGGGCCGTAAAATTAAATTATTACAGATCTGCCAGAACTCTTTCAACTCACATGGTATTTTTTACATATCGGTTCAATTTCAGTTCCAACGGCCAGAGCAGTGGCATGAATTGCATGGTTCCATATTCATTATTTGGGTGTGACCAATTCATATTTTTAACGTGCAGCCTTGGGGGTGCACGTTGAAAATATTATTTGGTTTTCCAACAATTTCACTGAGCAGCCATTTATTTGAATGAAATTAGGACACTTCATTGTACTTAAACTTCAGGATTCAAATGAATAACATATTATTGTTCAATAATTCGATTAAGCTAATTGCTGGCTGACCAGCGAATCTTCTTTCACGCAACAATTTGTGTGTACCAGACCGACAATAGCTATTCAAATCCTCGTAACATTTTCTGTCCAAATCATACACCTCCAACTCAAGTACAATATTAAGAAGAAAAAAGTACCAGCTTCCATTTGGTTCACATTTTTGGTTTAAAATTATGGGTGTGTGTTGTTTGAAGTTTTACTGGATTGACCACAAGTAATATATTAATCTCATTCTGGTCTAGAATCATGATACTGTATAATTACATAAAAGTAAATGGCATGTTAGTGAATTTGTGGGGTTGACATATCAATATATTCACCGCGCAACCCTAAGGCTGCACGCTGAAATATTAAATAAAATACCCCATATAATAAATACTGATTTTTCTAATTGATTCGACTTAACAATCACGAAACATGTCATCACAGTTGAAGGGGTTAAACCCACGGAGACAGATCGCCTGACCTTTAGGCTCTCGGGCACCTGTCGCGGGTGACCTGCCTCCCGTCCGACGTGCTGCTTTATTTTAAATAATACTGAAGTGTACGAAAATATCACCTTCAACTTTTGGCAACCTGTGTTCTTGACGTCGGGGCCCTTGGACACCAGCTTTGTGTGCCTAGTGGCCAGAGCGAGAAACTGGCTCCGATTTTAAGTGCACCAACTTATTCCACACCGACGACGAAAATTGCACTCTGGAATCAGTTGGGTTAAAAATCAACCCAAATCAACTAGGTTGAGTGAATATGAACCCAATTGGGTTCATATTCACTCAAACCAGTTGATGTGGGTTGATTTTTAATCAAACTGATTTTATTAGAGTGTGTAAATATGCATTGACAGCGAAATGTTATGACAAAATTTGTACAATAGTCCAAGATGACAACAGGAAAAGAAGGTGACACAATTCCTGAACAAAAAAAATATAAATGTTTAATTAAGCCTAAAAACATAGGTTATACCCCCACGCTGAAACAAGTCCAAGGAGCTATATTTCTGAGCAAAATGTGAAAAATACTAAAATTTGTCTGACGATTTTTGTAAATTTGATAGGTACGTGTGCATTTTGATTGTGTGGAGGAAGTGACAGTCTTATGGGTGAGCGTTTATATATACGTATGTAGTAATAACCGGTTCTGTTCAAGAGTAATATCCACTTCTACAAGTGGACAACAAAAATGGATTCAAACATGAGTGGGAAAGAGCAGGGACAAAGTTGTCAAAGTTCGAAGGACACGTGCCCCTTGCGCCTCCAGGTTCCTACGTCTCTGGGAATGAAGGGTTGAAATAGTTGCATGATCATTTCAGATGCAGTCACCCAATTATTATCAGATAACCAGTCCAGTTTTATGTGTATCTCTAATGTTGATCTCGAATAAAAGTCACATTCCTCGTATTCCTCGAATTCTTTCTGAGTGCTTTCCAGCTGATCCCGCGGTTGATTTCATTGATAATTTTCGATTAGCCTTCACCATCGTCAGAAATTATTACCTGACCACAAGTTCATTCATCGTTAACAGATAAGTGTGCCGCCAATTCTCGCACGAAGGCATTCATCGTATCTTCTATCTCTTCCTTCTCTTTAGTCTGTCTATTTCTGGAACCGTAAATGTAGTTGGAAATCTTCTTGTGAATTACAACTATAGGTTCGCGTCGTATTTGCCATTTGCCCTGAGATTCCATAGCCTCCTGATTATTACTGAAAAACAAAATCATGAGAGAAATAAAATTTCAACATAAAAAAAATACGAGAAAAGATAAATTATATATCGGGCACAAGTCGTGTCACCCGAAAAAGAGAACCCTGCAAGTTGTTACCATAGAAGCGATTTAAGTTGGAATAGATCCCCTATTTTTGGGGTACCAGTTTTCCATGCGTATCATATCCACGCTTCCAACCCTCCCAACATTATACGAACCTTCTCTCCGTTCGCCAATCATTTGTATCATTAAAGCGACCCTTTTTCCATTCACTGACATTTGTGACTCTCCAAAGCAAATTTACTGCCTTTAACATTTCTCTATCATATCCGGAATATCTTGGCTCAATGGTTAGCCTGTCAACGGGAGGTCATGAATCCGCGTGTTCCACGTGTTCTGAAGTGCTTCTGATTCCATTCAATCATTTATAGTCACAGACCAGACAAAAAGCACAATTCTGGAAAAGACAGCTGTAAACGTTTTGTAGATAAGCACTCTCTCAGGTAAATTTTTATGTCCGATTCCCAACAGGGTCACCGATACTGTACTCTCTAAAACAGTAGAATTCTTTTAGCCTTCAACCAATGTTCGCGATAGCAAAATGTGTTATTTCAATTTTTTCTTCAAATTTTCCACAACTTTCATTAAAAAACATATCAAGTGACCCTTTATTGGGACGAGCTCGACGAGCTCGTCCCAATCAGGGGTCACATGATATAGTTTGTTAAAATGTCTTGAATTTTTTCTATTCTTTTCAACAGCTCAATTTGGAAATTACGCGAACGGATGCGGCCCGATTCGTCAGATAAGGGATTGCAGAAATATTAAACATGTATAAGTTGGTCATTATTTGACATTTTCTTCAATATATTTTTTATCAAATTAGTTATGGCTGCTTTTGCAACAGCCTTCAGTAGATTTTGTAACAAAAAAAAATAAAGTGAATACTCAGTGGGATAAACAATTTACGACAATCAATGAACGCGTAAGTTCTCTCTTTGGGGTGAAAAGAGTTTCCCGAAGAAGGTCTATACCCTATTTTTTAATTTCTGGAATGTATGTGTACTTTTAAAAATTAGCATATACATTGGAGATATATATATATTAGATTAGTTTGTCGTTTGAGTAAATTTATCACAATATTCTCATTTAAAACGGAGATACGTGCGGATGAATATGCTTGAATTGGTTGTATATGTCTATATTGAGCGCAAAGTTTGCCAGGTGTTTGCCGTGAATGACACTGGCCTGGAAATTTGGAAGTGTTTTAGAAATAGAGAAATAGATTCCACAGACTTCGAACACAGTCCCGGGCAAGAACCCCATCGAAGCTGGGCTAAAAGAACCCTGCCAACTAGACAAATCGGTTATAGTCAAAGCGCACACGACGAACAAATGTTTTCAACCTTTTACAGTTGCCTTTTCCAGCATTGTATTTTCTATTTATGACTAAAACTGGGTTGACATATAGTCCCCTGAGTTCCAGTGTGTTCTATGTGCCAGTCGGCACATAGAACACATTGGAACTCAGGAAACGATATGTCAATAAGGTTTAATCCCGATAAATTGCAACAGCTTTAAGAACGTTAATGATTCATTCTAGTTAACTAGACTCACAAGACGAAAATATAATACTGCAAAGTACAACTGTGAACGTTTATTACTTTTGCGTACTGCACGTCGACGGCGCACTTGCTTTTAACCTATTAACTCCGTTTGTGCAGGCCGGTTAGTAAATTGGAGAGCCTGACAGTTTCTTGCTGCTGCTCGGTGATTCTCCCCGGGTTCTCCGCCTTCCTCCGCTCTTAACTGGCCGTCACTAAATGACCCTGGCTGTGGAAAGTGTCCCTCAACCCTAAATAAATAAATAAATAATTAAATAAATAAATAAATAAATAAATAAATAAATAAATAAATAAATAAATAAATAAAATAGGATCTGTAATGAGTCTCGATTTCATTTGAAATTTATGTACAGTAATCACTGAAACCAATCTGAGCCGAGGTTTATAGAGAGGCTCAGATTGATTTTAGTGAACTTGGTTCAGAATATTCATGTCAAATCGTGACGGACGGATTTCAACTTATTTCTATCACAAAACGTGTTTTATTATACGCTAAACGATAGATTATAGAAAAAAATGCGGAAAGATAGAAATCGTATCACCCACTGTGAAGATATAGTAATTTTCACTTTCACGGTATCACTCAAAATGGCGGCTTTCAAAGCATCACTTCAGTTAGAATACGAGCCACGTTCTAAAATCGTATAATGAAGAGAGAAAAGAAAATCTAGCGTTTTTGAGTGGCCATCGATCATTTCCAGCAATAATTCAACACGTATTTGACCTTGAGTTGATGCATGAAACCCGCCAGATGAATTAGATCGCACGACCCTACCTGTTCCGAGAATCGATCAAATCACTTCCGTGTATCAATGCACATCAGCTGTTTACTTTCATGTATCTAGGAATGATCAGATTCTTATAAAAAAAGCGTATAATAAAAAGAAAATCTAGTGTTTTTTTTATTATTTCATTCGTGACCGAGATAAATGGTTATTTTCGCTCGCACAAGCGCTCGCGAAAAATAAACATTTGCCTCGGTCACTCATGAGATAATTTTCGGTATGCACTCAAAAACACTAGATATCCCCTATATTCAACCTTTTAGCAAACGTAACGGCAAAAACTGGCCAGCACTGTTCACAAAAATCGTCCGCCAAATTTTATTATTTGTTTTTCAATTTTTGCCTCAAAAACATAGCTGATGACCCTCAGAGGAACGAACTCGTCCAGGTCGTTCCAGTAAGGGATCATAAGCTACAGTACAGTCGCCGTGGATGGGCCGTAATCCACACATGGACAGTGATGTCCACTCATACTAGGCAATAAATATCAGATTCAGCAATTTTTTTTATTAATGAAGCACCGGTGTGACAGGAATGGAAGTCCGTAGAAAAATTAGTCCCTCTGGACTATTATTCCGCGGAATTATAGTCCTAGGTCTAACATTTCTAGGAATAGTAGTCCGGCGGACTACTATTCCTAGAAATGTTAGACCTAGGACTATAATTCCGCGGAATAATAGTCCAGAGGGACTAACGTTCCTACGGACTTCCATTCCTTTTACACAGGGTTGTACCCGGTGCTTCATTAATTGAAATGTTGATGATTATTCCTCTAATTAGTGTTTGGAATCTAATATTATTGCGTCCGTGGAAATATTGCCCCCCTTCAGAAAGTGACCAGTCCACGGTGGCTGTGATGTATGTTTTCGAGATAAAAAAAAATGAAAATATTTTGGTATTCTGGAAATACTGTCTGCAAATATCGTCTGCTATTTGTATTGGGTAGACAGTTAATGAAAATTAAATTCTACTTCAGCAACCAACTCACTTACAACGTTACTACGTCGACTTCTAACATCATTCCCGTGGTAGATGTATTGTGTACGATATTTTCCGTAATGAGCTATTTGATGGTGATTATAGAGCTGCACGATATATCGATAAACCGATATATACCGGTATTCAAATCAATATCGATTGAATACCGATGTAACTGCAAAAATATAAGTTTATCGTTATTATTTATTTACCCACAGTTTAATTGTCAAGATGTCTTGAGTTTTTTAACTGAAGTCCTGAAAGAATGATATTATCCCTGTACCTAACGAATTGGCCGCATTGTCCATAGTAATACACTAGTTATGCAGTTGAACAAATATTATTTTTCAAAAAATTTCAACAAAACCATATCATGTGACCCCTCATTGGAACGAGCTCGACGCGCTCGTTCCAATGAGGGGTCACTTGATATGGTTTTGTTGAAAATGTTTTGAAAAGTTCGATAAATTAATATTTTAAAAATGGTTTTAATATCGTCTGCGTCGGGTAAAGAGTCATTCGAACTGCATCATCAAGGCATCCTGATTTATTCCGATTGTGAAGGATCAAATCCCGATTATGGTACATATATATTCGTATGTTCAGATATCTGAACAGTATTTCGATATACCGGTATATCGCGGTATTTTTTAAAATACCGATACCGGTATTCAGTTTCAAATACCGTGAAGCCCTAGGTGATTATGTGATAAAGAGGCATCATCTCTGAACACTGATTCCTGAATGGGATTGTTAAACGTGGGTTACATTGAGATCAGTGAACTGGGTCCATAAATCCCATGACGTGGCTGTCTTGACTACCGAAATCATATGGAAAAGCTGGGATCACACGGATTGTTATGGCGACAATGAAGATTAACTGGACATAAGTTAAATTGGGCTCGACATGGAGGTGACCGGTTGATAAGTGAGGTAATATTTTAAGGTTTGTCTGTAATGTGAGGAGTGAAGTGAGAGCATATAAATTATCCACAAATTATCCACAAATAAATGCTGAAAGCTAACCATTCCTTGATGTTATTTCCTCCTCTGTTACGTTCTCTAGATTACATTCCTGTGGGTAATGACTTTGCAATCCGCATTAATGAAAAAATGTCGAAGGGAGGTCTTCTTAATGTTTAAACTATGACTGTGAAATATCAAAAATAAAAATCCTGCTGGGTTCGGCTTTCAATGGTACTTAATATAAATATATTTATGAAAGAGATATAACGCCCACGAAACATTAATGTTTGTTGATTTTTCCCAACTCATGAATTGCTAATGATATGATGGCTTCGGAAATATGCGAATTAAAAGTTTAAATATACACAGCTAATAACGCCGTACTCTAGTTCAGTGGGTTTGGTTAACACTTTATCCAGCAGAAGTAAAGGGTCGATTGTGTGAAGTCGACATGACTGACGCTTTATCTATCGTACAGTACGGCCGTCGTGGACTGGTTATTTTCTACGGGTAGGCAATAATATTAGGTTCCAAACACTAATTATAGGAGTAACCATCAAACATTTAATCAATTAAGTACCGGGTACAACCCGGTGCACTGCAAAAAATATAGGTTCTCTTTAGAACCAAAACTGGTTCTAATCTTGTCCCTGAGATGGAACCAGTTCTGTTTAAACAGTATTTATTTCAAATCAAATAAATTTATAAAGATTAACATTAAATTTTAACAGAATTAAACATAAATTGAGGGGGTTTCAGACGTAAGTATAGAGCTTATACGAGGTTGTCTCAAATCATTATTAAGCAAAGGAGATATGAACAGTTGACATATCGAACCAGTTTTGGTTCTATGCAGAACCAAAACTGGTTCGATATGCCAACTGTTCATATCTCCTTTGTTTCAAAATGTTTGTCGCCTGCGTTGCATAAGCTCCAAGTTTACTGCTGAATCTACTTCAGTTCATGTAATATTCTGTTAAAATTGAATGCTAATTTTGGTAAATTTATTTGATTTGAAATAAATACTGTTTAAACAGAACTGGTTCCATCTCCGGGACAAGATTAGAACCAGTTTTGGTCCTAAAGAGAACCTATATTTTTTGCAGTGTGCTTCACAAATTAACATATTGCTGCTGATGATTTTTTTATTATTTGGTGAAGGCATGCGTCAACATCATTGCCCACGTGTGGATTACGAACAGTTCACGGCAACTGCACTGTAACTGTAATGTCCACCTGGCGCGGTTCACAAACAATTTCTATTCGAATTTCATTATTTTCTATATAGCTTAATACCCCTAAGTGAAAGGATCTCACAGAACTCGCTCCAGTGTTGGGAAATGTGTTATGTTTTGACTAGGTGAAGTCTTCTAGTTGCGTTCGGTAAGAAGATCGTGGGGGCGGGGAGGGGGGG
Source organism: Pictodentalium vernedei (assembly GCA_031216915.1). NCBI lineage: Eukaryota > Metazoa > Mollusca > Scaphopoda > Dentaliida > Dentaliidae > Pictodentalium > Pictodentalium vernedei. The sequence goes on from CM062295.1 coordinate 159,607,584, forward strand.
GGGGGGGGGGCACTCTGAACAGTGGGCCATTACTAAGAGCGTTAGATTTGTAATCGAGATCTACGCTGTATCCTTTGTCGCGATTGCTTTAATGAGAGCGTGTTGGCAAATTTGTTCATGCAACGCAACTTTGACTTTAAGTCCCGTTTTCGCATGATTAATTTGTTGGGAAGTCTGATAGTCGTTTATCGTTGCTCATTGGTTCATCCGGGTACTCCGCTTCCTTCACCCGCCCTGGTTTCCATCCAAATACAAAAAAGCCGCAACAAACCAGGAAATAAGCAGTCTGTCATTTGAAAAATGAGGTCCCCAGAGGGTGAATTTGTTGATGCTATCCCATACAATGGGCCAATTTATCCACTGGGTACCTCTTTCTGTTTAGCCTGAGACCTTGATTCAGATTGAGGTTCACTGAGGGTAAATTTAGTGACGCTGCCCTATTGTGCGGGGTAGCATCACCAAATTCGCCCTCTAGGGGCCTCATTCTGCAGATGACAGACTTCCTATTTCCAGTCTTGTTATCCAACACGTTCTCTGTCGCCCGAGAGCTTGTTGAAACCCACCGCCTTCAAACGCATAATCTCTTTATATTCGTTTATTACAATCCACAGATATACATACGTAATTCTGATGTGAGGTCACCATCAATGGTTTAGAAGGAAACAATGATTTTTGGGGTTGAGGGGTAACTCTGAACGGATTGCTTCTCATTCTCATTAGCGGGAATTGCAGTGTGTGCGTGTGTGTGTGTGTGTGTGGGGGGGGGGGGGGGGGGGGTAATGAGGGTGAGGGTGGATGACTAGTACATCAAGGTATTGAGTATGTTATTTTTTCGATATGAATCTACTCAATATGACGAGTGGTCATAACTTTACCTAACGTGACGGCAAAAACAACAGTAGAATTCCCCCCAAAAAACTCCTCTAAAATTTTATTTCTTTCATATTTGCCTTAAAAACGTAACTCATGATCCCTTCCTGGAACAGGCTCGTTGAGCTTCTATCTTTGACGCTTGACTATTCGCGTGTTTATGTACATATTTTTACATGTCTTCAATTTATGACAAAGAGCTGGGGGCGCGGTGGCTCAGTTGGTAGAGGTGCAAGCTGCAAACCGAGAGGTCCTCGGTTCGAATCCCACCTGCGGCAACCGCGTTGTGTCCCTGGGCAAGACACTTCACCCCCATTGCCCACGTGGGGGCACGGTGACGCTGTGTACTAAGGCGTACTGCACGTCGATGGTGCACCTGTCTTCAACCAATGCTAACCCTGCTTGTGTGGAGTTAGTATGTTGAGGAGCTGACAGTTGCTCGCCGTTGCTCGGTGGTTCTCTCCGGGTACTCCGGCTTCCTCCACCCGTAAAACTGTCGTGGTCATGATTAGCCATTGTGCAGAAATATGTGACCTTAAACACCAATAAATAAATAAATAAATGACAAAGAGCTACGAAACCGTTTTATTCTCGCATGGGTGTGTGTGCGATGGGTCTTCTCTGGTCTTCTACAAGTTTTACCATGGTCCAGGCCTATTAATACTCCCTACACCCCCCCCCCCCCCTCCATTTGATCCACTCTGTCTGTATCTGCATTGGAGGTTTAATTCCGATATCTGGGGTCACGCTTCTGTGCTCCTGTGTTCCTTGTGTCTCAAGATTTCTATCAGCGCCTAACAGTTTTTACTATTCCGGGGAGGGGGCGCGGTGGCGTTGCGGTAACCGGTTCTCGTCAGATCACCGAAGTTAAGCAACGTCGAGCCCGGTTAATCCTCGGATGGGTGACCGTCTGGGCGATCAATTCGGACTCCAGCGTTGTGTCCTTGGGCAAGGCACTTAACCCCGATTGTCCACATGGGGGCACGATGACGCCGTGTACTAAGTCGTAATGCACGTCGATGGTACGCATGTCTTCAACCAATCTAACCCTGCCTGTGCTGCAGTGCGGAGTTACGATGTTGGGGAGCTGGCAGCTGCTCATCGTTGCTCGGTGGTTCTCTCCGGGTACTCCGGCTTCCTCCACCCCTAAATCTGTCACGGTCATAATTAGCCATTGTGCATAAGTATATGACCTTAAGCACCAATAAATAAATAAATAACTATTCCGGGGACGTGACAATCGTTACTTATACTCGGTTCCTTATTTGACATACATTATCAACCGATATAATCGGTTGATAACGAATGCTGAATAAGGAACTGGGAATAAGTAAAGGTCGTCACGTCCGTTAATAGGGAAAGCGACAACTGTTACTTATTCCCAGTTCCTTGTTCGACATTCGATATCAGTCGAAAAAATCGGTTGATAATGATGGTTGATTAAGGAACTGGGAATAAGTAAAGGTTGTCACGTCCATTAACCCTTTACCTACATGAAAAGCAGACGACACTTGCAATAAAAAATCTTGAATAACTAAATTTTTTCATTTTTTGTCTCAAAAAAAATAGGTTATGACCCCTCGTTGGAACGAGCTCGACGAGCTCGTTCCAACGAGGGGTCATAACCTATGTTTTTGAGACAAAAAATGAAAATATTTTGAAAATTAATTGGCGATTTTTGAGAATATCGCTGGCCGGTTTTTGCCGTTACGTTGGGTAAAGGGTTAATATTCCCCACTTTCTTTCCAGGACGTTCTGACTGGTAAACGTAATCCTGATCTTTTCTTACCTGAAACGAACTTACGTGGAATATTTCAGAACTCTGTGTTCATCGGCAGTAGGCGAATATATCGGGTACCTGGACAAGTGGCGAGAAGATTATATGCCAGTCGATGCAACAAATGTATTAAATCCATGGCTGATTGTCATCCCGTCAGTTCGATAATCCCCATAAAACAGTCATAAAAACGACACATTCGATGCAGGGTGACTTATTCTGATTTAAATTTTGCTGATCAAAGATCAGAAAGCAGTTGCGCCGAGTTTTATCATGTTCGATGACTCCCAGAGGAGCCAAACATTCAGATTTTTATAGATCCTGGTCCTATTATCGATAATATCTTGTGGTAATAGCTCACGAGTGTACTGTGGTTTATTGTGCTCGCTGCTCGTTTGTGGAATTAACGAATGTAATTCAAATCCCAGAGAAATATGCTGTGTTTGAATTTGAACATAAAATATATCAACTATCGTTTAAACGTGCTATTCGATCCGCGACAAAAATTAGATATATTACATATTTAGTTTTCAATTCCACATCACAATTGCATTGATAATGTTAATGCTTCATTCCTCAGGTGCGCTTTCGCGCACGCGCACATGTTATTGTACTTCTTCTTTGTACTGAGGAACGGATATTCTAGAGATCATTAACCTGATGTGTATTTTCAAGATATCCGTTATGTACACTAATTTATATTTTTCGCCTTGAGCTATACGACTACAGTTTAACCCTTTACCCAACGAATCGCCCGCGTAACATGCAAATTCAGCAGTTGAAAAAATATTATTTTTCAAAATATTTCAACAAAACCATATCATGTGACCCCTCGTGGGAACGAGCTCGTCGAGCTCGTTCCAACGAGGGGGTCACATGATATGGTTTTGTTGAAATTTTTTGAAAACTTTTAAAAAATGATATTTAAAATAATAAATTTTGATATCGTCTGCGTTGGGTAAAGGGTTAAAAATATTAATTTATTTTCAGTACTGTTATAATAATAAAACTTTTATTTGTCGCGGTTTTGGGGTGAGAGGCCTTGATTAACCCTGTATTCCCAAATGCCTCCTTATCCCCACGCCTCTCCTCTCACTTCCAACACTCTGAGACGACTGCTTGATGACATCCGGTACCCCATTCTTCACAATCTCTCCGATAAGCATACTACCCCCCCCCCCCCCCACCCCATCCGATCGAGAAAAAAACACGTCTGTGATCACAGTCCTGTAATTTCTATGACTATTGCACAATAAAGCTAAACAAAATTCCATATCTAAAGTTCTTCTTCCAAATAGAACATCAGGATCGTCCTTCGAAAAATTACGGTTTTAGCCGTAACATTTTACAGTAGGAGTGTCATAGTGGGGAGTCCAGTTTTTTACCGTATTTTTAACGGTGTTTTTATAGTGTTCTCGTCTACAACCCTATGGTTGTAGAAGCTAACTCGACTGGTAAATATATTTATAATATGTATATAATATTTTCCATCTACCCACGTAAAATAATATAGCATCCATATGCAGACTGCTTAACCATCGATTCGTCCACAAGAAGCCTTTCTTCACCGACCCCACCAACATACTAAATACAAATAAAGTTAGTAAAATAGTGCCACTTTTGTGTGGAACTATTTTATTTGATCTAAAAATAAATCTTCTAATCAACTATATCAAACGTATAACTCTACTAAGGGAAATATTCCACATATTACGAAGTATGTTGTCGTATAATCGTGTCATATCCCCACGTTATAAAATGATTTTAGTGTGTTAGTTTAATGATATTGTTGAATAAACTTAAATGCAGTTAGTGGTTTGATAAGTTAATATTGTCAACCTGCAACCTTATAAAAATGTTAATTGATCTACTCCTCAACTTTTATTTTGCGTCATTATAATAAAACCTAGACATGCTTAGTGCTGAGCTACGGCGGCCTTCTGTCATGTCCAATAACTGGGGTGCAATTCAAGCAGATTTCGACGCATCTTGCTGGTTCGAAATCATAATCCAGTGTGAACGGATCATAAATAATTTCCCAATTATTCGATTTTGATGAAGTGAAAACAGTAAAATATCTCTCGAGGGAGTACCGTTTCTTTTTCTTTTCCATCGACACAGTCACATTTCATGGCGTTCTGAACTTTAAATGTCCACATTTCGTTCGATGTATTTAGGAGATATCTCTCCTTATAAAATAGCCAAATAAACTGAATCACGTCAATACTGAATAGCTGGGACAATATGGTTATTGTTGGGATGCTAACCCCTCACACATCTCTGCAGTCGCAACGTCCATTAACCCTTTGAACCCTAGCGACAGCCTTTCCGGACAGGAACATGATACATCATAACGTCATTAAATATGATGGCTGTTCAGTAAATGTGTGGGGCAGACCAATCAATATTTTCAACGTGCAGCCCTTGGGCTGCACGTTGAAAATATTGATTGGTCTACCCCAAATAATGAATATGGACTCTTCTAATTTCTGCTATTGAACTGGCATGGAAAATACCACTAGAGTCCAAAGGGTTAAAAATAAAACCTCCTCTGTGAAATGTGAAATGGAAGTAAGAACATAAACACTTATTTTGTATATTCCTTTTCATTTACAAAATCATCCTTTGCTTGTTCTCAAATGATGTCCGGTTAGGTTTTTACACTTATGGTAAAAATATAATAATTTCGCTTTGAAGAAGCCCTGGTAAACCGCTTTTAAACTTTTTACACTGAGTTGTCCAGGAAGAAAAAGTGCTAAACTTCAAATAAAAATGGAAGTTCAAAAATATCACACTATTGAGTTAAATCCTAAATTATTGAAAATCATTTGTCATGGATTTATTTAATCTTATTTGTTCTACAAGGATTGGCGAACAAGTTATGCAGCTTATATTAACTCCTCTCCTTGGCCCATGGCCTAATGGCGCAGGTGTGTGGGATGACCTTCATAGCGGCATCTTCGTGGCCTAGCTCTTCTCGAATACTACGAAGGGATCTTTAGCCTGCACGGAGTGTGTCTCTCTCCGCACAGAGGACAGCCATTTTACGTCCCCACCCGATGGGACGGTACGCTGTGACGACATCAACCCCACAATTGATGCTGACAGAGAGTGTTCGGACACCTCGAGAACTTTCCCCGACCGGGGATCGATCCCAGGACCTCTGGCATGAGAGACCAGCGCACTTATCCACTCGGCCCCACTCTTGTCATGTATTTCCTGAATTAATGTCTGGCTGTGCCCAAAATAGTCCCTGCTTTTTAAATCTCAATTTTAATTATTTTCTCCAGATGGTTCTATAGTAAATTTAGAGCTTCGCTATACACGACAGGGGTAAAATAGTTGTTCATGTGTTCTTACCCTTTAAAATAGGACGGGTTACCAAGGCCTTTAATGAGAGTCCACTAAAATGGACAGCACTGGTATAGACGATTGCAAAACGTGATGTCATTCTTAGCTGCGGTCACGATGTATCTATCAGTGTTCACGCCAGCTGAAACTGTCTGGTGCCACATTTTTAGGCATTCTGGATATTTTATTGCTAAACAGAGTGTTTTGGTGCCAAAACGTTAATAAGAGAGGATTCACTTTGCTGTCTGATCCACATAAATTGATCGATTTGGGAAAAACAACGCAAATATTTTCAAGAATGAGAGGACAATTGGTCACTAAAAAAAAACCGACAGGACTCGAACGTTCTGACTAAATCATCGGTAGCCGAAAAGAGACATCACCTAAGTTTTTTCTATTAGCCACTGGTTCAATTAATGGTCAGGCTGATTGCTGTCGATATTATTTATTTATTTATTTATTTATTTATTTATTTATTTATTTATTTATTTATTTATTTATTTATTTATGTTAAACGACACTTTTGATATACAGAGTTACACCTTGTCGGACAGTTTTACGAGTGGAGGAAGCCGGAGTACCCGGAGAGAACCACCGAGAAACGGCGAGCAACTGTCAGACTCCCAGACGTACTATCTCCGTACAAGCAGGGTTAGCATTGGTTGAAGACAAGTGTTCCATGGACATGCAGTACGCCTCAGTACACAGAGTTTCCACGTGGGCAATCGGGAAGAAGAACCTTTACCCAATGACACAACGCAGTTACCCCTGGCTCGGATCGAACTGTGGACTTTTCGGTTTGAAGTTCAATGCCGTAACCACAGAGGAGCCACCGCGCTCCCGGTGGTAGGTATACATGTATATACATGTTGTTACACTTAGATAATAATTTAATCATTTGCCCTGCGTCTGCGTTTGATTGGTTGAAAGCAAACAGCGTGAAAGTCGTTAAAATCGTATAAACCAAATCACGTCATGATTTGGAATGTCGCTACACGTTCGCACATCCGACCCAACTTTGAAGACTATGGAAGCCCCGCCCACTCAATCCAATTGTCACCGTGAGGGCGTGGCGACAGACTGATAGATGGATAACAAGCTTGTAAACAAAGATCAATGATCGATTTTTCGTCGCCTCCAGTCAGCAAGAATATAATGATAATTTCTCGGGAACAATTGAATTTAATGAAATATACCGAAGTGGGAGACGAATAAAATATTCACGCATCCAAACATGATTTTGGTGGAACTTAAAAAATATTTTTAATGATATTGTTACGAGACTTGCTAAATATCTGTCGTCTGCGATCGAAAATCAAAACAACAAACAATTTGACAATGATTGACGTGACCTGTTTGTGGCACACTTTCCTGAGTTTGACTGTTGTCTTTTGCGAAAATTAAAAGTTTTTTGTTCATGTACACATAGTTTTTTTTATATTTTAATATTACAGCCGGATTAAATTATAAGTAATAATTGTTGCTTTCCTTCGGTTTATGCGATATAAACCGAAAATTTTCAGCACAAACTTAATCATAACTCGCTACGCGAGTTATGAAGCTTGTGCTGAAAATTTTCGGTTTATATCGCATAAACCGAAGGAAAACAACAGTTATTTCTTAATTAACCGATTAATCAACTAATTACTATTAATTCTCTAGGCTTAGTGTGTCGCGAGTCTTCATAAAAGACAGTATTTAACTGGATAATTCACTCGCGACGGGATGAAGTACTTATCTAAAACTAAATACTGCCTTTTGTAAAGCTGATAACCTTCAACGCTTTATTGAAGAAAAATGGGGCGTGGTGGCTCAGTAGGTAGAGGTGCAGGCTGCAAGGTGAGAGGTCCTCGGTTCGAATCCCACCTGCGGCAACCGCGTTGTGTCCTTGGGAAAGACACTTCACCCCCATTGCCCACGTGGGGGTACGGTGGCGTTGTGTACAAAGGTGTACTGCACGTCGATGGGGCACTTGTCTTCAACTAATGCTAACTCTGCTTGTGGGGAGTTAGTATGTTGGGAAGCCTGACAGTTGCTCGCAGTTGCTCGTCGGTGGTTCTCTCCGGTTACTCCGGCTTCCTCCACCCGTAAAACTGTCCGACATGAGGTGACCCAGGCTGTTGAAAGTGTCGTTAAACCCCAATAATTAAATAAATTGAAGAAAAAAAAACGATGTCTTATTACCACTCACCTCCACTTAACGTTAAAAGTTTGTACAAACACTCTTTCTAACCCTCATTAACAAAAGAAGTGAGAAAACATTTTTTGGTTTCGTCATCGATTGCGCTCTTCACAGCCACAAGGGCTTTCTGGCAAAAGTTTCTGGTGTCAAAATATTAGCCAATGGAGATTTTATGGCTCTAAATCAAAATGTTTAGTGTCATTAACCCCCCGACAGCGAGAATACTAGTATGCATATCAAACAGTACAAAAACCCATGCGAAACGTAGGGATGTAAATTTTCAGGGTTTTCCATGATTTCAGGGGTTTTGTAAAAATTTCAGCCCGTTTCAGGGTTGTTGAGAGGTTTGGTCAGTGTGTCATCCGCTACCATGTTCTTAGTTTTTAATTCAAAATAACGAAAATACACTATAATTGTTCTCAGGCTACTGAAACTGCAAAATAATAGTGGTTCAACCCTTTATCTAACACAACGGACCAAACAGGCCTTCGCTAAAATTAAAAATCGCCGTATATTTTCATTGAAGTTTCCATTTATTGTCTTCCAGACATTAGCTTATGATTCCTCATTGGAACGAGCTCGTCGAGCTCGTTCCAATGAGGAGTCATAAGCTATGATTTAAAATTAAAAAAATAGATTATTTTATACAGATTTGCCAAATTGTCGAAAAAAAGTTAGGTCAGATAACGGATTAAGCGGACTCATCTGTCTTGGCTAATTTGACCCGGCTCGTCACACTCGTCGCTATCGGGGCTTTTTACGTTTACCATCGTACATCTTTGGAAACAAAATGCCCACCTAGATACCTGAAATATAAGCAAATTGTCATCCAATGGGCTTCCGGGCTAACTCATTGTTTGCAGCTGGTAGATATCCCACCCAGGGCTACAGATTAAATTCTTGTCCCGAGAATAAGTATAGATTTAAGGAATGTGTAATACAATTCTCGCAGAAAGTCAAATGGTTGAAATTAGTTTTTGATTCGCATGCTTTTTAACAGGATTTAATTTCCCCGTTGGAAACCCGCGATGGGAAGCGGTGCTTGTTTACAATGGCAAACAAGTTGTTTTACTGGTAAAATAGGACCCGCTTATCAATCCGTGGCGTGGAAGTCCTCTATAATGGGCGGCATGGGTATAAAAGACTGGCTGGACTTGATGATTAGCCATCGTGCAGAAATACGTGACCTTAAACACCAATAAATAGGTAACGTAATTTACTAGGCGTTTACTTTGTGGAGTCCCCTTTCATCGAGTGGATTTGTGGTAATCCACTCTCCACATACTATAATTTGGAGAATGTTCGATATTAGGGCGTTAATATTTATCGAAGAGAACGGTGGAATCCGTCATATTTTTTAACGATTGGTAGCATCCGCTTAATAAGATTTTATCCAATTTTGTTAGTGTCCTACAGTGCGGCCATCGTGGACTAGTCACTTTCCACTGGTGGGCAATATTTCCATGGACGCTATAATATTAGATTCCGAACACCAATTATAGAAATAATCATCAAAAATTTAATTAATGAAGCACCGGGTACAACCCGGTGCTTCATTAATTAAAATTTTCCTGATGATTTTTATTACCCAGGTAAGCGCATGCGTGGACATAACTTTCCACGCGTGGAGTACGACCGGTCCACGGAGGCTGTTTTGCATTAAATGGTTAGCTACCCACCTTTTTTTTTAAAATAGTGAACCCTTTGGTGGCGAGCACAATGGTACAATGTTTTCAAAAAATAAAATATAGTAAGAAAACACTGCGTTTTGTGTGGGCGTGGAGGATGCCTTTGTTTGTGTTTTGGTGTTGATGTTTGTGGGTGACTTCTGATATTCTGTCAAAAGAACAAAACCGAATCAAACCTTGACTTGCGTTTTTTTGTGGGGGTGGGGGGTGGGGGTGTCTATGTTTGTTTGTTGGTGTTGATGTTTGTGGGTCACTTCTTATATTCTGTCAAAAGAACAAAACTGAAACAAATTTGATTTGATGATGGCCATTGCCATGTGTTTCATAATATTAAATTAGAATTTCTGATATAAACCCCCAAAAGAATAGAAAAAAGAAAATGCATGGGTATATTTATGCGATTACTATGTTTATTCCATTTCATGTTCCCTACGCTGTCGCGATAAAGGCATTTAACACTTTCATAATGGGAGGACATTATGTAATATACCCTGCCAGCTGACGATGTGTAATTGAATAATCTATTGCACCTCTGAAGAGATGGTCATCTTAACATTTTAAGCAACAACCAGAAGCTGTAGCTTAACCCTTTACCCAACGTAACGACCAAAACCGACCAGCGCTATTCACAAAAATCACCTTCCAATTTTCATTATTTTTTCTCTTTTTGTCTCAAAAACATAGCTTATGATCCTCATTGGAACGAGCTCGTTGAGCTCGTTCCAATGAGGGCCATAAGCTATGTTTTTGACGCAAAAAATGAAAAAAATAGTTATTCAAGAATTTTATTTGCAAGTGTCGTCTGCCTTTCATGTTAGGTAAAGGATTAACCCTCTCCACCTTAATGCTCTGAGTGGTATCTTCCTATGCTACTCTGTCTGCAGTACAATGGGCGAGTTCATTTTTTATTCTCATGTTGATTCAGTAATAATAATTTAATTTAATGCATATATTGTATCAAATCACCATAAGTGGCTTGAATTATTTCAAACTCTTTCTACGCCTGGCTGTAATAAGGGATCTGAATGTAAATTTTTATTATATATCTTCAAAAGCGACGACGGTCTTCTCCTCTTATTGCTCTTTCCAAGAGTATAAGAAATGTTTCAGCCTTCCATTATTTCGGATTGCAACATAGAGTTTACTCCGAGTTACGTAACTGTAACGGCCTATGTTTTATTCACACGAAGAGTTAATTGTACTTTAGGGCTACGACCTTAGAATGATGAAGAGAAAAGTGGCCTTTCATCATCTTGATTTTTCGTTTTTCATGGCCAGGGCCGTAACTAACATTTTGTCTTCTTTTTTTTTTGGGGGGGGGGGTGGGTGGGGGCGGGGCTGGGGAGGACCAGCTACTTGGGACATACCAAATTGCTTTTATCAAAGACTTGGACGCTACAAATGTTCTTTGCATTTATAAAATACTGTATTCAAACATACAACACGTGAAACAGTATGTAAAGTACCCTACCCTCCTACACTCTAAACTCTAATATCAGTTGGGTTAAAAATCAACCCAAATCTACTGGATTAAGTGAATATGAACCCAGTTGGGTTCATATTCACTAAACCCATCGATTTGGGTTAATTTAACCAACTGATTTTAGAGTGTACACAATCATTCAGTTTTTCAAGCTATATGACATTTGTGTTTAAAGATAGGATTTCTCCTGGAACTTTGGAATGAAAACTGCAATTTAGGAGTTTGTCATGTATATTTACCAATACACTGAGTCGGGAATTTATTGCACTTTCTAATCTGTGTATATTTTTGTCGGGCAAGAAAGAGATTTTGCCCAACCGAGTACTTCAAAGCATGTGTATATTTTCGTCGGACAGGCAAGGACGTTTGCCCAACTTCGAATTTAATAATTTGATTTCCCAAACTCTGCTCGACGAAACCTATGGTCGGCAATTTTTGGGGGAGGGGATGGGTTGTGACTTTACGCCCTTGATCACGGCGTGTGGTCATTGACTACTGCATTTTTGTTTTCGTCGTGTGCAAAACTAATGGAAAATATCGAGTACTCACCTTGCCTTTGCTAGCTACTTCTCAACTTCTTTAAAACTTGTATCAAATGTAAGTTCCGCCGCACATTGTAGAGTTTATCAACTGTCCTCTTTTGTACTCGTACTCTCCTTCTCCTGTATTGGCATTTGGATCCCGTGAATCCTGTCCGACAAACACAGGAACATGCCTGGAAAGCTCCCGTCGGAAGCCGAAGTTCTCCACCATTAAAACAACTCTGGGTACACAGGTAAGGGTGTGAATCAACTAACATTATTAAAACGAGAAAGGCGGCAAGAGAATATTCTATTCTACTTGGTGTCATATCAAAGATTCAAATACCTTTGTGATACAATGTCAGAGTTTTTTTCACATGTTTTAAAACTTCCGAAAACATTTGTGCAACGCGGAAATATAGAATAACATTAACTTGTATTTATACGGTCTAGTTCTCTTAAATTAAGTTTATAACTTTTAAAGTGCCTAATAACTTTTGATAATTAATTCTCTTGATAACTGGTTGAAAAAATGCTTTGATAAAGTAGCATATGTTCTCGGTGATCGCAGGCCCGTAGTTGGATCAATAATGACAGAGTATTGTCGATTTACAACAAATAAAGTCCTTTCTACACACCCACTGAATAATGCCAATCCTTGTCTGTGTGTTCCAAGAGTCGATAATAGCATACAGAAGCTTGTTAAATGAGCTTCCACACAAACCAACGCCAGTGTCCTAAACCAACTGTTTGATTTGGTAAGGCGAGACAAACATATTCCTTCATCGAATCCAGAAATATTTGTAATTCCAATAGCGTAAAGGAATTTTGATTTGTTATTGACACTTACTATTTTTACTGTTGGATAAAACATGCGGTCTCGTGGAATACACGTGGCTCAACAGACCATTACATCCGTGTAATTTCTTGAGGTTAGTGATTTCTTCTGTAGAGTTCCGAGCAATAAGTTTGTCGCTGAAATGAATAAAGAGGTCCCAATAGCTGGCCGTGTGATGTTGAAAATGATAAGACATATGCAGGGTTTCCAGGTCGAAGTATAAAGATCACTCAGACTGCCTACTTGGGATGGAGATCGGCTTGGGTGGTCCCGTCAACTTTATAATGGTTGGGAATTCTCACTGGTTCGTACCTGGACGGTCAGACATACACTCTAAAATCAGTTGGGTTAAAAATCAACCCAAATCGACTGGGTTGAGTGAATATGAACCCAATTGGGTTCATATTCACTCAACCCAGTCGATTTGGGTTGATTTTTAACCCAACTGATTTTAGAGTGTATATATTCAGGTGGCATTTGTAAATTTAAAATGCCAATTCCGGGATTTCCACATCTTTGTAACCCCTAGACAAGGGCGCCGGAAACGGTGGTGGGGGAGGGGTGGGGTGGGGGGGGGGGGGGCGCTCGCCCTTCACTTTCCGAGAACTGTGATTGAGAAACTTTCGAGCATTCGTTTCTAGCGTATATTAAGTGCGCATGTGTCAATGACAATGATGGTGGTAGTGGTGAGGGTGGAATCAGGTATAAGGTATAATGACAGAGAATTGTCGATAACCATCAAACAAAGAAGACATGCAACTGGCGGGAGAGTTTTGAAGCTTTATATTTCCCTTGAGTACAATAAGGCGTCATCCGCAGTGCAAAAGCCTTGCAGATGGTGCCTTTTTGCTCTCAATGGGTAATATTAATACTATTGAGTATCACATTACCATTTATGGCACAATTTATGACACGTTCTAAACTCGCGCCCTTAACTCATACCCAGAATCGAGTGCCCATTTTGAACTTGCCCACGGATACTTCTGGCACCCTTGCTACTAGTCGGATTGCCCGTTCCGTGGATTTAGAGATATAGGAGACTATCTTTCTTATCCAGGGATATCCATTTTTATTTGCGTTTATCCAGTCGAACGCACCAATATCACGGCGAATCTTAACTTCTTTACCGCATGAAAATCGGAACGCAATAAGCAAATCGACATTCCTTTTTTGGGGAAAAAATATATTGCGGGCGAAATTCTTCGCGCTATCCTTTGTAAAACCTGATAATTTCAGCCTCGCAACGTAAACCGTTTTGGAGGAGTTGAGATTACATACATACATACAAAAACATACATACATACAGCCCTCGCTGCATTATATATAATGCAAATATACACTCCTGGAAATACCGTCAGTTGTTTTTATTATCCTTATATGGAATAAAATGGGCGATGATCAATTGTATCAGAGGAGTGAAGGAATCATTTCAAACCAAAGAAGGGCGAACGTCATAGAGGGGTGCCCACCCACTTATACGCTTCAGTTGTGGAACATGTACCTTAGTGTAATGATAGGAAGAATATACAGAAAACTTTGCTCGGACTAACGTACCTCTACATTGAAAATGACGCTAATTTTTGTCTCCATATTTAACAAATGTCTCCTCCGTACTGAAACATTGTTTGTCCGGTGTGGAAAGTTGTTAACTGGCTGAGTGCTAAAAGCCTCTATCAGGGCTTTCCTAAATATGAGGGTACCAGAGTAAAAGACAATATTTTCCGTGCTCATGTTTAATATTCAGTGAAATATTCAGTGAATATTTTCCGTGCTCATGTTTAATATTCAGTGAACAAATGACATTTTGTTCATATACATTTGTATTATTACAATTTATTGAAGAGTGCCAATGGGCACTCTCCAATAACTTGTAATAAAACAAATCTCGAATAAAAATTCAGACCACCAAAAATAATCTAGCCCTCAACCAGTTAAATATGAAGCAAAAAATGTGGACTTTTCCCGACTTTTCATGTCTCTTTCGAAGAGGCAAATCTTACGAGGAAATCTTCTGTCACATCTTGAGAGTTAATGCACCCTCCCCTCAACACATTCCCGCTTAATCTAACTTGGTCCGGATACGCGATATTTTTACATTTAATACCAAGTTGTAGGGCACTGAAATATTGTGTGACATGTATCCTACCCTACAAGATTATTTTTAGTGTTATTTAATCGTTTCAGCCCATAGACATTAGTTATTGTACTTTGCTTAACTACTTTAATTTTAAACAGTTGCATAGGGTATATGTTTATATTTTGTATAACCTGTATCACGGCTTTATAACTTTCTCAACCCCATAAAATTGTGTTAGAAGAACCCACATGTAGGTGGTTTAATGATATCCGAAAATCCGACCTTATTCTCCGAATCAGTATATATATTATATATTTGTCTCTCTCCCCACCCCCTCCCCTTCTCGCATCTATTTTCTGGCAAAAACTTAAATTGGGGACACTTTCCCTTGCCCTCTGATTATCAGGCTGGTGATTTCAATCCTCATGAAAATATTCAAGAAAATCAGCTCACCAAGAAATCCGAAGTACCATCGGCGCCAGCTCCAGTCTTGACGTCATAAGAACTTGGTAAGGTTTGGGTTCGTGCCGGAGAAAATTCGAGCTATTTTCCAAATAGGCTGTAGAAGACATACACAGCGTATGGATATGCGTTAATCCGTCATTATATTTGCCACCCGTCCATGTTCTCCGGGTTTGAACTATGGTTGGAGTTAGGCTTGGGGGGGGGGGGGGGGGTATCTCAGAGTTTATGTGACGTTATATATTGATTGAATAACATGTATCTAAACTGTATGTCTTTCGGGATTCAATTCCTTGACAACATTACTTCATTACCTTTTGAATCCAGGTGGTGTCTTCCATGCCGGTTCAATGGCAGGAAATGGAAGGGTCCATATTCATTATATTGGGGTAGACCATTTTAGATTTTTAACGTGCAGCCCTGAGGCTAATATTGATTGGTCGACCACACACTTTCACATAGCAGCCACACTATTTCATGAAAGTATGACCTATCATGTTCATAGGTTGGAAAATCAGCCTTTCAGGTTGAAATAACGCTGACGTTAGTATGAAAATCAAAAAAAACTACATGGGGATGTAATTGCACAATTAGGGGCACACGGACATCTTTCCTGTCTCTAATTAAGCCCAGAAACGTCATTAACCCTTTCCAGATGGGTCGGCTAGATTTAAATGGGAAAACACAGTCGGTTTGAGTGATGCTAATTACTAAATCCCACCATTTCTTGTTTGTATTGTCAATCACGAATACATTTTTGTTATGCAAAAATTGATAGGCGCCGTGTTGAAACCAGGTAGCACATGCGCACTCTGCCACCTCCTTTCACAGTGCACCGGCATTGTCTATTTGGCAGATTATATGTTGTATTGCTATCTTACGATATCCCTCGGTGCATCACTGGGGGATATCATTAAGGATATCTCTTAAAACACATTTGTCAGTTATAAGAAAAAAATATGTGGTGGAAGAGAAAAAGAAAGTTCAATGGTAATACTTAATTCTCAAGATGTTCTCCGGACGGATTAATGTTTAACCCTTTACCCAACGTAACGGCCAAAACCGGCCAGCGCTATTCTCAAAAATCGCAATTAAGTTTCATTATTTTTTCATTTCTTGTCTCCAAAACATAAGTTATGACCCCTCATTGGAACGAGCTCGTCGAGCTCGTTCCGACGAGGGGTCATAACCTATGTTTTTGAGACAAAAATGAAAAAAAAATAGTTATTCAAGAATTTTTTTTGCAATTCTCGACTGCCTTTCATGTTAGGTAAAGGGTTAAATTTTCGTTCGTTCGTTACAACGGCCTGGTAATAATAGTAATAACATGATTGTTGTCAGGCATCGTGATTCATTAGCGGCCCTGCAGCAACGATGAACAGCCCTTGGACTTATTAACGGTCCTCGACTTTGTCTCGGACCTTTAATAACCCCCCGGGCCGTTCATCATTGCTGCAGGGCCGCTAACGAACCATAATGCCCTCCAAAATCATGTTATTGTTATATTAGTCCATCAGCGTTAAAAGAACGTGGGTTTGTATGAGTTCAGGGGTAAGGACAGGGTCCCCCAAAATAACCGACAGGATGACATTCAAATAGCGCCCTCTGGTATTGTTGTTATTAATCGCTGCTTTCGGTGTCAACAGCCTCGAGCAAGGTACCAAACAAAACGGCAGCTCCATAGAATTATTTTAATGCGCAAGGAGGAGTTTCCGCTGATAGACTTCCGGATTCGACCGGGAAAGCCATTTGCTGAAATTTAGCTTATGCTTCTTAACGCGTTTTCTTAAAAGCCAATGCATGAGGATTAAACTCCACTACGTATTTGTTTATCAAGAAATTACGCTATATGAGTCCTGCACTGTATAACAAAACTCATCCCACTAAATACGGAGTAAAACTATTTCAAAATACACATTTCATGGAAACTGGTGGAATACGTCTAGGGTATCCGAGCCGTTACAGATCTCCACCTCTAACTCATAACCCCTCATTGATTTTGTTTTTTGTGGCCAGAATAAGATGCGTGTGAGTGATTACTGCGTTCATCGAAATGGACGAGTATGTTTTGCATTTATTTATTTGTTTATTGGTGTTTAAAGTCACATACGTATGCACAATGGCTAATCATGACCGTGACAGTTTTACGGGTGGAGGAAGCCGGAGTACCCGGAGAGAACCGCCGAGCAACGACGAGCAGCTGCCAGCTCCCCAACATCGTAAATCCGCACTCAGTGCAGCACAGGCAGGGTTAGATTGGCTGAAGACAGGCGCACCATCGACGTTCAGTACGCCTTAGTACACGGCGTCATCGTGCCCCCATGTGGACAATCGGGTTTAAGTGCCTTGCCCAAGGACACAACGCTCGATCGCTCAGATGGTCACCCATCCAAGGACTAACCGGGCTCGACGTTGCTCAACTGCGGTGATCTGACGAGAACCGGTTACCGCAACGCCACCGCGCCCCCATGTTTTGCATTTGTATTGCATTTATGGGGATGATCAGTAACCATTTAAGCCCACCGCCGTATGGGGCTGTATGAATAAAGTCACAGGTCCTCTGGGTCCGGAAAGTGTTTATTATGTTTTCTACTGGATTTAACCCTTTACCCAACGTAACGACCAAAGCCTACCAGCGTTATTCTAAAAAATCGCCAAATAACTTCTTACCCATAATGCTCTATGTTCCAACCGGGATATGACTGATGTACTCATGGTCGCATTGATACCAATTTCATTTGTCTTTAGTGGTGTCATCATAGTAAGTAGATCGGATATCAGAATGTTTAGTTTATTATGCTCCCCTGTATATAGTCGCCGCTCTGTCCATCAAACCGCCCGACTGTTGGGTCGCTCATCCGCGCGGCCGTTCTTACTGTATCCGAGCCATAATTTTTTTCCAATGGACCGTTCTTGTTAATACTCCACACAATGATTGATTTTGGCTCAAGAAATGTTATAACCTTGACCCAAGCTCATAGCTCCCGTATCAAGGTCACAGAACGCTAGTTTGTTTGTTCCTTCATTCTACGTTTGTCCCGCCCGTAAAAATTATTCAATGGACCTATCGTGTTCCCACTTCACACAATGGCTCCGCATAACTCAAAGGTGTGTCATAACTTTGAGTTAGTTTGAGTGGAGAGGTTTTTCACAAACGTTCCAACAATCCAATTATATAGAATCAGCGCATGTCATTCACCAACAACATACTCTATTGTCACTGAAATTTTGACATCTACACTTGTTTGATTGAGTTCCTCCCTATGCCTTATCTTTTGGGCTCATATTCGGTAGCGTCAATCAGTTCTACTGATATTTGCATGCGTGAATAACTTTCTAAGTAATCTGTCAATTCAAAGTCAAGTATTTAACCCTTTACCTAACATGAAAAGCAGACGACACTTGCAAAAAAAATTCTTGAATAACTAATTTTTTTCATTTTTTGTCTCAAAAACATAGGTTATGACCCCTCGTTGGAACGAGCTCGACGAGCTCGTTCCAACGAGGGGTCATAACCTATGTTTTTGAGACAAAAAATGAAAATATAATGAAAATTTATTGGCGATTTTTGAGAATAGCGCTGGCCGGTTTTGGCCGTTACGTTGGGTAAAGGGTTAAGATACTTGTGTAAACACTATCTGGAGTTTATATTTGCGTTGACAATAATGTAATACATCAGCCCTCATATTGTATCAAGCGGTAATAAATTTTAATGATGGTCAGATACGATGGAATGTTCGCTTTATATACTTGTTGCACTGCGGCCATCTTTATACTTGTTGCACTGCAGCCATCTAAACTCCCACCTCGCGCAGGTCCGTGTTGCACTTACCGATCCATACCAGTTCACATCGGGTGTTCAGTATAGCTGTGGAACGTGATCGGACCGTTTCTTCTGACGTGAACACTCCAAATTCATTTCACTGAAACTATTTTTTGTGTTTCGCGTCTCGTCCATCGCGTCAAGCGTAGCAGCGTGTAGGGGCCTTTTAGGTATTTTGACACTGG
Source organism: Pictodentalium vernedei (assembly GCA_031216915.1). Lineage (NCBI taxonomy): Eukaryota > Metazoa > Mollusca > Scaphopoda > Dentaliida > Dentaliidae > Pictodentalium > Pictodentalium vernedei. The sequence continues at coordinate 159,626,841 of CM062295.1, forward strand.
ATGCAACCGAGCGATTTTTTCGTTCGAATATTCAACCAACAATGGCAGTTGGCGCATACATAATACCTACACTCATAGTATATTCCTAGCTTAAGATTTCAAAACTACAAACAACAGATCATTTTGTCGTTAATTCAAGTTTTTTCGTCGATGCAGTGATGTTGGTTCACAAACAAATTATTGCTTTTGGATTTCTGTATACCGCAAGGGACATAACCGGCCGGCGCTTTTCACAAAAATAGCTATTCAAATTTGATATGTTTCTTTCACTATTCGCTCAGAAAACATAGCTTATGACGACTCATTGGAACCGGCTCATAGAGCTCGTTCCAATGAGGAGTTATAAGCTATGTTTGCGAGGCTAAAATTAGTCACTTAAGAATTTGCACTCCATAGTGTCATTCCTCTGTAGTGTTGGATAAGGAGAAGACGACCGCTATCCAGAAAATATCTGCAATACAAATAAAAACAAAACAAACAGACCACACCACGAGAAAAAAACCCCCATAAAACAGAACAAAAAAAAAAAAACAAACAAAAAACACAGACACATAAAACAGAGAATACCCGCCTATTTGATTCCGCACAAAAACAATATCGTACTTGGTGAGAATAGCGCATTGGTTTAATCTCGGCTCCATTTCAGGTTTCAAACCCAACATTTCAGCTGACTGACGAGTATATGGGCGAAAAATCTGTTCTGTGGTGTCTAGTGTGGCAGTTATTGAACGGTCATTTTGAGTGGTACAAGCAGTCGGTTTGAACCTGTGATCCCGTTCTTCCGTCTCGATCTCATGCATAATATATAGGCTCTACTAACCCTCAGTTTACAGTACTGTTAGTGTTGCGAACCTGCTATGTAGCTCTGCAACCGTTTCGATTGGGGGATATGAAATGAGATAAATGGGTAGTGAAACGCGAAATAAACAGCATACTAGATAAGCGACCATTTATCAACAAGCCTCAGTGGTTAAGTCCCTTTGTTACGCAGTAAATCTGTCGGTCCATGTGTTGGGGGCCATGTTCTCTAGACTCGGTTTCCATGCTTCTCCCTCACCTGTTCCACTTCCCACCATTTACAGGGAAGCATCTGACAGAGCCCAAGAAGCTCTATCAATCAATATGTCATGTGTATTATTTGAAAAAGTAGTAAAGCTTGGGAGGGGTTTTGGTATGTAGAGGAATGCCCTCTCAAGTACAGACAGTTAACGGAACGTTGAAAGCGTTTTTAATGATATTGTATTCATTTTGCTCCTGTATTAGATATTTTTGAAAATGGCACAGTTGTTTTGCGCTTGTACAATATAATATTATTTTTTTTCATTCTGAGTCACAGACTAATTGTGTGGGCGGATATTGCTAAATAAAAAGGATTGGAGGAAGAATATTACATCAATCTTCTTTATTGGGTGGGAAGGCTGCGAATTCTCAAGGCATAATCATCGAATAGTTGCATACAACATCTGGTATGTGATTCACTCACGAGGGTTGGAATAGAATGTCTGTTTTTTCCGAGCAAAGATTGATATTTCGTGTTGTTGGTCTCAGAAAAGGAATACGAGCTGGCAAATTGGATGAGCATTGATATATTACATACTTGATAGTAATTCCGTATTTTAGGTCCCTGTTTGGGTAACTGTTCACGTGACGGAAAGCACCCAGTTGGTAATGTAAGTAAGCAGAAATACACAGAACGACACACGCGTGTGAATGGGTTAATCGATATGGCACGAGTACCAGCGCGGAAGGATAAAACGAGAGGCCAGAGGCCTCGAGTTTTATCCTTCCGCGATGGCACAAGTGCCATATCGATTAACCCATTCAAACTCGTGTGTCGTTATGTGTTTATTACACGCCTTCACGTCTACAAAAAACAATTATTACACGAACACTCAGCAATTCATTTGACAACTATCAACAAACAAAAAGAACACATTTTACGCGCAACCAAATCTGTGAGGGTAATCCGTGTCACTTTTTCGTTCCCTGAGTTCCAATATGTTCTATGTGCCTACTGGCACATAGAACAAATTGGAACTCAGGGGACTATTTTGTAGCTTTCTCTGGCGATTCGAATTGTAATTGCGTGGCACAATTTGTTGAAAATTCCACTGAAATTTCGCTTCTATTTAAAAATGGTCCGTCAACGATTTTTATTTTCCGCACGGTTCAGTATTGCTGTAGATGGGGATTACACAGAATAGGCGTGTAATAAATATAAATCTGCAATAAATGAGACATCGGCCCCAAACGATGTTCTGAAAATGTCTACATAAAATATTTTTGGGCGTTCCTTACGTTTAGTGTATATAGATTAAGGTTTAATACCGGGAACGGGAATTTCACGGCTCAGCGGCTCTGAATTCTGAGACTGAATCACGATAGCCGATAAATTCATAGGTCATGGTATCAATGATTGCATATTATAGCTTATGAGACTACGGCGAATATCAACTTCTCCTGAGACCAGCATCGCCGTTGGAGCTACGATTGAATCCACGAACGGGAATTTCCCGGTTACCGATTCTGAAAATCAGTGCTAATGCCTGGGAAATTCATAGACTAGAATCGGGAATCAAAGGTTGCAGAACGCAACCTTTGATTCCCGGTTCTGTCCTATGAATTTCCTGGGTATCGGGACTGACATTCACAAACGAGAACCGGAAAATTCCCGGTATCGTGACTGACTTTCAAAAACGAGATCCAGAAAATTCCATTCCCGAGATTAAACCCTAATATAGATATGTTAAAATGTTGGAAAGCTCAACACTCAGAATGTTCCTCAAATTTAAAAGAAAAAAATCCTTATGCTTCCAGAAAATAGCGCATGGCCCTCATAGAATCAGCACGACGATAATAATTATAAACTGTGTTTTAGATGCAAGTATTGCATAAATAATAGAATTTGAATTGTGACTTCGAGCGTAAGTAAATGCGTTGGTTGATCCGTAAGCTACGTGTTAATGGTTGCAGCCCTGGCTTTAATAGACCCGACTTTACGATAACACCACTGGTATTTTTTTTAACTCTTTTAACATTGTGGTGCTGATCCTGAATATCCTGAATATTATTTACTAAAAGATGTTCAATTCAATGTTATTTTTGAGGGGAGGTTCAGTAATAATTTAATCCTACAGTCCCCAGGGGCTGGAGGATTAAATTATTACTAATTGTCTCTTATTTTTGTTTTTTATTAGGGTTTAACGACACATTAACAGCCAGGGTCATATCATGTCGGTGACAGTTTTACGGGTAGAGGAAGCCGGAGTACCCGGAGAGAACCACCGAGCAACGTCGAGCAGCTGTCAGCTCTCCAACATCGTAACTCTGAGCTCTGCACCGCGGCACAGGCAGGGTTAGATCGGTTGAAGACAAGCGCACCATCGACGTGCAGTACGCCTTAATACACAGCGTCATCGTGCCCCCATCTAAGCAATCGGGGTTAAGTGCCTTGCCCAAGGACACAACGCGGGAGCACGAATCAGTCGCTGAAATAGTCACCCATCCAATTACTAACCGCGCTCGACGTTGCTTAACTTCGGTGATCTGACGAGAACCGGTTACCGCGACGCCACCGCGCCCCCAATTGTCTCTTAGATTTGTCGTTTGTTGTATTGCCTCGTCATTGAGCTGCATATTTTTATTTTCGCAAAATGTTTGCATTCCGGAATCAAACGTTAAAAACTGATCAAAAACAGAAGTTTGACATTCTTTGTACCTCAAGTACATTTGATACCAAAAGAGAATGGCTTCTCGAGGATTATATCTACAGTGATGTGGACACGGAGATGTAGGGTTTCCTGCAAGGAAATCACTCACAGACACTATTTTTGCGAAACAGCATTATAAAGTCAAATGGTGTTACAAGAAATGAAATTTGCTTGTGTTCCGTGGACATTTTTCACAAACTTTGAATGATCCGGAAAAAGGATAAAAAAAATCTGGCCGAGCTATTCACGAAAATCGCTTAGCGTCAGAAGCAAACACCAATTATTACCACTCAATCTATAAGTTACTAGTCGATTAACATAAGTTTGGAGGCCCGTTAAAACTCCATAATTTCAGTGACGTCATTCGACGGAGCCGGGCCGTGGGCGATAATGGTGGCCCTCAGCCCGGCTATTTTTAGATTCCATGATCTAATGAATTACTCCCATTCGGATGACGTCTCTTTGTATTTCTGAACTGAAGTCGAACGCACGATCGAAACAGAAATATCGAACCGACTTTAGTGATTATTTTTGTGCTGAAATGAAGCACTATCAGATGGAAACAAGTTTCATTGCACTGTGAATCGGTCGCACTGTAAGTATACTGATAAAATCATCGTTCGTTCGTTACAACGGCCTTGTAATAATAGTAATAACATGATAGCATCGTGATTCATTAGCGGCCCTGCAGCAACGATGAACAGCCCATGGGCTTATTAACGGCCCTCGACTTTGTCTCGGGCCTTTCATAAACCCTCGGGCTGTTCATCATTGCCGCAGGGCCGCTAATAAACCACAATACCCTCCAAAATTATGTTATTGTTATATTAGTCCATCAGCGTTAAACGAACGTGGGTTTGTATGGGTTCAGGGGTAAGGACAGGTCCCCCCGAAATAACCGACAGAATGACATTCAAATAGCGCCCTCTGGTATTGCTTTTATTAATCGCTGCTTTCAGTGTCAACAGCCTCGAACACTGTACCCAACAAAACGGCATCTCCATGGAATTATTTGAATGCGCAAGGAGGAGTTTCTGCTGATAGACTTCCGGATTCGACCAGGAAAGCCATTTGCTGAAATTTAGCTTGTGATTTTTAACGCGTTTTCTTAGAAGCCAATGCATGAGGATTAAACTCCACTACGTATACCTTTATCGAGATATTACGCTATATGAGTCCTGCACTCTATAACAAAACTCATCCCACTAAATACGGAGTAAAATCTAATTCAAAATACACATTTCATGGAAACTGGCGGAATACGTCTGGGGAATCAGAGCCGTTGCAGATCTCCACCTCTAACTCATAACCCCTCATTTATTTTGTTTTTTTGTGGCCAGAAAAAGATGCGTGTGAGTGATTACTGCGTTCATCGAAATGAACGAGTATGTTTTGCATTTATTTATTTATGTATTGGTGTTTAAAGTCACATACTTATGCACAATGGCTAATCATGACTGTGACAGTTTTACGGGTGGAGGAAGCCGGAGTACCCGGAGAGAACCGCCGAGCAACGACGAGCAGCTGCCAGCTTCCCAGCATCGTAAATCCGCACTGCAGCACTGGCAGGGTTAGATTGGTTGAAGACAGGCGTGTTACAGCCGATAATGTTACAGCGCCGCATAATGTTACACCAACGCATAATGTTACAAAAAATGTAGTAAACAACTGATAATGTTATAAACTCCGTATAATGTTATAACTTTTTTCAACCCGTTATGTTATAAAAATCGACGCATAATGTTACAACATTTTTCAACCCGTTATGTTACAACAAATTACCCGATAATGTTATAACTTCTGTATACTAATTCCAGTTACAGCTATTGTAGATGGACTTTACCACTTACCATTTATTGCCGCATAAAGGTATGTAATATTTATACTAAATGTTTCTGCTCTGGTTCAGGCGAGGAGACACCCCCCCCCCCCCACACCCCCCCCCCCCCCAACTTCCGGAGATTTATCATAGAGTGACCCAGTCACGTTACATAGACGCCAAATATCTTGGTAACTCAATCGTCTGATGTCATTACCATGATCATCCAGTACCAAACATGGTGAAGGCGGGGGTGGTTGGGGAGGGGTGCTATTTTATCCGGTTGGTACGTTTACCAACATGCGTAGTCTCCGCTTCCAGAAATGGTGTGCCATAGTCCCCTGACGAATTTGGGGATGGGCAAATGCCTCTGTTACTTCCTGTTTTGGGCATCTAAAACTCATTTGTCGCATATTTCTTAGTCATAAGAATATCTTATTGTTCATTAATTTGACATTTTAACAACTAAGAGTGAACAAAAATGTGGTGGAGTTAAAAGAGATCAAAACGTTGGATGGAGCGAAGTACATATGGTGGATGTGGCGGGTTGGTAGTGTCGCACGGAACAAGAATAAGATGCGAGACTGGGTAGGAAGAGGAATGGGGTTTAGGAGGATTGAAAGGCGTGGGCAGGGATTAGGCTGAGAAAGAGAGGAGGTCGTGGATTAGTACACCAGGGTGATTGTGCAGAGAAGGCTATCTGAGAATGCTACAAGGGAGTAGTGCTAGACGGTATGATAATATCGATGGTGGAGATGTTGGAAGAAGTGGAAGTGATGAATTTGGGATTACAAGTTCTGGAAAAGGCGGAATCACTAGAACAGGCAGTGTAGGGATAAGGAGGAGGTTGTGGAGGAGGAGTTGTGTTGATGTTGGTGTTGTGGTGGTGTTGGTGATGGTGTTGAGTAGTTATGTATGTTGAAAATGAGACATTTTGTAGGACCCCGGACCAGGACCCCGCAAGTGACGTCATGTCACGTGACTGGGCGGCCATGTTGGGTTGTCATGATAGTGCACGTGGGTGGCCATGTTGTGACGTCATTATCATAATAATAGGTGGTAGGAGTGCGTATGCGCAGCGCGTGTTGTTATGGAGACACGTGCTCCGTCTCACCCCTAACGACCCGTCAATAGATATTGAATTAATCCAAACAACCCGACAATCTTCAGAAAACTGACCCAAACACTCCCGAAAACACTCCCAAATAATGGTAGGATAGTATCCTTAATGAGGGTGTGAGACGTGTGAAGAGGTACTCATTGCGCTCATTTTCGTAGCTTTCATTTTGAGACGTATGATTTTGCGCGCATCGTGCTCATTTCCATAGCTTTCATTCGACGAAAAAGGGGATTCCGTGGGTTTAGTAGCCTTAAAATATAGGATAGTATCCTTACCTAATGACCGACCAAATAATGGACGCGTAATTTATCACAGAAAAGGGTTTATTACAATAATGGGATATATTATTTAAAGTCAGAATGGTCCAATTCTACACTGAGATCTGAAAAGTTCCCTCAAGTACAGACAGACGGTCTCCACCTGAAACTGATGTCATGACAGTATAAATTACCAAAAATATGTTTATTTGAAGTTATAACATTATCGGTTAATTTGTTGTAGCATAACTGGTTGAAAAAAGTTATAACATTATGCGTCGATTTTTATAACATAACGGGTTGAAAAAGTTATAACATTATGCGGAGTTTATAACACTATCGGTTGTTTACTACATTTTTTGTAACATTATACGTTGGTGTAACATTATGCGGCGTTGTAACATTACCGGTTGTAACAAGGCGCACCATCGACGTACAGTACGCTTTAGTACACGGCGTCATCGTGCCCCCATGTGGACAATCGGGGTTAAGTGACTTGCCCAAGGACACAACGCGGTAGTCCGAATCGATCGCTCAGATGGTCACCCAGCCAAGGACTAACCGGGCTCGACATTGCCTAACTGCGGTGATCTGACAAGAACCGACTACCGCAACGCCACCGCGCCCCCATGTTTTGCATTTGTATTGCATTTATGGGGATGCTCAGTAATCATTTAAGCCCACCGCCGTATAGGGTTGTATGATTAAAGTATCACAGGTCCTCTGGTCCCGGAAAGTGTTTATTATGTTTTCTACTGGATTTTACCCTTTACACAACGTAACGACCAAAGCCTGCCAGCGTTATTCTAAAAAATCGCCAAATAATTTGCATTATTTTTTCATTTTTTTGTATCAAAAGCATAGGTTATGACCCCTGCTTGGAACGAGCTCGTCGAGCTCGTTCCAAGGAGGGGTCATAACCTATGTTGTTGAGAAAAAATGAAAAACAGTTAGTTATTCAAGAATTGTTTTTGCAAGTGTCGTCTGCTTTTCATGTTAGGTAAAGGGTTAAGCAAACAATTATGCAGAATCACGTTGAAAAGGTTAAAATAAACCACGAATGTTTCTTATATGTCTTTATTACGTTTAGCTTCCTTGATTGGTTGGACAAACTGATAGCTAAGAACGTTACGAACAAAATTACCGCTCCAAGTGTTTGCTTTATTTGTCTCCTTCGTCGGATTTTCTTTGTCAGTACGCAACAGTATGAAATTGCTGTCTTCTTACAAGGTCTGGACGTACTTTAAACTTGACTAAGAAAAATGGTTCTTCTCCAAATACCACGTTTTTTATTTATTGGGATTTAACGTCAGTTTTTACCCCCAGGATCATCCCATGTCGGGCATTTTTCGGGTGGCGGGAGCTGGAGTAACTGGAGAACCACCGAGCAGCGGTGAGAAATTCTCAGACTATCAAACGTACTAACTCCGCACATCAAGGGTAAGCATTCGTTGAAGGCAATTGCACCATCGGTGTGCAGTATACATTAGAACATAGCGCAGCCATGACCTCACTTTGGACAAAACGGATTAAGTGCTTTACCCAAAGAAACAAGGCAGCCACCCCTGATCAACATCGAACCGTGGACCTCTCGGTTTGAAGTCCGATACTCTAAACACTGAGCCATCACAATCCGAGCGGTAATGCTATGGTCCAAGCCAGAAAATAAGCAGACTGTCATCTGCAAAATGAGGTCCCAAGAGGGTGAATTTAGTGATTCTACCCTGCTGTGCAGGGTAGAATCACTAAATTTACCCTCTATGAACCTCGATCTGAATCAGGGTCTCAATACTAAACAGAAAGAGGTACCCAGAGAATAAATTGGCCAACTGTATGGGATAACATCATCAAATTCACCCTCTGCGGACCACAATGTCAGACTGCTTATTTTCAGGCAATTGAAGGCAAGTGCACCGTCAACATGCAATACGAATTAGTAAACAGCGCCACTGTGCCGCCACATGGGCTATCCAATCCGGATTACATGCCTGCCCAAGGACCCAACGAAGCCATCTCTGGTCTGGATCGACTTTCTCGGTTTAAAGCCCGATACGCTAACGACTGATACTCCGAGCTCCCATCACTAATTCTATGGTGTCGCCCTATATAAACACATTGGAAATTAAAAAAATTAACATGGATATCTAAAATGCATAAGGTTCATTACATTGACCCTTTACCGGTCTTGAAGGTAACGTCTGGCTAGCATATCTAAAAAAAATATTTTTCAAATTTTATTATTTCTGTCAATTTTTACCTCCAAACCATGGTTTATGACCGCTCACGGGAACGAACTCGTCGGGCTCGTTCCCACGAAAGGTCATCAGCTATGTTTTTGAGGCAAAAATTTAAAATATTTAGTTAGTCAGTTGTTTTTACAACTCTCATCCCTCGTCGAGTTCTGTAAAAAGTTAGTTGGCATTTAGCGCAGTACTTTTAGCAGGAATGGGCCATCAGGTAGGTACAACTGCAAGTCGAACATGATTTTAAATCTCCATAGAATCTCTGGCATTGTATTAGTTTAATTAAACAATATTTATTTCCAATTATCAGAGAAAAGAAATACAACAATGAAGTTGAATGTAATGGATTCGACAGAAAGCTGAAAGCTTATAAAAGGTGTTTCCACAGCTGAAAGCTTATAAAGGTCGTTGTATTAGCGTGAACTGTAGTTTCCCTCTGCAACGTCGCTTGGTCGATGTTCTGGCCATTGTGGAATTTCCTCATCGCTTACCTTTCATATTTTCATATTCACGCTAATAATTCATATCCCACACCTTTCATTCTCCCGATAGCTATTAGACCATGTATTTTTCTGTAGCAATTAGTTCAAAGTAAATATTTATCCGGAACCGTTCTCGTCATTGAATACTTTGTCACTGTGATCATTGTGATGGCAAACTTCAATCATCCCTGATAAATAAAAAAATTGAATACTCCATTGTGAAGGTCTTTTGGTGATAAATATTACTGCCCACGGACAAACTCCATCTGTCCGGCAATTCTATAATTACATATCCAACACGTGAAAAAGTGAGATTTGAAACGATGACAACAGAGATCGATCGATATCTCGATATTTTATCGCGCACCCCACCGGGAACGTTGGAAATGGGTTAATTTAATTCATCTATGCTGAACAACGCTAATAAATACCTAGATACTATTAAAATCGAATCTTTCTCATATTCCGCGTATTTATAAGCTGATTCTAAGAATAAAACACATGTATCATTTATAGTAACTTCCGTATTCCAAATAGATCGTAATCTTTACGACAGAACCTCACATAGTAGATTCCAAGCGCTACACGCGTAGAATCATGTTACATAATCTTCATTCATATTTGTCTTGAAAACAGATTACTTTGCGTATTTTTTGTGGGTTTTTATGCTGCGCAAAACTTTCAAAATCCGTGTGGCCTTCGGCAAAATACTAAGCCTTGCGGAGACTTTACAACCGTTTCCCTGCAGATTGTTCTATATCTGTAAAAGTATGTCCGCTTTTATCCCTTCACTGACATAACTGCAAGATCCGCTCAGTACTATACACAGAAATTGCTATTGATATCCTAAATTTCGAATATTTGCTCTTCAAAAAAAATGTTTTGCCGAGCCGGTTCCATTGACTAAACATAAACTATGTTTAGAAAGCAAACTATGAATGAGGTTCATATAGTCATTTTGGATAAATATTTGAAGTGTCGTCACATGCGAAAGGTGAGGCAAGTGGTTCTGCTTGTGCAAGATTGTGGGTGCAATATGGATAACTGATTTATCGCCAAGGAAAGGACGAAGGAATGTTCGTTTGTACGAAATTTATTTATTTATTTATTTATTTATTTATTTATTTATTGGGGTTTATCGACACTTTCGACAGCCAGGGTCATCTCGTGTTGGACAGTTTTACGGGTGGAGGACGCCGGAGTACCGAGAAAGAACCACCGATCAACAGCGATCAGCTGTCAGGCTCACCAGCGTACTAATTCCAGACAAACAAGGTTTGCATTGGTTAGAGACAAGTGCACCATCGACGTGCAGTACGCCTAAGTTCACAGGGCAATCGTACTTAAGCGCCTTGCCCAAGGACACAAAGCTGTTGCCCTGGGAATCGAATCATGGACCCCTTTCGGTTTGAAGTCCCATGCCGTAACCACTGAGCCACCGCATTTACTAACATATTTCATATTTGAATCTTTCTGATGTGGATGATAAAACCTTTACACACTAGGTGCGATGAGAGCTTTTCGAGAGTTGCGTTTACATAATAAGTAACTATTTTTCTTCTTATTTTGCAATTTCAACACAACATTTGTCTCTGATTTTGTATTTGCTATAGAAAAGAGACAGTAATCACATGGATTTAATCTAATGTCAGATATGGAATACATCATCACATAACTGATATAATTTTGACACAACGATTCGCTGCGTCATGATGAGTGGTGTCACGATTATTGATTTTCCTGATCGATTAATCGCCCGAAATTATCGATTATAATCGACTTACCGTATATCCAGGGGATCCATCAAGACGACTCAAGAAACAAATATGCAGAATAAAAAAGGATATCGCGAATGTCAAGGTTGGACTTGGAAAATCTTTCTTATTGCCGTCCTCATAGCAAACAGGGACGCGCGAATCTTCGGGCACAGGGACACATGCCCCCCCCCCCCCCCCCCCCAAAAGCCCCCAGAACCAAAACAAAAAAAACAAAACAAAAAAAAAACCCGAAAAAACAAAAAAAAAACTTTTTTCAGATATAGTTGAAAGAGGAGATAGAGAGAGAGAGAGAGAGAGAGAGAGAGAGAGAGAGAGAGAGAGAGAGAGAGAGTTTATGTCAGCATTATCTTTTCCAACCCGTCATTGCAATCCTATTGAAAATTATCAGGAAGGAGGTGTACAAACTCTTTACTCTTCATTTTATCACGTGACTAAAGATTCCATACTTCGGTCTTTGTTTCTCTCTACTATGGCCTTTTTGGTAGAGAAAAATACATATTTTTGTCTCCTAATTGACATTTCTTAAATATGTTGCCAAAAATGTGCATTTGTCTCGATGTTGAGGTACGAGTACTTGCAATTTCTAAGCATTGGAAGAGAATAAACATTTAACGATTATTCTACTAAGAAAGATACGAATCGATTATGCCGTGAACGATCAATGATAGAATTATCGAATATTCGTGACAGCTCTAGAACTCAAACTTTTATTGAATGATTTTATAATTTGGTCTGCTCATTGGTTGCATTACAGCCAGTGTTTGCGTTTGTCGTTCAACAAAGCTCTCGCCAGTGGCATCACACCATGCATAAAATGCAAAATGGGACAAAATGTGACATTTGTTAGTTAATCGGCTTACCGATTGTCTAGAAACCGGGAACAGGAATGAAATTACCTTCAGAACCGGGAACCTGGGAATTTACCGTGTAATATCAATCTAATTTACGAGAGTATCAAGACGTATTTATTTACATGAAAATCAACATATTTTACTGGCAATGTGCTATCTCCAAACTGAAGAGAGAGAGAGAGAGTGAGTGAGTCCTTCGAAAAGGTTCTTCTCCTTAGAAAGTGTGAAAACCCAGACTTGCTTCAAACTCGTCTTCAATTTCAGAATCAGTAGTATTTTCACCACTACCTCATCCAACATCAATTCCCTCTTAACTGTCGTCACCAGCCTCCTCTGCTCAAAGCAGAGGAGGCTGGTGACGGCAGTGAAGAGGAAGTTGATGGTTACATTTATTTATTTATTTATTGGTGTTTAAGGTCACATACTTATGCACAATGGCTAATCGTGACCATGACAGTTTTACGGGTGGAGGAAGCCGGAGTACCCGGAGAGAACCACCGAGCAACGACGAGCAGCTGTCAGCTCTCCAACATCATAACTCTGAACTCTGCACCGCAGCACAGGCAGGGTTAGATTGGTTGAAGACACGCGCACCATCGACGTGCAGTACGCCTCAGTACACAGCGTCATCGTGCCCCCATTTAGGCAATCGGGGTGAAGTGTCTTGCCCAAGGACACAACGCGGTTGCCGCAGGTGGGATTCGAACCGAGGACCTCTCGGCTTGCAGCCTGCACCTCTACCAATTGAGCCACAGCGCCCCCAGTTGATGGTTACAAAACAGTGTTTTTTTTCCATTGACGACAGTACTAATCTTTCCTCCTCTCCCCATTTTATCAAGTTGATTTGGGCAAAAACAACCATCTATCCATTTAGTTTATCATCTCATGAAAACAATATACTGAAAAAAATATAGGTCGCCATGTGAATTTTGCCTTTAAATTTGGAGCTTACTGTACTCCCTTCCAGTTTTGCACTGAATGAAACAGACATATTTTTACCTACCGCCACCCAATTTTAATATTCTCTCAAACATTTCAGAAGACAATAGTCACCAATATTTTATATCTTTTCCAAAACATGCACTTTGAAATTTTATTCACACTTACAAGCTCAGTTCATTTTTCACCAATCGGATAATTCCAGGAACTTTTATCCTTGATTAAAGGTTGGGTGCAAACCACTAGAGACGCTGTTTACCACGAAAACACTGTATTGTAACCTGATGTCGAGGGCGGTAGTGAATAGTGGTACTAGTGATTCTTTGAACGTTGAAAAAGTCATTCTGTTGAAGAGAGGACTCCTTCGAAATCAGTTGAGAGCTACAGTTATTTGGTGAAAAAGGTTCTTCAGGAATCTGGATTGTAAAAATGTTCAGGCTGTGAAGGACTGACGAAATCTTACAAAGATACGTTGCTGCAGTTATTCAATTCAGAAAACTTAAATTCAACACACAGGCAGTGCCATGCTTGCTTCTCGATTCCGTGCTACAGATTTTCTGGGTATCGCGACCGGCTTTCGGGACCGGGAAACCGGGAAACCTGGAATTCCCGTTCCTGAATTTAAACCCTAATTATTTTTAGCTGAGCTGTTGAGTCTTTCAACAAGTGAGCTGTTCAGCACCTTTGCAGTTAGCTTTGTATTGATTAGTGCTTATCAGAAGTGGAATCACGGATATATTGTGAGGAACATTCAACACAATATCGCGATTTAATGCAATTTATTATTGTACGAGAAACAGTCCATTTTGATATGCAGATATACGTGAAATATTCCGTTCATTTTCATCCCTTACCGGAATCGTCGTGAAAATCGACTTTCGATAAAGATACAATAGCTTGAAATTATAAGACGAGCAAGGAAGATACAATTAGGAAGCAAGTAATTATTGAGAAAACCCCTATGATATCAGTAGAAAATAAAGTCAAGTTTCCTTTTGTTACTTTTAATAAACGAGAACAACAGACAGTTCCCGGATTTTTTTTTTATGGCGAGCTATTTGGATGTAACTGGTTCACCGATAATTTACCATTATGAACATCTATCAGTATTTCACCTACCACCACTAAAGTGGCCACTTTGGCTCTTTGTTTAGCGAATGTGTTATAACCCTTTACCTAACATGAAAAGCAGACGTCACTTGCAAAAAAAATTCTTGAATAACTAATTTTTTTCATTTTTTGTCTCAAAAACATAGGTTATGACCCCTCGTTGGAACGAGCTCGACGAGCTCGTTCCAACGAGGGGTCATAACCTATGTTTTTGAGACAAAAAATGAAAATATTTTGAAAATTAATTGACGATTTTTGAGAATAGCGCTGGCCGGTTTTGGCCGTTACGTTGGGTAAAGGGTTAAATGTAATTTACAAGATTTTATTCTTCCCAAGGAAAACAATTCGTCATCTGAGTGCTAGAATGTCCTATGTCCCATAGGGGACATAGGACATTCTAGCACTCAGGCGACGAATTAGCAAATCTCAACTCCATTTATATTAATGGAAATGACCGTGTGTGTATTATATGTCACGAAGCGCATGCTGTTGATATAATGAACAGAAAAAATTACAGAACATCATAAGATGGTGAACACGCCGTTTATTTATTTATTTATTGGTGTTTAAGGTCATATACTTATACACAATGGCTAATCATGACCGTGACAGTTTTACGGGTGGAGGAAGCCGGAGTCACCGGAGAGAACCACCGAGCAACGACGAGCAGCTGCCTGCTCCCCAACATCGCAACTCCGCACTGCGGCACAGGCAGGGTTAGATTTGTTGAAGACATGTGTACCATCGACGTGCAGTACGCCTTAGTACACGGCGTCATCGTGCCCCCACGTGGACAATCGGGGTGAAGTTCCTTGCCCAAGGACACAACGCGGGAGTCCGAATCGATCGCTCAGACGGTCACCCATCCGAGGACTAACCGGGCTCGACGTTGCTTAACTTCGGTGATCTGAGGAGAACCGGTTACCACAACCCCACCGCGCCCCCTATATTCTTCTCAAGGAAAACAATTCGTCGTCTGAGTGCAAGAATGTCCTATGTCCCATAGGGGACATAGGACATTCTAGCACCCAGGAGACGAATTAGCAAATCTCAACTCCATTTATATTAATGGAAAGGAGCGTGTGTGTGTATTATATGTCACGAAGCGCACGCAGTTGAGATAATGAACAGAAAAAAATCACAGAACATCATAAGATGGTGAATACGCTCGTTTTTTTAAATATTAGGTTTCAACAGAGAATAATAGCGAAACGTTCAAACTGATTGGGAAAAATTATAGAAAGCCAGACTCTGTATTTGTACACTACTTATCAGGAAAATGGCTTAAGTTTCTAAACTGATGCGCACATCGACGATACAAATTCACTAACGTTTCGAAATGCAAATCTTTAAATGAAATTCCCATACCCTTAGTGTTAAATTTACTGGCACTTTTCGGAAATTAAAGGGAGCAACTTTCACGTAAACCTCTCCCAATGACGAAAATTGTTCGCCATGGGGACAGGAAAGGGAATTTTTTCTCGAAGAATATGTTTTACCAACATATGTGTTTATTTGAAATTCTTTGCCCTGACCGTTGAATTTGTAGTTAAAATAAATTTGAAGTATAACATTCATTTTCTAATACAGACTGTTTGAGCTGATCTTTTGTCCCACCGTAGGTAAGTGTTTAATTCTAGAAAGATGTTGAACATTCAGAGCCCAGCTTATTTTGCTGGCTGTATCAATAGTTTTTACCTTTAAACTTCTGATTTCTTTCGTTATGCAACATTAAAACCGACATTATAAAAAAATAGTTGAAACTCTTGCGTTGAACATGAAATCAAGTGCTCTAGTACTTGTGCAGAGTTGGTGGATATCAGGGTTTTTTAAAAAAATATTTCTGACGGGAGGGGGGGGGGGGGGGAGAGAAAAAAAACATCCGATATAATAAAAATAATAATGACCTGGCTTGAGGGTAATATACTAAGGGGTCAGATGATGGTACGGTTTGAAGAATTGTTTCAATCTGTGTTTACGACGTATTTCTTCAAGAGAGTCACAGCGGGTTTCTGTATACAACAGGGTCTTTCTTACACTTACAGTTGCACCAGTAACAATCCTGGCCGCTGCGATCTGAATTTTCTCTAGATCAGCAGCCTTGGTCGCCGTACAACTGTTCCAAACCGTATTACCATTTTCCAGGAAGGGGTCAAATAAAAGCAAAATAATTTTTGTAGGCCAGGAAGGAAGAAATTCGAGAACCGAGAAGGCCACCAATACACTGAGGACGGGGAAAGAAAGAGGAATGAGGCCACAGCACTCATCCACCCTCTGGAGTTAGCGAGGCGAACCACAGGTCTCCTCTGCTTGCGACTCGGGCTATGGTGTCCATCCCCTAGACACCCCCATGCGACATAACTCGGAGTGGTGACGCGAATTGATATTGTCGTCAGGATAGTCGCCCACCTAGTCTTATGCCCGTTAATGGCGTTGATACTGAGCGTTTTGAATCCCTGGGCCGGGTCGACTGAGCCAGCAAACGCAGCTAACCCATCCCAAGGACAGCCGTACTAATCTAGGACCGAGGCTACTCAGCGGCACAGCCCTCTCGCTGGGCCCGAACAATGCGCAGTCACTCAGCTCCGCGGACAACAACAGCGCGCTCACCATGACGTCGCCGACGTCATGGCTACTCTCTCTAACAGTTTCTCACTCTTGATGCCTGTTTTTTCCAATTCAAATACACCCTGCATTAAGCATCCACACCAAGCCCTAGGTAAGCGATGCGCACTGTACATAGCAATGCGACTAGAGTTGGCCATTGAACCTATAGTTGTTTTGTCAGCGATAGGACATTGGGGGTCCCGGGGTCCGGGGATCAAAGGTCCGAGAATGGTCGAGGATAGGTTAGGTACTTAACATACCACTAGCGACCACCAGTGATCATCTCCCCGTATGAGGGGTGTGAGGAGAGGCCGCGGTGAGGATTGTCCTCACAGCACTCTAATTCTCATTTCGCTCCCAACAATCACTAGAGATCGCCAAAGGCAATCACTAGGCATCCCAGTGATCATCTCCTCGTATGAGGATGTGAGGGGTGGGAAGAGAGGCATCAATTTATTTATTTATTTATTTATTTATTATTTATTTATTTATTTATTTATTTATTTATTTATTGGGTTGAGGGAGAAGGTCCATAAGACAATACAAAACGTCACGAACAAACACTTGACTCCTGTAAGGAAATTCTCACAAAAAACACACATTGACAGCATTTGGTTAAGAAATACAGATACAATTTTCTATTAATAATTGTGTAATACAATGAATTAGTTTGATTGCTCTACTTGAAAATATGTTATTTCATTTTGCAACATTTTTCCAGTCGATGTGGTTACATTTTGTAATAAACATTTCATTTTTCAAAGTTTTTCCAGTCCATGTAGTTGCATTTTGTAGTAAAACTTCAAACATCTACGAAACTCGCTCAAATACGGGTAGAAGTGCACACAATATACCAGTCGTAGAATCATAGAGATACAAATTTATTTTAATATTTGTATAATAACATGAATTAATTTCTAAATACCTGTGTGAAAATTAGTTTATTACATTTTGCAACGTTTTTTCCCGTCCAAAGAGTTGCATTTTGTAATAATTATTACATTTTGCAACGTTTTTCCCGTCCATACAGTTGCATTTTGCAATAATTATTACACTTTGCAACAGACTAGCGTGCCATACTTTGTCAAAGGCTTTACTGACGTCACAAAGACTACCTTTACCTCTTTACCGTCCCTTCATCTAGGGCTCGGCAGAATTCTTCATACAGGGCGTGAACCATGACTGGAATTGATTCAAAACATGGTTATCGATTAGAAATTTCCACAATTGTTTGAAAACGCACTTCTCAAATATCTTTCCAATGCAACTGCTCAGTGATATCGGACGATAGCTGGTAACAACTTTTGAGGAGGATTTTTTTTTAGCACTGGCGACACATTAACTTTGTTCCAAGAGGACGGGAAGTGGAAATTACTCAGAAGATTGAATAGTATGGAATGTGAATCAGACAACGTTGATTTGCATTCTTTGAGTTGACGTGGGCTTACGAGGTCGGGACCAGCTGCCTTGGTGACATTAAGAGATTTTAGCGCTTCCTATAATAATAATAACACTTTGGCCGGCCGCTGATTTGTCGCGGTTCTCGGGCGAGAAGTCCTTGGTTACCCCTGTGCCCCCCAACTGCCTCCCTATTCCCTCGCTTCGTCTCTCCTCCCAACACACGGAGACGCACTGCTTGATGACATCCTTTGCCACATTCTTCCCAATCTCTCCGTTTAGCATATTAACCCTCTCCTTTGAGTCACTCACTAATCACATGTCCTTCATTCTCCCATCCCACTTCCCCATTATACCTCCAGTAAATATTATGCTTTTAGACTGGTATTTTGGGCATTCTGGAAGAAAGTGTTCCAGGGTGCCCACCAAGCCTAAATTGCACATATGGCACTCATTTCCACTGTTTTTGTCCCATTTTTCCCCTCAGCTCCAGGGACCACGACCTCAGCTTGAACAACAGTGAATGGTTATGCTATCGATTACATGTGGGGCACAAGAGACAAGAGTTGGTAGGGAAGCACCCGAGTCCTCCGCAATTGAGATAGAGCTGGAGTATTCATTGAATACTTCTGCTTTCTCCTTATTTGTAGGATATGTTTTATTTTGATGGGTAATTGCAGGGATTCCTGGTGTATTACGGCCAATATTTGATTTAGGGGTTTCCACCATTGCGATGGTGATGTTTCGCGACTGTTCAGTGTGGACTGTACTTTGGAGATATATGTGGCCTTAGCCTTCCTAATAGCTGAGACTACTTCGTTTCTCTTTTGTTTATATTTCACCCACGAATGCGGAAGGCCAATAGAATAATTGAATAATTTAACCCTTTACCCAACGTAACGTCCAAAACCGGCCAGCGCTATTCTCAAAAATCGACAATTAATTTTCATTATTTTTTTCATTTTTTGTCTCAAAAACATAGGTTATGACCCCTCGTTGGAACGAGCTCATAGAGCTCGTTCCAATGAGGGGTCATAACCTATGTTTTGGAGACAAAAATAAAAAAATTAGTTATTCAAGAATTTTTTTTGTCAGTATCGTCTGCTTTTCATGTTAGGTAAAGGGTTAATTTGAATGGTTAAAATGTAGTCAATTTGGTTAATTTGAATGGTTAAATTCAATGATCATGAATCTGAGAGAATGTAATATAAAAGCTCCTTCTTCTTCGGTCGTTTCTATATTATTTTCGAGGAACCTCGGCCAGAGCTGGATACTTTGCAAGAAAAGTCACACGGGAATATTACCAATTTGATACATGTTGAAGATTAAGAACATTTTATTTTCGGGATATTTGTTGTTGTGGCAGGGGAGAGTCTGGATAAAAGTCCCATACACGAGGCTGAAACAAATTTTTTCCGCCCCAACACCACCCACCACCCCATTTTGAGGAGGAAATTTTTTTTTTCCTTTTCTGAGAGGGGACCCACCCCCTTGTATCACCAAAAACCTGCGTTTTGCACAACTTTTTCCTAGGTTTCACATGTAATTATACTTCCATTTAATTAACCTGATACATTCCCTGTAGCTGCTTGTTTAAATCAGCTTTAACCCTTTAACCAAGACAGGAATAAAATGATACTTTCAAATACCAAGGATTTTTTCATTTTTTGTCTTAAAAAGATAGCTTATGATCCCTCATTGTAACAAGCTTGACAAGCTAGTTTCAATAGGACTGATAAGCTATGTTTTTGAGACACAAAACTGCACATAAAAGGAAATGTAAAAAAAATCTGGATTTTCTTTGTATATAGCTTTGGCCGCTTATGATTGATAGTTTGAGTAAAAGCTGGTAAAGGGTTAAACTTTAATACTCTGAGATGTTTGTCTTTGTATGAAATGTCATTCAGTCTTGAGTTTCTAATAGATTTGTCTTATTTTCTAAGGAGTAACTATAATCAATAATGTCTGACCAAACTGATGTGCCGAAGAAGACAAAATCAACGTTAACTCTCAAATGCAAACATTGGTCCAAAATTTTTGAAAATTGTAATTATGTGAACCTACAGAGGCATGAAACATCTTGTCGAAAAAGGCGACCACCCCAAAATACTCTGCTTACTCAATTCTTCAAGGAGTCTTCAACTAAGCAACCTCGGTTAGAACATTCTCAGACTGAAAGTGAACATACTACATACAGCAAAACTACTATGTCTGTTGTGACTCCTGTGTCACTACACTGGCAGTCAGGCTGTTTAAGCACATACGTGATAGTCCAGATGTTCACATAACCATCTCAATGTTTGGATGGAGCAAATTTGTTGAAATTTGTTTCTTCAAAATATTGATATGTCAATGTGGGTGAGCTGATTATTTCATTGACAGTTGTTGCTGTGTTCAATGTAGCAATCCAGTATGTATGCTAGGGTGAGCTTCTCGTTGTCTAACTTATCATTATGATAAAACATTTAGTTGAAACTGACAAAAATCCTGGTCAAGCCGACTCGTGTTCTTATTCATGAAAATTGCCATTATTGAACAATATTTGTGTTTCAACACATATAGGGTAGTTATTAGGCCACCCCACCCTCCCCTTGATTTCCATTTATGAGGTTATTGCTCTGGCTGCCCCTCTGCATATAGTATAAGTGTCAAATATTGTTTTATATCAGATTTAAAATACAAAATAAGCATTATTTCATTGCAAGGAAAAAAGTCACTTTTTTCTCAGGCAGACCACCCACCCATCCCGGCCTCGTGTATAGGAAATTTTTCAAGACCCCCCCCCCCCCCCCCTGGTTGTGGGGCATATAAAACTATTTCAATCCACCACATGTGTGAAATTATATCACACACGCCAATATTCTTCAGTTTGTATTTCCTGACCACTGCCCCCCCCCCCCCCCCCCCCCCGACAGCTGTCTGCATTCTACACGGATAGTTTCCAGACATGGCCGACAATTTTCGTAATTTGAAGATTTATAGGAAAGTTAGCTTCCCTTAATTTTTTAAGTTGTAAGTACATTTAGCCCTAAGGTTGTGAGAATTTCATATAAATATTTAAATTTCGTTAGAGAATCTGAAACATCGATGTGTGCATCATTTCACAAACTTCATGCGTTTTCTTGTAGAGTCGTGTAAAAATACAGAAGCTGGCTTTTTACAATTTTTTTCACAGTCGGTTTGAACGTTTGACTATTATTCGGTGATAAATTCATTTCAAAATAAGGAAACGGAGCTTTCACCATCTTTTCATGTTGTGTAAGTATTTTTCAGTTCATTACATCAACAGGAAGTTTCTAAATATTTTCTCCGGAAGAATAAAAACGTTCAAATTACTTTAAAAACTCATTCGCTAAAAAAGAGCCCAAATGGACAGTTACATAATTGCTTTTAGTTTGCCATAAAAAGGCAAAGTTTCCTTTGTAACTTTTAATAAATGAAAATGACACACAGCGCCGAGAGCTGTCTGTTTTCGTCTGTTAAAAGTAACAAAAGGAAACTTCGCTTTATATTCTACTCGTGTCGTAGGAGTTTTCTCAGTAATTACATGCTTCTTAATAGGACCTCCCACGTCCGTCTAATAATTTCAGGAAAGATAACTTTATCGAATGTCGATTTTGATGACTAGATAAGTCAGAGATGTGTACTGAAGCCACAACGGAACCGCTGGTTCTGTATGGTAGACAAACAGCGTCTTGGAAACAAATGGCAAATCAAGTAATGCTAAAGACCCAAATAATTGATATCTGCAGACATTGTGATATTTTGTAGTTTTTAGTCAGCAAGCCGACAAAATGGCATCGGCATCAAAACCACCAATTGTTGTAAAGATAGACTTAGCTCGGACCTATTGTATTTGCACAAAAAATTTACAATGACAAAATTGGATTAGAGCACAAATCATCACAGAAATTATTTCACAACCTTTTCTTTACATTATTTTTTCATTTGTGCTTTATGCTACCTTAGCATTTATGGCTATATCTTGGCGAGTTCCTTTGCACTGTTTGTAACGAGAACATGAAAATAGAAACGCCTAACTAGAAATAAAAGTCAGAACTAAAAAAGATCGCGATTGTATAGGTTAAAGAAGAGCTGAAACGGCTAACCGATTAATCGATTAATCAATGATCAACACCTTTATCGATCCAAAAAGTAATTGTTCGATTAACGTTACTTTTGAACTACTGTATTATATGGGTCAGCAAAGGAACCAACTTGCTCCTGAACAGGCAAACATTGTCACACTGGCTCACATCAACTATATGAGACAGAGTAAAGCATGCAAGTTACTTGCTGACATACATGTTTACTTGCATGAACATCATACTGTATCAGTAGCTGGAAACGGCCATTCTTAACCCTTTACCCATTGTGGGTAGAAGACGATACATGCAAAATAAAGCATGAAACACTAAAGATTTTCAATTTTCGTTTTCAAAATATAGCTTATGGCCCCTCATTGGTACGAGCTCATCGAGCTCGTTCCAATAAGGGGTCATAAGCCATGTTTTGAGACAAAAATTGAAAACATAATAAATTTGAATACAGATTGTTGTATATAGGCCTAGGTCGGTTTTGTTTGTTACTTTGGGTAAAGGGTTCATGTTGTAAATCATCAGCGGTATGTCAATTATTCAGATATCTATTTGGACAAGTGATTAATAGGTTAACCAATGCAAATTCACGTGATTAATCGATCAAGAAAACCCCTTAACAGTTTAAGCTCTAGGTTAAAGGCGGAGAAACTAAAATAAGAGAGACGTGAAAAATATAATATTTCGCCCTTTGAGTGCATCAAGGTGCCATCTGCAACGCAAATGGCACCTTCATGCATTTAAGGGGAAATTTATCACATAAATATCACTAAAAGCAATGTTCCATATTTGGATTTATAACATGCCTATTCTATGAAATCCCCATCTACAGCAGAACTAAACCATGCGGAAAATGATAATCCGTTCCGTACACATGTGCTGAACGGAAATCGTTGACGGACTATTTTTGGACGATTACGTCATCTGTCGAAACTTAACATAACCCTGCCCACTTGCAAATTCCGTTTGACCTTCAATCACGGAAGCCGTACAGTTTAACCCTTTACCCAACGTAACGGCCAAAACCGGCCAGCGCTATTCTCAAAAATCGCCATTTAATTTTCATTATTTTTTTCATTTTTTATCTCAAAAACATAGGTTATGACCCCTCGTTGGAACGAGCTCGTCGAGCTCGTTCCAACGAGGGGTCATAACCTATGTTTTTGAGACAAAAAATGAAAAAAAATAGTTATTCAAGAATTTTTTTTGCAAGTGTCGTCTGCTTTTCATGTTAGGTAAAGGGTTAAACGAAGCGATAGTGTTCTAATAAACTATCACAAAGATAAAAAAAACTAAACTAGAGAAACAGAATTTACTGCCGACAGTAAATTCAAGTCTGTGTGAAAAGGGTTAAAGTATCAGGAAAAAACTATATAGAAAGAGAATTTATGGAGGCTTATTTTCAGAAGTAAAATATTTTTTAAACAAATCAGAATTGGAGTTTTGTTAAGAGTATTTACAAGTATTCATAAAGGAATCAGAACAATTTTTCTTAGAAATCTGAAAAGGCATATATGTGCACAGCATTTAAAGGGTTCGATCAAGGAATCAGAAATGGACATTACTAGTTCTGCCACTTATTTGAATGAATACATACATGTATATTCTTCAGATTTGCATTATAGTTTTTTATTAAATGCAATTCCTTACAGTTCTGAAAAATACGCACTTAATGACCTCTCTTGACCGTATTGAGGTGGACCATATTTTTATCCTCCAGCAAGTTCAATTCATTCCATGTAGGTCTGATGTCCATAAGTCATACCAAACCTGAAGTATGAGCATAAACCATTTTAGAAGTATTGGCTCTGCCAACTCCGGATCTGCCATATTTGTAGATGAGAGCAAATATTCATATTAGATAAAAATGTTAAGGTACATAGTACCTCTGGAAAATATATTGCAAGTGAAATAAATTCAGTAATGCTGGAATATAGACGTTAAAAGGTCTTAAAGGTCCCGAGAGCCTATCTGAAGGCTTATTGGCATTTGCAAAATACCGAGGTCCCATCGATGTCCATGTGTGTTTTGAGCAACATTGTGAGAATGTAAAGGGTTAAGATTACTCTCACACTGCATTAAATAATTTTTTAGGCTCCATAAGAGGATTAAAATACTCCTCTTTAAATACTCCATTGTAACCCTTTAAAAATGACCTCATTCCAATGAGGGGGTCATAAGCTATGTTTTTTTCCAAGCAAAAATAACAAAAATAATGAAAATTGAATGGGAATTTCTGTGAATAACCCTGTCCGGTTTTCTCAGTTACATTGAGTAAAGAGTTTTGAATGCTTTATTGAGAGGGTTAAAAGCAAGCCATTTAAAAAGTACACATCGTCACCGTGCCTCTTCGCAGGCAATCGGGATTATGTGCCTTGCCAAGGACACAACGCAGATACACCTGGTGGTGTGGGAACCGTGAATCTTTTCAGTTTAAAGTCCAACGCCGTAACATCATCGCCATCACGCGCCTGTCTGACCCATTTAAAAGATCTTAAATGCATCTAGGGTCCCAAACAAGGTATACGGGAAATAAGACGATGATTGGATTTTAAGAATGACTGTTGTAAACAGAGGAGCAATGTAACAGAAAACCTACAAACCGTTCTGCTGTCGTGAGTTAAATGAAAGTATTTGGGCCCGCATTGAAGTATTAAGAGAGTTAAAAAGAGGCCATTTAAATATTCTATTTTATTATAATTGTGATAGGTGTTTTGAGAAAGCCGTTCACCATTGCTTCTTGAAACCCGTCGATCTTGAATTATGATTGAGAATAAATAATGTAACAGAGCACAGGAGTTCCTAGATGTTGGGCAATGACCAGTAGGGGTTAATCAGGACCGATTCTTAAGTGATGTCTATGGGTAAAATTAACAGACAATACTCAGCTTTGCAATTGGACTTGGCCACTGAGGGTTAAAAAATATTTCAGCTAATAGACCAATAAAGACTACTTAAAACGAGGTCCCATCGCTGCCCATGCGTGTTTAGATCAATATTGTGAGAACAGAAAGTGTTGTCATTATTTCTGTATTGCAAAAGTAAAAGTCTGGGGACCCATATTAAGATATTGAGAGGGTTAACATAATCCTTTTATATACTCCATTTTGACCCTTTAAAAGCCAGCTCATTCCAGTGAGAGGTCATAAGCAATGTTTGTCAAGCAAGAATGAAAATTGAATGGAAATTTCCGTGAATGACGGTGGCTGGTTTTCGCCGTTACGTTGGGTAAAGGGTTAAGAATGCCTTACTTTGGAAGGTACATCTGAAAAGGTGTCCAATTCCATATAGAATTAAATGTTATAGAAAGGAAAGCGTAAAAACACTCTGTAGCCACGAGTTATATGAAATGTGTTTGTACTCACATTGAAGTATTAAGAGGGTTAAAAACAGACAATTCAAATATTCCATTTCATTACTTTATAACTGTGATAGGTGTTTGGAGAAAGCCACACACCACTCAATTCCGAAACCTGTCAGTCCTGAGTTATGACTGAGAATAAATAAATTTGAAAAATGCTTTGAAATGCGAAGGGTTCTTTCTTCAACAGGAATTAATGTTTGTAACATGATATAAGATAAACATACAATGCTATGTTACAGCTTTCTCTCTAATATCTTTAAATAATGGTTATTTGTTTCAGTGGACTCATTTACCAGGTCAGTCCATCAGTGTAACAAAAACATTAAGATAGGATTGATTGTATTGGGGTTATCATTATCAGTGTTCACAAACAGATCATAGAAGATTAGTGAGTCGAAAAATGTGACATCCTGCAATTCTGAAAATGCACAGAATGACCCCTAGGTGACCTCGGCAGCCTTGATCCATATTTTAAACACCCCATCCCCGCCCCCACTGAGGGTCGACTCATTTGTTGTTAGACCTAGGTCCATTCATCGTACCATACTTGAGATATGAGCGTGTTCCACTTTCAAAATTTTTGGCCATGATCACTTTTTTACGTAAAAATGCATTAATGGACTTTGAGAATGCATTAGGGGGTCCAAAAAAGTGATTTCCAGCAATTCTGAAAAATGCACCCAATGACCCCTAGGTGACCTCCGTGACCTTGACCTATATTTTGAACCTCTATCGAGTGTCGACTCATTTGGTGTTGGTCCCAGATCTATGCATCATACCATGCCTGAGATATGAGCGTGACCCACTTTCAAAAATTTTGACCACGCCCACTTTTTTCGTGTAAAAATGCATGTACGAACTGCGGAAATCATTTTAGAGTAAAAAAAATGTGATTTCCAACAATTCTGAAAAATGCACTCATTGACCTCTGGGTGACCTCAGTGACCTTGACCCATATGTGGAATCTCCATTGAGTGTTGACTTATTTGGTTTTGGTCCCAGGTCCGTAGATCATACCATGCCTGTGAGATATGGGCGTGACCCACTTTCAAAACACCCCAACGGACACCCCTAATACCCCAGGGTTCTGAAAAACATAGGTGGCCGAGAACGTGTGACTATCTATCAGAATGCCAAAAATCAGCGAGATAGGAAGATTCGTTTGCGAGTTATCGTGAGGACAAGGAAGTGCATAGAAGACAGAAGACAGGAGAATAAGAAGAAGAAAAGGAAGAAGAAGAAGAAAAAGAAGAAAAAAAGAAAAAGAAACCGTACAAAACGATAGTCTGTGTGTTTCACATAGACTATTAAAATCATCGTTGTGTAGAGAATTGCTTCTAAATTTACAAGAGAGAGTTCAAACCAATCATTAGTCTGTGTGAAACACACAGACTGTTGTTTTGTACAGACTATTATTTTCTTCTTCTTCTTCTTCTTCTTCTTCTTCTTCTTTTTTCTTTTTCTTATTCTCCTGTCTTCTGTTGTATGCGCTTCCTTGTCCGCACGATAACTCGACAACGATTTGTCCTATTTCATTGATTTTTGGCATGCTGATAGACAGTCACGAGTTCTCGGTCACCTATGTTTTTCAGGTTCCTGGGCCTTTAGGGGTGTCCGTATGGGTGTTTTGAAAGTGGGTCACGCCCATATCTCAGGCGTGGTATGACGTATGGACCTGGGACCAACACCAAATGAGTCGACACTCGGTGGGGATTCAAAATATGGGTCATGGTCACGGAGGTCACCTAGGGGTCATTAAGTGCATTTTTTCATAATTGCAGGAAATCACATTTTTTTTACCCCCTAAAGCATTCCTGACGTCCCTACATGCATTTTGACGTAAAAAAGTGGGCCTGGCCAAATTTGTTGAAAGTGGGTCATGCTCATATCTCAAGCACGGTATGATGAATAGACCTGGGACTAACATCAAATGAGTCGACACTTGATGGAGATTCAAAATATGGGTCAAGTTCACGGAGGTCACTTAGGGGTCATTGAGTGCATTTTTCATAATTGCTGGAAATCACATTTTTTGACCCCCTAAAGCATTCCTGACGTACACACATGCATTTTTACATTAAAAAAGTGGGCGTTGCCAAAATGTTTGAAAGTGGGTCATGCTCATATCTCAAGCATGGTATGATGAAAGGACCTGGGACTAACACCAAATGAGTCGACACTTGATGGAGAAGCAAAATATGGGTCAAGGTCACGGAGGTCACCTAGGGGTAATTGAGTGCATTTTTCATAATTGTTGAAAATCACATTTTTTGACACCCCAAAGCATTCCTGAGGTTCATACATTTACGTTAAAAAATATCTCAGGGGTGGTATGACGTATGGAGCTGGGACCAACACCAAGTGAGTCGATGAAGATTCAGAATATGGGTCAAGGTCACGGAGGTCACCTAGGGGTCAGTAAGTGCATTTTTCATAACTGCAGGAAATCACATTTTGGGCCCCTAATGTATTCCCAAAGTTCTTACATGCATTCTTTACACAAAAAGGAGGGCATGGTCAACATTTTTTAAAGTGGGTCACACTCATATCTCAAGCATGGTATGATGCATAGACCTGGGACCCACAACAAATGAGTCGACACTCGATAGAGGTTCAAAATATGGGTCAAGGTCATGTAGGTCACCTATGGGCCATTGAGTGCATTTTTTTTTAGAATTGCTGAAAATCACATTTTTTTACCCCAAAATGCTTTCCCGAAGTTCGTACATTTTTACACAAAAAAGAGGGCGTGGCCAAAAATTTTGAAAGCGGGTCACGTTCATATCTCAAGCATGGTATGATGGATGGGCCTGGGACCAACACCAAATGAGTCGACACTCGGTGGAGATTCACAATATGGGTCAAGGTCACTTAGGTCATTGAGTACATTTCTCAGAACTGCTGGGGGCCACATTTTGAACCTCCCAATGTATTCCCAAGACCCATACATGCATTTTTACATGAAAAAAGTGGGCGTGCCAAACATTTTAGACACACTCAACTCCAGCATGGTGTGATGAATGGACCTGGGTCCAACAACAAATGAGTCGACCCTCGGGGTGGGTGGGGGGGGGGTTAAAACATGGATCAAGGCCGCTGAGGTCACCTTAGGGTCATTGAGTGCCCTCACAGAATTGCTGAAAACACATTCTTGGCCCCCTAATGCATTCCCTTGATCGATCCCTTTTTTGCTCTGCACGTATAAGCCTTTTCTGAAAGAATATCTTTAAATACTGTTAACGAAAACCTATTTCTGATTTCTTTAAAACTATTTTATCCCCAAAAATAAGCTTCCAAAATATTCCAATTACATTTATAGAAGGGATTCCCTGGCTCAGTAGGTAGAAGCGAATGCTGCAAACCAAGAAGTACTCGGTTCGAATCCCAGCTGTGGTAACCCTGTTGCGTCCTTGACATACATCACTCCCATTGCCCACTTCCGTGCAGGGTGGCATTCTGCATTAACGCGTACTTCACGTCGATGGTTCGATGTTGTACTTGTCTTCCACAAATGCAAACCTGCTTGTGTGGAGTCCGTCTGTTGGGGGAGCCTGACAGTTGCTCACATTTGCTCAGTGGTTCTTTCAGGGTACTCCAGCATCCTCCTCCCATAAAACTGTTCGGCACAGGGTGAAAGTGGCTGTCAATACTGTCGTTAAGCCCAATAAATAAACAAATAACATTCATAGAAACCATGCCTTGATAGTGTAGTTGTAATATTTGTGTCCTATATGCACTGTTTGTCAACACGATAACCTAATACAATCAATCCTATCTTAATGTTTTGTTATATTGATAGACTGTACTTGCAGAAGAGTTAATTCTAAACAAGAGGTCAGAGAGAATGCTGTAAATTTTACATCGAACAGCATTGTATATTTATTTAATATCATGTTACAAAATTAACTATGTTGAAAATAGAACTCTTCACATTTCAAAGCATTTTTAAGATTTATTTATTCTCAATCATAATTCAGCTGGTTTCAGTATGGCCTGGTGTGTGGCTTTCTCAAAACACCTATCACAATTATAAAGTAATAAAATGGAATATTTGAATGGTCTGTTTTTAACCCTCTTAATACTACAGAATGTTTTTACCCTTTCCTTTCTGTAACTTTAATTCTATACGGAACACGACACCTTTCCAGGTTTACCTTCCCAAGTAAGGCATTCTTTACCCTTTCCCCAACATAATGTCGAAAACCAGCCAGCATTATTCACTGAAATTTCGAATCAATTTTCATTTTGTTCTTTCTTGAAAAACATTGCTGATGACTTCTCATTGGAATGAGCTCTTTTTTAAAGGGTTAAAATGGAGTATTTAAAGGGATTATTTTAACCCTCTCAGTATCTTAATATGGGTCCCCAAACATTTACTTTTGCAATGCATGCATGATAGTACTTGCTCTTCTCACAATGATGCTCTAAACACGCATGGGCTCTTGGGGCCATTTACCTCTATATTCCAACATTACTGAATATTTTCCAGAGGTATCATGTACCTTAACTTTTTCTTGGTAATATGAATATTTGCCATCATCTATAAACACGGCATATCCGGAGTTGGTGGAGCCAATGTTTTTAAAGTGGGATACGCTTGTACTTCAGGTTTAGAATGACCTATAGACATGGAACCTACACCGAATGAGTTGAAACCTTTTGGAGGTTCAAAATGTGGTTCACCTCAATTCGGGCAACGGAGGTCATTGAGCGCATATTTTCAGAACTATTAAGAATTGCATTTTTATAACAGCTAATGCAATGCTGAAGATTATCCATGTATCTCATCTTTCAAATAATTGGCAGAGCCGAAGATGTCCATTTCTGACTCCCGTATCGAACCCTTTGAATGCTGGGCACATATATGCCTTTTCTGCTTTCTTATAAAAAGTGTTCTGATTCCTGTATGAATATCTGTAAATATTGTTAACGAAAATCCATTTCTGATTTGTTTAAAAATATTTTACTTCTGAAAATAAGCCTTCATAAATTCTCTTTCTATATAGTTTATTCCTGATTCTTTAACCCTATTCACACAGACTTAAATTTACTGGTGGCAGTAAATCATGTTTCTCTAGTTCTCTTCTATTTGGTTCGGAATTCCTTGATAATGCAGAAAACCAATTTATACTTGAAGTTGTCCAGGATTTCATTGTCCTTAGCAAACGTTTCAGTTAGTTACGTGATCTGCATGGGTACGTGTGCACCCGACTGGGTATAATGCTTGAACCAGTCGACACCAGCTATTAATTTCTTTCGCGTCACTAAATAAGTACATTACTCATCTACCGATCGCTGGCATGCTGATAGACAGTCAAAAGTTCTCGGCCACCTATGTTTTCCAGATTCATGGGGCATTGGGGCGTTCGTAGGGGTGTTTTGAAAGTGGGTCACGCCCATATCTCGGGCGTGGTATGACGCATGGGCCTGGGACCAACACCAAATGAGTCGACATTCGATGGAGATTCAAAATGTGTGCCAAGGTCACTGAGGTCACTGAGGGGTCATTGAGTGCATTTTTTCAAAATTGCTGGAAATCACATTTTTTTGACTCCATAATGCATTCCCAAAGAGCATACATGCAATTTCAAACAAAAAATGTGGGCGTGGCCAAAATTTTTGAAAGTGGGTCAAGCTCATATCTCAAGCATGGTACGATGCCTGGACCTGGGACTAACACCAAATGAGTCGACACTCGATGTAGATTCAAAATATGTGTCAAGGTCACGGAGGTCACCTAGGGGTCATTGAGTGCATTTTTCATAAATGCTGGGAATCACATTTTTTTGCCCCCCTAACGCATTCCTGAGGTCCACACATGCATTTTTATGTCAAAAAAGTGGGCGTGGTCAAATATTTTGAAAGTGGGTCACGCTCATATCTCAAGCATGGTGTGATGCATGAACCTGGGACCAACACTAAATGAGTGGACACTTGATGGAGGTTCAAAATGTGGGTAAAGGTCACGGAGGTCACCTGGGGGTCATTAACTGCATTTTTTATAATTGTTGGAAATCACATTTTATGACTGTCTAAAGCATTCCTGAAGTCCATACATCCATTTTTATATAAAAAAGTTGGCGTGGCCAAAATGTTTGAAAGTGGGTCATACTCATATTGGTGTTTAAGGTCACATATTTCTGCACATTGGCTAATCATGACCACGACAGTTTTACGGGTGGAGGAAGCCGGAGTACCCAGAGCGAACCGCCAGGCAACAGCGAGCAACTGTCGGATCCTCACATATTAACTTCACACACGCAAGCAAGGTTAGCATTAATGGGCACATGGGGTGAAGTGTCTTGTCCAAGGACACAGCGCGGTTGCTGCAGGTGGGATTCGAACCGAGGACCTCTCGGCTTGCAGCTTTCCCCTCTACCAACTGAACCACCATGCCATCTTTTAAAGTATTAAAATGGAGTATTTAAAGTGAGTATTTTAACCTTCTGTGTCCAAAAAAATTTATTTTATGCAAAATTGAGAATAATGAAAACCCTCTCCATTCTCACAGTGTTGTTCTAAACTCACATGGGTATAGATGGGGCCCAGGTATTTTGCCAATGCCAGTAAGTCGTCAAATAGGCTCTTGGGGGCATTTAAGGCTTTTTACGTCTATATTCCAACATTACTGAACTCTTTTGCTCGCAGTGTATTTTCCAGAGTATCTCACCATTCAAATAAATGGAAGAGCCAATAATGTCAATTTCTGATTCCCTGATCGAACTCTTTAAATGCTATGCACATAAATGCCTTTTCTGCTTTCTTGAGAAAATTTTTCTGATTCCTGTATGAATATCTGTAAATACTGTTAACGAAAACACATTTCTGATTTGTTAAAAACTACTTTACTCCTGAAAATAAGTCTCCGTATATTCTCTTTCTATGTATTTTTTTCTGGTACTTTAACCTTTTTTCACACAGACTTGAATTTACTGGTTGCAGTAAATTCTGTTTCTCTAGTTCTACTTTCTTCCTCCTGTTATCTTTCTACTGGTTAATATTAGTCCAGCAAATGCCTCATGTTATCTTCTAATCAAATACTCTATACAACAATGGTGACGACTTCCAAAAGCTCATAGCTTATTGTTGAATCCCTACATTTATTCTTGGATTCTGTTGTTCTGTTACATTGTGTACCATTAATTTCATGAGTTGTTTCTTTTTATCTGTTTGCGTGATGTATACAATTGTAACTTTCAGTAATACAAATTGTTTAAACTAAACCAATCATTATTAGCTGTATAATGAAAACAAATTGAATAGAACTAGCTCAAATATGCATGTTCTACGATAGTACAAATATACCCACACCACATGTTTGGCATATTTATAAATCTGCCCTCGGGAATTCCCCCAAAATCGCACATGTGTTTGTAAATATTAGCAGACCATTGATTACCCGAAAATGAACCGTTTGCGAGATAACTTGTTGGAAGTTGTCAAATAAGTTGCTGAGTGTCCTTCTAATAGTTATTTTTATAGACGTGAAGGCGTGTCATAAACAATCTTGTTAAAAGTATACGTCAGAGCAACTGATCTTAAAACATTCCAGTGTAAATACAGAAGTAGTGTCTCCCTTTCTGCAACTGATGGCGCAGTGACTCATTGCTTCGTGCCTTGACCTTATGATTGAAATGTTGTGGGTTCGGTCATTATCCGTGCCCATTACGTTACGTTATACCCTTGAGTGTGGATACTTATCCTGGATTGCTCAAATGAGGCAAAAAGTATACCATTTCGTCGTTATTCTCTGTGAAATGTATGAATTTAGTGCATTAAATTCGATTCGAGCCGAACGTCAGCTCACTTCAACCATAAATATGCTCAGTTGAGTGTTGAAATTATTGTAAAACCACAATTGACAACTAAACTAACATTTTTTCAAGGGCATGATGCAACTCAGGGTAAGAAGTATCGAGTGCTGAAACGGTTAAAGGGTTTTCTTGATCGATTAATCACATAGATAAACCTTGGTTAATCGATTAATCGCTTGTCCTTATAGGTAGCCGAATAACTGCCGTATGATGATTTATAGCATTAACCCTTTACCCAACGTAAATGGCATAATCGGCCAGTTCTACATATAAGAATCTCCATTCAGATTTTATGTTTTCAGTTTTTGCCTTTAAAACATAGCTTATGACCATAAGCTATGTTTTTGAGACAAAAATTGAAATGTTTTTTTGTAATTCAAGAAACTATTTTGCAAGTGTCGTCTGCTACCCGCATTGGGTAAAGGCTAACTTTAAAATGGCCAGTTTCAGCTACCGATACAGTACAATAATCATGCAAGTGAACAAGTATGTCACCGCGTAACTTTCATACTTTACTCTGTCTCATATTACTGATGTGAGTCAGTGTGACAATGTTTGCCTGTTTTGGAGCAAGTTTGTTCCTTTGTTAACCAAGAAAATACAGTAGTTCGAAAGTAACGGTTAATCGATCAAGGCATTGATCATTGGTTAATCGATTAATCGGTTATATGTTTCAACTCTGGGAGTACCCTCAGACTTAATTGGAATTTTATTATTTTTTGTCTAAAAACATAGCTATTGCCCCAGCCCCATCATTGGAACGAGCTCATATTTTGAATTCATAAGCTATGTTTTTTAAGGCAATAAATAAAATTGTCTTCATTGTACATGAAATAAAATTGTAAGTGTCGTCTGCTATTTAAGATAGATAAAGAGTTAAGGGCGATAGAAGAACAACGAAGTGAACATACAACAAAGGACAAAATGGCAGTCTGATGTAGCATAGCAGAGGATGCAAGCCCCTGTAGGCTTTACTGTGCGACGAATGACCCCCCCCCCCCCTCCCCCTAGCCTTATTCGAAGTTATTTTCTGAAAAATCAAGATTTTACGGGTTGATGAGGAATACGTGTATACCATATGGCCATGGTATAATTTTTAAAACACATTGAACATAGCGTTTCCGTTCGGGTGAAAAGGTCGCTTCCAGCTTCATTTTACATTGCAACATGTGGCAGGTTACAGTATAATATGGATGAAGATAAAGCGAGGTAGTCTTCACCAGAAAAAGAAGATCTATGGCACCGGGTTTTTACTCTACTACTGGGTTTTCTCTCGAGTTCTTTATTAAAAACAGGCCATGCAGGTCACAATTTCGTGAACATATTCAGTATTTCACATATCTGCTGAATATGAAGTGCGCTTAAATGACATCTGAAAAGACGAATGAAACCCCAAGACTGCACGTTGGAAATATTGATTCGCATCACATCAAGTAGCGAAAATAAATATTCTGCCAGATGATGGCTCAGGACTGTCATTGAATAAAATATGGGGTCCAAACAGATTAAAATTGGCATTTTAATATTTTATTCATAGACTCATCCCGAGTTACCCGATGGCTTCAGATTTTAAGATGCAGATCGACATTTCAAATATGAACACTTTTTCATAATTCAGGGTTGTGAAGGTCTTGGCAAAGTTCTCGGTTATTGATGATGACGCTATTTGACAATAAGGAACTGAACTGTACTGAAATGAATTTATTTAACAATATTCATCTATGTGAATATACAATAATTTCACAGCAATCAAGTTTCAACATTCTCACCTGCATATTATTGGGGTACAACGTTGCCAGATTGGCTGTCTTGCCGTTCCTCCGTTGAATAAATATAACCAAATAAGTAGGAAACATTAAAGAAGGGGCAACACACAAACAGAGGGAAAGGAAAGGAAATGAAAAAAAGAAATACTGATAGACAAAAGATCAGAATGAGACAATACTCACGCATAATAGATGTAAGCTGTAAGGAAAAAGACTATGGACCACGAAACCAGTGGCTGCGCTACGGGGGGGGGGGGGGGCATGGGGGCATTTGCCCCCCCCCCCCCCCCCCCCAAACGAAGGCTTTGCCCCACCAGTTGCCCCCCCCCCCCAGTTGCCCCCCCCTCCCCCCCAAACCATCTCGCATGCATTTCCATCCACCCTCACACACAAACACATTCAGTCACTCTCTCTCACATACACACACACCCCTCTCTTTTTTTATTCCCAATAATTTCCCATACACACTTAGCCCAAAGCCTCAGGCTAGCTGATGAACACATCCAGGCAGTAGAGATTTGAAGACTCGGATGCAGAAACTTATAAGTTATAATTAAGTTATGAGCCAACAAAGGCATGTCTATCCATATCCCTTGACTAAAAAAATTCATGGATTTCGCATTATGACAGACGGGCATTATGAGTGTCTCTCTCTCTCTCTCTCTCTCTCTCTCTCTCTCTCTCTCTCTCTCTCTCACGCACAGACCCACCAGACGCGGATCCAGGATTTTTTGAAAGGAGGACCGCTAATTACCATTACATTTAGTCGAAACTTGGACCCAAAGTCCGTAATATAATTTTTTGGTTTGGTACGTCCACAGGACATACCAAACCAAAAAAGTATATTACGGACTTTGGGTCCAAGTTTGGACTACCTCATAACAAAGTAATGATATGATCCTTTACGCATTTGCCCCCCTTCATGGGAGTCTGCCCCCCTAGTTGCCCCCCCCCCCCCAAAAAAAAAAAAAAAAAAAATTTCTGGCGCCGCCACTACACGAAACATTAAAAAAAATAGCGAATCATTACTTTTAGAAATTTATCTATACGGGAACATGCCTTCCGAAAGTGGAATTTAATTTTTACATTTTACAAACGTCAAAGAGTTCAGTTTGTTGCGTCAGTCAGCATACAGCTGTACCTGGACATCATTCGAACTATCCTTTGCGATCTGTATTTAATCTTTAATGGGTACTTTTAGCAGTTATTAAGGTAGATTGTCAAAAACGGGAGAGGGTGTAAAACCATAAATGATGTAAAAAAATCGACAATGACGTTAAAATATTTAAAAAATACAAACACAGTTATCTTTTATTTTTGAGCTCTAAAACATACTAAATATCTATGTAAATCAGATAACCATTTTCTGATGTTGACTTCATTGCGGCCCAGCAGCCCCAGACGAATTATTCGTTGGCAAAAAACTGATTGCATTTTTAGATATATTTATTGGAAAATATATTTCCAAAATTTTTAAAGTGACCATTCAACGAGCTGGCAGATAATAAACGTTCATGAAAAAACTCCAAATTGACGTTATGTTTAGACACAGTTTTAATTTTGAAGTTGCAATAAAGGAATTTAATAGAGCTTCATGAAAATAAACGTCTGTGACATTTCAAAGCTGTATGTATTATTTGTGACGGAGCTGTGCGTTATTGAAAATCAGCGTTTTCAATATAAAACGTACAAAATAACACCTACATTTAAAGTGATGTAAAAAGGTTAAAAATGGCGATAAATCGAAAAACTTAAAAACAGCTCTCTCCTAATTTTTTTTCAGGTGGACAAAATATTAAAAGTACACGAAAATCGGCCGACATTTCATTTTTGGTGATATTAACGTCAGTAACGTCACAGGAAAATTCGATATAACCATTGTGAATTTCCCATGTAGGTGCGACATTATTAGATGTCGTTGGAAAACATGTCTCCAAAATTTGAAAGACTGAGAACTGATACAGGAGTTAATATTAAAAGATAAAGAAAACATCTTAGATTTAGTATTGTTTTGGATATAGGTAAAAAAGGGCTCCATCTGACGTCAGACTTTCACAAGTTTTCATCTTTGTATATGGGACCACGAGTACTAAAACATCCTAAGATTTCGATTTCTTGCAATAAAATTTAATAATTTGTGGAAAATTTCGTGAGTGAAGGTTGAAGACTGTGGCCAAGATTGGCTGAATAAGAAAAAAATAAAATAAAAACTAGAAACTAGATAATTTTGAAATTGCAAAGCGAATTTCCAGTAGTTATTCAACGAGCAACGACAGGTCATGCCACAAAGACGGGAACGCATGTGGATGTTGATTACTAAAACGTCATTTCTGGAAAATAAAATGTAATTTTAACGTTTTCCGAACCATGACCTCATTAACATCATATCGGTTAACTATATTTGGACAATGTGAAAACAAATATGACAATGCTCGCCCACCACAACCATTCCTTTTAACGTCGGTGATATTATTATAGTGTTATGTTATGTAGTTTTGGGGGTAGATCTGTCCGAAAAAGAGATGGGATAATATGGCAGGTTTCGCCCTCAATTATTCATTTTGCTATTATATGCTGTGTAGTTTGGGACAGGGACGCCGGAAGCACGGGGGCAGAGGGGCCAGCTGCCCTCCCTACCTTCTGACCACAAAACGAGAGGGGGCAGACAATGAATGCCCTTCCCAGGTTCGTCACTCATTTTTTTCAATGATATATTCTCGAAGTAAAGCCAAACAATACACCCAAAATTCGTTCTGGGAGCTTTCACAATACAATGGTGGAGTTGGGAAGTTTGGGAGAAGGGGAGCATCACTTCTGGAGGGGACACCTTCTCCCAAACTTCCCATCTCGGGCCTCCGGCCTGCAATACATGCAATCTTCGGCATGTCATGGCGGGGCTGCTAGTGCGAACAGATGCCCGTATTCCCAATTCCCCGATATAACAGACTAAAAAAAAACGAGTTGGAAACGAGCCGTGCCAGCAACATCGGATAGCGGCGTTTATTCAGCAGAACATATCTATAATATAATATGTACATTGCATTTTTCCAAACAGTGAACTCATGACGTCTGCACAGCTGGTCAGGAAAATCCACCCTTTGTTTTGTTTTTAAAGGCTGGAAACCTGAAATCCGAAGCCACCTCGTATAAGGAGCACGCTTGTTCGACCCCACCCTCATAAAACGCCACTGTTGCCACCTAAGAAAAACTAAATACGTCATGAAAAACTGTATGAAAGGAATGAAGCACTGAAATTACTATACCCCGATGCAAAGGTTACATAAGAAACCCCAAAACACCTTAAGATATAGGAAAAGAAATGTTTAAGAAAATTGAAGTAACCTTGATGACTTCCGAACGTCGGGATAACCCAAACATTGCTTATAACTCAGAAAGTTAGTTTGATCGTTTTTTTTGTTGTTTGTTTTTCTTTTAAAAGCTGTCCGACGCGGTTCACGGCTAGACTGACCAGTGTTCCGCTCAATCGCCCATAAGGGCGACTGCAATCGACGAACCGCATTGGCTAGAATGCGAGCAAACTTAGCCTATTAAAAATATCAACGAACTGTGAATACAAAATTATCCCGCTAGTGCAAGAAAACGCGGGAAAATTCGAAGTATTCCCAATTCCCCGATATAACAGACTCAAAAAACTAGTTGCAAACGGGCCATGCCAGCAACATGGGATAGAAATACGAAGAATCAGCATCCCCCTACTGCTAACGGGCAAAACTGTATGCCCTATACAAATGCAAAAAGTTAAAGGATAACATACGCGGAGACGTACAGGCGAAAAGACAGTACTTATAAACCTAAATTTTGTGAAACCCTAAGGCGCTCAGAAACATCATCTAACACATACCGGTCTTTGCTACCTTCGGAAGCCCATCTGCCAAGACGCTTCCACCACCTCTCCTTAACATCGGAGTTGGCTGCAGCAGTCGCCCCTCCGGTTCTAAGACTATGCAGACCTAAATTCAAATCAGTACTAACCAAACGTAGCAGACCAACCAACCTTTCTTTAACAGTAGGGTAACTCAATTTCTTATCGGATGCTCTAAATCGGATAGTGCCTTTGCACCTGTACGTTGACGTGAACAAAAATGTATCACTTCCATTATCATTTATTTATTTATTGGTGTTTAAGGTCACATACTTATGCACGATGGCTAAACGTGACCGTGACAGTGGGTGGAGGAAGCCGGCGTACCCGGAGAGAAGCACCGAGCATCGACGAGCAACTGTCAGCTCCTCAACATACTAACTCTGTTCAAGCTCCACTCAAGCAGGGTTACAGAGCGTCGCCTGAGTGCTAGAATGTTCTATGTCCCCTATGGGACATAGAACATTCTAGCACTCAGGCGACGAGCGGTCGAAGACATATGCACCATCGACGTGCAGTACGCCTTCGTACGCGGCGTCATCGTGCCCCCATTGAGGTAACCGGGATAAAGTGCCTTGCTCAAGGACATAACGTGGGTCGTCCCGGACGAGGTTCGAACTCGGGACCTCTATCATAGAAGTTCAACAGTCTACCACTGAGCCACCGCGCTCACCATTATCTTTTATCTTTTATGAAATAAAAGTATCGCAAATACATCCGATAGGGACACGCAGCAGTTAAGCCTTTTGGCGATAAAAATCTTATCCCCTTGCTGTAGACATCGGTTTTAGATTTTCTTATGTGGAGCACAATGTACTCACCAAGAAATTCGATATCTTTTCTTTTTAAAGAAGACAACCCATCAAATCTAAAAACCCCACTTAATGCAAATAATAACATGCACACATCCCTGGTAAGAAATAAATCCGTTGAATGTTCAAAAATCTTACACAATGCAACTAGCTGGGACGTGGTAACAGGATCTGTCCTGTGAACAGGTTTCGAGAAATGACGTTTAGCACAATCTTGAAAATTCGTAACATAACCATTGTTAGTCAGGTCGATATAGTTGTTTACCTCATGCGCCCACTTAACCCTTTACCCAACGTAACGGCCAAAACCGGCCAGCGCTATTCTCAAAAAATGCCAATTAATTTTCATGATTTTTTTCATTTTTTTCTCCAAAACATAGGTTATGACCCCTCATTGGAACGAGCTCGTCGAGCTCGTTCCAATGAGGGGTCATAACCTATGTTTTGGAGACAAAAAATGAAAAAAATTAGTTATTCAAGATTTTTTTTTGCAAGTGTCGTCTGCTTTTCATGTTAGGTAAAGGGTTAAGGGAATACTTTGCTGAATTCACAGAATAGCTACTAACGCTTTGATCCAAAAGAAAAGTAATGTAGAAAGCAACGTGAATAGGCGAAGCCGGAAGAGCGGAATAAATCCCGGTCTGTAGTAAATTTCTCCCACCTTTTGAAAGACGCGAAATAAGATTTAACTGTTTCATCACTTCTGGGATGTAAAAGAAATGTTCCCATTCGTTCAACTAATTGTGCATCACGAACATTAACGCCTCCGACATTGCTCGGTTATCCCCTCTTGTAACTTCAGTCCTGCAAACACAAAAAATAGACTATAAACAGTGCCTATCAAAAATAAGCGAACGCACGAAATAACGTGCGAAACTGCATTCAGAACACAACACATATCAAATGGTAGCCTCCCAAGACCAAACACACCGTTATTGCCCCTTCTTCTGATAATAGCACTGTCTCCTAAATTACGACATTCCGATACGAAATGCGAAAAAAACCCATGCGAACTAACAAGAAGAGGCCAATGGGGAGCAGAAAACCACTTAGGAACAACCAACTTCCATCGCACTCTTTCACGTTCCATTTTTTGGCAACACGCGACAAACCAATCTCGGTGGTGGCACTAGCCAATTCAGATCTTACGTCCCCACACACGAGTAACGCGAGTTGAATCTGGAACATTGGGCATTGTAATCATAAGCAAATCGATCAACGGTATGTGGCCCCAAACCGAATCCAAATGCCTAAAATAACGTCGCCTAAGAGACTAATCGTCACAATCTTTGTTGCGACTCAACAAATCTGCTTCAGTATTTTGCTCCCTCGGAATCCAGTGAGATGAAAAAGCAATATCCAGATCACGACACATGCCGTGTAGAGATAAAGCATTTTTTGCAAGTAAGGCTTCCCGCTACCCGTATGTATAATCTGACTAATATCTTTGTTGTCCGTAGCCAAAGAAATCATTTTACCGCAGACGCTGTTACGAGCAACACAGTCTTTTAGAACGCGATGAACCGCCTCCAGTTCTCTCCATGTGGAGCTCAATAAAGACTCGTCAACAGCCCCAAGAACCATAACACGTTCTCTCAAGCACTTGCACATGCCGATCAGCGCTCGTACATGCAGACTCACATTGCGTTAACTCGGAACTGACACTTTCGTTGCTAATGCCAGGATTGGTACTACTGCAACAGTTGTCGTCACAGCAACCGACGCAACCGCGACGTACACGACAATACCGTCGAAAATTGACCCGAGCATCAAAGACGTCCTTTCCAGTACCCGAAAAAGAATCGACACTAAACATACGATCGCTCTGTGCGTCCTGAACAATTTGTGAACAACCTTGGTCTGTACAAAAATCAATACCATGAGGACTCTTGGTGGGATAAAACTCTTATTAAAGCTCCATAATCATCCCGCGAAGCATCACCCCAAATCATAACATCAAGAGCCGAATCATGTTGATCAAAAGATATAGAAACCCCAGCCTCATTGAAAAGATCAAAATGTTGTTCCCGAAACAATAATTCATCTACTACTTATGTATTGACTAGCACGTTGAAATACAAACTAGCCCTGCAATTCAGATACCAAAACATCCCTCTTGTGAACAGACGGGCCCTATCGCCCAAAACGATCATACAAGATATTATTTTCCCGGCAACAGCGGCCAAAACTCTAGCACTGACTAAATATATTACAAGAGCGACGTGACGCTGTCTTTCAACCTAGTCATTCTTTCGTCTGATATACTTAGCATCCCTTCCACTGTGTCCCATTGAAGACCAAGCCAAAGTATGCTTTTCTTTGGAACCCAATCACATTTGTTTTCAGCTAGAACAAAACTAAATTCCTGCAAATCAGCTTTGATTCGAATAGCATCTCGCTCAGCTGAAAGTTTACTAGCGTTCCCGAACAACCCATCATCCAAGAACAGTATCACCCTCAAACCACACTCTCTCCAGTATCCAATAAGTTCCCTCAAAACTTTGGAGAATATGAAACCACTCGTAGACAAACCGAATGGTAAAACATTGAAAACATAATAAGAGGTCACCCCTTCTAAGTGAATGCAAATCCAAAAATTCCCGGTATTGTGAATGCACCAATATATGATGATAGGCCGACTTTAGGTCATAGGAAAGCAGATAATCGCCTTCTGGAACATATGTCGGGCAACTGAACTGTTTTCGTACTTGAACTTAAACTCATGCAAATGTGGATTAAGGTGCTATATATGTAATAGAATTTTGTTTATTTTGAAATTCCCACCTCTGGTATTCCTTAAATTCAAATTAAATATACACAAATTATACAGCAAAAATGAAGGTTGAGATATATAGAATACGAAACACATATGTAATTAACTCAAGGTGTTGACAGCAGGCACCACTGGTTGCCGGAAGTCTGCTACCGTATTCATACTAGAACTGATAATAAAATAAAATTTCACGAGTACAACTTGTGGCCAAATGTCCTTCAGATATCCAATAACAAAGCTAGGCATTCAAAACCCTTTCGAATGCAACGATAGGACTGCATGTTGGAAAATGACAACACTGTCTGCATTTTTATTGAAGATGGTGTCCATGTTCGACGGACATGCGCAAATCACTCGATACCACGAATTTCCATCGAAAAACAAAATCGTAATTCTAAGAAATTTCAACAGGTATCATGGTACATAGAATATGGCAACTGTGCAGTCTCTATATAATAATATTATATCTCCCTTGACCTTCTAGGCTCCTGATTGGACGAATGCTGCACCCCTATTTCGTGTAGTTTGCATCCACAGAACTGACCAGGCACTACACCCAGGCACTACACGTTTTCTATTTTTAGCACACTACTATACCAGTTTTCTTTTCATACTGGGCCAATAAAACTAATCAGGCTAAATTTAAATATCGATTCACAGAGGCACAACATCCACAAAACGACCCGGAAAGAAATCATTGTGGAAAAATGTATCGCTTTTCCATTGCTGAAGTCACATTTTTCGAGGCGTTCATTTTATTCCTTGAGAAGATG
Source organism: Pictodentalium vernedei (assembly GCA_031216915.1). Taxonomy (NCBI): domain Eukaryota; kingdom Metazoa; phylum Mollusca; class Scaphopoda; order Dentaliida; family Dentaliidae; genus Pictodentalium; species Pictodentalium vernedei. Next base: position 159,670,437 of record CM062295.1, read on the forward strand.
ATCCATATCTTGTTTCGAAGAGAATGATGCATACCTGGGTACGACTTTCATGAGAACGCGTTTGTTTTCGCTGCTCATAATATTTCGCTATTTAATTTTATGTTTTGGGCAGTAAACGAATAAATAATGGAATTCAATTGAATCTTCGGAGTTTGTATCCCGTACAGACCCATTCGGTAATGTATATGTGTGACAAATGTGTGGAAATTATCAAACTGCGTTGTCAAATTTCGAAACTTTTAGTTTTCATTCGCGAGTTGCGCGATTCTAGAATACACAGTTCCGTTTGGGGGAAATGTTTTGTTTACCCTTAACGACCGATTCAAAATCTGTCTTCTGCTCTTATCAATAATCCAAGTTAGCCGTGTTTTGGAAAAAGAAAATGTTTTTTAAAAACTACATGGTATTTTTTTCTATATAACGCTGGTTGGTAGGGCTGCTACCTTGGTAATAGATTAACAAATCGGACAGATGTTTTTCTTGATGGGTGTTCGATATAATATAAGGATTAGTGCATGTCTTGTCGTTGACTACGCCCATATAGTGCCCAGTGAGGTGGTGTAGTTCCCTCCGCTTCGCGGCGGGAACTACACCACCTCACTGGACACTATATGGGCGTAGTCAACTCCAAGCCATGCCAAGCCTTAAATAGTATGCTGTATCAAGGCAATCTTACTCAGTATTTGATTTTAGACGGCGTTGTATATCTATGCTTCTTCCGTCCGATGATGTTTACCGGAAATCGAAAGTAAATTTGAATAAAAACAAAAGCGAAGGTTTTGAAATTTACCCTCATGCAGCTCTGTCGCTGTGTTTTGAAGAATTGTGATACCCTAGTTTTGTTCTTGGACATGTGAAACACATTTGGCCACAAGTTGTTCTCGTGAAATATTATTAAATTATCAGTACTGGTACGAATACGGTAGCAGACTTCCAGGAACCAGTGGTGTCTGCTGTCAACCCAATGAGTTAATTACATATGTGTTTCGTGTTCTTTACATTTCAACCTTCATTTTGATGTATAATGTGTGTATATTTAATTTGAATTAGAGGAATACCAGAGGTGGGAATTTCAAAATAAACAAAATTCTGTTACTTATATAGCAACAACGCCATCTAAAATCAAATAACGAGAAAGATCGCCTTAATATAGCATACTATTATTATATAGAGACAGTACAGTTGCCATATTCAGTGCAAAATATCATGACACCTGGTGAAATGTCTTAGAATTACGATTTTGTTTTTGATGTAAATTCGTGGTATCAAGTGATTTGCGCGTGTCTGTGGAACATGGAATCCATCTTCAATAAAAAATACAGACTGTTTTGTCCTATTCCAAAATGCAGTTCTATTGCTGCATCCCAAAGTGTTTTGAATGCCTAGCTTTGTTCTTGGATATGTGAAGCACATTGGCCACAAGTTGTTCTCAGGAAATATTATTGTATTATCAGTTCTGGCATGAATACGGTAGCAGACTTTCAGGAACCAGTGGTGCCTGCTGTCACCTCCATGAGTTGATTTCATATATGTTTCGTGTTTTATACCTCCCAACCTTCATTTTGATGTATTATTTGTGCATATTGAATTTGAATTTAAGGAATATCAGAGGTGAGAATTTTCAAAATAAACAAAATTCCATTACTTATATAGCACCTTAACTGCTGTGGGCGAAACATCAACTCTCTGAACTCGCCCTGACCCAGCCAGAAGATTGATTTCATGAGTCACAAAATCAGCATTAAGGGCCTATATAAGTAATGAAATTTTGTTCATTTTGAAAATTCTCACCTCTGATATTCCTTCAATTCAAATTAAATATACACAAAATGTACATCAAAATGAAGGTTGGGATGTATAGAACACGAAACACATGTGTAATCAACTCATAGAGTCGACTGTAGGCACCACTGGTTACTGGAAGTCTGCTGCCGTATTCGCACCAGAACTGATAATTTAATAATATTTCACGAAAACAACTTGTGGCCAAATGTGCTTTACATATCCAAGAACAAAGCAAAGGGATAAAAATTCTTCAAAACACGGCGACAGAGCTGCATTGGGGAAAATTCCAAAGCCTTTGCTTTTGTTTACGTATGAGTCTACTTTCGATTTCCGGTCGACGTCATCGGACAAAAAAAAAACATGTAAAAACAACGCCGTCTAAAATCAAATAATGAAAAAGATCGCCTTCACACAGTATACTGTTATTAGATAGAGATTGCAAAGTTGCCATATTCAGTGCAAGGTATCACGATACTTGTTGAAATTTCTTAGAATTACGATTTTGTTTTTCGATGGAAATTCGTGGTAACGAGTGATTTGCGCATGTCTGTCGAGCATGGAAACCATCTTCAATAAAAAATGCAGACAGCGTTGTCCTTTTACAAAATGCAGTCCTATCGCTGTATTCGAAAGTGTTTTGAATGCCTAGCTTTGTTCTTGGATTTATGAAGCACATTTGGCCACAAGATGGTCAGATGAAATATTATTTTATTATCAGTTCTGTGCGAATACGGTAGCAGACTTCCAGGAACCAGTGGTGCCTACAGTCGACTCTATGAGTTGATTACATATGTGTTTCGTGTTCTATACATCCCAGCCTTCATTTTGATGTATAATTTGTGTATATTTAATCCGAATTTAAGGAATATGAGACGTGAGAATTTCAAAATAAACAAAATTCCATTACTTACATAGGCCCTTAATAAGGGCAGACTTATTGTTTTTGAGAATTGCCGATGCCGGAATAGTGTCAAATGACAGTCCATATCCATTTAAAATTGTGTTTAAAACATGCTTATTTCCGAAATATTGACCCATCGCTCATAATTATCTCGCAAGCAGCCAACTTGTGAAACACTGAAACAAGTGTCATGTTCTATTGTTGAACTTGTAAACAATTTAGATGTTTGTGGAAACAAATCATTGACTGTAGTGCCCACGTGGGAATGTACCGAATGTTTCAATTCAGATGCGGGGCACTAATCTCTAATAACACAGCTGTTGACAGAACCTGCCATGCATACATTGGACAATTGACCACGGCAGCCCATGACAAAGCCATTGTTTCGCACTGTTAACGGTGAAGAGAAAACAACATTATGCGGTGGCGAAGTTGCACGATTCTTGCCTCCCACAAAGCAATGGTCTCGACAATCCACATTCAGACCATCGCAGATGTTAACCACAACTGAACGGCGACTACCTGTAGCAGAATAATAAAAATCAATACACATCTTTTTATCGGCTTTAGGTGCCACGCAATCCCTGCTCCATTGCCTATGAAGATTACAGTTGAAACACCGATCAGGCTTCAATCGATCTGATTTTGAAACTGTCGAAGACGCCATCTTTTCTCTAGAACTGGCATCTTGGAAGCCGTAGAGTTTTTGTCTCACAACTTTTTTCCTCTTCGTTTCTTTTGCTTTCTTGCTAGCGACATTGACTGCCTTATTCAACCGCCTTTCATCTTCGGAATCATCAGCGAGAGGGTTAGAGAGATATTCATTAACTACCGCCCAACCGTTGTCATGTGAATCAGCAATTTTTATGCAGTTTTGTCTGAGGGTTAAAATGTCTATACCTTCCTTAAGGTGCTATATAAGTGATGGAATTTTGTTTATTTTGAAATTCCCACCTCTGATATTCCTTAAATTCAAATTAAATATACACAAATTATACATCAAAATGAAGGTTGGTAGGTATAGAACACGAAAAATATATGAAAGCAACTCAATGAGTTGACAGCAGGCATCACTGGTTCCTGAAAGTCTGCTTCCGTATTCGCACCCGAACTGATAATACAGAAAGACTTCACGAGAACAACCTGTGGCCAAATGTGCTTCACATATCTAAAGCACCACTTCTGAGATTGTCTTTGCTGTCCGCAGTCTCTCATCGACAAAAAATGGGTGACTTGTGGATTATTAGATCTGTCAGCAGTTGCATCAACTTACACGTTCTCCACTTCTTCCACCGGTACCAAAGGGAGGTGTGTGTGTGTGTGGGGGGGGGGGGGGGGGTGGTAGCTCTAACGGTAAAGTGAATGAATGAAAAGTTTCAGCGCGCCTAAGGCGCACATGGACGATGTGGAATTTAAATCCCCTGCGACCCGAATAACTTTATTTGCTTTATAACTTTACTTGCTGATGATTCCACGGGTTTCGGAAGCGATAACTAATAATCTTATTTGGTTTAGTTTAAACAATATTTATTGAAAGAATATGCTACATATTACAGAATTGAATACCAGAAGAGTAACAGTGCTAGTTCAATAGCTCAAAATATAACATATATTAACAGTAATCAGATTGCCGAATGATGGAGGGATTTGACAGGAAGCTTGTGGCTTATGTAAGTCATCTCCCGAAGTCATACATACAATTACTCTAAAAGGTAGTATAGACTATATGGATTCACACAAGGAATCACACATCGCCCTCTGGATGCCAGGTCCAGTGGTCACTCACCATGATAATTTGGTTTTGAGGTAAGTAATCGTCCCCCCCCCCCCCCGAAACCAAATCAGGCCGTAGAACCCCGCACTCAGTGATGGTCCGCCAGAAATCCTAAGAATGTAAGCGAATGATTGTGGTACCATTCACACATCACCCAACAACATCGTACCCAACATTCGCTTGTAGCTGCAAGCGGCCGGATGCGACGCCCAGACTGGACACAAGACCGAATGGTACAACTGTTGACAATTCCGATCGTAGAAAATAGAACACATGTGTCCCAGACCGCCAGGGAGGGAAGCTTAGCATGTAAATGAAAAATTGATGTGAAAATAAAATATTAAAGGAAGAGTTTAGAAATAAAAAAAAACAAAAAAAAAAAAAACAACAAAAAAAGCCAACTTGAAAACATGAATGCGATGCCTTCATTTTTAAAAGATGGTAAACAGTGTATGCACGTTTGAGTATGCGCACTGGCAGTAGGATAGTGGGTGCAGATCTCCGAGAACCTCGAACTGGAAGATGACTAGGCATTGTGCATAACTACAATAATTCTGCTCTGTGTTTGTTTAGAGACTTGGGCATATTTATGGTAACTGAAACCGCGGTTTGTTGGTTGTTTTAGAAAAGAAAAAAGAAAAAGAAACTCAAACAGTCGCTGGTTTGGGAGCAGCCCCAGCATGTTATCCATAACGGTTACAAAAAGGAAAACATCCACCAATATGTGTTTTTGAAGCTGGGGGTCATCCATCGGTCTATAAGGGAGAGTGGATGGTGAGCCTTGGCCATCTGGTTTGTCTTCAGGGAGAACAGCAGACGAAGGAGTGATGGGAGTTGAACAAAACAAAACAACCACCCACACCCACTCACAGACACACACCCAAAAAGCATCAAAAGGGCTGTTAAATCTTTATTCAAATGTTTGTTTATTTAAAATGTACACTCGTTCCAGCCAGGCAAGCTTGTTTCAATCCTTTTCGGGTGTTTGGTGGTTTGCAAGGTAATGAAACTCTACTGGCAAGACCAATACTCACAAATTCGACGTCTGAATAAACACTGAATCACAGTCAATTCAACAACAATGAACATCAAAAACATCACCTTAAATAAACACTGCTATACATTCAGTCTTGTTTTCATTTTTTTTCTTTCCTTATGTCTGCAAAAGAGATAGAAAAAATTAGAAAGAAATTAACAGCATTTAAAGTATAAACACAAAACACCCCGAGGAAACCAAAGTAGAGTCACCCAGTTAAACTCAGGGCATGAAACTTAGACTATCTGTGAACAATGTTAATTACCTATAATCGGATTATAGCAATTGGGTAGAGGTGAGAAAGAGGTTGGAAATTAGAGTAACTTGTACTGAACCGACCAGCAAAAATGACACCACCACTGATCTCTATACAACTGATTGATGGAACCTTAGCGAAAATGTCGCATCCACTCATCTCTGTCCATGTGCATTGCTGGAATGTCAAGGATAATGTCGCTATCACTGATCTCTACAAAACTGGATTGTTGGAAGGTCAGCGAAAATGTCGCCACCACCGATCTCTATACAACTGGATTGCTTAAACATCAGCGAGAAAACGTCGCTACTGTTGATCTATAGGTCTATACAACTGTATTAATGGAATGATAGTGACAATGTCGCCACCACTGAGCTCTATACAAGTGATTGCTGGAACGTCAGGGAAAATGTCACCACCACCGATCTCTATACAACTGGATTGCTGGAACGTCAGGGAAAAACGTCGCCACCACCGATTTCTATACAACTGGATTGGTGGAACGTCAGTGAAAATCCTCGCAACCACTGATCTCTCTACAACTGGATTGCTGGAATGTTAGCGAAAAATGTCGCCACCACTGATCTCTATACAAGTGGATTGATGGAATGTTAGCGAAAAATGTCACCACCACTGATCTCTATACAAGTTATTGCTGAAACGTCAGGGAAAATGTCGTCACCACTGATCTCTATACAACTGTATTGCTGGAACGTCAGCGACAACGTCGCCACCATGATCTCTCTACAACTGGATTGCTGGAATGTTAGCGAAAAACGTCGCAACCACTGATTTCTCTACAACTGGATTGCCAGCGAAAAACGTCGCCACCACTGATCTCTATACAACTAGAGTGCTGGAACGTTAGCGAAAAACGTCACCACCACTGATTTCTATACAACTGGATTGCCTGAATGTTAGCGAAAAACGCCATCACCACCGATTTCCATACAACTGGATTGCTGGAATGTGGTCACCACTGATCTCTATGCAACTGGATTACTGGAATGTCAGAGGAAATGTCGTCACCACTGATATCTATGCAACTGGATGACTGGAACGTCAGCGGAAATGTCGTCACCACTGACCTCTTTACAACTGTATTCCTGGAACGTTCATTGGACACATGTAGAAAAGTGTCTCACCTGCCGCAACATTTTTATTGGAAAGGAGGTTGCAATAAATAAACAATGCTCAGAAAAGAATTCTGAAACTTCGCATGGTTCTATACATTGGTCAGTCCATGTTTATGTGATTTAAGATTGCCATATGTGTCACTATGAAACTTGATGAGCACCTTGTGCACAAGTTGATTGTACTTTTCTTGGAGATGACTGCGAATGTAATTTGTTGGCCTAAAATAGTACGGAAAGAACACATGCGTTTTCGACATTGAGAGGAATGCCACAGTCACTTGGTTAGTGACGTTGCTCTCGCACGGCTGCGCGTTGGGTCTGGTAACTTCCCGAGCAATCTAGCTTTCTTTCATCTTCTTGATGATGTTGATTTTGACTTTTTAGATGTGACTCCTCACCCACTAAGAACGATCAGTTTATTACGGGAAATCAAATGCAACACGCAGTGGTTCTCAAACTCATTCCATCCATCTGCTGTGAGGCTTTGGAATACCCTACATGAGAACGTCAGAAACAGTGAAACAGTAAATGTCCCGAAAAAGGCCTTGGCAATTGATGATATCATTTTCCCTAAATATTATTCTGCCGGGAACAGAAAAGCACAGCTTATCCACTGCAAACTTCGTTTAAACTGTAGCGAACTAAACGGTCATGAGTTTGACAGATTTATAGGGGATAATCCTGAATGTCGCTGTGGCCCTCATTATGAAGACTTCAGTCATTAAATACTTTCATGTCCTTTTTACGTGCAAGAACGCCAAATGATGTTAGACAAATTGTAAAACGATGGTAAGACTACTGATGTCCTACCCAATGGAAACCCGTATAAATCTGACTCGCGCAACATTTTTGTTTTCAACACTGTACAAGAATACATTATCAAAACCAGAAGGTTTGAAAACTTACTATAGCAAGTGACAACTGGTCGGCAGCTGTGTGAGTGACCCTGGTATTTATTAGAAGTAATCCATCTTCCAAATACTTCATTTGTAGCTGAGTCTTCGCCATCATGGCATGTGCGCTGTCTATCTTAATGTTGGCAATGTACATGTCATGGCGAACTTATGGGTGTCTGGATTATATGCTTTGCAATTTAATGTGCTTTATATGTATTAGAAATTAAGTTTTCCACCAATTTAGAAATATTAACTTGGTACCTGATATTTTGTCACTTTTGCACAGCTGCACAAGCACCATATAATGTAACTTTACTCTGTAAGGGCACAGCCTTAAGATAGGCTTAGTCTATTCGCCAAACCCGATTTCAACTGAATGAAATAAAAATATTGTTGGAAAAAAAAATCTTAACTTCGGCAAATAGCATCGGTGTATTTTCATTTTGCCAGCAGGCTAGATTAAGAAATTTTCAACCTCTGCTATAGTCTGTATTGTTATTAGTGACATATATTCACAGTCGTGGGCCTCCATTTCTCAGCAGTGTTTACTTCGAGTAGGCTATAATGAACTGACAATCACAAGTGTGGTAACTAATTGAATTTAAATTGCAGCAGTGCAAACTCTTGCTCCGTCGGAAAAAAATGGAATGCATAGGTTAAATTCACAACTGTGTTATGAAAAAATATATGACATACTTGAAACGCTATCATCTGATTAATTGTTCCAACAATTAATCAGATGGTAAGTTTGATCAGCGCGTACCAGAACGAACAGATAATCACCATAATAATAGGTGAGAATAGTCGCTTCCGGCAGCGTAAGTGTTAAACCCAGGTACGAATAAAGATTGATTGATTTATATTGCCATAACCACACCTATGAATGTCTAAAATGTATATAATTTAATTTACCTCTAACTTGTCATACACAACAATAATCAATTAAACATATTTTCAACTCTGTGTTAGTTAATATGTATTTTTAATACCCAGAAATATAATACAGACTATACTTCAGATCTCTATTGAATACGTATAAATTATTAACACCTTTATATGAGAACAATACCTGCTGGCAAAGTGAGAACACCCCACAGTATCTACCTCTACCACCCCTCCGAACACATAATTGACTTAAAATTACCAGCCCTTTGTTCTGTGTTCTTTGTTCGTTTGAAGGCATGATTACACAATAGTTATTGATTGACCGCCAAGTTACACAATGGAGGCGGATTAACGCTCAGGTCAACGAGTCTCAAGGTTTTCCCGATTTTTTAAGTCCATACCAAGCTTTCAGGCCATCAGTCAAATTCTGTGAGGAATTCGAAGCTGTTATGGCCTAGGACCAGTAAATAGTCCATGCTTTGGATTCAATCGCACGTGATATTTCAGTTGGTTGGATATTCTACCCGTGGAAATCTAAATGTAGTATAAACATTAATTTTGTATGCATGAAGGTGAAAAATATTTCTCAATCAAGAATCGGGAATATCCAATTCCCCTGGATACGACCTTCTAAGAGGAAACAAGACCTTAGGGCATAACACAGATGAAGCGGGTCAGGATCGAACCAACGACCGCGCGATATGACGTAAAATGCGCCTACCAACGAGATACCGGACTCCAACACAGAGTGAATTCCAATTAAAACGCCAGAGGAGTGTTATTTTCACCGCAAAATAGCTCATGTTTTGTGAAATAGCCCGTGAAGTACAAACTAACTTCTAAGCATAAGAGTCCGGGTTTAACCCGGGGGACATTGGCTGAAACTTTGGTTGTGCTTCTGATACTTATCGATAGAAGGTGGCAAACTGTTCACATATTATGTCTATTAATTTCGCCTTGTTTGCTGCGACCGTCAAAACTTGTTTTTGTGATAGGAGAATAGCTTTGGCGGCTAGTTTGAACACTCTACAACTAGAAGAACTTCTGTCAGCCCTGATTACAGACTTAGTGCTGAAATCCACATATCTGTCAAAGATCAAATAGACGTCACTCGACTTCAAGTGCTGATTTATATGATCTTAAAACATTTCTACAAAGTCCATAACTGTGGCCTGGTACGTTTTGCCTGAAACTGGCCAATGTGGAATCCACAACATTGCAGAGTCATCTATCAGTACTGCTGTATGTCCCCTGCCAAGCATTCTTGGACAAAGCAACCATCGTTTTATTTTTTCAATCAGACTTTGATTTAGAAATCCACACGTCACCAGTCTCACCAAGGGGTGATGTAGGCAGTCGCGACAATTCGAAAGAGAGAAGTCCCTTAACATCGAAGTTGCGAGAACTTGAGGGTAGGCCGATTACCCTGGAGTATATGAGGTTCGTATCATAAACTTTAACATCACGAACCATGACAGATTTTCTTGACACAGCATGGTTTAGACCTGCATTGGAATAGGGTCGTAGAAACCCCAGGAAGGTTCTATTCGAACATGATCACCATCGCTGAGAATTACTCTAGGACCTTGTCCTCGTTGATAGACACAGGCCGTACCTTTCCGGTCATGATATTGACAATGGTTTCACGGTGTTGTGACTGATCCATAGGATCTATAAACATCTCAAGTGTGGTGCAGAGACCTTTGCGGTGAACAACATCGGACGCCATTCGCTCTTTGCCCCCCTCTTTGTGGAAAATTTGGGATCTTTCTGTGTTCTTGTCCTCGCGTATCTCTGATATGACATGAGCTATGAATTCACAGGCAGGGAAAGTTAGAGCCTATACCGTAAGGGTTTCTGATTTGAGAAAAATGACTATAATACCCAATTACCGTGGCCATATCTCATAAGTGTAGTCTCATGAACATGTCACTCCATAACCCGTTCCAAAGACCCGGAATGTGTCTCATGACATGTTCACCTCTCATGAAATGGGCCAAAACATTTAAAACAAAATAGCAGTTTTATGGCGAACATGCACCTATTTATGCATTGAATAATGTCATTTGTGTCTATATGAGTAAAACGTCAAGATTTTTTCAAATAAATGCCGATTATATATGAGAATTTCAGCACTTTGGCTAACTGTGCGAATTGAAATTGGGTATCGCTTTTCTGCGCCGAATATCTAAAATTGTTCAATGCTGTCAGACGTCGGGTAAACTTTTTCTGGATCAGGAGATGTCCCTCTATCAGAAAACACCGAGAAAAAAACTCTGGTCGCGACTTTGAGGTTGGACAGACCGGCTAGTTGGCCAAAACGCGAGGAAGCTAAAAACCGCCCAGCCCACACCTGGTTCCGTCACCCCTGTAAACCACCTGTATTTGTAAGCTATCTTTGACTTTACCAGACAATTTACAAGAGAACGACGATCGATAATTAAAAATCACAAAACATTCTCATTACAATTTACAAGTTGGATGCTCGTAATTGTATTCATCTACATCTTGTTATATCATTGAAGCTTGATATTTGGTCCATAACTCATTTCCTTTACTTTTCAGACTATCCACCGCCGTAGAATCATATTTTTCTACATAACACCTTCCAAGCAAACAGATATCCGGGTCCGTTCATGTCATTGGTTCTCAATGATTGTGCTGGTGGCAAATGGGAATTATAACATGACATCTTTGACAAAGGAGACACGAATACGCGATTTGTGCAAGCAGAGTGAACGATGAATGCAAATAACTGTGGGATAATGTGTTCAATATTTCATTTATTTTATCTAACAATCACATAGATTTTGGTCTGAAAACCACGAGAAACGGTACGTATCGCATAATGTGTTCCGATTCTGTATCATATAGACGACTCATTCTGATTCCGTATCATATAGGTCAAGACGACTCATTTCCGGTAACGCAGTGGCTATCATAACAGGTGCATGAATACGTTCTATGTGTGTTTCAATGGTCGACTCAGCTGATAGTTTACAAAACAAAACAAAATTTCTTACAGTTAGAGATAGAACTACTAATAGCCAATGACCACCCCCATCCATAATAAACACCAATTAAACGAAATAAAACAAACTTTTACTGGTTAAATGGTTGGAATGGGCAAACTATTTAAAAATGAAGTGACACTGAGAGTGAATAACTTGACAACACAACTTTGAAAATTGCGGTGACCGCGTTACTCACTGTTTGTTAGAGTGCACAACAATATAGTACCATAAAATACGTTTTTTTACTTTTTTCTCGCCCAACATTATGTCCCAAAACTGTATTAATAATTTAAGACTTATTAGTAATCCTTTTATGTGACAGAATTGTTAGATAAATGAATTATCAGGATAATGTGCATGTCCTGTGATTTGTATCAGATTCTCGGTGGTGTCCAGAATGGGATCACAACTCGCCGGCAAAGCCGGTGTAACAGGAATGGAAGTACGTAGGAAAATTAGTCCCTCTGGACTATTATTCCGCGGAATTATAGTCCTAGGTCTAACATTTCTAGGAATAGTAGTCCGGCGGACTACTATTCCTAGAAATGTTAGACCTAGGACTATAATTCCGCGGAATAATAGTCCAGAGGGACTAACGTTCCTACGGACTTCCATTCCTTTTACACCGGCTCGTTGAGATCCCATTCTGGACACCACCTCAAATCTGATACAAATCACAGGACATGCACATTATCATGATAATCTGTATTTATCTTAAAACAAGAACGTATTCCCCCAATACAAGTAAAACATCCAGACAAAATACAAATGTGTATTGAATGTAGCAACCTGTACGACCGATCATTTGATTCAGAAAGAGAACGTTTTTATTTTTTTTTCCTGCCCGAATCGAAAACTGACTACACATGTCGATGTCATCGTTTTGACAACAGTAATTAAATGATAAATAAATCACTAACTCGGCGAAATAAATTAGACTAGATCATTTTTTTGCCGTGATAATAGTTTTATATACATGTAGACCTACGATGCGTTAAACCTGAAACACTAAAACAAAGAAACCCGCAGCTGAAACACAACTATAAATTTCAGCGGCCATCGTGGAAGTCGAACAATGAATGGGGAACACGTCATGCACAGCTCAAGAACGTAATGCCACGATCTTCATTCATAAAAAAATCAATTCATATTTGCAGAATGAGTGTCAAAATGTATGTGAACAAGTCAAGAAGAGAGGAATATTGTAAGATAAATAGACAGAACGCGAGTTGGAATGGCGTAGTCATATTTCGCGAGAGCCGTTGGCTCTCGCGTAATTTGATTACGCCATTCCAACGAGTTATGTAAAACACCCACCGATTCATACACACATCGCGTTCTGTGTTTATTACACAACCCATGCATTAAAATTCATTTAAATAAACAAATTTTAATTCTGATGTTTAAACCCAAAAGTGAAGAGTCCGTTTGTTTTGACTTAAGCTGTACTGATCAAATGGATCGATAAAAAATCAAAACAACCTTTCCGGAACCAGTGTTTGTTGAAATTCGTATCTCTGTTTCTCTTCGGCGGGTGCCCATTCACGCCTAGCCATTTGGTGGCTATTACTGTTAGTAAAAATATAAGTACAAATTTGTGCAGATTTGCAAAACAGCTGGGAGAAACATTTTTAAAAGAAGTTCAAAGCATGTTAAGTTGTACGAAGATTTACCTAAATAAAGTTGACCAATTTAGATGATCCACAAAACGAGACGGCCACGGGACTGGGTTAATGTTCTGGTTGGAAACGATTGTTTTTTTTTTTAAATATTATCTAAGTTTTGGTTAACTAAATTTTTTGTGAACCGACTTTATTTTGCTTTGAACGTTTTCATTTTCACACTATGCGACAGACTGTCGATAATTTTACAACGAAATTTGGAAACTTTTCGAAGCGTTCATGTAACTAATGACTCGATGGGAAAGGACCAAGTATGAACGGTGCTTGGAAAAAAGTTCCGGCTTGTACATCACCCATTGAATACAGAATCATTTATGCCACAGGGGCTATTCCGTTAAATACAAGGGTTTAAAGTTGAATGGATGTGTAATAAATTGTTTTATTACCACCAAGCGCTTTCCCGAGATAGTATATTGAAGTCTCGACCTCGCCTCTGAGACATATATCCTAACCGAATCGTCGATATATGACTCAGAGAGGAGGTATCGACTTCAAAACGCCATCTCGGAAACCCACTTGGTTGTAATAACCTATATGTATTCACAACACAGACAAGAACAGTGTTGAGGCAACTCATTCCTGTTTCTGCTGTGGTGTCAATAGTTGACTTACAATCCCTAGGATCGAAGGGGGGCGGTGATACCACAGCCATATTGTTGACTGTCACCACCTCGTTAGGTGAGCACTTGACATGACGTGCAAGGAAGATGATTTTAAAGAAAATGGGTTATTATGCTATTGTATTTAGGCATTTTGATTCAGCCAATCCGCTCTTGATACATGTTCAAAACAGTGTGATTCTCGCGCACTTTGATGGCTGTTACGGTCTGGACTGTACAGTACGGTCAACGTGGACAGGTCGTAATCCACGCGAGGGCAATGATGTCAACGCATGCGTGCACCAGGTAATAAAAATCATTATCAGCAAGATTTTAATTTATGAAGGAACGGGTTGTACCTATTTCACACTGCCACGGGAAGAGATTGCTGCGATAACCTTCACCGAGGATTTTGTAAGACGTTTAGAGTTCTTTCGGCATTGCATCTTACACGATGGACTGTACGGCACATAAATATTCCCGTTACCGAGTTTTCAGGCTACACATTGTCCCTTGGGTGGAACAGGGCGTCATCTGCAATGCTTGAACGTTCCACTCACCCCTGACTTTTCTCGTCGTGTCATTCGAGTTTCGATAAACGTATCTCCCATGAAATTATTAAACGGGCGAGGAAGGTCCAGTTAAGAACCATATAATTGTTGGGAAAACACCTTATAATATCAGTAGAAAATAAAGCGAAGTTTCCTTTTGTTACTTTTAATAAATCTTTATTAAAAGTTACAAAGGGATGCTTTGCTTTTGTGCCAAGCTAATTGGAAGCAGCTACATAAAAGTCCGTCCACTTTGGCTCTTTGTTTGGCGAATGTATTTTTACAGTAATTTGCAAGCATTTATTCTTCCCAGGGAAATATTGCAAATCTTACCTCCTCGACAATTATATTCCTGGAAATGATATTGTATGCTTCATTTGTCACGATGTGCACACTGCTGATATAATGAACAGAAACAAGTTACAAAAAATGATGTTGTAAGCGCCGTTTTCTTATTTTTAAATGGATTTAAACAGAAAATAATAATCAAACGTTCAAAGTGATTGGGGTAAAAATTGTAAAATGTCAGGTTCTGTACTTCTTTTCTACCCTGCAGGAAATGCCCAAAGTTTGTGAAATGTTGCGCTCATGGATGATACAACTTTTACTAACATTTCGAAATTTCACTTTTTAATTGGAATTTCCATACCCTTAGTGTTAAATTTATTGACAGCATTGGTCAATAACACTTTACCCAACGTAACGGCCAAAACCGGTCAGCGCATTGGACAATTAGCCCTTTACCCAACGTAACGGCCAAAACCGGTCAGCGCTATTCACAAAAATCACCAATTAATTTTCAATATTTTTTTTCATTTTTTGTCTCAAAAACATAGGTTATGACCCCTCATTGGAACGAGCTCATCGAGCTCGTTCCGATGAGGGGTCATAACCTATATTCTTGAGACAAAAAATGAAAAAAGTAGTTGTTCAAGATTTTTTTTTTGCAATTGCAAGTGTCGTCTGCTTTTCATGTTAGGAAAAGGGTTAAAAAATATCTTCATTCGAATATGCAAAAGACAACAAAGTAACATATGGATCCGACATGAAGCTATAAAGCTTATACCAGGTCGTTTCCACGTACAGCATTTTTCTAAAATATCAATACAATAGGATCAAGATATTATTTCGTGACCAGCTGAGAGAAATTATCAAACAGAACCCTCACAGACCAGCATGACGATGATGGTAATTAAGACCATTGTGTCTCACCACCCGTATCAGTGGTTGTAATATCGTCGAGCTCGTTCCCAAGAGGGGTCACAAACTATGATTTTGAGACAAAAAATGAAAAAAAATAGTTATTCAATAATTTTGTTTGCAAGTGTCGTCTGCTTTTCATGTTAGGTAAAGGGTTAAGGGAAGCTAACTTTCCTGTAAATCTCTCCCAATGATGAAAATTGTCTGCCATGCAACGGGCGACATATTATTTTTCTCAAGATTTTCTCTGTCGACGATCATGAAACATAATAGTTATGAGTGCCACAAGTTAATCGATAGTTTAGTGACTCGCGTGTTTAGTGTTTACTGAATAACAAGTGTGTCTTGCGTCTACAGAGGCGGATTAATTCCGCCAACCCTGTTGCACTCTCAGTTCTGAAATATATCTGTACGCATTTGGCATCCATGGATTATTTTTTTCGTTTTCTCGCCTTTAATGACAATCAAATTGACAAATCTCTGCTTAAGTCCGCACGCATGAGCCATTTAAAATTTGCAAGAAGCAAGACTGGGCTTTAATACTTCCTTGGGAAATCTCTTCATAAGTCATTAAATGAATTCGGACTCAAAACAACCAGTGATCGAAGTCAAATAGATCGTTAGTGTAGAGATAACGAACATTGCATCATAGTGGGCGAAGTATTTTTCCATTGTATTTTGCTGTTTAGGGTGTATAGTATTGGAATTCGCCTTTCTATCATCCTTCGGAAATTTTTGTATCTGAGAAAATGACACATTGCCCAGAGCAAAATAATGAAGATCTGCCAAGAACTAAATCGAGTTTCACAATACTATAAAATTGTAATAATGTTAACCATTTCAATAGAATCGCCCTGAAAATATAATTTACAGCGACTTGGATGAATCTATTTTGTATTTACTGGACAGTCCAGTTGTAATTTAACCCTGCATACCTACCTAAACGGTTGTAGTTAGAGGTCAGTACTTAGTTAGTTTTTAAGGTAACTTCATATTAGCCTGAGACCGAAAGTCAAAGGCTGATGTGAAGTTATCAGGGGCTGGTATCTCCGCCGATATGAAACTAACCACGTAATAACCTCTTTATCTATTAACCCTTTACCTAACATGAAAAGCAGACGACACTTGCAAAAAAAATTCTTGAATGACTATTTTTTTTCATTTTTTGTCTCAAAAACATAGATTATGACCCCTCGTTGGAACGAGCTCAACGAGCTCGTTCCAACGAGGGGTCATAACCTATGTTTTTGAGACAAAAAATGAAAAAATAATGAAAATTAATTGGCGATTTTCGTAAATAGCGCTGGTCGGATTTGGCCGTTACGTTGGGTAAAGGGTTAAACCAAAGCAAATAGTTACAAACATTCTCAGATCTGTTGCAGGTTTCTGACAGTGTTAATGTTTCTCGGTCATTTCACGAAGCCTGAAGTTTCTTATACTGGGGTAGCCGCGGCGGTCAGATAGCTGAACTACCTCTTCTACTACTTCGACGAATCTCCACCTACGACTCCGAATCTTAGTTTGCGATGACTTTTCTGTACAATTCTTTTCTTTCTTCTCCTCATCCACTTAACCCTTCACCTAACATGAAAAGCAGTCGACACTTGCAAAAAGAATTCTTCAATAACTAATTTCTTTCATGTTTTGTCTCAAAAGCATAGGTTATGACACCTCAATGGAACGAGCTCGTTCCAATGAGGGGTCATAACCTATGTTTTTGAGACAAAAAATGAAAAAATAATGAAAATTAATATAACAATAACATGATTTTGGAGGGCATTATGGTTCTTTAGCAGCCCTGCAGCACTGATGAACAGCCCGAGGGTTTATTAAAGGCCCGAGACGAAGTCGAGGGCCGTTAATAAGCCCGAAGGCTGTTCATCATTGCTGCAGGGCTGCTAATGAACCATGATGCCTGACAACAATCATGTTATTACTATTATTACCACTCCCTGTTACAGCTAACCGCACGAGGGAATTGCTGGAAGTCTTTCGGGATTGTGCATTAAAACACAGAAGAAAATTAGTATGTTATGTAAATTGAATTGGATTTTTATTATGTCACGGAATAACAATTAAATTCTCCTTCTGTCACTTCTTTCCTCGATCACTTTGGTGTACAGTAATAGTTAATGGTACAATTATTCAGATTTGCACCTGCCAAGAAAGTATGAGAAATAGATTGCATTGGATTGTAAGTTTGCATATGAGTGTTTGAGGTTGGTACATCAATATTGAAGACTGTCCCAGCAGGAGCATCAGGTGGAATGCTTATAATTCCATCATGGGATACCAAGTTCATTGTCTGAGGCTGAGGTGTATTGCTACTAGTACAAATACTGTGGGTACTAGGAGGTGGTACTACAACTCTAGACACATTGGGTTCCGACATGTCCACATGAGTACTAGTACTGGGAGGACTAGAAACTCTACTAGCTGAATCTAAAGTACTGAAGTCAATGCTGAAACAGCCTTGAGTGAAATCGTCGTCATCAGGGAAGTCTGGGTCAGGATTGACACTCAAAGTTGAATTTAGAGTATTTGAACATTCTCTCTTTTGTGCAATTTGTGTCATTGATATAATGTTTTAAGCTTTATGTGTGTTTATGATTCGTCACACTTATAATGTTCTCGGGATTCACACCTGCCTGAAACAATGTTGTGACAGTGGAGGCCCGCACACAATGGCATGTATAGGTTTGAGAGAGGCCAGCAAGATCAGATATGCGTTGCATCATGTTGCTGAGAGTGTTTTTTCCTATTGGTTCATTGTTATACCATTTGTATTCAGAACCAAATGTTCGCCTAGGTCTCTGAAACAATCTGTCACATGAATCATTAAGTTTGGTCAGATAGAATTTATAGATTTTGACTCCGTCACCACACATCCTTTGACTGTTATAATTCATTTCATTTTGTTTGTTTCCACCTTGAAAATTCTTAGTTGTTTCAGTCTGTTGTTGCTCTACATAGTCCACCCCATCCGAATCAACATTGGCACCAAATGTTTTATTTGTCATCGCTGTCCAGCCTTCTCTCCCCCTCCTCCCAAAGCTAAAGCATAAATAAAACCACACTGCCTCCAAGAGAATTTGAGGAGATGACTTGTAAGAAAGAAAATAGGCTCCAAGTCTCTTCGTATCTGCATCACCAATGCATTATTTGTGTTTAGGCTTTGGATTGCCACGATTGAAGAAAAGCTAACACCGAGCTTCAAACATCTTGTTTGCTGCAACGAACACCTTATCTTGCAAGATATTTAGCGGACGGCTTATTGGCGCCGATGTTTTGGTTCTATGTATAGCAGCTCTTATACAAGTCAGAGAACTTGGAGTTAGACTCGAGCCTTGCTTTGTAGATTTTACTTCCGCATAGAATTTTTTGAGAAGCACATTCAACTCATCCGGTGTTATAACATGGAAATCACAAACTTTATTTCTTTTTTCTAACCAATCCATGAACTTTTTCAAACCATACATTGTTGATCTGCTAGTACTGTCAGGTTTCGAACTATTCTCAAAAAAATTCAGCTGGTTTTCATCCAAATCACTTGATTGAGACATTTTCGTTTTTTATTTTCAGATTTTAACTACCAACGTGCCGTCTGTTTATTTACAAACATCATGTGATGGTGAGCCAATCAGGGGAGGGGTGGGGGGCAAGAGCTATCGAAATTAGGTGACCCATTTCAGATGCAATCAAGTTCTAAAAAGGGCCGTTGCAACGAACGAACGATAATTATATCAGTATACTTACAGCGCGACCGATTCACATTGCAATGAAACTTGTTTCCATCTGATAGTGCTTCATTTCAGCACAGAAATAATCACTAAAGTCGGTTCGATATTTCTGTTTCGATCGCGCGTTCGACTTCCGTTCAGAAATACAAAGGGACTTCATCCGAATGGGAGCAATTCATTAGACCATGGAATCTAAAAATAGCCGGGCCGCGGGCCGCTAATGGTTATTTATACCATTATCCGCCCGCGGCCCGGCTTCGTCGAATGACGTCACTGAAATTATGAAGTTTTAACGGCCCTCCAAAATCATGTTAATCTACTAGTAACTTATAGATTTAGCGGTGATAATTGGCGATTTTTGAAAATAGCGCTGGACGGTTTTGGCCGTTACGTTAGGTAAAGGGTTAATCATTACTTATTGCCATCATTAATTCCTAATCTGAGAAACTCTGCATCAAACCACTCCACCATGCCCTGTGAGGCCAATTTAATGACTGTGTTCGTCGATTAACTGTGAACATTTCGATGTAAACAAATTGGCTGTGCCCAGTAAAGCATCCAAGGACACAACTCTTGTTTGATTCATACAGAAAGAGATTGGCGTCATATCGATTGAGTTAGTAGCCATATCAGCCAAGTTTGATAAAGGAGAATTCTGGGACAGAAAATCATATTTATAAAAAAAGATTAAACCTTTACCTATCATGAAAAGCAGACGACATTTGCAAAAATAATTCTTGAATAACTAATTTTTTTCATTTTTTGTCTCAAAAACATAGGTTATGACCCCTCGTTGGAACGAGCTCGACGAGCTCGTTCCAACGAGGGGTCATAACCTATGTTTTTGAGACAAAAAATGAAAAAAATAGTGAAAATTAATTGGAAATTTTTGAGAATAGCGCTGGCCGGTTTTGGCCGTTACGTTAGGTAAAGGGTTAAGTTGTTGCTGATCCTATTTATTTATTCATTTATTTGAGTTTAACGACACTTTCGACAGTCAGGGTCACCTCGTGCCGGACAGTTTTACAGGTGGAGGAAGCTGGAGTACCCGGAGAGAACCACGGAGCAACGGCGAACAACTGTCAGACTCCCCAAAGTACACACGCCGTACAAGCTAGGTTCGCATTGGTTGAAGATAATTGAACCATCGACGTGCAGTGCGCTTTAGTACACAGCGACAACGTGCCCCCACATGGGCAACGGGGTTAAGTGCTTTGCCCAAGGACACAACGCAAGGCCCTCTTTATCTCTTTTCTGTGTATTTTCGTTTCTCGAAAATGTATTTATAACGGATTGAAAAGGTTAATACCGATAGAAGGAAGATAATGAGTAGAATAACTGACTGCCAGTAATTCGTTCATTACCATTTGGGATCGGTGATCAAGATTGTAGTATTATTTTCCTCCTGATGATTGTCACGTTACATATGGGAATTTGTTGTTGGGAGGTTGGTCCAAGTTCTCGGATAGGAACCCGTCAGTCGGCAACTCCGATACTGCACTAATAAGGATATTTATTTAGTTTAACCCTTTACCAATCATAACGGCCAAAACTGTCCTGCGCTATTCTCAAAAACCGCAAGTTAATTTTCATTATTTTTTCATATTTTGTCTCAAAAACATAGGTTATGACCCCCTCATTGGAAAAAGCACATCAAGCTCGTTCCGATGAGAGGTCATAACCTATGTTTTTGAGACAAAAAATGAAAAAAGTAGTTGTTCAAGAATTTTGTTTGCAAATGCAAGTGTCGTCTGCTTTTCATGTTAGGTAAAGGGTTAAAAAATATTTTCATTCGAATATACAAAAGCAAGGATCCGACATGAAGCTATAAAGCTTACACCAGGTCGTTTCCACTTGCAGCATTTTCGTAAAATATCAATACACTTGGACCAAGATATTATTTCGTGACCAGTTGAGAGAAATTATCAAACAGAATCCTCACAGACCAGCATGACGATGATGGTAAATTAAGACCATAGTGTCTCAACGCCCATATCAGTGGATGTAATATCGTCTGTGGTGGGCAGCAATTGTTGCGTCTGCAGGCCACATCTGCTGGAACAACGAGGCATTTGTGTGTTGTTTATCGTCAGGTAGATAGCAATTGTGGGTGTATTTTATGTAATAAACTGGGAGACTATTGTATGTTTTCTATAAATTGTATCTGATTAGGCGTCATACTTGAGACTTCATTGCGTGACGAAATAATGTCTTTTCCTTGATCTGCAGAATGCTCGATTTATGATTCACGTCTCTGTGTGTCTCGAGTTCGTTTAGGCCAAACAAAATTAAATAATTGTTTGCGAAGCAATTTTTTTTAAAACGAATGAAGGAGGGCGGTTTATATTCATGATGGAATAGTCGGCCATGCCTACAATCCAGTTGTCAGAGCCTAAAAGTAAATACTAGAGCTTCCGTGTTGATTTCACTGATAGTATTTTTTTTGGTAACAGTGATCAAACAACACCAAAGCAATGTAGAACAACTAAAATGGAGGAAAAAAATAATAAGGAGTTTTTTTAACTGGCTGAGTGCTAGAAGCCACAATCAGGCCTTTCAAAAAAAAATGAGGGTACCAGTGCAAAAGCCAACATGTTTCTTACTCGTGTTTTGTATTCAGTCAAACGTTAGTGGCAGTTCATTTATACAGATTTGTTTTATTACAAATTATTGGATGGTGCCTGTTTGCACTCTCCAATAGTGTGTAATAAAACAAAGAGAATAATAATACTGTATTAATGTATACGGCATAATAATAAAAATAACCCATTGGTCGGCCGCTGATTTGTCGCGGTTCTCAGTCGACAAGGGCTTGGTTACCCCTTTGCTCCCAACTGCCTCCCTATTCCCACGCTTCTTCTCTCCTCCCAACACTCGGAGACGAACTGCTTGATGATAGCCCTTGCCTCATTCATCCCACTCTCTCCGATTAGCATATTAACCCTTTACCCAACGCGGACGATATCAAAATTTATTATTTTAAAAATGATTTTTTGAATTTTTTCAAAAAATTTCAACAAAACCATATTATGTGACCCCTCGTTGGAACGAGCTCGTCGAGCTCGTTCCAACGAGGGGTCACATGATATGGTTTTGTTGAAATTTATTGAAAAATAATATTTTTTCAACTTCTGAATTTGCATATTACGCGGGCGGATGCGGGCGATTCGTTGGGTAAAGGGTTAACCCTCTCCTTTGAGCCACTCACTAAACACATGTCTTTCATTCTCCCATCCCACTTCCCCCTTATACTCCCAGTGAATCTTATTCTTTTATACTGGTATTCCAGAAGAAAGTTTTCCAGGGTTTCCACCACGCCTAAATTACACATCTGGCACTCCTTTTCACTGTTTTCCTATTTTCCCCCTCAGCTCCAGGGACCGCGACCTCAGCTTGAACAACAGTGACACCCCCGAAAAGTGCCATCAAGGTACTCTTCAAACCCAGGGTTCTCTTTACCCCGCAGGCCACCCAAAGACCTCTTTGATTTGACCCCCCTCTCGACGATTGTTTTACCCTGGGTTGCCCAAACGTCTAGGTCCGAGATCTCCAATGAGTAGTTCTCTATTAGCTCCCTCACTTGGACCATCCACCCTGTCTTGATATTTGAGTTGAAAATACTCTTGACCATTACTTTACACCATCGGCTGTCGGGGAGATTTACCAAATAATTAAGATAATCGAGTTTCAATAAGTCTATCCTGTCCTTGATCCTCATCCACCCAAACTCACCCCTGATTGCTTCTAGTGCTGAGGCATTACTCGGCCTCGACATATTGCATCGCAATTCGAGATGTGATACCGCTAAAATCACATCCTATGATAGTTTTATACATTTTGAAATTTGTCGCTGATTCCGAAATAAATATGACGAACGCGGGCCGCAAAAACGAATGCGCCGCTGCCTGAGAATCAAAAGTTTAATTTTGTTTATCCTTATACACTGTATTTCATCGTCTTTTACAGAAATCTTGGCTAATTGATTGACGTCTATCGATTGATTGAATGCATCCGGAGTAAATATTTCGACGCAGAGTATCCCGGCAAGGTTGCACGAAGGTGGTCTCTGATCGAGAAGACCATGTATTCGCATTTCGCCGTCCCAAAACCACCGCCAGGCAGGATATGAATGGGCCATGGACCACGTTGGATGGACCAGAGAAGATTGGCGACTTGTCCTTTTTACAGATGAGTCAAGGTACTGCCTAGATCACACAGATAGGCGTTCTAGGGTATGGAGAAGACCAGGAGAGCGATTCCATGCAGCCAACATTGCTGAGCATAGCCGCTATGGTGGAGGTCAATCATGGTCCGGGGCGGCATTAGCAGGGATGGACGTACAGAGCTCTGTGCCCTTGAACGTGGTACATTGACTGCACAGCGATATATTGATGAGATCCTGGATGTCCACGTCAGATTATATGCAGGTGCAGTGGGTTAGAGATTCATTCTGATGGACGATAATGCCCGTCCTCATGTTGCACATGTTGTCGGAGAGTACCGACAGAGGGAGGGGATTGAGCGTATGGACTGGCCGCACGATCCCCGAACCTCAATCAAATCGAACATGTCTGGAATGAGTTGCAGCCTGCAATGTCAGCCCGTCCAGTACACCCAAGAAGTGTATAGGAGCTTGGTGCCATGCTTGTCCAACAATGGAACAACATCCCACAAAGGACCACCAGGAACCTGATATGGAGCATGAGAAGGCGTCGTCAAGCTGTAATTAACAGTAATGTGTCTCATACTCGATATTGAACTCATACCAGTTCGCTCTGTCAACTTTTTGGCAAATTGAAAAATATCTTCTTTTACCAATAATATCCATTTTCCACGTTTATCGTATTCAAAAGCTAAAAGATAATGTCAAACACAAATAAAATCTTAATTTCTGTACTTAAATCATTAAAGATATAATTAAATAAAAAATATATACACTATTAATTACAATATTTCAACTAAAACGTAAAACAGGTAGTTGGATATACTTGGTGCTTAGCAAACTTTGAGTAGCATATATATTTACGAAACAATGTTCATTAACTTATTTATTCACGTTGCAGTTAATTGCGATATTTGAACATTTCCTAAACATTGGAACAGGGAAAGTAAAGGAAGGAACAAGTGGGAAATTACATTTCTGTTTTTATCGCACACAGCTATTTGGAATCATTATATCTCTACTATACTATACTATACTATACTATACTATACTATACTATACTATACTATACTATACTATACTATACTATACTATACTATACTATACTATACTATACTATACTATACTATCCTTTTATTGCGAAAAACATATACATGTTGATAGCAAAAGAAAATAATGGAAAATTGAGTGAGAAGAAAGAAAAAAAAGAGAAACATGGAAGTGTACATGAAGAGTCGTAGTTGGGTGATACATCTTTGTCGTGAACGAACAACCTTAATCGTACAGTGTGTGACTAATTTTATAACGGTTACATAATACATTCAGTAAAAACATTATTAATTTTGATGGGAGTCAGAAATATTTTTCAAATGGGATGACCTTATTTTATTTGCTTGAAACAGATATTTTGCCAAATTTAATACAAATCTTTTTGCGCGTGAATGCAACAATTTCTTCAATTTATTTAGTGAAGGCCAATGGCAGTAAAAGGTGTTGAAATATTTTGTCCTCATCAATCGATATTTTGGGCATACCAAAAGGAAATGGTATTCAGATTCGACCACATTCATATCGCAGGACTTACAGTATCTTTGGGCGTGTAGTGTACCATCATATCTCCCAGTTTCTATGAAAAGGTCATGAGATGATGTTCTGAACCTTGACATCGCAGTTAAGTATTTCTTTTCTCTAATTATATCAAAATATTTTTCACAAAACGGGCTGTCTTTAAATAACCTGTAGTATTGTAAGCGGGGTGAACAATTAATTTCGGAGTGCCACTTTTGGAAGTGACTATCGATTATCCGTTGTCTTATTTCATTAAATGGGACTATAATCGTTTTCTGATTTTGCCATACGTATCCAAACCCGTGTTGTTCTAAAATCAACTTAATCACATTTGCCCAGTTTTTACCCCCCACATTGTCACCACTTCTCAAATATTCGTACGTGAATAACGTGATTCGAACAAGGGAGTTTTCTGGGAGTTCTACTATTTTTGTCCAATATTTTATCATTTTAACTTTTCGGGACATTTTTAAGCGGATGCGGCCCAATTCACCACAGAGTGCAAGAGTATTTGTTGATTTTTTTACCCCTAAAGTTCTTCTCATAAATTTATTATGGACCATTTCCACATCAGGTGCTGGATGAGTGCCCCAAACTTCTGCGCAAAAAATTAACACTGAACCTACTAAACTATCAAATAGTTTAACCCTTTGGTTTACAGGTAATTCAACTTCTGGTACAGTTGATGATGGCTTATTCAAAGCAAATGAACCTCGCTGGGCTATTTCTTTTTGGCTACGATACCACGATCCATTTTAAAAAAAACTTGACCCCCAAATACTTAAATGAAGACACCACTTCCAATGGCGAACCATAAATATAAAAGGGAATATTCGTATGCCTGCCGTTTTCAAATATTAAAGTTTTACTCTTATTTATGTTAATTTTCAGGCCCCACTGCTCACAATATGCCTCTACACCTGTCAACATAGATTGTAGTGATTTCGCAGACTGAGCAAAAAGCACCATGTCATCTGCATACACTAGAAGGAAAAGTTTAAGTTCATTTATAGTAATTACGTCGTTTAAATCTGATTTAATATTCTCGCATATGTCGTTGACAAATAACATGAATAGTAATGATGAACTTGGGTCGCCTTGTTTTAAGCCTACATTCGACTCAAAAAAATCTGAGCATTTCGAATTATACCTAACACAAGCCTTAACTGATGCATACATTGATTTAACGCTGTTTATGAATTTTCCGCTTACATTTTCACGCAGTAATTTATACCAAAGATGCTGTCTAGAAATACTGTCGAAGCAGCGTTCATAGTCGATAAAAACACAATATAGTTTTTTTCGCGATTTTAAGGTTTTAGTTACTAGGGCATGTAAGATAAAAATGCAATCAACGATGGATTTTGTTTTCTGAAAGCCAAATTGATTTTCACTAATTGTCTCGTTTTCAACTGACCACTTCATGAGCCTATTTAATAGTATTTGTGAGTATATTTTTGCCAAGATATTGATAAGGGTTATACCGCGATAGTTTTTGGCATCAGTTCGGTCCCCCTTTTTGTGGATGGGCGTTATGATACCAAGTCCCCACGCCGACGGATATTCATTTTTATTAAATATTCTATTATATAACTTCAATAAAAATGGAGATAAGATTTCAAAAGAATTTTTAAAAATTTCTGCTGACAGGTTATCAAAACCAGGGCTTTTATTGTTTTTCTGATTGTAAACCGCTGAACGTAATTCTTCAATGGAAATTTCTGAGTCCAAATCTTCATCTATTATTATTAACTGAGAAGAGTCATCAACATTGGGCATACTTGCGTGATAATTTTGCTGGGGGTCACTACCAAACATACTTTTGAAGTGTGTGGTTAAATCATCAATTGTCGGTGTATCAGAATTTTCAGCTTCATTAGGTTTATTTAATTTCTTTATATTTTTCCAAAATGTTCTGGGCTGTTGTTTTGCTATTTTACTTAGGCGGACGCCTTCATTACGCCGGAAATTAGCGAGTGTCTGTCGTTTTATTTTGTTGTACTTACTTCTCGCTCGAATAAAATTCGCACGGTTATCATTATTTTTATATCTATTAAATATATTCCTAACAATTTTGAATTCTTTCCTGGCTTCTTTACATTTTGAATCAAACCATGTTTTGTTTTTATTTTTATTAAATGCATGCTTCTTGCCCCTAATTTCTTTTCCAAATACGCTATAAGCCTTCTTATAAATTATGTTACTGAATTCATCCACGATTTTGTCTATGGGACCCTCCGATATTTTTGCGGTCAGTTCTTCTAGCTTATTATTATTCATGAGCTGTGTTTGAAATACTGGTGATTTCTCGGCATCCCAAATTAGTTTTTCAACTACACCTGTTTCATTAACAATCATTTCTTTTTTGCCCCCACCTCGATTAATCATTCTAAAGTTGAAAGATAAACATGCGTGATCAGAGAACTCATTGAACTCGTGAACAGTAAAATTTTCAATCAATTTTCTATCCAAATAATTTAGCAATAGATAATCCACCGCACTAGCCCCAAAGTGTGAGCAAAAAGTAAATTCGCCCAATGTATCATTTCCCAGTCTCCCATTTGCTATTATTATTCCAGTGTTTATGCACATGTTTAATAATCGCTGTCCACTGCTATCAATAACTTCGTCTTTGTTTGCACGATTGTGTGGCATTTCTGTTTCTAAGGGTTGACAGTTATCGGAATGTTTGTGAGATATTAAATAATCCAATTCAGTGGATGTCCTAGCGTTTAGGTCACCGACAATAAACACTTTTCCCAATAACCTGTATTTTAAAATATCCGTTTCAAGCTTATCGAAAAAATCACAATCTGTTTGTTTGATAATTTTTTAGTTTTGGGGAGGGATATAAGCACAGCAAATGAAAATATCCTTCAAAGATTCAAGCAACTTTCCCGATAGTTTTACCCAAATAATACCGCTTTGACACTTTTCGATAACACGAATGTTATTTTTCAGTTCTGAGCGGTAATACACTGCGATACCCCCACTAAACCTCCCTCTGTTTGTTTTCCGTACTTTATTTCCAAAAATGTGGTCACTACAGGAGCCATCAATATTCAAGTTTATAGCTTCAGTACCAGATAACCATGTTTCACTTAAGAAAATTATATCATAGGATTTTACTAGTAATATAAAATCCTCATCTGAGAGCTTTCGTTTTAAGTCATTAATATTCCAACTCCTTATTTTGATACCCGACTCTTCATGTTCTCCCTATTTCAATTGCCCCTTTTGATATTCAGCGTTATCAATAAACAGTCTCTTTCCAATAAATTTCGCATTTTTTCCAGTCTCTCTTGCAGTTTTCAACACTGGGTAAAGTTCTTTTTTTGCTTCACGAATTTCCTCAGGTTGTTGAATTCCGATTCCCAGATTTTGACGTTTAAGTTCTTCATCTTTATCGTATGACGAGACTCGAATCAACTCACGATCCGAGAAATAATGGAACTTTACTACAATCGGGCGCGCTTTCGCAGATTTCCTACCGATTCTATGAGCACGATCGATTATAACTTCTTTGGCAATTTTCAGACAGTGTTAATTACACCCAAAACCAATTTTGCACAGTCTTCATCACCATTTCCCTCTGGGACTCTTTGGTCACGAGTGGGTTGAGATTTCCTAAATTACTAGTAAATATTGCGAAAGCAGGACCGGATTAGGAAAAACGAACGAGAGGGGCTTCTGGGTTTCAATGTTTTCTCGTTTCTTTTTCGACAGGTGAGATTATATAGTGATGTGAAGGGGAAAGCGAGCAGATAATTTCGACTCGATCAAATTCTCTGTCGATCTTTGTAATCACTGTATTATACCACGTAGTGTGTTGGACGAGAGCTTGTGATGAGGAGCAGTTATACAGTTATGTGAACACAAAAGTGGATAGAGAATTTCGACCGAATCGCAAATGGGTCCCGATCCGGCCGAAATTATCTTTCCGCTTTTCCGCCCACAATAGAGATTCTTACTCGGCGGGACTGAAATGCGTGAACATTGAATCTGAGATAGTATGTTTGTTTTTTCTTGATTCGAATTTGACTTCGCTACATTTTATTTCTGAAATCTCCACCCATGGTGTGTATTGTGTCGCGATCCGATCGAGAAAAACACCACTTTTGTAATCCCGGTACCGGTACTGTACGTTTCTTTCCACCAGGGGCCAATACTATAAAACATTTACAGTTGTTTTTTTTCAGAATTGTATTTTCTGTTTACGGAAATAACTATTTGAAATGAATCATTAGCAATTTCGAAGATATGGCAGTTTGCCAACTGGCAAATTGCCATATCTTTTGAAATGCTAATGGTTCATTTCCGCCATTTATATTCACTTGTAGAAAATACAGTTCAGAAAAATACAATTGTAAAAGATTTTTCCTATTGGTCCCAGGATGCGGAGTAGCAGTGTGTTGTAATTAGAGGGTAAGTCAACAGTGGTGATTGTGTTGAGTGTCGTTTGTTATCGGATATATAAGCACTATAGGATTCAGACAAAGTCATCACCACCATACTAGGTTTCGTATTGGTAGAATTGTTATCGGATATATAAGACCTATAGGATTCAGGCAAAGTCATCACCACCATACTAGGTTTCGTCTTGGTAGAATCGCATAACAACGTGATAAAATTGGACCGTGTGCGCAGGGCGAACATTTTTTGTTAAAATGTAGAGTTTGCTCATCAATTCTGGCCTGCCAGAAAACGAGTGTCTCAATTTTTAGCTCACCTAACTGAAAGTCAAGATGAGTTGTATTCACTCACCGTCTGTTGTCTATAGTCCGCCCGTCCATCGTCACTTAACATGGTGTAAGCGACTTCAAAACCGCTAGACCGATTTCAGTCAAATTTGAGATGCCTGTTTGTTCTGACATAGCAATTTGTTTGTGTTCTATCAACTTGCCCAGCCCCATAGGGAGGGGTGTAGAAAAATACTCCCAAATTTTACAAAACTTCTCTTCTCATGAACCAATTATTCAATTAACATGAATATTCAAATAACAGGGCTTGTGTCACTTTCCTGTATTAAACAAGATATAATAGATTAAATGCATGTATTGGATGTACTGAGGCCAAATAGGTCTATAAACAAAGGAAAACTGGGGAGAGTCTGGGTAATTTCTCGACAGTTTACAAGATTTTTTATTCAATTAACAGGAGTTTACTTCACAGCCTATATTAAATTAACAGGCCAAAATGTACTGGAGATATGGTAAATGGTTCTGTGTTTGGAAATTATATCCAATTAACAGGGTTATTCAGTTAAGAGATATCCAATTAAGTGGACTCCACTGTATTGAGTCATAAGTACTTGATTTGTGAAAAAAAAATTCCTACATACATCAGGGAACACCAACAGCTAGAAATAGATATATTTTGAAACGCGCGTATTTCAAAAACCTCATGGAACAGAGATCTGTTGTTTGATGTGAAGCATCCTCAGGACCAGATGAATGGAATAGTCGACAAATTGCCATCGGTTGTGTCATACAGTTAAAACTAGATGTCCTGTCACGAACTTTGCGCTTATTTAGGCTTAATTGCGCGTAGGAATTGCGCGCAATTGCATCCAAAGCATGGCAGGTTCTCTTGGTTCCTCATAGCAAACACAGGCAATGTTTTGCCAGTGGACCTCCTGGTTACCCGGACGTCCATTGACTGAAACATTGCTTTTGCACAGGCCATATGTACAAAATTTGATAGCCTTACTACGGTCATAACGCGTAGATTAACGCACAGATCGACGTGCTATTTGTGCGCATTTCATGACAGGACTTCTAGTTTTAACTGTAGTGTACTGTTGAGGAATAGAACATTGCTGAGTCAGCATATTTGCGAAAATATAAACAAACATTTTCTCTTCAAGAACCTCTGATCAGTATTTTTTGATAATCGGTTTTCGCCATCAATACGAGGACCCAAATTTTTACCTGGTGCAATTTGAGATGTACTCTTTGCAGAAACTTTTTCTCCAGAGCCACCAGTCAGAATCGTTTAATATTTGGTATACAACATCATCACGGGTGTCGGATTCATATTTGTTCAAATCAAGTCTCCTAGTTAATACTTTGGCTTCCTGTCTGGGATGGGGGGATTTTAATTTAGTGCAATAGGCGGAATAATCTTTAAAAATCTTCTTCAGATCTACCACTCAGAATCTTTTGGTATTTGGTATACGGCTTAAGAAATAAAATATCGTTTAAATTAAACTAGCATCATTAGGGATATCACATCTAAGTTGAGGAATAAACTTTAAAAGTCTCCTTCTTCAGAACCACTCGTCGGAATCTTTTGGTAAATGGCATAAAGAAACCCTATAGGGGTCGAATTCAGGTTTGTTCAAATGAAGCCCATCGGCACATAACTGGTCTCTTTATGGGAGCCCAGATTTTAACTTGGTGCAATATGTGGAATATTTTTCAGATCCACCAGCAAGAATCTTTTGATGTTTGGTATACAGCATCCATAGGAAGGTCAAATTCAAGTTTGTTCAAATTAAACCCCCTCGATTAATATTTGGGCACCCTAATGGAGGCCGAATTCTAATGTGGCGCAATATGTGGAATATTTTTTAAAAATCGTTTTCTTTTAAACCCCAAATCAGAATCTATTTGGTATATGATATACACCATTCCTAGTGGAATCAGATTCAAGTTTGTAAAAATCAATGCATGAGTTAAGTTGGGTTCCCTATTGGAGCTCGAATTTCACCTTAGTCCAATATGAGGAATAATCTTTAGTAGCCTTCTTCTCCAGAAACACAAGTATGTTCAAATCAAGTTAACCCTTTACCCAACGCAGACGATATCAAAATTTATTATTTTAAATAACATTTTTTCAAATTTTTCAAAAATTTCAACAAAACCATATCATGTGACCCCTCGTTGGAACGAGCTCGACGAGCTCGTTCCAACGAGGGGTCACATGATATGGTTTTGTTGAAATATCTTGAAAAATAATATTTTTTCAACTGCTGAATTTGCATAATACGCAGGCGGATTCCGGCGATTCGTTGGGCAAAGAGTTAAGAGTTTGGCAGGGGGCGCGGTGGCTCAGTAGGTAGAGGTGCAGGCTGCAAGCCGAGAGGTCCTCGGTTCGAATCCCACCTGCGGCAACCGCGTTGTGTCCCTGGGCAAGACACTTCACCCCCATTGCCCACGTGTGGGCACGGTGGCGTTGTGCACTAAGGAGTACTGCACGTCGATGGTGCACCTGTCTTCAACCAATGCTAACCCTGCTTGTGTGGAGTTGGTATCTTGGGGAGCTGACAGTTGCTCGGTGGTTCTCTCCGGGTACTCCGGCTTCCTCCACCCGTAAAACAGCCATGGTCATGATTAGACATTGTGCAGAAATATGTGACCTTAAACACCAATAAATAAATAAATAATAAGAGCTGGGCATTCTATGGGAGCCTGAATTTTAACTTAGTAATAATCTTTAAAAAATTTCTTCTTCAGCGCTTTCAGTCGGAATCTTTTGATAACTGGTACACTTCATATTTAAGTTTGTTTAAATGAAATCCCTGACTTGATATTTGGGCTCCCTAACTGAACCTGAATTTCAACTTAGTTAAATATAGGGGATATTCTTTAAAAATCTTCTTCTCCAGATCCACCATTTAGAAGCGTTTCGTATTTGGTATACAACATCCCTAAGGAAGTCAGATTCCGGTTTGCTAATATGTGGGCCACGCATGGGAAACCAAATTTTAACTTAGTGCAAAATGAGGAATAACCTTTAAAAATCTCCTTCAGATCCACCCATCAGAATATATTGATGTGTGGCATGCAGCATCCTTATGAAGGTCAGATTCAAGTTTGTTCACATCAAGTCCCTGGGTTGATATTAGACACCCTATAGGACTATAGGAGCCTGAATTTTAACTAAGTGCAATTTTGGAAATATTCTTTAAAATCTTCTCCAGAGCCGGCAGTCAGAATCTTTTGTTTTTTGGTACATAGCATTCTCACGGGGCGGATTCAAGTTTATTCAAATCAAATCCACCGAATAATACTTGGGCTTCTTATGAGAGGATAAATTTTAACTTAGTGTAGTATAAGGAAGAATCCTAGCTGCGGAGTTAATGTTTGGGTTTTATGTGGGAGCCTGCAATTTATCGCAGTGCAATATGGGAATTTTCTTTAAACATTTTATTCCCCAAAATCATAAGTCAAAATATTTTGATATTTAGTACACAACATCCCTATGGGTATAAAATCAAGTCCCCCACCTAATATCTGGACTCCCTATCGGATCACAAGTTTTAACTTAGTGCAGTATCAGGAAGAATCTTTTAAAATCTTTTTGAGATTTACAGTCAAAATATTTTGATATTTTGTACAGAGCATAATTAATAAGGTCAGATTCACATTTGTTCAAATCAAGCCCCGGATTAATATTTGGACCCATAAGAGAACCCAAGTTTTAACTCGATGCAATATGAGGAATATTCTTTAAATATCTTCCTGTCTTGAACCCCCTCCCCCAACACCGAATGTATTAATGTATGATACACACAATCCTAAAAAGAGTGAGATTCAAGTGTGTTTTTTAAAAATGGAGCTCCTGGGTTAATATTTGTGCTACCTGTTGAAGCCCGAATTTTAACTTAGTCCAATATGAGGAATTATCTTTTGAAAATCTACTTTTTCAGATCCAACGGTCAGAATCTTATGGTGAGTGTGCGTAGGGCGGGGGAGTCAGTTCACGTTTGTTCAAGTTAAGTCCCCAGTTTGCTATTTGGGCACCTTATTTTTCATTACTGGAAGTCTGAGCATTATTAACCCTTTACCCAACGCAGACGATATCAAAATTTATTATTTTAAAAATCATTTTTTGAAATTTTTCAAAAAATTTCAACAAAACCATATCATGTGACCCCTCGTTGGAACGAGCTCGTCGAGCTCGTTCCAACGAGGGGTCACATGATATAGTTTTGTTGAAATTTTTTGAAAAATAATATTTTTTCAATTGCTGAATTTGCATATTACGCGGGCGGATGTGGCCGATTCGTTGGGTAAAGGGTTAATTTTGTCTGGTAGCATCTCAACACCAGAAAAAAAAAAAATCATCTTCCTTGGACAACAGAGTTATAAGTAGTGATATGACTTCGTGCTTTTGTGGTGTCAGCTAGACATAGATGCTAGCATCAGGCCCTATGGGGCCTTTTGTCCTAAATCCGTATCATTCCTGTCTCGAATGTCACTATAGTGACGTCACTGACCTTTATATTTCGACAATTTTACAAACACAAATTGAAATCACGAGTGCCTTGGCGCTGACCACTCCGAGAAAAATATCCATGCTTTCTTTTTTGTTTACACCTTTAGTGACGTATTCAATTTTTAATGCTCCGCTGTCATATAATAAACAGGTTATTACAGCAATCATTTTATCTGGGTTGTCAGATCAAACACGAGGCACACTGTGTGATTCTCTGACTGATCTAGTCCCGTCAACCCTGTGGAATCCAATGACCAGAACAATTGACTGTTGTAAAAATCTGTACTTACTGAGACTAGAATTGAACAAAATATTAAAATTTGTATTTTGTTTGAGAATAGGACTGGTCGTCTTATCCGTTACGTTAGGTAAAGAATTGAATATATGCAAATTGTGGGGCCTTTGCGATCCCGATAAATGTAACCGAACTGCGCAGTATGGATCTTGAAATCAACCTACGATAGGTCCGACAGGGGTAGGGGACATGTGACCAGGGTAAACACTTACGGGTGCATGAAATAGAGCCATCTGATGACACTAGGGGATTATTATTATCTGATGACAAATCACAGATAGTCCCAACCACCTCAAAACACACTACCGAACGAAATGTTAAATCTGTAAAATTAGTTTTAAAAAGACATGGACATTTTCGATGCTGTTCGTATACCCCGCACATATTTTGGATGTTGTGCGCTGCGACATTTTATTTGTTGTGTACATGCACCGCTGTTATTTTGCATCTGCGGTGTTGAGAAATACCAGTGTGTCCCTCTTGTGGAAAATATTTTTCTTGATCTGGTAACTTGTAAAGATATTGCAGGGAGTACCCTTCCGAAATAATAATGGGAGGCAGAAACGGTCTGTCGAAAGAAGATGGCATCTTGTCGAAATCTACCTAGAATATATATTCGGAATACGAAGATAGAGACATAGATTAAACAGACTATTGTAGAGATACTCAAAGCGAATACTCGGAAAGCGAAGATGTCGAAAAAAGCCACATGAACTACTTAATCAAGAGCCGTACAATGATAACGACGACGAGTTTCAAGATTTTAATAGCTTCGTTTGCAGAAAGTGACTTGTCCAGACAACAGGCTGCCGAAAAGCCAGGGAATCTCTTACAGACAGTGCGGGAGCTTCCATCTGTTAGCACATCCTTAAGGGGTCGTCCAACCTAACTTTGGTCAATTTTTTGATATTTTTCCCAATGCCTCAGAAACAGATAAGAGATGTAAGGAAAGGCAAATTATATATCAAAATAATCAGTAAAGTGCATAGAAAAGGTACATATATTTTTTTTCAGGAAAAAAAGTGAATTTTATGATTTTGAAGAAGATTAATTTGCAAATGGCATAAGTAACGAACCGGTAAAACCACAAAATAATCGGTAATTCGAAAGCCTTGTCCTCAATATAATGATAACATACTACAGACTCGGAGAAAGCATTTTTTTGACACACACTCTGGTGGGTTTTGACGTTTGAATGTAATAACACCAACACAAATTTTTGATGTTCCGGATGTGGCCATGTTTCAACGATGTTTTTCCGGTCATGTGATTACGATGTGGTTCTTGCAGAAATACTCAATTTGGGCAATCGTAAGAATGCAAGGACGTGATCACGCCCTTTATTTGTTCGAGACAATGTATGAGCGTATTTGCAAACAGGTGACAGCAAGTACTTGAGCTGTTAATGTCATAACTGCAAAATATGGTTCGAAATTCCCTCTCGTGTTTACAGGCCGTCTGAACATTTTTGTTGACAAAAAATCTGAATTATTGCGCACTAGAAAGACAACATGAACCACTTGTAAAAAAAATAACCGAGTGTATAAAATCGGGACGATACACATAAAATAAGGCAATATTCATAACAAAGTACGCAGAATGCTTCAGAAATCACTTTTTCACGAAGTATATTCCAAGTGACCTGGAACTATATTGAGCGTGTTAATTTCCCACTGTCGCTGCGAAGTTATTTACGTCCTAGTAACCATGGAATTTGAAGGCGGGTATGTTTGATGTCTGCAAAGGACCGATTGAAGATGGGTTGAAAATGATGCATTCGTGCTTTTAAATAAGGTGCGCTTGGACGATGCTGAGAATTTAGTTTTTTCTTCCAACCAACCTTAGTAATACAAGCGTCGATCAGTGTCTTTTATGATCGTTTTACACTGACAAATCTCCTTCACGGGAAACCATCCCTCAATTTGCATATCACAATAAACATAACCGCGTGGCCGTGTGGTCAAAACCGAAACGAATTATCGAATGCACGGTCAATATTAGCTGCAATTGGCTTTTAAATAAATGAAATACACGAAATATTCGCAATTTCTTCATTATTCATGCCGAGTTACTTTTTAATCAAACCACATGCGTTCAGTTTCGTTTGTCGGCATCAAACTGATATTGTTTGTGGTAATTAAATAGTACAAGAAGGCGAAGGAAGCCAAATATTTTTACATCATCTATTATTTAATTCAAATTGATAATTTCTTTTATTTTACTGAAATTATGAACTGATAAGTTGGGTGTGTTGCGATTATTATGCCCCAGACCTGGAACTTAGTGAAAGTTGGAAAATCAAAGGTGCATCTAGGGCCGTGCAGTGGTGACCCCCTGTCCTCTTAATCTTAGTCTTACCCATTCATCATTGCATGTACCAACATTCCCCCTTGTATCTCAACCATTGCTACTCCAATTTGAAGGATATTTGGTTTTGTGATCGAGCATCATGGAGAAACAATACCTGTGTAGCTGCTGTAGAATGTGTTTCTTCCCACATTTTTTCAGAGTTGTGGTACTTTTTCACTCTTTTGAGTTAGAAAATTTTGTGTATAACTAGTTGATTTGTTACAATTTGTTGCAGAGTGCCTGCTAATACCCTCAATTGTATTGCTACAGAATTTTCTTGTGAAGATTTTGTTCCTATTACTTATCAAGCAAAAACCTAATGAATATTCTGTATAAAGCCACCAATCTGATGTTTGACACTTTTATTGGAGCTGTTTTGAAGGCTTATGGAACTCAAAATGTTGATTATGGCAGGACTTTTCTATTCACCCATTAATCGATAAATTAAGTGTTATAGTTGGAAGTAAGAAGCATGAAAGGTCCAGAACTAAAACTCTAAAAAGAATGTTTTGCAATGTAACATGATTTTTGCAGATACACTTATTTGGAGGTTTACCTGTCTGATAGTGTTTGGAACATGTGTGGCCAGGATCTTCAAAAAGAAAAAAGAGTTAAACTTTGAGAAAAAAGGCATATGCCTTGAGTACCGGAGGTAGAGTCATACAAGGAAGAGAGTCCCCCCCCCCCCCCCCCCAAATTTTCTGAGTCAAATGGAGCTCACTTGTCATCTTTTGGGGATTGCTTTGTGTACTGCGTTCTTGAAAAAAATATGTGAGACCCTCTGGATGTGCCCTTCTGATCTCAATATGTCAGTAAGCCTCCTTGGGGAAAGTACATGCAATAATGGTTATGTAAAGTTGATTTGATGTTTTTTGAATAACAATGTACTTTTAAGTACATTAGATGGTTTATTGCAGTGACAGGTTATAGTTACCCTTATTTCTTCTTCAACAGATATCATGAGTGTATTGGTGTCCAAGAGTTAAACAAAGCTAATATACTTATTGATAAACCAGACAAATTTAACAATTTAATCACTATCAAATTGATGCATGGGATAAAAGGGCTTACAGTGCAAGGGGTTTGTAAATATATTTATTCAACTACAATGTATGACTTTGCAGTGCATTCTACATAGGAGAATATCATATTTTCTTTCCAAACCATTACAGTAACACATACATCTTGATATTGGGAGACACTCTTTTGTCCTTCCATACTTCTTCTGCTGGACTCCTTCAAGTTGACCTTTGTTGAACTCCCCAAATCAAAACATAAACAAAAGAAAATGTCTGCCTTCAATCAGTGAGCACTCCACTTATAACATTTGATCTCAATCTTCATTACTTTCATGAATTAGGAAAAGATTTCTTCGAGTATGTACTTAAATGTTTATAGAATACAGCTGTTATTTTATTTTGAGGTATTTTATTGTAAAAATTTTGTTCTCTTACTTATGCCATAGCAGACTTTCAGGTGGTGCTATTTACACATGGCAGCAGTTCCATGGCAAATTTCAGTTTCCACATGTTCTATGTTTCATTCCAAGCATTTTGGTATATAATTTATTGGGGTTATTCATTTTGGGCATTTTTTAGACTTGAAAGAAAATTACATGAAATTTGACCAAAGTTAGGTTGGACGTCCCCTTAAGTCGTTAATCGGATTGATTAATTGATGATCTGCGGTATGCGAATAGTACAACAGATACAGGAAACTGTAGATTTATTTATTTATTTATTTATTTATTTATTTATTTATTTATTTATTTATTTATTTATTTATTTATTTATTTATTTTTATTTATTTATTTATTGGTGATTAAGGTACATATTTTTTCACAATGGCTAATCATGACCAAAAACTGTACACAGTAAAATACATAAAAATGTAGAAACTATTACAAACTATATCCCATGAAAAAAGAATAAACATGTATACCCCCCCCCCCCCCCCCCCCCTAAATTCAGATAAAAATTACATTGTGTCAGATCACAGGTTGGACCACACCCAAATTAAATTATGCGTACTTTTCGACATATATATAATCTGTAGATTGTTGAAAAAGTACTTCCTTCTTGGGCCAAATCTGTTAAGTTAGGTTGCTTTGGAAATACTCTTACCCAATTAGGAAGCCAAGGACTAGGAAGCTAAGGGCGAGACTCAGATGTGAGATCTACTTACTGAATAATATATGAAATGCTGTGATTATTATGATAAATTAAATTTGACATAAAATCATTAATTAATCCTAAATTAATTGGTCTAAGTGTCCTAGATAAGGCCTAAATAATATTCGTCAAGTTGCCAAACTAACCAGCCGACATTCTATCCATAAACGAAAGAAAAACGGGTTAGCCCATTAAATTTACTGACTGTGTTGGCCAATAGCAATTACTGGAAAACGTATTGGGGAGCACTTTTCAAACGTGAAATCCAATGCCTCCAGCAGCAGATTTCAGACCTCAACTTGCCTACTCCTATTCTCTGGTAATAGTAGAGTCACTCCTAAAAAAAACCTCGAGTAGCGAAAACTTTAACATGCGTAACCATCAGTAACCGTCAGAACAATCTACACAGTATGGGTTATTACAGTGCACACTATCAAAATATATGTTAAAGATTTGTTTGTTCAATTCATTCTGACATGAACGCCCACGTGTCCGTTTCAGATTTTAGAAAACGCATATGTCAGAAGGGCGTCTAGGGGTAGAGTTCTCGACATTTCTTCATGCAACATGCTAAACTGTCTAATGTGGCTTCCAGAACTGTTGCCTACGGTTCTGAAATAGTTGTTGAAGGATTCTGGTGGGCTGTTGTTTCGCAAATCCCACATTAGAAAAGACACTTGGAGCGTAAAAAGATCACCAGTTTTAAGATTTTATCCTTTAGGAATAGAGGGTCAGAGTGAGATCTGTATTGTGCATTGTTTATTATCCTGATGGAGCGTTTCTGCTGCATAAATATTTTGTTTAAGGCTGTGCAACTACCCATACCTGAATACCATACATCAAGTCGCTTTGCACGCCTGTTGAATATAAAGTTTTCAAACAGGCATGTGGAAGAATATGTTTTCCTTATTTCAGACATAGCTTGCTTAAGCTATGTTAGAACAGATGTTTGATATGTGTGCTATTTATGATTATGTCATTATACAACGGAATCTTTTTTTATTACTGGGATTGATAAGAATACAATTTATTTTTGTTGTATTAAGGTGCTATATAAGTACGGAAAATTGGCCCCTCTGATATTCCATAAATTCAAATTAAATATATACAAATTACACATCAAAATGAAGGTAGTGACGTATAGAACACGAAACATATGTGCATTCGACTCACAGAGTTGACAGGAGGCATCAATGGTTCCCAGAATTCTGCTACCGTATTCGTACCAGTACTGATAAAAAATAATATTCCAACAACTTGTGGTCAAATGTCCTTCAGCTATTCACGAAGGAAGATAGACCATCAGAAGTTTTCAAAACGCAGGGGCAGAGCTGCGTGGGGGGAAATTCCAAAACTATCGACATTGTTTACATTATCCGTCAGTTTATATACAATGCCGTCTAAAATCAAATAATGAGAGAGACCGTCTTAACACTACACGTTATTATTATATGGAGACTGCACATTTAGCATATTACTTGCAAGGTATCTTGACACCTGTTTGAATTTCTCAGAATGTCGCGATTATTTTTCAATGAAAATTCGTGGTATCGCATTTTATAAGCATGTCCGTCGGTCAAGGGACTATCTTCAATAAAAATTACAGACAGTGATGTTCTTTCCCCAAATGCAGTCTTGTCGCTGCATCGTAAAGTATTTTGAATGCCCAGCTTTCTTCTTGGATATCTGAAGCACATTTGGTCACGAGTTGTTCTCTGGAAATAATATTTTATTATCAGTTCTGGTACGAAGACTTCCAGAAACCATTGATGCCTTTTGTCAACTCTGTGAGTTGATTGCATATATTGTTCGTGTTCTTTACAACACAATCTTCATTTTGGCGTATAATTTGTGTATATGTAAGAAGTATATCATGCACGTTTCGTGCCTCATCAGCAGGACCTCGTGCATGACCTCGGAAGTGACGTCATGACACATGACCCAGTGGCTCCATGTTGTTTTGTCATGGTAACCCGCGTGATCGGTCATGTTGTGACGTCATTACCATAGTGATATGTGGTGTTAGTGCGAATGATACGTGTTTCCGTCGTCCATGTTGTCTACTGGAGGCCGCCATGGTGTCTATTGTAGCACTTGGTTGCTATGTGACCTTATGTGACAGGGGTATGTTCAGAGGGTGTGTTCCTTTGTACAGGAGTAATTTTCGTTTCGTAGAATTACCACAAACAACCCGATAATCCATCCAAATCTTCAAAATCCACCCCAAAATACCGAAACGGACGTGGTAAAGTCCCATTTCGGGCTTTTTCCCCAATAACAGGGGCGTTAGATTGAACAAAAGCACATACAATTACCCAAATAGACCCGACAATCCCTCCAAATCACCAACATCCACTTTTATTTGATATGAAACCTATTTTGTGCATATAAGAATAGTACGTAATGCTATAGGACCGAGATATCTGCTGGGTACGTTCTATTTAATAGGGGTACTGGTCCTGATTTTCCCAGAATCCCATTTTTTCTGCCTATTACAGATGCTACTCTAACCCTAGAAGTTCATCTAGTCCACACTATCTCTGGTTCTCTCATCCAAGTCTTATAATCATCAGTGCTTGATGTTCCGTAACCTGTATGCAGAGTTATCTCCATTGTGCATAACGAAAGCCTATGTGATTCTTAACACCAAGAATCTATCGAGCAGTTACTGATAAGTCATTGCTCGAACGACTCGAACCCCATCGAGCAAATAAGCTATCGAGTAATTGCTCATTCGAGTGACTAGCGCATACGACTCTCAGCCTCATTTCGGTATTTGAGGATACCTATGACCTGGTATTTTCCAAAAAGGGACTCCACAAAAGGGATTCCACAAGTAGGATTCTATAAGTGGGATTCCGTCTTACCTCGAGTGACTCGCACATACTTCTGGAACGACTCTAATCCCATCGAGCAAATGAGCTTTAGATCAATTGCCCGATCGTGTGACTTCACAGAATGCTCGAACTACTCGCATCTCATCGAGCAAATGTGCTATAGAGCAACTGCTCGATCGAGTGACTCCACATACGACTCTTCGACTCA
Organism: Pictodentalium vernedei; assembly: GCA_031216915.1. Taxonomy (NCBI): domain Eukaryota; kingdom Metazoa; phylum Mollusca; class Scaphopoda; order Dentaliida; family Dentaliidae; genus Pictodentalium; species Pictodentalium vernedei. The sequence continues at coordinate 159,712,705 of CM062295.1, forward strand.
TTTCAGAAAAGGGGATTCGATAGCCACAGACGTTTTCCAAAAAAGGATTCTCAAAAAGGGATTCCGTTAGTAGGATTCTTATCCGATTTCATGACATGGGATTCCGTGATTTGACATTAGAACTCGAGGCTTTGTAAAGGGTCTGATAACACCCAATTATTATTGCAAGAACTTGAACAGATAAAACATGATAATAACCACTGCAAAACAACGAATGTAAAAAAGTGAACAAAGATCCAACACAACCATGATCGAAGTGAACAGAAAACAACAAAGTGAAAGATGAACTGGTTGGAAACGGTTGAATATTAACAGATCCAACACAACGACGGTTGAACTGTTCGAATGAAGTAGTAGGGAACGAAGATCCAACACAACCAAGATCGAAGTGAAGAGAAAATAACAAAGTGAACGAAAATCGAACTGATCTGATTGAACACAACCAAGATCGAAGTCAACAGAACAAACTGAACAAAGTTTTGAATGAACTCTATATTTTAACTATAACACTAAGTTATATATAATTAACACCCTTTGACTATTTGAATAAACTCTGTATAACTTAATATTGATTGTAAAACCCTTTAAACTGATTGAACTCTACATAATATATATAATTAACACCCTTTGAACTATTTCGACCTGAATGAACGAAGTTCGGCAGAATGAATTTTTTAACTATAATCTTTATGAAGGTATATAATATTAAAACCTTTTTAACTAAATTCTTCCAAAGGGAAGGGGAATACAGGCGAATGTTAATGTCAAATCACGGAATCCCACGTCACGGAATCGGATAAGAATCCCACTTACGGAAAACATTTTTAAGAATCCCTTTTTGGAAAACGTCTGTGGGTATGGAATCCCTTTTTCTGAAATGAGGCGAAGAGTGGTATGTGTAGTCTCTCGATCGAGCAATTGCTCTATAACACATTTGCTCGACGAGATTCGAGTCTTTCGAGCAGTATGTTGAGTCACTCGATCGAGCAATTACTCTAAAGCTCATTTGCTCGATGGGCTTCAAATCGTTCGAGCAATTACTTTTCGGTAACTGCTCGATAGCTTATAAGGGGAATTTTGGATAGGTATGTCTTGGGGTGGACTAGAAGGCTGGGCTAAATAGGTAATATTATCCTCAGATAGGTATCCTGTAAAAAGTATCCTCGAAAGGTATCCTCAAATAATACAATACAATGCCAAATACCGAAATGAGGCGAAGAGTCGTATGTGCGAGTCACTGGATGGAGCAATTGCTCTTAAGCACATTTGCTCGCTGGGATTCGAGTCGTTCGAGCAGTATGTGCCTGTCACTCGAGGTAAGACGGAATCTCATTTATGGAATCCCTTTTTTGGAATCCCTATATAATCCCTTTTTGGAAAATGCCAGGTCATAGGTATCCTCAAGTACCGAAATGGGGCTAAAAGTCGTATGTGCGAGTCACTCGATCGAACAATTGCTCTAAAGCACATTTGCTCGATGGGATTCGAGTCGTTCGAGCAGTGTGTGCGAGTCACTCGAGGTAAGACGGAATCCCACTTATAGAATCCCACTTGTGGAATCTCTTTTGTGGAATCCATTTTTTGGAAAATACCAGGTCATTGACATCCTCAAATACCGAAATGAGGCTAAGAGTCGTAGGTGCGAGTCACTCGAACGAGCAATTGCTCGGTAGCTTATTTGCTCGATGAGGTTCGAGTCGTTCGAGCAATGACTTATCGGTAACTGCTCGATAGATTCTTGGCTTTAAGAATCACATAGGCTTTTATTATACACGAGGGAGATAACTTTGCATACAGGTTACAGAACATCAAGCACCGATGATTATAAGACTTGGACGAGGGAACCAGAGATAGTGTGGACTAGAAGAACTTCTAGGGGTTGAGTAGCATCTGTAATAGGCAGAAAAAATGGGATTATGGGAAAATCAGGACCAGTACTCCTATTAAATAGAACATACCCCGGGTGATATCTCGGTCCTATAGCATTTCGTACTATTCTTATATGCCCAAAATAGGTTTCATATCAAATAAAAGTGGATGTTGGTGATTTGGAGGAATTGTCGGGTCTATTTGGGTAATTGTATGTACTCTAGTTTAATCGAACTGCCCTGCTATTGAGGAAAAAACCCGAAATGGGACTTTACCACGTTCGTTTCGGTTGTTTGGGGTGGGTTTGGAGGGATTGTCGGGCTGTTTGTGGTAATTCTATGACATGGGAAATTACTCCTGTACAAAGGAACGCACCCTCCGAACAAAACCCTGTCCTTTAATAAGGTTTTAGGTCACATAGCAACCACGTGCTACCATAGAAACCAAGATGGCGGCATCCAGTATACAAAATGGACGACGGAAACAGGTATCACCCTAACAACACGAGCTGCGCATGCGCACTAACACCACATATCACTATGTTAATGAAGTCACGACTTGTCCGCTCGCGCGGGGTATCATGACAACACAACATGGCGCCTCTGGGTCACGTGATATGACGTCACTTCCGAGGTCTTGCCCGAGGTCCTGCTGATGAGGCACGAAACGTGCATTATATACCTCCTATGTAATTTTGAATTTATGTAATATCAGAGGTGGGAATTTCAAAGTCAACAAATTTCTCTTACTTATATAGCATCTTTAGTCAGAGCTGGTTTACAGAGAACCACAGGAAGATCCTTTCAAATTCTAAGTTTGTATAATTTACCAACACATCTATGTTTGAACCAGATGAATACACTGTTGTATCACCTGCAAATGATACGAGATTTAAAGATATGGCGTAACAGAGATCATTAACAAATAATAAAAATAAAATCGGTCCAAGGTTTTGACCTTGTGATAGGACGGAAGTGATTGGCGCATGCGCAGACTCGTGATCATTGATAGCAAAATATTGTAATCTATCAGATAGATAGCTTTGAAACGAATTCAAGCTAACTGCACGAATTCCATAGTATTCAAATATTATTTAAAAAAATATCGTGGTCTATCTTGTCGTAAGCCTCAGAAAGGTTGGAAAAACCTGCCAGTGTGTTATTTTTGCTTCCTTTATTATTTTCTTCGGTGACATGTAGTAGTAGCTGAAGGACAGGATGAATTGTGGAATGTTTTTTGCGCAAGCCGTATTGTTGGGAGTTAAAACATTAGATTTATTTAAAAAGTTAGAAAGGCGATCAGTCATAATTTTCTTCAAAGCCTTAGCGGAAGTAGTTAAAATACTAACTGGTCTGTAATTATTAAGGTTATGAAAATCATCAGTTTTATAAATGGGGACAGCTTTGGTTATTTTCATTCTATTGGGAAAAATGCCTCGCTCAAACGAAGTATAGACAATATGTGCCAGAAATTGCGCTATTATACCAACTGTGTGCCTAAGTAGGAACGGGGATATATTGTCATAATCGTTTGCTCTTTTTGGGGTTTCTTTCCCATTACAATTCCCATTGTTGTATAGCCACCAAGTGTGGTCACACTTTTTTGAGCTCCTGCTGTTTCCTAGTTTTCTACTGGACATTTTTGGATTTATCTGCTGAAAATTGCTGTACATATTCCTTATCAGTTGTGCACTGTTTTGATGTGGCTTTGAAGAAAAAGTCTTTCAACATATTTGTGTTTTTTAACAAAAAAACTCTGAAATATACTGAATACTTTTCCAGTTTGAATTCTTTCCTCATGTGCAAAGTTAATCCGGATTATGTCACCTATTGTTCTGAACCAGATTGGACTGTGAAACTTATTTGCCATTCTATTCACTGCTAATAGGAGACAGCTACCTCGCACCTGATGCCATTAGATTCATAAGTTTCAGTTAGGGACATTTAAAATGTGTTTGTTTAATTACACTTCAGATTACAGCTCCGTTCAATCAACAATGGATCATGTCAAGCACAGGCCTAAAGCATATGTTTTTAAAATCTTGAAAAAACAAAGAATACTAAAACCTGAATTTTGTTTTACCAACAACAGCTCAGATAAAGTATACCAACTAAAGAGATTAAAAATTCAACACAAACAAACAATAAGACCAAATCCTATTAACTCTGGTGTGAATACCAACAATATTCATGTGAGCAGCACAGATACTACTATTCATTCCCCGATTACCTCAAGTGTAAACTTTTCTACTGTAAGTGCCAGATCTGTGAGGAATAAGGTTCCTGATTTTGTAGGACACATCGTCAATAACAAAATGGATTTCTGTTTGGTTACTGAGACTTGGCTAACTGATCAGTACAGTGTAATTGTTTCAGGACTTTCCTGTGAAGGATATATTTTCAAGAGTGCTCCTAGGATTAATGCTAGGACTGGAGGTGGAATTGGTCTCATGTGCCGAGATAATATAAAAATTAAAACCTCAACCCAAGGAGATAAATCCTCTTTTGAATATGCCGAATGGACTCTATGCTGGGCTGACACCAACATCCGAACTGTGGGTGTATATCGTCCACCTTACTCCGAAAATTATCCTATCTCGACCAGTGTTTTCGTTCAAGAATTTTCTGTGTACTTGAATCCATTGTTATGTGTTCTGAAAAAAAACTCCTTATCATCGGTGAGTTTAATATACATATGGATGACAACAATGACAGTGACGCTAACAAGTTTATGAACCTCTTAGAAACATTTGGTTTACAACAACATGTTACTGGGCCTACTCATACCTCTGGACACACTCTTGACATTATCATCACAAGATGTACTAATGACTTTCAGCTTTCTGAGCCATTAATCCCATTCAGATTATCTGACCATTCATTTGTTGAGTGCACACTAGGTGCTCGAAAACCATCACTGACACGTAAGGAAGTAACACTCCGAAAATTCAATCATATTGACATTAACAAACTTAAATGTGACATCGAAAAATCAGATTTGAGTAATTCTCAGTGAGCTATCCTGGATGATCTGGCAAAATCATACAACAACACATTGTCTTGTCTACTGGATGAACAGGCTCCTCTGAAAACAAAAACAGGCCCAAATATGCCCTGGTTTACCAATGAACTGAGAACTCTGAAAGCTAATCGTCGAAAGCAGGAGCGGGAAAGATCTAAATCTTACAATGAGGAAGCAGCGCATAAGACTATTCATAATCAGTTCTCCAACAAACTAAGAGACATTAACAAGCTTAAATGTGACATCGAAAATCAGATTTGAGTAATTCTCAGTGAGCTATCCTGGATGATCTGGCAAAATCATACAACAACACATTGTTTTGTCTTCTGGATGAACAGGCCCCTCTGAAAACAAAAGCAGGCCCAAATATGCCCTGGTTTGCCAATGAACTGTGAACTCTGAAAGCTAATCGTCGAAAGCAGGAGCGGGAAAGGTCTAAATCTTACAATGAGGAAGCAGCGTATAAGACTATTCGTAATCAGTTCTCCAACAAACTAAAAGATTCCAGAAAATCTTACTACACAGCATGTGTTAAAGCCTGTAATGTTGACATCAAAAAGTGTTTAAAGTTGTTAAAAATCTGTGTACCGAAAAACAAAGTGTGTCATTTCCACTACACGATGATCCATCAAAGCTAGCTGATCAATTTGGCGAATTCTTCATCAAAAAATAAAATTAATTCAGGAAACAATTCAAAACATAAATGTAGACAAAACTAACATCAAACAAAGACCATCAGAAAAAAAAAACTTTCAACTGTTCGACCATTAGAAAGCCACAAGGTAACCAAATTAATAAAAGGACCCTCAAATGCCTCATGTCAACTTGGCCCAATGCCAACATCTATTGTCAAATCATGTGTAGACTCTTTGGCTCCTGTAATCACAAAAATGATCAACATGTCTCTGCTAGATGGATATGTACCTGATGCGTGGAAAATAGCAATTGTTAATCCTCTTCTGAAGAAACACGGTGCGGAACTTGTGTTTAAAAACTTCCGACCAGTGAGTAACTTACCGTTCGTCTCTAAGCTGTGTGAAAAGCCGCAATTGACCAGCTAATGTTACATAGTGATATTCATGTCCATTACCGGCCAACACGTCTGGATTCAGAACATTTCACTCGACTGAAACGGCATTACTCAAGGGTCAGAATGACATCCTCCTTAATATGGAGTATGGAAGGGTAACATTGTTTGTTCTTTTAGACCTTAGTGCTGCTTTTGACATTGTTTGTCATAAAACTCTGCTAGAGACAATGAATTCTGATTTTGGACTTAATGGTGTAGCTGCTAGCTGGCTATCATCATACCTCAAGAATAGACAGCAGCGTGTATCAATAAATGGTAATCTGTCAAAAGACTTCCATCTTGAAATTGGAGTTCCACAGGGCAGTTGCCTTGGTCCTGTTCTGTTTCTATTCTATATTTCAAAAATGTTCACCATCATTGAATTTCATCTGCCTGACGTCCATGGTTATGCTGAAGACACACAGGTCTATTTCCCTTTTCGACCATCAATCAAGGATCAAACTAAAGCTCTAAAATCTAGTGAATCATGTATTGCGGACGTTCGCTCATGGATGGTTTCAAACAAATTAATGATAAATGAAGATAAGACTGAATTCCTAATAAATGGTTCACGACAGCAACTCACTAAAGTTGACATCAATTCAGTAAAGGTAGGAGATTCCGCCATCAGTGCAAGTAACAGTGTACGTAATCTTGGTGCCTTTTTCGACTCTACCATGTCTATGGACAGACATGTTACAAATATGTGCAATAAGGCTTTCAGGGGCTTATACAAAGTTAAACAGATAAGACAGTTCCTCACGAAAGACTCCACAAAAACCCTAGTTCACGCCTTTGTAACTTCACATTTGGATTATTGTAATGCCTTACTGTTCAACCTTCCACAATATCATTACTCTCGTCTGCAGATGGTACTAAATGCATCAGCCCGAGTGGTATGTAGGGTATCACGATCTCAACACATCACTCCTGTTCTGAGGGATATGCACTGGCTCCCAGTCAAGTACAGAATAATTTTCAAACATTATTATTAGTTTTTAAGACACAAAACAACATGTCACCAGCCTACTTAGAAGAACACCTCAATATCCAGAATGTGTGTCAATACAACCTGAGGTCCGATGGTAAAATGTTACTACATGTTCCAAAACATATGTGTAAGACATTTGGAGATAGGTCATTCTCCTTTGCTGGCCCTCACTTATGGAATAATTTACCAGAACACCTAAAAAGACTGTCAAATGTCAACCTTTTCAAGAAAAATCTCAAAACATACCTGTTTCAAAAAGCCTATAAGTGATCTTGTGGACTGTTAGATACTGTATTGTTTCCGTTTGTATATTTGCATGAGCTCAGTAACATGTACAGCGCCTTAGAATATGGTTCTACATCTTCTGAACTATAATGTTGGCGGTATATAAATGTATATATTATTATTATTATTATTACAATATTAATTATTGCTTGCACGGATGTGGCGTTCAAGAAAAAGCTATTAGGAAGGTTGGCAGACATGAAGTCCGAGAACGAATTATCTTGCCTTTCTATATTACTTCCAGTTCTGGCTCCTTTTTTGACAAAGAAGTTGTTAAATTCTTGAACGACCATATAAGGATCATTCACGGACTTGTCTTCTATTTGAAGATGATAATATATTTCAGGTATTGCGAATATTGTTTTGGTTTTCATGTAGTATCTATTCATGGTATAAGGCTTTACTTTTTCCTTTAACCTTGTTGAATATTTTACAATACTTTTTATACTTAATTAGGTTTTCTTTTGTGGGACACTTTAGTTTACGGTGATAAAATTTCAGTTTGTTATTTGAAGAAACTAGAAGTTTTTTATCATCCAAGGTTGACGTTTTGTATACTCTTTATTCAGACGAATTCGTTCAAATGTTCAAATACATTAAGTAAAATATTTGTAGATAAATCATAAGTTGTATTTGGACATCCGACGCTAGAACAGATGAAAACTCGCAGTCTGAAAGTGTATTTATAAAGTTATGTATTGGCTTCTCATTAATTTTACGTTTCAGTGTAGAGGAGGGACCGGCGGTTTTTTGCGCTTCTTTTCCCTACAAAATGTGCCAAAGTGGTCCGAGATATCCGTTATTATAATTCCGGAGACGGCAGCATGCATAATGTGGTTTGAGCAAATATGATCAGTCATTGTGGCCGAGTGTGGTGTTACTCAGGTGGGCCTTGAAATATAAGTAAAACCATTGACTAAACATCAAATCTGCGTAGCTTGCAGTTTTAGAACGGTAATCTTCTTTTCCTTATTAAGCGCGTCTGGAATAATATTTAATTTGGAAAGAAAAAGATCTAAATCGGCTTTAGCGGGCGTATTGTGTCTATTAATTACTCCTGTTTATTTTGAGATTTTACAAAGCTTGATCTCTACAAATAGCGACTCATAAATATGTGATTTAAATATACTTAAATCATCTCTTACTTGGTATCTAATATCATTTTTTATTTATAGACCCACCCCACCTCGATCGTTGTTCCCGATCGGTCTGACATTTTTCAAAAGATTATGATAACCATCCACCTTATATGTAATATTTGGGGCTGCTGGAATAACTCTGTGAGGGCTATAACATCAAATTTATTTTCTCTTTCATGAAGAAAGGACATGATGTTACCTAAAGAGTCTCAGTAAGCAGATAAACTTTGAATATTAACCCTTTACCTAACATGAAAAGCAGACGACACTTGTAAAAAAAATTCTTGAGTAACTAATTTTGTCCATTTTTTGTCTCAAAAACATAGGTTATGACACCTTTCTTGGAACGAGACAAAAAATGAAAAAAATAATAAAAATTAATTGGCGATTTTTGTGATTAGGGCTGGCCGGTTTTAGCCGTTACGTTAGGTAAAGGGTTAATATGGAACAAGGAAAAGCTGTGACCAATGTTATAAAATGATGAACGAAACTCATCTGGAAGATAATAAGCACAATCCGAGTTATGAACCTTAAAAGGTGAATCGTTATCATCAGTTGAGTCACACGGTTTGTTATTATACAAACTAGCGAAGTCAAATTCAGTTCTACTCCGAATCTCCCCCAAAGTAATATTATCCGCCATGGTATATCGTGGAATCGACAGGACCGATACAACTGTTGCTCAAACATAGATAGCACAGAAAATCAAACCTTTTGGTATTGGGTATTAACAAAACATTTGATACATTAGCGATGGTCTGACACAAAGTATATTCAAGCAAGTAGATGACAGAATGAGCATGTGTGATGTAAACAAACGTATATACAAAAATTCATGTCAATTGCAGGTAGACATGCGGCTCCATGTCAAAAGGAGCGAAGTTGAAGGGGCGGATGGCTAAAGGATTTACTTTATTTTTTACATCATCGGCCAGTTTCGTGTTTTGTTGCGGTAAGAAGAAAACATCCAACAAATATATGTATCAATGGAATCTGCTGACCAAGACAAGCATTTTGCAGCAAGGGTTGACAGATACAAACAAATACATATATCAATGGAATCGGCTCACCGAGCCGGTTCCATTGGTATCCTTATTCATATAGGTTTGTTTACAAAAGGCCAAGTATCTTCCAGTTTTGGTTAGCAATAAATTATGCATTGAATAATATCGTAGCCATTCTGATGTGAAAGTTCAGACGAGATTAGGTTTCAAGACAAATCAAAGAAACTGAGTTTCTTCTGTCTGCGTGTAAGTAATACAACACTGAGTTGTAGAAGCAAAATACAATGATGGCGAATTATTTAGAGTGTGCTAACCATTCTCTTAGTTGTTCAGCAATATGTGGTAACTTGCTAATTCAAATGAGAAAATGACTGAATCTTGTGGTCTGCAATTGGGCGTGGTGTCAACCTTTATGTCAGCAGTCGCACAGCAAAGTTTAACATGTGAGAGTTAACAACGAAAGTACATTTCAAGGAATATTGGTCTGGCATCAGCCGAGTCAATCGGACCGCTTCAGAAGCCCCCGTGGCGTTCCCGGATGGGGTTAGTAAGATCGGGCGGATGTCTTCCACACTGCTGTATGAGTCCGAGAGTTCATCCAAATTATTATTTGAAATTTCTGAAAACTATAACAGATATTGAAAGGAAATGCTGACAGCACTACTACCAATAGTGGTTGCTCAGGAAAGACAGATATAAACGAGTTACCATTCAACTTATGGCACCTACCAATCGATTGAACATGCAGTTAGAGTTTTTCTTATTCAATACTCGCCTCGGCCGGTGACTTGAAAGCGATGATGGAATTTGCGTTGAATTTTTTTTTATTTTGTGGGTGTTCTAGTTGGACAGAAAGAAAAAGTAATCTGTAAACAGAGCAGCTGAGGTCAATTTATTTTCTGAATCTTCCATCGCTGGCCCGCCCACTGGTAAACAGCTCAGATCTTCTAAAGAAGTACTTCCAGTGTCTTCACGTAATTGTTTTCGAATAACTAGCAGCGTCAACAAAATCAATAATGATAATTGAAGAAGGCAAAGGACGGAGGTGATTAACAGTTTTAATTCCGTCACCCACATCAGAACAATCTCTCGGGTCACCAATCTAATTCTGTTCGGAATTCGACGCTTATACGGGTTGTTTGTTTACCTACTTTTCGTGAGTTTGCACACAGAAGAACGTTCATACAATCTGATGTCTTTTTATTCCAAAGTCACAAAAATATACAGATATTCTTTCGTTCCCACGTTATAGGTATTTCAAGGTATTTAATTCACATTGAAAACGTGAAGATATTAACGCAATTAATGGTACTACGCAGCGTAATCAAAAAACTACAGCTGTGGTGAGTTTTATTCATAATGGTAAGTGTCGACAAGCATTCGGTCGAATCAAGTATGGAATTTGACGCTTAATTAAAACAAACTGAATGTTTATCGATTTTTTTTTCACATACCATCGGATGGAATATTTCAGTTGCAAGTCTGGAAATAAGCAATCTGTCATTTGCAGAATGATGTCCCTAGAGGGTGAATTTGTTGATGCTATCCCATACAGTGGGCTAGAATCCACCAATTTATCCTCTGGGTACCTCTTTCTATTTAGGTCCGATACCTTGATTCAGATTGAGGTTCACAGAAGGTGAATTTGGCAATGCTACCCTCATGTGTAAAGTAGCATCACCAAATTCACCCTCTGTGGACCTCATTCTGCAGATGAGAGTCTGCTTATTTCTGGGATTGTTCAGTTGGTCGGAAAAGCGAAATATTCCATCCGCTTGATTCTGAACATTGGTGATGGACTTTTTCAGGGCTGGATTGGTTCTCGGCCATAACGGCGCCGAATAAGACTGTTGGCTTGAAAACCTGCACATGGACATACAATTGTCACGGGTTGTAAAGATTAAGTCACATCAAGTCTGGATTGATCAACATTTCTTCTATTGATTCAAAGAAAACGAATGTTTATTGTATTTTTTAGATTCAGTCGTCCGTAATATATGAGTTGATCGTAGACGAGAACCGGGTGTATATGGACACAATTATTGGAACTACGCGGCGTAATCATAAAATGACAGCTGTGACGAGTCTTTTGTCATAATTATTTAATGAACAAACATGTCTGATGGTAATGGCGGTGTCTTTAAAGATTCGGAAAATCATCAAATCAAATCTCGATTGGGAAACATTTCTTGTGTTGATTGAAAGAAAATGAATGTTTCTGATACATTTCAGATTCAGTCGGATGCAATATTTCCGATGGACAGAAAGCGACCCCTTTTTCCCAGACCAGTGAATTTAAACATAGGCGGTGCACTAATTAATGGCTAGACTGGTTCCAGGCTCTAACAGCGTCGATTTCTTTACACTCCAATACGAGTTGCGCTGATTCGGAAAGTTTCGAATCGTCTCAAAATCCTACCGATTGTCTCATCATGGACACTTCTTATATCACCTGTCGTCAATCATCCAGGCAAGTCAATAAAAATGGTAATACCCTAGAGTGGAACCATAGTAGTTTTGGAAGCGGAACCTCCTTGAACCTTTCTTCTCTCATCCGGTCCCCTATACATGTAGACGATGATAGATGATAGACGAAAGTTCAAGAAGGTTCTGCATCTGGAACCACTTTGATTACGTTCTGGAATATTCCGCTGTCTTGACTCACCCAAAACAGACGAGACGTCATTGAATAAAATTATGAGTGGAGATTAACAATATTTACAGTTATAAGGACGTGTGATATTTACAATTTTAAAAGCCGTTAGACGAGATTCTATTCGATTCGAAATCCCCTGTCTGATTCGATTCGACACGTCATTAGAGAAATAACCGTTATAATGTAATGTAATACATTATTGGAAAGCGGGCTCTGTGATTGCGGAGATAGATTCTTTATTCATTGTTGAGATAAAATAGCTTCAAATTCATATATTTTACATATCCGATAGGTCAGTATTCTTATGAGGGTGGCATGGCCAGATAGACTGTTTACCCGCCCCGCCCCGCCCCGCGACACAAACCCACACACACCTTAACAGAATATGAGATTGCAGAGAGATTGTGACTAAATATTTAAATTGTGAAACATTATATATGACGCTTAAATGGGAAAGGAGCTAGTGTAATTTCATTCCTTGGAAACGAGGACACTGTACTACACACATGCTGTTAGGGGGTTGGTGGTTTCACACTGACAATAAAAGCAGCCTGCTGATCGTGTCCATTTCGCCACTTAAGCTAACATCTGAGAATGATACAAAACTTCAAATTCCTGCTCCCACCAGTTGCGGACAGACATCGACAATGCAATTAGTATGTATATTTTGTACGCCGTGTCAACGTCATTCAGCACGATTTTACAGCACCCTTCTCAGGTGCTTGAGAAATGTGCAGGTTGGCGTGTCTCGTATTATGGCGGGGATATACGTCGCCCTCAAGACACTTGGGTATTAAGAAATAGGTGTCGCAAAGATTACTGGTATACTTGTCTTATTTAGCGCACAGAGTAACAACTCGTTTTTTTCTTGTCGCTTTTTTCACATATAGCGAGTCTCCATTTTTCGCCCCAAAATCAGATCTAGACCGAGCCAGCGAGTTGAATGTTGTATTTATCACCTGAGTCAAGGTCCGATAACGGATTCCGGGGTTCACTTAGTGCATTTCTCAGAATAGCTGGAATGTACATTTTGTCACCACCAAATGCATTTCCGCAGTTAATACAAGTATTTCTGCACTAAAAAATTGAGCGTGTGTGTTCCATCACTTTAAAAAGTCGACGGAGCAAAACATTTTGAAAGTGGGTCGCACTCATATCTCATGCATGGTATAATCTCCTTTCCTGGGACCAACACCAAATGAGTCGAAACTCAATGCATGCAATGGAGGTTCAAAATATGGATCAATGTCTGTGAAGTCACCTTGTGTCATTGTGTGCATTTTCAAAATTGCTGAAAATAGTATTTTAAGACCCATCAAAAAGCGTTCCCCAAGTGCATACAGGTATTTTTACACCCGCAAAGTGAGCGGGGAAAGCATTTTAAAAGTAGGTTACGCTCATATCGTAAGCATGGTACGACCTATGGAACTGGGACAAACACCAAATGAGTCGAGACTCAATGAAGGTTCAAAATATGAGTCAGGCTCACAGATATTCCCCAAGTCTTTGAATGTATTTTTACACTTAAAGAAGTGGGTGGGAGCCAAACATTTCGAAAATGGGTCACGCTCATTTTTTTAGCCCCATTTTATGCCCCTTAATGTATTCCAATGAAGCCCATACATATATTTTGCAGACAAAAAAATCGAGTGAGATCAAGCATTTTAAAAGTGGGTCACGCTCATATCTCAAGCATACTGTCACCTATGGATCTACATTGAGGTAACCCAGGGGTTAAGTGCATTTTCAGAATTACTGTGCATTTCAAGACCCCACCCATTGCATTCCGGAAGTTCATACATGTATTTTTACACTAAAAAGAGGACGAGGGCCAAACATTTTGAAAGTGGGTGACGCTGATATCTCAAGCATGGTATGACCTCCGCACCTGGGACCAACACAAGATGAGTCAAAACTCAATAGAGGTTCAAAATATGGGGCAAGGTCCCCCAGGTAACCCAGAGTAATTTGTTACATTTTTTCAGAATTTCTGAAAATCGCATGCTATGCCCCCTCCATTGCGTTCCCTAAGTTCACACTTGTAATTTTACACCCCCAAAAGAGTGTTTCTGTGGGGTGGAGCCAGGCATTTTGAAAGTGGGTTACGCTCATATCTCAAGCATGGTTCGACCTATGGACAAACGCCAAATGCGTCTGAACACAACGGATGTTTAAAATGTGGATCAGGCTCACTGATTTCACCCAGGAGCCACAAAGCGCATTTTTCTGAATTGCTGGAAATCGCATTGTATGACTCCTAATGCATTCCTGAAGTTTATATATCGTCGCCTGGGTGCTAGAATGTTCTATGTCCCCTATGGGACATAGAACATTCTAGCACTCAGGCAACAAAATGTATTTTTACACCAAAAAAAGTGAGCGGGGCCCAAACATGTTGAAAGCGGGTTACGTTCACCTCACATCGCAAGCATGATTTGACCTTATGGATCACCAAATGAGTCAAAACTCGGTTCAAAATATTGGTCTAGGTCACTGAGGTCGCCAGAAGATCATTACGTACATTTTTCAGAATTGCTGGAAATCAAATTTTATGCTCCTAAATGCATTTTCGAAGTCCATACATGTATTTTTACACTCAAAAAGTGAGCGTGGCCTAGCTCTTTGAAAGTGTGTAACGCCCATTCATACCATGATAACCTATTCTACTATATATGAAAAGCCTATGACATAAATTTTAGCTTTATACACCAACCGTGGTGAACACGCCAGCAATGGGATTTCAATAGTTACAATTTACACCTACAGTGGAACTACATACAAGTTGACCGTTGGTGACGTCGACGTGAATGCGAACTTGTCTAAATTTATCGCACGTCGCCTCGCGAAGAGTGAAATAAAAATGGCAATTATTTATTACGTTTTTAAATGGGTTTACCTCAAAAATTACCAAAAACTAACAAACATGCATTGTGTCATATTAATAAAGCATCCATAACTCGAAATAGTATGTTATTATGTTATCAAAACGAAAAAGCCTCAGTTTCTTTTTCCATTTCGTTTCGGCATTAAAACTGACAGCGGAAGTACCGCCCGCCGATGCTCATGTAAACAAAAACAGATTTGCACGTATGTACGTCCGCTGCTCAGTAAAATCGAGAAAAAATAATAGCGACGCTTAATAATCTGACGATCATGGTATAGACAAAATATACCCAAAGTAGCTTGGTGTACCAAATGTTCACTACTCGTGGTGAAGTGGTGTTAGCCGCGCCAAAGTCTCGCCATTAACACCACTTCACCACTCGTGGTGAACATTTGGTACACCAAACTCCTAATGGTATATTCTATGTATCTTAAACATCGACATTTGGACCTGACACGAACACCGAACGAGTTGAAACTCGCTGGAGGTTCAAAATAGGGGTCAAAGTCTCTGAGATCACTCAGGAGCATTGAGTGCATTTTACAGAAATGCTGGAGATCGCATTTTATATCCTCCGAATGCATTCCTAAGTTCATACATGTATTTCATCACAGAGCCACAAACTTTGAAAGTGGGCCACGCTGATACTTCAAGCATGGTATAACCCATGGGTCAACACCAAACGAGTAGAAACTCTCTGGGGGTTCTGGAGGTTCAAAATTTGGGTCCAGATCACTGGGGGTAGCCAGGGATCATTAATTGCATTTTCATCGCATTTCTAGAAATTGCATTATTTACATTTTATACCCCCCCCCCCCCCCCCCCCCAATGAATTTCTGGAGTTCATACATATATTTCTTCATTCAAAAAGAGGGCGGAGCCAAAAATATTCATTTCTGATTTCTTTGTATTCACATTGAATGTTGTGCACATAAGTTATTTCTGTTTTTGTAAATTACCTAATTAATGTATGAAAACCTTTAGATGCTGTTTACGAAAACTCTTTTCTGATTTGTTTTAATATATTTTACTCCCGAAAATAAGTCTCTATAAATTCTCTTTCTATATATTTTAGTTCTGATGCTTTCACAAGTTTCACCCAGATTCAAATTTACTGATCACAGTAAATTCTGTTTCTCTACTTTATATATATTTTGCATGGGTCGTTGTAAAACCGCAGAAATTCTCAGAAACGTGTAGGAGGTAAGATATACAAAGTTTATTACCACCATGTGGGTTTCTGAGATGGTGTATTCAAGTCAAGACCTCGTCTCTAGGCAAAACTCGACGAGTCCGTTAGGGTGAGTCGACATATGACTCAGCAGCGAGGTGGGGGCGTCAATACACCATCTCGGTAATCCACATGGTGGTAGTAAACACTTTATCTTGCAATATTCCTCCCTTTCTCGGGCCTGACATTCTTCAGGAGTGCTGCACGCCTACTGCAAGCCTATAAAAAACTAAGGAGGGCAATGTTCTGCACCCCTTGATTTTCTGGAATGCCAGACCTGTCTGGGACTGCCTTTAAAATCGATTATCATTTCGTCCCCTGAGTTCCAATGTTGTCTCTGTGCCAACTGGCACAGAGAACACATTGGAACTCAGCGGACGATTTGTCAATGTTGCATTGATTCGCAATAATTCATGACCCATTCTGTGTCGCATTTTAATACAGTTTGAGTGTAGAAGACAGTCACATAAGAATTCAATGCAACTTTTTGAATAATGAGAAGATGTGTGTGCCATTTTGTCCATTATGTTGCTGAATGTAGTACAATTTATCAGTCACAATATTAATACCTTGAAGAGAATATAACCAAAATAGCATACACGTTTTTGCATTGAAAATTTCAGGTGCAATTGCACTCCCAAGCAACCTGAGGAGGGCAACTGTTTTGCACTGCTTGATCTTCTAGACTGCCAGGCCCACTTTCTTGATTTGTTCGCATAATGAAGGGATTGGGTTCAGTTTTTAACGGCGTTTGTTTTGACAATCATTCAGCGTCTTTGAATTGATTTATCATGGATGAAGATCATGACGTCATGGTATTGCATTTTTGTGGTGTACATGGCGAAATCCTCTTTCATTATTCTCTTGTACTTTTAACGCACCATGGCAAAATGGTGTAGTCTATTTTATTTCGTGTGCTGGTGATTAATATATCATTCAATTACTGTTGTCAAAAGAGTATGGCCTCGACATGTGTAAAAACTCATTGTCAGTTGAGTGCAGGTAAAAACGTTGTCTTTTTCTGAATCGAATGATTGCACGTGCGGTTGCTGCCCTCAGTGCAGATTTGTATTTTGTGACCCTGGCTGCCGAAAGTGTCGTTAAACCCCAATAAATGAAATTGCTTGTATTGAGGGAAATGCGTTCTTGTTGTAAGATAAATATTTTCATACAGTACTCCAGTGCCCGCGAGAACCCCTGGAGCTACAAAAGTAATCAAGTTCTCTTCCAATGGTAAACAGAACCTGGTAACTTATTCCTTGGGTGAGAGTCTCCTACGGCGGGTTGTACCGGAATAAACAATTGGCCAAACTGGACATTGTATTTGTATTTGCCTTGATACAGCTATTTATTTCCAAATGAAACAAAATACTGCGTTTTGATTGGCTGAGAGGTACGGTGTAACTTGCAGTCCAAAGTAGCTTTTTTTACACCGTGGGTTAACTACGGTGTAAAAACAAGAATACGCAATTGCAGGCTATATGGCTAAAGAAAAGTACCCATTTTTAATTATTAATTCATACCTGATGCTCGGTTATGTTAGAAGAAATATGAAAATGCAGGAAATTTAATATTTATGTGCAATAAAATATTACAGATGTGGATGTCATTGGAACTGGCTCATTAAGCCAGTTCCAATGACATATCCATATTTGTCTGGTTTTATTAAGAAACTTACAAAGTACAAATTTTTTGTCAGTTTTTTCCCCAAGATTTAGGTTAAAGAATTAAGTCCACCAAAATTCTTGGAAATACATCCGTTACCCTTGTGTTTCCAGAGTGTGTGGGAGTTTACACCGGTCTGGGAACTCATACACCCTTCGGCTTCGTCTCAGGGTGTATGAGTTCCCAAAACGGTGTAAATTTCCATACATCCTGGAAAACACAAGGATAACTAATAACATGCCACACAAAATCTCATAAGATTCTCTTGCTCCTCAAAGAAATCAACATTCTTAATAAGTTTTAGTTGTTTTTATTCTCTTAACTCGATCCACGTCCGAAGTTACTGCGCTGTGTCCTTGGGCAAGACATTTAATCACCATTGCCTACATAAGGGCACGGCGGTGCTGTGTACTGCACGTCGATGACTTGTCTTCAACCAATACTAATCCTGCTCGGGTGGAGTTAGTACGTCGGGAAGTCCGACAGTTGCTCGCCCCTGTTCGGTGCTTCTCTCCCAGTACTCCATCTTCCTCCACCGGTAAAACTGTCCGACACGGACAGTTTTAAGGGTGGGGGAAGATTGAGTGCCTAGGAGTACTAGGTGACCCTGACTGTCGAAAGTGTCGTTAAACCCCAATAAATAAATAAATAAATAAATAAATAAATAAATAAATAAATAAATAAATAAATAACGGTACGCGAAGCAAGAGTTACAATTCGAGATAGTGGTGTCAAGGGTCGATTTAGACACAGAGCGCATTCCCATTGCTAGTTTATTATTTGTGTAGCGTCAAACATTAATGACTCTTAGATTTGTAATATAAATGAAATAACAATGAAATTAAAATAACCTGAGAAACGATCATTCAAATGCGACTCTCATTACCGACGAATCTATTGTCAACGCATTAGGGAGTTCTTGCTAGCTTCAGCTATTGAATGTTTGGGCTGTATTTACAATAGCCACAACAATTTCTGGTCACATAGTTAACTGCATATGAAATAAATACCCATGTTCCCCCGCGGGCTTTAAAACTGACAGCTCATCAATCATGATTTTTCTGCAAAATCCATTTCTTTCGCCAATTATCCCCTGATATCCTGATGTATTTCCTCACAAATCCCCTGGACTGCGTTGCTTCCTTTTCTACTTGCTAAGCGTACAGTGAAAGTAATCTACCTACTAAAATTATCTCTGTTTGAAAGGATATCTTGGACAATTGGAATAGACTCAGCCGCCCTCTTTTACCAGAAAATGACAGCAATTAGAAGCAAAATTAAAAGAATCAAAAGAATAAGTAACAATTTTCATTTTCTACCTTAACTCCCTTCACTCTGATGTTAAGATATCCAACTTTCAAGTAGCCATTTTCCCATAATGCAACTGGGAATTTAACCAATTCAATCTTGTTTGACAGAGCTCAATGAGCTCTGTCAAACAAGATTGAATTGGTTAAATTCCTGGTTGCATTATGGGAAAAATTTGCACCTTAAACTTTAGATATTTCGACATCAGTGTGCAGAGGGTTAGGAACATAGCTTATGATCCTCGCTGAATCAAGGTCGACGAGCTTGTTCCAACGGAGGACCATAAACTGTGATTTTGAGCAAAAAGTAAAATTTTATAATAAACAGTTTTGAAGAGCAGTTTTTTGTCTGTAGCGCTTGGAGGACATGGCCGATTATTTATTTATTGAGATTTAACGATCCCTTCAACAAGCAGGGTCACATCGTGTCTGAAAGTTTTACGGGTAGAAGGAGTCGGAGTTCGACGAGAGACCCACTCAGCAGTGACAAGCAAGTGTCAGACTCTCCAGCTTACTAATCGACGTGTAGTAGGTCTTAGTACACAGCGCCATCTTGCAACCGCGTGGGCAATCGAGATTAAGTGTCTTGCGCAAAATGGCGCGTGTCTGGATCGAACCGTCGACCTTTTGATTTAAAGTCCAATGCTCTAACCAATGGGCTACCATATAACCCGTTACAATAGGTAAAACTCCTAGCGACAAGATTATTTGTGACCCGGTGGGTGAACACCTGCCTATACCATAACTTGAAAACAAAATTTAAACGCAAGGACCCAACAAACAAATCTGTATTTCTGCTCATAGACCACCAAAAGATTACCCTGTGGTCAATGAACTGCCAATGTTCACGCTCGCCCGAAACGGTATGGTGCCAAATTTTCCGCCACCCTGGATATTTTAGTGCGAAACAAAGTGCTTTGGTGCCAAAATGCTAGTCAGAAAGGGGGGTGGGGTGTTTTTTGCTGTCTGATCCAAATAAATTTATCGAATTTTGAAAAAAATAACTGGAATTTACTTCAAGAGTGAATGGATGATTGGTCACGGAAACAATCCGACAGAATTAAAAAGATGAAAAGGGATGTTACCAAGGTGCATGTATATCTACGTCACTGATTCAATTAATGGTCAAGCTGAAATATGTCGATACATAAACTGTTGTTTCTCTTAGATAATAACATTAATCTGCTAATTACTGGGCTTTGCGGATCGTGGGACTTTACAAAAGGAAAGATTTAATTAGATAAATACTCCATACCGACTAATTAATGTTCATCTGGGCTAAGCAGATCGCCAGTCTTTACCAAAGGCAGCATTTAATTAGATAAGTACTTCATACCGTCGCGAGTCACTCGCGACGGTATGAAGTATTTATCTAATTAAATGCTGCCTCTTGTAATGCTGATAACCTACAATGTTTTATTGAATAAAAAGCAATGACTCATTACCACCTGTCACTGACAAGTAACGTTGAAAGTTTGTCCAAACACCCCCACGTGTGGGCACTGTGGCGCTATGTGCTAAATCTTACTGCTCGTCGATGGTGCCCCTGTCCTCAACAAATGCTAACCCTGCTTGTTTGGAGTTAGTACGTCGGCGAGTCTGACAGTTGTTCGCCGTTGCAAGGTGGTTCTCTTCGGGAACTCCGGCGTCCTTCACCTGTAAACCTGCCCGACACGAGGTGACCATGCCTGTCGAATGCGTCGTTAAACTGCAATAAATAAATTGTACAAACACAGTTTTCAGCTCCTTATTGACAAAAGAAGTAATAACATAATTTTTTGTTTGTTTCGTCATCGATCGGACCTTCACTGCCGCAATGGCTTACCTTCACAAGTGAAAGAAACTTTTGTGGTGCCAAAAGTTTAGCTAACGAAGATTGTTTGGTGCCAAATCAAATTTGTTTGCGCAGTTGACTAAATTGGCACCCGACAGTGTGAACACTGTGATCTGCACAGTTCAGGTTGAGTCCTCAAGACTCCATTGGAGAGGCAAATTTGATTTCCGAGGCTCTTCTGGTCATGCAAATACTTTCTTCCCCACTTCCTGTGCAAGACATGCGTATCTCATGTGAGAAGGCCATCTCTCTCTCTCTCTCTCTCTCTCTCTCTCTCTCTCTCTCTCTCTCTCACATGGCCCACGTGGCCGGCTTATTAGCAGATTTACTGAGCACAGGACTAGTCAATCATCGCACGTTCTTCTGTAAGCAAACCACATGGTGTCACGTTTCGGAAAAATTAGCATACAAACAATTGACGAAGAAAATAGAAATAATAACAGAGACCGCAAAACCAAAGGACACTTGACTCTTTTATATGGATTTTTGGGTGAACGGCATTATGAGTGGAGACAGGTGCACGAAATTCCTGTCGAAAAGTTGTGCGAATACATTGCAGAATTCATAATATGACGCCATCGGAATGTGTGAATGTTCATTTCGCTACAAATCTTTAACACCTGTCTTACCGGTGTTGGAATTTAATTTCGTAGTATATACCTACATTATATACAGAACTTTTGTGGGCTCTTTCTGATAAGCAAATCAGTTTTTTT
Source organism: Pictodentalium vernedei (assembly GCA_031216915.1). Classification (NCBI taxonomy): domain Eukaryota; kingdom Metazoa; phylum Mollusca; class Scaphopoda; order Dentaliida; family Dentaliidae; genus Pictodentalium; species Pictodentalium vernedei. Next base: position 159,734,376 of record CM062295.1, read on the forward strand.
CAGAAATGGACGACAAAATTGTTTGATTTTGCTGCACGTATCCCTATTACTTTTCATGACGTCAGAGTATTTTGGTGGGGGAGGGCAAAAATTATTCCTGATGGGGGCGGATGTGAGATGAGGAAATTTCACCCTCGGCAAGACTCATGTCTGGCCCAAATATCTTGTCCTCGGGAGTAGTATAGGTCGTATGTTTGAGGGATAGGTTGGGGGACCCCGGAGGGGGACCCCGGAAGTGACGTCATGTCACGTGACCTAGTGGCGCCATGTTGTGTTGTTATGGTAACCCGCTCACGCGGGTTACCATGACAACACAACATGGCGCCACTGGGTCACGTGACTATGACGTCACATGAGATCCCCCGATGAGATCCCCCAACCTATCCCTCAAACATACGAGCTATACTACTCTCTGGTGAGATTTCCCCATCTCCAACCCTCACCCATCAGAGATAATAATAATCTTCTGGCCTTGCAAATATGTTTATCGATAGCGTTGGGCGGGCGAGTGCCAAATCACCCTATGGGTATTCGGCGCACCCTACATTTCAAAGGCTGTTTTCTTTTTTCTTTCTTTTCTCCAGTGAAGTGCAGGAAACAAGCTGCATTCCTGATCTATCTGTCCAGGAATATTTATCTATTCTCAAAAAATTAAGGCAATATAAATTGTTCGCTGGAAATTTAAAGTACAGGGAATGCTTTTCAGCAAGCAGCACACTGGAAACCAGTGGGTAATTAATTCGACGTCGATAGCGTAATTTCTCGGCAATTCCTCGCCTGCAGTGAAAAATATTCTCGAACGCAAACATAAGACATTAAGATGAAATTGGATATTGTGCCATGGGACCCATAAACCTGCCCACTCATCGAAACAATCCATGTTTCATTATCATATAATCATAAATGCTTCATGATATTATCACCTGCATATTACGGATGTTGGTAATTGATTTCTGAACCATTACTATACCTTTGTCTGAACCTCTTGTCACAGTTGTAAGCTATGAATAAGCCTTCAAACAACAGAGGCGATGGGGGCGTCTCGAACATTGCGGTAAAGCACTAAATTACCCTTTTCGTCCAAGTTTACAATTACCAAATAATGTGGTGTCTGTCATGTGAGTCTTGCGGTAGAATAAAGTTTGCTTGTTGCACCCAAGACACGAAATTTATCCTGCAAGAACTATTATATCAAATGCGTATCGAAACATATTATTTATGAAACAACGTCTCGAATTACCATTTTACCCTGCCCGAGACTTTAACCCTTTACCTAACGTAACGGCCAAAACCGGCCAGCGCTATTCTCAAAAATCGCTAGTTAATTTTCATCATTTTTTTCATTTTTTGTCTCAAAAACATAGATTATGACCCCTCGTCGGAACGAGCTCGTCGAGCTTGTTCCAACGAGGGGTCATAACCTATGTTTTTGAGACAAAAAATGAAAAAAATTAGTTATTCAAGAATTATTTTTGCAAGTGTCGTCTGTTTTTCAGGTTAGGTAAAGGGTTAAAAAATGGGAAATTCTCACACTTGTTCCATAAATATCATTCAAGATACACTCATTTCATATGGGTTTCTAAAACTTTGACCCCGTGGAGCCAAAATTGTCAGGGCTCGAATCACTAGGGGGTTGAGATATTCCTCGAAGAAGCAACCAACAGCACAAACACATCTGGTGACCAACCACTGCACCTGCAGAACGTTAGTCGTTTGTACCCTGACGATTTGAATAGCATCGTTTTACACATTATTGTCTTCAGCAAAGTGGGCAGATGGGGAGCGCGGTGGTTTAGTGGTTAGAACATTGAACTTTAAACTGAAAGGTTCTCGGTTCGATCTTGACCAATGAGTGATAACTGCGATGAAACCTTTGGCAAGGCACTGAATCCCAGTTGCCCACGTGGAGGCAGGATGGTCCTGTGTACCAAGACATACCGAACGTCGATGATGCACTTGCTTTAAACCAATGCTAACCCTGCTTGTGAGTTGGTACGTTGGGAGAGAGTTGCTTGCCGCTGTACCTTGGTTCAGCCTGGGTAAATTGCTGGACAGTAGGTGACCCCCCCCCCCCCCGGCTCTGCAAAATGTCATTAAACGCAAATAAATAAATCAATAAATAAATAAATAAATAAATAAATAAATAAATAAATAAATAAATAAATAAATAAATAAATACAAATGGTGATATATATTTTGCATCTGCAGGTTAGTTCTGTAAAACTGTAATCTTACTCAACAATAGGTCTGTATGAATACACTTTTCAGACCCAGCGACATTTCCAAAATAATTTCTTGGTTAAGTAAATTTTGTCATATTTTTGCCTCAAAAACGAAGCATATGACCTCGCATCGGAACGAGCTCGTTCTAACGATGTGTCAAAAGTTATGTTGAATGATTGCAGAAAAAAATTTACTTTTCGTAGAGAGTTAAATATTTATCGACGCAAAAGATTAGGTATATCGTGCTAAACGAGTTAACTTCAACTCCCGGGAATGAGAATGTCTAGTTTCCGGTCTTACGATGTAAGACCATTGCTTACCTTCAGTGATACAAGACGCCATCTGCAATGGTAAAACATTGCAGAGTGGTGTCTAGTACCACTCACGGAACGATTTGGTAAGTGCATCGCAACGAAAAAATATATAAAGGAATACAAGAAAAATATACTACTCAAAGTTTGCTAAGCACCAAATATTTGACACATCATTGTGAAATTTGCTTGTGACATATTTACGATATTTTTGGTGGATATGATTGAGGAATGTATTGAGATGGTCCCCATTGTTTACATTAGCTCTCTTGACAGGCAGACTTTTCGTGACAGTCATGGAAAGCATGTACCCCTTGATTTTCATGTTGTTTTCGTGTACTGTCTACATGCACTTGAGATGTGTAGGGTATTCAGTCTTCATTTCAACACAAACCCTTGTGATTTAATTATTGAATATGGCAAATGCAAATGTAAGAAGACATTGTCTGAAGCAGAAATGTGACGGGCTGTAGGGATGGTGGAGCAAGGAGCTACCCATCGTCAGGTTGGTTATGTCCTTGGTGTGCACCATACGGTGATCACCAGAGCCTGGGTAAGATTTCAGCAGTATTGCACACTAGTAAGACGGCATGGTGGTGGCAGAAACAGTGCAACATCTGCAGCTGAAGACTGGTTTTTGATCATTCAGGCCCGTAGGAACCGTTTTGCCACAGCAACCCAGATTCGCAGTGACCTTCAGAATGCATCCGGGGTAAATGTGTCGACGCAGACTATCAGGGCAAGGTTGCACGAATGTGGTCTCCGATCGGGAAGACCATGTATTTACATTCCGTTGTCCTAGAACCACCACCAGGCACGATATGAATGGGGCATGGACCACGTTGGATGGACCAGAGAAGATTGGCGACCTGTCCTTGGTACAGATGAGTCAAGGTACTGCCTGGACCACAGAGATGGGCGTTCTAGGGTATGGAAAAGACCAGAGAACGATTCCATCCAGCCAACATTGCTGAGCATGTCCGCTATGGTGGAGGGTCAATCATGGTCTGGTGCGGCATCAGCAGGGATGGACGTAAAGAGCCGTGTGTCCTTGAACGTGGTACATTGAATGCACAGCGGTATATTGATGAGATCCTGGATGTCCACGTCAGATTGTATGCAGGTGCAGTGGGTGATATGTTCATTCTGATGGACGATAATGCCCGTCCTCATGTAGCACATGCTGTCGGGGAGTACCGACAGAGGAAGGGGATTGAGCATGTGGACTGGCCAGCAAGATCCCCTGACCCCAATCCAATCTAACATGAATTGAATGAGTTGCAGCTTGCAATTTCAGCACGTCCAGTCCAGCCAATAAGTGTCCAGGAGCTTGGTGTCTTGCTGGTCGAAGAATGGAACAACATCCCACAAAAGACCACCAGGAACCTTACTGGGGGGACGAGAAGGCGTTGCCAAGCTGTAATTAACAGCAATGAGTCTCATACTCGACATGGAACCCATATCAGATCGCTCCGTCAACTTTTTGGCAAATTGAATAATTTCCTCTTTTACCAATAATATCCATTTTCCATGGTTATCGTATTCAAAAGTTAAAAAATAATGTCAAACACAAATAAAATCTTAATTTCTGCACTTAAATCATTAACTATATAATTAAATAACACATATATACCCTTTCCATTACAATATTTAAACTAAAACGTAAAACAGGTAGTTGGATATACTTGGTGCTTAGCAAACTTTGAGTAGTATAGCAATTTGACATGAATTAGTTATGTCACATTTTTTTCATAAGTCAGGATGTTAATTGTAACCCCCACCCCCCCCCCCCCCCTCCTTACTAAGATAATTGCCACTTACTGTCAAAATCCCAAGTTAGAGCACGGTGACGCAGTGTGCTAAAGCGTACTACATGACAATGGTACACATGCTTTCAACCGATACTAACCCTGTTTGTGCCGGGTGAATAAGTTGGAGAGGCTGACAATTGCTCGCCACTGCTCGATGGTTGGTTCTCTCCGGGTGCTCAGGCTTCTTCCATCCGCAAAACTCTCCGACAAAATATGGCCCTGGCTGTTGAAAGTGGCGTTAAATTCCCAATAAATAAATATTGATAAATTTTCGATTCCCGTTTATATTCTCTGCCCTTTCTAATTTCTGGCATATTCTGAGAATGACACGTGTTGTGAATGATGTGTCTTGAGTTAGAAAATAGTCTAAGCTTTTGAAGAAGCATTCATCGAGCACTGTGGCTCATTGATTAGAGCATTGGACTTTAAACTGAAAGTTTGACGGTGGGATCCTGACACGCATCATCTACTTGTGTCCTTAGGCAAGACACTTAATCCCGAATGTCCGAGTTGGAACACGGTGGCGCTGTGCAATAAGACGTATTGCACGCCGATGGTGTACTTGCTTTCAACCGCTGCTAACTCATTTTGTGCCTGGCCAGCAAGTTTGAGAGTCTGACAATTGCTCACCGCTGCTCGGTGGTTCTCTCCTGGTACTCATCCTTCTGTGAAACTGTCCGCCACGATGTGACCCTGGTTGTTGAAGGGGTCGTTAACTCTTTGCATGCTGCTGGCGGATATTCCTGCCCAGCACAGGGTTTCTCTTGTTACTGAAATAAGTATATGTTGGGCACATTTAATCATATTTGCCCGTGCAAATTGAATGAATTTTTCACCAATGATTTCTTGTGTTACACTTAAATTAATTTTTCATCAACTCTAGTCATGGCTGCTTTAAAGCAGCCATGACTAGATTCGATGAAAAATATTTAGAAAATACTCAGCAGGAAAGAGTTAAACCCTGAAACACAAACAAACGATCGTTTCAGTTTCAGTGAGTGTATTTTTTACTGGTGAATGTTGAAAGTGTTGTTGTGCGCTTTACCAGATCACCAGAAGACACGTCTCTCAGATATGGCAGAAGAATGGCAGAATATTGATGAAAGGGAGTGATCCATTTCCAATTACCTGCATTCTACCAGACAAGAATACTGAATTGGTTTCAATTTCTGTAATCATTACACGTTCTACCTCAAACTGGAAGATCTATTTGACCACCTATCACTTTGAATGCATTACAGCCAAAATGCGCCCTGGAGGGTATCATTTCAGTCAATACTGTCAACGGCGAAATGGGCGAAACCATCCTGGTTTGCTGGGAGGTTCAGTAATAATTTACTCCAACAGCTCTGTCGAGCTGTTGGATTAAATTATTATCGAGCCTCGCTTCCGATTTTTTGCTCTTTATATCGTCTGCTCGTCCACTACCAATGTTTTCTTCACGATACAATTTATGCACACCGTTTCGAAAGGGTTAATATTCTAGTGGTGGCAACTCCCCCGCGTTTATCTTAGCAACGGGACTAGATTCAAACGAGAATTAACCAGGTATCACAGAGGTGGATGACGGAAGGCCTTATATTGTCCCTTGAGTGGAAGTTGATGTCATCTGCAATGATAGAACATTGCAGATGACACCTTGTTCCACTCAAGGAGCGATATATTGTGCAACCTAGACGTAACCCGATCCACACTAAATTTGTGTTATGTAGTTGGACTGGATTCGCCCAGCCTCGTTCGTCTGAAAACAGCAGGAGGAGTTGTCATCTTCAGAAAGTCGACAATAAAGAAATGTATGCAATCCTACTTCAAGGGATTCGATTTTTGTCGAATAATCGAGGTCGTTTCGAATTGAATGAATGAAATAATTCGAAACCGAATCGAATCTCGAACGTCTCGAACGTCGAACTACACCAAAGATGCTGATCTACACTATTACGAATGCGTCATTATGATGTTCTGTGCGATCCAGTACAAAAATGGACGACAGAAACAATGTCACCCTAACAAGACGCACTACTCATGCTCACTGAAGTCACGTATCACCACACCATACTAATGATTTGACATCATGGCCGCTCACGCCCGATGCCATGACAATCCACGTGACACTCATAATGGACCGTGGCGGGACGTCGCTTTCGAGTTCCGGAACCTAAGTCCGGACAATATGGGACGACTGGTATGTGATATACTACTGGCAGTATCAGCGAATTGTTCTCTTGAAAATACTGACAGAATTACTGGGACACTTTCCAGACTCTGTTACTGAATGGCGGTCACGCTATTCTGTTTTATTTTCAGGCAATTCATGCCTAATCATAGATATAATAAAACAGTGCTTCCTCTGACTGCCCAAACTGTGGTTGGCCCGTCCACGCCCTTCCAGTCATTTATTTTTATACCCCACGCAACAAAGTTGCGGGGGTATAATGTTTTTGACTGGTCCGTCCGTCAGTCAGTCCGTCAGTCTGTCAGTCCGCCAGTCTGTCAATCCGTCAGTCCGTCAGTCAGTCATACTTGTTTTCCAGACTTTTTTTTCTACACGCTTCCAGATATTGAGCTGATTTTTGGTATGTGAGTCTAACATGGTGGCCTGCAGATCAAGTTTGCATTTTGTTCCGCTCGACTGATTTTTACCGAAATTACGGCCCTTGGACTCTGAAAAATCCATCAAAATTACAGTTTTCCGGACTTTTTTTCTACACGCTTCCAGATATTGAGCTGATTTTTGGTACGTTAGTCTAACATGGTGGCCTACAGAACAAGTTTGGGTTTTGCTCCGCTCCACTGATTTTTACCAAAATTACGACCCCATAGACTTTGAAAAGTTCATCAAAATTACAGTTTTCCGGGCTTTTTCTCTACATGCTTCCAGATATTGAGTTGATTTTTGGTATGTTTGTCTAACATGGTGGCCTACAGATCAAGTTTGCATTTTGTTCCGCTCGACTGATTTTTACCGAAATTACGGCCCTTGGACTCTGAAAAATGCATCAAAATTACAGTTTTCCGGACTTTTTTTCTACACGCTTCCAGATATTGAGCTGATTTTTGGTATGTTAGTCTGACATGGTGGCCTACAGATCAAGTTTGCATTTTGTTCCGCTCCACTGATTTTTACCGAAATTACGGCCCTTGAACTTTGAAAAGTTCATCAAAATTACAGTTTTGCGGACTTTTTTCCTACACGCTTCCAGATATTGAGCTGATTTTTGGTATGTTAGTCTAACATGGTGGCCTACAGAACAAGTTTGGGTTTTTTTCCGCTCCACTGATTTTTACCAAAATTACGACCACATAGACTTTGAAAAGTTCTTCAAAATTACAGTTTTGCGGACTTTTTTCCTACACGCTTCCAGATATTGAGCTGATTTTTGGTACGTTAGTCTAACATGGTGGCCTACAGAACAAGTTTGGGTTTGGCTCCGCTCCACTGATTTTTACCAAAATTACGACCCCATAGACTTTGAAAAGTTCATCAAAATTACAGTTTTCCGGGCTTTTTCTCTACATGCTTCCAGATATTGAGCTGATTTTTGGTATGTTAGTCTGACATGGTGACCTACAGATCAAGTTTGCAATTTGTTCCCCTCCACTGATTTTTACCGAAATTACGGCCCTTGAACTTTGAAAAGTTCATCAAAATTACAGTTTTGCTGACTTTTTTCCTACACGCTTCCAGATATTGAGCTGATTTTTGGTATGTTAGTCTAACATGGTGGCCTACAGAACACGTTTGGGTTTTTTTCCGCTCCACTGATTTTACCAAAATTACGACCACATAGACTTTGAAAAGTTCATCAAAATTACAGTTTTCCGGGTTTTTTCTCTACATGCTTCCAGATATTGAGCTGAGTTTTGGTATGTTTGTCTAACATGGTGGCCTACAGATCAAGTTTGCATTTTGTTCTGCTCCACTGATTTTTACCGAAATTACGGCCCTTCGACTTTGAAAAGTTCATCAAAATTACAGTTTTCCGGACTTTTTTCTACACGCTTTCCAATATTATCGAAATTACAGCCATTTTAGTACGTGAGTCTACCACAATGACTTACAGATCAAGTTTGCGTTTCGTTCTGCTCGGCTGATTTTTGGCGAAATTACGGGCCCTGGACTCTGAAAAATACAAGTAACAGATTTCCGGGTCATTTTCCTAAAAATTACACTTTTCCGAGCTTGAAATATCGGGGTGCGTGGGGTATGTGAGCGTGCTCACTAAGGTCCTATATTTAATTGAGCACAAACGTCTGTCTACACCTGTGATTTGAAATTGTTATTTCTTAGACTTGTGACATGTCAGTGATATCTCAGGGATGACTCGTGCCTAATCTTGTGGATCTCATCGGTGGATCTCATGTGGCGTCATAGTCATGTGACACAGTTACGTCATGTTTGATCATGGTAGCGCGCGTAAGCGGCCAAGTTGTGACGTTTTTCCCATAGTGATACGTGGTGTCAGTGCGCATGTGCAAGGCGTGTTGTTAGGGCGACACATGTTTCCGTCGTTTCTCCGTTTTTCTAACTCTTCTCTTTACACTTCTATAATATCCTGCACCTTATATTTAGTAACTTCCATAAATAACTAATTTTACTACAGGTCCCAGTTCATATCACTATCAGTTTTTTTCACTACTCCTTTCTCGAACGACTTCTCGAGCATATGAGCTATCGAGTACTTTGCTCAATGAGCAAATTCTCTTACGACTTTTCGACTCATTTCGGAAAAAGGGATTCTATGGACGGAAAGGGACTCTGTATGTGGGGTGCCGAAAAACATGCTTAATGTTTTTATCAAATGAGCTATAGAGCAATTGCTCATAATTGCTCAATGAGCATATGAGCTATAGAGCAATTGCTCATAATTGCGCAATGAGCAAATGCTCTTGCAAATCTTCGGCTCATTTCGATAAAAGGGATTCTATAGGGATTCCGTAAAAGGGATTCCATAAGCGGGATTCCAAGCTCCTATTCTGCTCCTGGTAGTCTTACCATCGACTTCCATCTTGTCGTCAACTATCTGCCCTATAATTTGCCTATGTTGTATAGTCACCCAATACTATAGTCTTCTACCACCATTACATCTTTGTACCATTACTACTGAATTGAAACACTACTTCACACTTCACACTTCCTACCTATGCCCGACCCTGCCTCGGCTCTGCCCTCGGTCAGGTTTTTAACAGGCGCAACTTGATTGCTCCATTCATCTAAGCCTGTATCAGTAGAATGTAGTAGGATACTAGAAAGGGATTCCACGGAACGTGGGTCTGGTAGTTGATGGAATATGTCTATATGTTGCATGTGCTGCGCGCACATTGTGCAATACAGTTAAAACTAGAAGTCCTGTCACGAATAGTGCGCTTTTCTAGGCTTAATTGCGCGTTGGAATTGCGCGCAATTGCCATATCGAATGGCATCCACAGCACGGCAGGTTCTCCTGGTAACTCATAGCAAACACAAGCAATGTTTCTGCCAATGGACCTCCGGGTTACCCGGAGGTCCATTGGCTGAAACATTGCTTGTGCACAGGCCATATGTACAGAATTTGATAGTTTTACTTGGGTCATAACGCGTACATTAACGCGCATATCAACGTGCGATTTGTGCGCATTGCATGACAGGACTTCTAGTTTTAACTGTAGGACCTAAGCACATATTGGCACACACGATGAAAAGGGGGTGCTGTAACCACAGACATATCCTAAGAAGGGTTTCACAGAGCGTGGGACTGGTGGTTGATGGGATTTGCTGGTATGCTAATGCACACTGTGTCACAATGTATGCACGTCACATGCTGCACATACACACATGCTGGACCTGCCAATCTGTGCTTATGTGCTAATGCACAATGTACACGCAACGCATACAGCACATAGGCACATGCGGCGAAAACGGGATGCTGTACCCAGAGACATATCATGAAAAGAGATTCCGTCCGTGGGATTCCTATCCGACTCCGTGAAATGGGATTCTGTGGTTTGACATAAACTCTCAAAGGTATTTCCCTTTCCTATTGAAAGAAAAAAAGATTGTAAAAGTTGAAAACTTTATTGGGTTTAAAGGGCGTTACATTTAAGATTGTGTATGTTATATAGAGTTCATTCAGTTCAAAACAGTTCAAATCCTACATAGAGTTCATTCAGTTCAAAACATTATTGAGTTCAAGGGGCGTCGCAGTATAGATTATATACGTTATATAGAGTCCATTCAGTTCAAAAGTTTGTTGAATTCACTATACAACATTTGTTAGCTTTATGTTTGTTCTGTTCACTCCACTTCGATCTCGGTTGTTTTCGTTCTCTTTAACCTTCGTTCCGCAGTGTTGGGTCTGTTAATTATTCATTTGTCTCCCCCATTCTGTCAACTTGTTCATCTTCGTTCATTCCATGCACTCCATTATTGGTCTGTACTATGAAGCTTTGTTGTTCTATAGTGCCTGGTTGTACTAAAAGAATGTTAAGATCTTCGTTTACGTTCCGTCTGTCTTGTTCAGATATATGTTCTTGCAATAGTTTACGTAGTTCCATTGTTTAATTAGTCTAATGGTCATTGGGTGTTATCAGTCCCTTTTCATATCCTCGAGGATGTATGTATGTCAAATCACGGAATCCCATTTCACGGTGTCGCATAGGAATCCCAGTTACATAATCCCTTTTTAAGATATGTCTGTGGTTACAGAATCCCCCTTTCTACGTATGTGTTGCACGTGTTGTGCGTACATAGTGCATAAGGGCATAAGCACAAATTGGCACATCCAGCATGTGTATGTGTTCAACATGCGATGTGCACACATTGTGACATATTATGCACTAGCATACCAGCAAATCGCATCAGCTACCAGCCCCACGCTCCGTGGAATCCCTTCTTAAAATATATCTGCGGTTGCAGAATCCACTTTTCGTCGGATGTGCCAAAATATGATTATATGCTACTACACTATACTACACATGCAGCATATAGGCACATTCCATCGACCACCAGTCCCACGTTCCGTGAAATCCCTTTCTAGTATCCGACTGTACTTCTAGAATCCCCTTTTAGTCGTATATGTCAATGTGCTCCTTGTGCTGTGCGCACATTGTGCATAAGCACACAAACACATATCAGCACATCCAGCATGTGCCAATGTGTTTCATGTAATGTGTACGGATTGTGACACAATGTGTTCTAACACATAAGCACATCGCGGTACGATCGACTTACAGTTTCGAATGTGTAAGGTACCCTAGTTGTACAAGGTCTAGGCATTAGATAGACAGATACGGGTTTAGATGAACGGAGCAATCTGGTTGTGCCATGGGCAGAGTCGAGACAGGATCAGGCATAGCTATGAAGTATGAAGTAGTGCTACAAGTCAATAGTAATCAACAATATAGTAGAAGTCTATAACATGACTACAATATAGGGTGACTACAATATAGGAAAATTATAGAACATATAGTTAAGGACAAGATGGAAACCGATGATAAGACTACCAGGCGCTGCGAAGGAGTTTTGAATCTCACTTACGGGTTCCCACTTATGGAATGCCTTACAGAATCCCAAAAGAATCCATTTTACCGAAAGGAGTCGAAGAGTTGCAAGAGCATTTGCTCATTGAGCAATTATGAGCAATTGCTCTAAAGCCCATGAGCACCTTTCAATCCATACACTCCGTTTTTTTCCAAAATGAGTCGAAGAGTCGCAAGAGCATTTGCTCATTGAGCAAATACTCGATAGTTCATTTGTTGTGAAAAAACTGGGTTCCCTAGCCGCAGTAGTGTACTAAGAGCCGTAGTAAAATTCGTTATTTATGGAAGTTACTAAATATAGGGTGAAGGAGCTTATGAAAGTTTAGTTCTATGTAAAGAGAATAGGTAGAAACGGGAAACATCCATATCAGAAAACGACTTTTGTACAACAGAATACACCACGTCCTATTTAGGGCCCTGCAATACTACGTGTTTCTCTTATATGCCCAACATGGGGCTTCGCCATAAAATTGTTCTACCTGAGTATACTCCAGAACAAGGGCTGGGTAGACAGAGAAAGACATGGATACATAGATAGAAGCAGAGTAGATGATTCCGATGGAATCCGAACTAGTAAAACTTAATTCCCACGATATAAACCAAGATTTGGGGAAATCCGAAACAGAAAACTACTGCCGTTGAATCGAATACACCATCCGAACATACTACTCCAGTCCTATTAGATGGTTTTCGATCTCATAACAACCACATTCCACCATAGAAACTAAGACGGTGGCCTCCAGTGTACAAAATGGATGACGGAAACAGGTGCCACCCTGACACGCTGTGCTGTGCATGCGCACTGACACCATATATCACTATGGAATGGTGTCACAACATCCCGACTCACGCGGGCTTCCCGGAGAATTAAGCAAGATGTAACTGGGTCACGTTACTATGACGTCAAATGAAATCCACCGATGAGCTCTATAAGATCAGATAGGAGTCATGCTTAACATACTACTCATGTCAAAGAATCAGAGATGTAGTATAAAGTTGAAGGGGCGTACATGAGGGGGGCCTTTAAAACCAAACGTTGGTTGGCATTAGATGAGTAAATAACAAAGAGAGGACATTGTTACAAAGTTAAACATATATTTATGTGGAAAACAGATGCATGGTGTGGAGAATCATGTGTTCTTCTCTTCAGCTCTCACTTTCTGCCTGCCTTCCGTGTGAGGTCATCCCTCCCCACAAGCCAAACTAGTTCCTTCCACGGCGTACAGAAGCTCTATCCAGTGTTTCAATGCGCGATGTTAGCCAGAGAATTGTGTCAGTTAGACAAAGACATGTGTTGTATACATATGAAGATGCAGAATTTAAATAAATTGACTCACACACTATAGAATCAGTTGGGTTAAAAATCAACCCATATCAGCTGGGGTAAGTGAATATGAACCCAACTGTATTAACCCTTAAGTCCTCAGATTAATTTTAAAGTATTTATGGCCTTTTTCTGTTTACATAGTTATTGATGACTTGGCAGTGGTTCTACATCACTGCTGGCTGCCTATACAGGCAGCCAGCAGTGATGTAGAACCACTGCCAGGGAAAATTCAGTCTACACACAAGAGTAATAAAAAAGATTACACAAGGGAGCACCTGCTTCAATGCAATAAAAATGTGGCGGTTTGGGGCTATATGGGGGCTTAAGGGTTAACTCAACTCATTTGATTTTTAACCCATCTGATTTTAACGTTCACAAGTTCTGCTTCAACCTTCGTGGTCAGAATGACTGCCAACTGTTTTGAAAGTTATTCTCACCACTAAGAGTGCAACAGAACTAAAAAATCTTTCCTAATGTTTTATCAACTCTGTATTGTATCGTCATCGCCACTTCCAAGCTTCGTGTGAAGTGGTGCAGCCATTCCATAAGGTCACTCTGAAAAAAAAATCCGTTAAGGTAGAAGGTAGTGGGGCTGTGGCATCACAGGTCGTACACTTAAAACTACAGGTCCTGTCATGAAGTGCGCACAAATAGCACTTCAGTCTGCGCGTTAATCTACGCGTTATGACCACAGTAAGGCTATCAAACTCTGTACAGAAAGCCTGTGCACAAGCAGTGTTTCAGCCAATGGACCTCCGGGTAACCCGGAGGTTCATTGGTAGAAACGTTGCCTATGTTTGCTATGATTAACAAGGAGAACCTGCCGTGCTTAGGATGCCATTCGATATGGCAATTGCGATCAATTGCTACGCGCAATTAAGTCTAGATAAGCGCACAGTTCATGACAGGACTTCTAGTTTTAACTGAATCTCTTTCACCGTCCTTGATACAGCCAACTCAAATTTCAAAGAAAGATGCCACTCATTATTCATATCGTCCAGTGTTAATGCCATTTACGACCTCGTGGTACTACGAAGATCGTGTCGTGTTCCAGAAGAGTATGCGTCACTGCGTCGAGAATATGGCCGTCAGTTATTTCGCTCTAACTGAAATATTGCGAAAATGTACTTTTTTGAGGCAGGGTGTGAAATAATTCTGTATCTGCCCTCACAATAGTGATCAATTATAGCACTTTGTGTCATTAACGAAATTGTCTCTTGATTAATAGTGTTATTTGAAATCTGAGCAAACCTCATTTGGAAAGTGCAGATGGGATTAACGTTAATTTATTATTCAGTCGAAACATTACGGGATACTTGGTTTTTGATTGCATTGGAATGAACAGATACTAACCACTTGGCAAATGGAACTGCTTTTCATTTTATATCAACTACTCCCACCACCATCCCTCCCCAATGTCAAATACATCTTCTACGCCTCTGTGTTGAAATTCCGAGTGAGGGAAAACTACGACTAAGTACATTTCGCTGTATCGCAGATTACTTTAGTTAATGCTTTCCCATCAGCTGTCCTTACACAATGAACACAAAGAGAACTACGCAAGTAAGTTAAAGATAACATATGTGTTTCTTTCGGCTTGAAGTGTGAACACAATGGGTCTTTCTATCTGCGTTTTGTACAAAAAAGACAATCTTATGAGTTATGTTGAGTCCAAGATAAAATATACTACTCACTATATGCTTAGGATCACCCCTGCTCAACGACATAAAAGGTAAATGGGGGAAAAGTACAGTTGTAATCACTACACAGCCCAGATCAATTTTCTCCTAGACGTTTCCTTTGTTATCGCCTGTATGCAATCATACACGGTGAAGTTAAGAATCATGAAAGGCACCCCACCACACTGGACGATTTAAAATCTCCCACAGAACAACGCAGTTTTACCCAACACAGTTTATTCATGTCAAGAAGAGCAGTTTTAGTATGCAGTGCGTCCACCCCTCCGGCATTCAGCTTTTTGTGACAGCGTTTCCTCTCTCCCGGGTCAATGTCGGAATATCTACTGTGATAGACTGTCCTTTTCACCATCAAGAGTTTGTCCGAGTTCTGAGAGGGCATTTAGTTGGGTGGAATAGACACTCATGTAGTCTGGAGCCTGTCCCATACAACTCTTGTGAAGCTGAAGTCGAATGATCATGCTAGCCAGTATATCCACTCAGTTATTTGCCCCTCCACTTAATGAGTATTCGATCTGGATCGATGGGGCCCACTATTACCATCCATTAGGATGACGTCTGCGCTCCTGGTCCTCACATTCTGTCGCCTAAAAGGTTCCAGAGCCTCATTCCTGTATCATATTCCATTCAGAGTCTAATTATGGACGAGAGAGGGGTCTGTGCGGTCATCCAAACTGACACTACCTCACACCATTACTGAACCACAACCGCTCCCGCCATGCTCTGCCACATTTACATCAGCCAACATCTCATTGGACCTTCTCCATATTCTGGTGCTTCTATCTAGAAAGTCTATACGGAATCGTGTCTCATATCGAAACAGACGATGGACTATTGAGTCTTTGTCCAGTTTAGTGATCTCTGCACCACTCAACCCTCAAACCTGCATTGTCTGTGCCCCCTTTCCCGAAGAACTCGAACTGTGGGTACTCTTGCACTTTGTCCAGCATTGTGGTATCGGTTCTGATTGTATGTATGGATACAACAGCTCCAGTTGCATTACTGGGGCTGCTGTTCAGAGATGTAATAATGATGATGCAGTACATTCATGCTGTGGTAACAATGAAAATGTCGAAATGGGCTGCTGTGACCCGTTGACGATCTGTACCATATTTTCACCCAACTCTATCAGGATTCTAGTCCCTAGAGATCACCCTTTGGTTCAACCCTTGTGCGGTAGCAGTCTGTCTCTTTGATATGCCTGATGCCGCATCTATTGGTCACGTGAGTTTTTTTGGGAGACTCAACTGACATCTATGAGGCATACGAGACACAGATATTCACGTATAGATTGTCAACGTAATGTTTGAAATCTTAACCCTTTACCCAACGCTGACGATATCAAAATTTATTATTTTAAATATCATTTTTTGACATTTTTCAAAAAATTTCAACAAAACCATATCATGTGACCACTCGTTGGAACGAGCTCGACGAGCTCGTTCCAACGAGGGGTCACATGATATAGCTTTGTTGAATATTTTTGAAAAATAATATTTTTTCAACTGCTGAATTTGCATATTACGCGGGCGGATGCGGCCGATTCGTTGGGTAAAGGGTTAATAATAAAGTTGGAAAACTTCAACAGAAATCTCAAAAAGAGCTTAATAAGGTTTGACATCCTCAGAAATGGTGACGGTCCATTTCAATAGTGACCATAGATGACGTCACACAAAGCAACAGCACATGCAACAACAAATGAATGGGTCAGAGGAAAGTTTACTTCTACTATGGTGAGTGATTGGAATGATACATTCACTTTTTCATGTCGGTCAGTTGAGTAATCCTTAGTAAATTGTGAGAAGTATACAGTTAAAACTAGAAGTCCTATCATGAACTGTGCGCTTATCTAGGTTTAATTGTGCGTATGAATTGCGCGCAATTGCCATATCGAATGGCATCCGAAGCACTTCAGCTTCTCCTGTTTACTCATAGCAAACGCAGGCAATGTTTCTGCTAAGGGTCGTCCCGGTTACCCGCAGGTCTATTGGCTGAAACATTGCTTGTGCACAGGCCATATGTACAATGTACAGAATTTGATAGCCTTAGCAATAAATTTTCCCCAAGACGTTTTTACTGAGAATTTCGTGGAAGTGCAAAATTTCCGACAAAACAGAAATTTAAAAAAAAATATATATTGTTGGGGACACCGTGTATCCCCTTTATTTTTGTCCTGCTGTAAGTCTGTTTTGGGGACCAGCGAAATATTTTAGGGTGCCAAAACCTCTTCAGTCTCCCACCCCAGTGGCTACGCCACCGGTTTCCGCGTTAACTAATATAAGGGTCATTATATTGTCGCATTGGCTGTTGCCACTTTCCACACCGCACAAATATACCTGCGTTCGAAATGAAATTGTTAAATGTGGAAATAAGTCGATTTACGATATTGATCATGTGTGTTTGTTGACAGGTACTTCGCGTGCCCGTATAGATTTGGGTGATTATCTCCACTCGTTTGATATTATCATCCAAATCGAACACGTAAAACGGATCTTTAATTTCCTAATTTGTTTGTTTTTCCTCAACTGATCTATTTTTGAATTTCCTTTCAGACAATTCATCAATTTTTCTTCTGTGTTGATTTTCACTGCCTATTTAAAAAAACCCACACAATCCATATTTAATGTTTTGATGTAAAATCGGTTACCAAATCACGTTTGTTTCTCCTCTACCAAGGCTTGGTATCGGCATTGCTCTTAACATTTTGAAATCATTTTGCATAAATGGGGTAAAGAAACAATTGATAGTTGGTGTGCACAAAATCATACCGGGGAAATCTCCCGGCCAAATCTCATCGAACAAATCCCAACGCGGTAAACACCGCACTATCACATATATGCATTGTTATTACGCATTAAAATATAGTTCTGAAATTCAAAATTTTGAACAATTTCAACCGAATTAAAACTGAAGATGGGAGAAACGGGCTTTATGTTAGGACATTGTTAGATAAATGTATCATCATGACCATTTGCGTGTCCTGTAATTTGTATCAGATTCGAGATCGTGTTTACAATCCGACTCGTTACGATTGTAAACACGACCTCGAATTTGATACACATCACAGGACATGCACATAGTCATGATAATGTATGTATAGTATACAACTCAAAGTTTGCTAAGCACCAAGTATATCCAACTACCTGTTTTACGTTTTAGCTGAAATATTGTGATGAAAAGTGTATATAGTTTTTATTTAATTATATCTTTGATGATTTAAGTACAGAAATTAAGATTTTATTTGTGTTTGACATTATTGTTTAGCTTTTGAATACAATAACCATGGAAAATGGATATTATTGGTAAAAGAGGACATTTTTCAATTTGCCAAAAAGTTGACGGAGCGAACTGGTATGGGTTCAGTATCGAGTCTGAGACCCATTACTGTTAATTACAGCTTGACAATGCCTTCTCATGCCCCCAATAAGGTTCCTGGTGGTCCTTTGTGGGATGTTGTTCCATTCTTGGACAAGCATGGCACCAAGCTCCTGAACACTTCTTGTCTGGACTGGACGGGCTGAAATTGCAAGCTGCAACTCATTCAATACATGTTCGATTGGAATGAGGTCAGGGGATCTTGCTGGCCAGTTCATACGCTCAATCTCCTCCCTCTGTCGTTACTCCCCGACAGCATGGGCAACATGAGGAGTGGCATTATCGTCCATCAGAATGAATCTATCACCCGCTGCACCTGCATGCAATCTGACGTGGACATCCAGGATCTCATCAATATACCGCTGGGTAGTCAATGTACCACGTTCAAGGACACAGAGCTCTGTACGTCCATCACTCCTAATGTCGCCCCAGACCCCGATTGATCCTCTGCCATAGCGGCCATGCTCAGCAATGTTGGCTGCATGGAATCGCTCTCGTGGTCTTCTTCATACCCTAGAACGCCTATTTGTGTGGTCTAGGCAGTACCTTGACTCATCTGTAAAAAGGACAGGTCGCCAATCTTCTCTGGTCCATCCAACGTTGTCCATGGCCCTTCATATCGTGCCTGGTGGTGGTTCTGGGACAACGGGATACGAATACATGGTCTTCTCGATCGGAGACCACCTTCGTGCAATCTTTCCCGGATAGTCTGCGTCGAAACATTTACCCCGGATGCATTCTGAAGGTCACTGCGAAGCTGGGTTGCTGTGGCAAAGCGGTTCCTACGGGACTGAATGATCAAAACCGGTCTTCAGCTGCAGATGCTGCCCTGTCTCTGCCACCACCATGCCGTATTACTGGTGTGCCATACTGCTGAAATCTTGCCCAGGCTCTGGTGATCACCGTATGGTGCACACCAAGGGCTTCACCAACCTGACGATGGGTAGCCCCTTGCGCCACCATCCCTACAGCCCGCCACATTTCTGCTTCAGACAAATGTCTTCTTACATTTGCATTTGCCATACTCAATCATTAAATCACAAGAGTTTGTGTTGAAATGAAGGTTGAATACCCTACACATGTCATGTACATGTAGACAGTACACGAAAACATCATGAAAATCAAGGGGTACATGCTTTCCATGACTGTCACGAAAAGTCTGCCTGTCAAGAGAGCTAGTGGAAACACTGGGGACCATCTCAATACATTCCTCAATCATATCTACTTAAAAAAATATCGTAAATATGTCACAAGCAAATTTTACAATAATGTGTCAAATATTTGGTGCTTAGCAAACTTTGAGTACTATATACCTATAAATGATACGCCGTGTTTTTCAATCATCGAATCCCGATTGCCGGATCACACTGAGTTGTTTTCCGATTCCGTATCAGACGGTTGGTCTCAGAACGAGGACGACACTGGAGAAGGTCAATTGAGTCCGCACAGGTTACCAACCATTTCTAGATGTATCATTTGTGTAGATAAACACCATCGAATAACGTGAATTTCCACTTTTGCAGGGCTTAAAATTACACGCGAATCCGCGAATCGATTCTCGTAATGATTCTGGCAAACTACACTGGCGCGAATCCAAGTGGATTCGCGTCAATTTACTGCTTGGATTCACTTTATGTATGATGTCGTTGATTCATGATGAAGTTCCGACCTGGGTTATCATGAAATATATAATTTTGAAAAACTGTCCATTGATTTTTCTTGAGTTTGGTATCAAATCAAGTCATGGCTGCTGTAGCAGCCATGACTTGATTTGATACCAAACTCAAGAAAATGTGAAGCATGTGGTAAATCATGGGTGGACATTTTGACAACTTATTTCGTGATCTCACCAGCAACATTCAGCTAGTTTTTGCAGAATTTCATATCATTATTTATTTATTTATTTAAGGGTATTTAAGGTCACATAATTATGCACAATGGCTAATCATGACCGCAACATGGATATAAAGTCAAGGGTTTTCGATCATTTATACCCCATGTAGCACATTTTAGAGGATTTCCACCTCAATCATTGGCTTTACTTCCCGGGTTCCCACGGGGGATTTCATATCATGGTTTAAATGGATTCGCGTGAAAATATTTCGCGAGAATTATGTTAGATTCGCGTGATTCCAGACGAATTTTAAGCCCTGCTTTTGTTCTTTACCAATTTTGTATGTACCAACCCTCATTGATCACAATACAATTTTTTCTGTTTTCTCACTTTATAGTTAATTTAATGCGTGAATCTGACTCTGATGTAGAAGAATGAAATGCTGAATGCTGTCAACTTTGGAAACATTGAAACGCTATTTTGGGAAGTCCCCATAATTGTGTTTGTTTGAAAATAAATGTAGTTCTGGCTACAATTACACGTTATTTACACTTCTTTTGATTTCCCATGTGAAAGATGAATTTCCACAATGCCGTATAATAAACAGATCATTATGGCAGTAAAGTGATCTGGTTTGTCGTATTTCATCTAGTTGACGAGGTCAGATCGCCGGATCACACGAGCCGCTGAAGTGATCCGGTTTGTCGTATTCTGTCGCGTTGACGAGGTCAGATCGTCGGATCACACGAGCCGCCGAAGGCGGCGTGTGACTCGGCGATCTGAACTCGTCAACTCGACGGAATACGACAAAGTAGATCCCTTCACTGTCATAATCATTTCTATATATTGCAGTCGTGATTTATTTGAGTATGGACATGAAAGTAAGTGAACCTGTTTATTCAACATACTATAAACTCGCAGAGACGTACGGAGCTTATCAGACATGGGGAGGAGGGGGGGGGGGGTCAAAGAGGAGCATCCACAAATTAATATATACCTGTGTTGTGGTACGAACACAATACACAGAGCTTAGTTTGGGACTAAAGCTCAGCTTCATTGAGAAAAAATACACATTGTTTCGGCCTGGTGAGCAAATTTGTTAAATATAGAACCACAAATCTGCATTTTTCTCGACTTTAACGACCGCAGAAGAGACAAATAAAACGAGGGAATCTACAGTCACATATTAAGAGTAAAGAGTCAACAAATCCCCAATAAGATTGCAATAACGGGATAATGTTAGCCTAATCTATCTCGCATTTTCTCTCTCCCTTCCTCTCTCTCTACTATTTTTTGGAGAACTTGAGGGCATGTGTCTCCTGTGCTCCCCGGTTCCTTCGCTCTATCGAAAAAGAAATGGACCTATAACTATTTAACTTATATTAACTACGTGATTGCTAAGTCAAAACAAGGTTCGATCCCCACAAGAGGTAACTGCGTTGTGTCCTTGGATGAGGCGCTTAATCCCAACTATTCACCTGGGAACACGATGGCGCTATGTACTAAGGCGTACTGTATGTCGATGATGCACCTGCCTTCAACCAATGCTATCCCTCCTTCTGTGGAGTAGGAACGTTGGGGAGTCTGACAGTTGCTCGTCGTTGCTCGGTGATTCTTCCCGGGTACTCCGGGTTCCTCCACCCGCAAAACGGTCCGACACGAGGTGACCCCTGGATGTCGAAACTGTCGTTGATCACCAATAGATAATAAGTCAAAACAAACTCAAAATATTATTAGTCTTGCAGGATTAAATTATTTCTGAACCACCCAGTAAATGCAAAAGGTGTCCATCGTGCTTTGTTTTAGGTAATAGTGAGAAGAACGAAACAATGTTGGAATACGGTGCATGGGTTAACGAGTGGCAACTTACCCTATCATCCCCTGCGACACGCAGTTCATAATTTATACTCAGAAGAATTTTGCCATGATCTCAAATTGAACAGCAAATGATTAGAAAGATTAGCATTAATTCAGTCATGCAGGCCAAAAGGATTAACCCCTCTCGGTTTGCGTGAAAATTTGCGTAAATAACATATTAGTAGTATGTGAGGTGCTTTTCACCTCCAGGTTGGATGATCTCATTTGGATGATCTTATGTGACGTCATGTCACGTGATGTAGTGGCGCCATGATGTGTTGTCATGGTAACCCGCGTGAGCGGCCATGTTGTGACGTCATCTCCATAGTGATACGTGGTGTTAGTGCGCATGCGCAGCGCGTGTTGTTAGGGTGATACGTGTTTCCGTCGTCCATTTTGTATACTGGAGGCAGCCATCTTGGTTTCTATGGTAGCACGTGATTGCTATGTTACCAATGGCTTCTAACAAGACAGGGGTATGTTCGGGGTGTGTTCCTTTGTACAGGAGTATTTTCTGGAACGACTTCCCTGGATAATTACCACAAACAACCCGACAATCCCTCCAAATCACCAAAATCCACCCAAAATCACCGAAATTGACTTTATTTCCCCAATTTATCGGCTTAGCACGTAATGCTATAGTACTAAGGGGGGGGGGGGGGGGGGTACAAGGGGTGCGTTCGATTGAACAGGAGTAATGTTCTGGCTTAGAATTCTCCCAGAATCCCTTTTTGGATCCCTATCCCATGACGTTTTTCCCATTAAAAGACACGTTCCTTTGGTCATTACCCAGAATTCTCTGCTTCTATCTATATATGCAATAGTTGTTTATCTGGCCCTGTTCCTTTGTTCTAGAGTATACTCCAGTAGCGTAGAAGAGCCTATTAGTTGGAACAGTTTTGCTTATTATTACTATATTTAGCTATTTTGGTCTATTCTTGTTAGTTCTGACCCTATTCTAAGTACTCATGTTGTTTCATTTATCTAGATCATTTATATAAATTATAACTAAGCAATCAGATTGCTTGATTTCCCATAACCTGTACTTAATCGTATAGAGTTATCTCCCCTGTGTATAATAAAAGCCTATATCCAATGGCAATATCCCCGGGCACCCCAATTTCGGCACCACTTTTTTGAAAAACATATGACCTTCGGCACCCCTTTTTTGTCATATGTGCTTATGTGAAAAAGCAAAATGTGGCACAGTGTGCCCTAGCACATAGGCACATGCTTTATGTGCCGATATGTGCTTATGTGAAAAGGCACAATGTGACACAATGTGTCCTAGCACATAGTCACATACGGGTATTTGAGGATACCTATTGCCTGGTATTGTATTATTCGAGGATACCTACTAGAGAATCCCTTTTTGTCATATGTGCTTATGTGAAAAAGCACAATGTGACACAATGTGTCCTAGCACAAAGGTACATGCTTTATGTGCCGATATGTGCTTATGTGAAAAGGCACAATGTGACACAATGTGTCCTATCACATAGTCACATACGGGTATTTGAGGATACCTATAGCCTAGTATTGTATTATTTGAGGATACCTTTCTAGGATACCTTCTGGAGAATCCCTTTTTGTCATATGTGCTTATGTGAAAAAGCACAATGTGACACAATGTGACCTAGTACATAAGCACATGCTTTATGTGCCGATATGTGCTTATGTGAAAAGGCACAATGTGACACAATGTGCCCTATCACATAGGCACATACGACCAAAATGGGATTCCATAGCCACAGGTGTTTTCCAAAAGGGATTCTTTAAAAGGGATTCCATAAAATGGAATTCCTATCCGACTTCAAGCCGAAAGGTCCACGGTTATGATCCCCGCCAGAGGTAACTGTGTTGCGTACTTGGGCTAGGTACTTAATCACGATCGCCCATGCGGGACACAGTGGCGCTGTGCCATAAGGTGCAATACACGTAGATGATGCCCTTGTCTTCAACCAATGCGAATCCTGCTCGGCGGTTCTCTCTGAGTACTCCGGGTTCATCCACTCGCAACATTATCCGGTACGAAGTGACCCTGGCTGTAGAAAGTGTCATTAAACCCAATAAATAAATAATAATAATTACTTGGCTAGTTTCATATCGGGCGAGATATCAACCGAAGTCGAAGACTGATGTGCCGTTACCGATGGCTAATCAAGTAATGACCTCTTTATTTATGAAACTAAAACAAATAATTACAAAATATCCTCAGATGCCTTACAGTGACACTGTCAGAAAACTCGTCTCCTGAGTGCAAGAATGTTCTATGGGACATAGAACATTCTTGCACTCAGGAGACGAGTTTTCTGACAGTGTTATTGTTTCTCATTCTTTTCACAAAGTCCGAACTTTCCTCTTCTTCTTGTTGAGTGGGGAAGCCGCGACGTTCTGATAGATAAACTTCTCCCACAACAACGAATCTTCGCTTACGTATCTGAATCTAAGTTTACGTTGACTTTTCTGTACAACTCTCACTTTCTTATTTCTACTCTTCATCCACCTAATCATTACTGATTGCCATAATTAATCCATCATCACACAAAACATCCGTTTAAAACTATCTCATTATTTTTTTTTTTTTTTAGGGTTTAACGACACATTAACAGCCAGGGTCATATCATATCGGTGACAGTTTTACGGGTGGAGGAAGCCGGAGTACCCGGGGAGAACCACCGAGCAACGACGAGCAGCTGTCAGATCTCCAACATCGTAACTCTGAACTCTGCACCGCGGCACAGGCAGTGTTAGATTGGTTGAAGACATGCGCACCATCGACGTGCAGTACGCCTTAGTACACAGCGTCATCGTGCCCCCATGTAGGCAGTCGGGTTAAGTGCCTTGCCCAAGGACACAACGCGGGAGCACGAATCAGTCGCTGAAATGGTCACCCATCCAGCTACCAACCGCGCTCGACGTTGCTTAACTTCGGAGAAACTATCTCATTATGCCTGGTAACTGCAATTTTCCCGAGTACACTCGATGCATAACTGTGCCGATTTCTACAGAAACGGGTTGGTTACGCCTAGTAACACACCAATGGGGGCAACTCTAGGTTTGTTCCTTTGACCGAGATCGGTATCATATCAGCCGAGTTTGAAGTCATCTGTTCCGAGATTGATAATGCACAATTCTGGAAAGAAACTCATACCAAATTAAGTCATCCAAAGAAGTTCGAATGACTTGTAGTGATCGTGAGCCTATTGTTTATTTTTTTATTTTTTTTTTTTTCTTCAGCGAACCACAGCCACATTTCTGAAAGTACGGTCATAAAAAATTGGCACATATGTAAATGACCATATCTTGTTAAACATAGAGGTCGAAGATTTTTGATATTCGGCCTTTACCCAAAACAATGTCACGTCAATCCTTTTTCTCTACCTTTTAATATCTAGGTCTGTATCACGCCTCCCTCTTTCAAATTTTGCAAAAAATCATCTCCAACAAAAACGATATCTAAAAATATTGGGCCGTCTTGAGAAATTCTAAGGGCTCTGACCGAATTTCTCAGTGGACGTTATTGAACTCGACGTCACTAAATCTTCAATGTCGACCGCAGAGGCGGCGGAACCAAGGGAGCACCCTCAACGTTTTTCCAGAGACATGTTGCGCAGTTACATAATGAGTTAAATGGGCGCATGCAAAACGTTTCAATATAAGGCATTCCTGTAATATATTATTTGCAAATCCAAACAACATTTGGCCAAGGAAGCCCGCCTTTGGTCGCTTCGGTCTGTTTCTTCAACTTCGACCATCTTCCAACCCGAAGGCTAGCCTTCGGGTTGGAAGATGATTGAGGTAGAAGAAATGGACAGGACAGTGGCCACAACGCGGCATGCGCATCTAAACGAGAGACTATAGTGTGTCACGCTACATTTACACATATACGATTGCAAATTTTTCTCCCACTACACTGCAAAAAATAAAGGTTCTCTTTAGAACCAAAACTGGTTCTATCTTGCCCATGAGATGGAACCAGTTCTGTTTAAACAGTATTTATTTCAAATCAAATAAATTTACCAAGATTAGTATTCAATTTTAACAGAATAATACATGAACTGAAGTAGATTCAGTAGTAAACTTAGAGCTTATTCGACGCAGTCGCCAAACATTTTGAAACAAAGCGCATATAAATACCTGGTATATTGGTTCTATACAGAACCAAAACTGGTTCGATATGCCAACTGTTCATATCTCCTTTGCTAAATAATGATTTGAGACAACCTCGTATAAGCTCTAAACCTACGGCTGAAACCCCCTCAATTTATGTTTAATTCTGTTAAAATTTAATGTTAATCTTTATAAATTTATTTGATTTGAAATAAATACTGTTTAAATAGAACTGGTTCCATCTCAGGGACAAGACTAGAACCAGTTTTGGTTCTAAAAATAATCTATATTTTTTGCAGTGTAAGCCGAACCATGGAAGCCTTGAAAATTTGTGCCCCTCCACTTTCATCGTACTTCCGCCGTCTCTGGACGGCCGATTTTCATAAAAGCTTAGTATGTTGTAGAGATATAAAATCTAAGAGTCAGCTGTTTCTTTGTTTTTCGATTTATCGCCATTTTTGACGTTTTTCGTCATTTCAAACATGTGAACATTTTCACTAAAACCCCCACGTTTGTGGGTCATTTGCGAGGTATTTATATGGATACAGTTATGAAACTGCCAACAAGTATATCTGGTCATTTGCACATGTGCACCTTTATTTTTTATTTCAAATCGGGACACCAAATGCCAGCGAAGCCGATTTTACGTTTTTTTTCTGTACCTTTATCTGCAACCTCGACCATGATGGTCGAAGTCTGGGGTGACGTCATAAGGGGCATAGGTTAAAAAATTATGCGTTCGATTTGTTTTAAATTTTAGTATGTTGTAGAGTTCAGAAAATTAAGAGAGGGTTGTATTTTGGTTTTTCGACTTAACGCCATTTTGACTTTTTTTACGTCACTTTGAAGTTGAGCCTGTTTTCTACATTCTTCATTAAAAGCCCTTTTCGTGGGTACAACTGCGCCTTACTTATATGTGATACAGTTATGAAACTTGTCACAAATATTTCTGCTCATTAGCGGATGGCACCTTTATTTGTTTTATTTCAAATTGAGACACCCATTGCCAATATCAATTTTACGGTTTTCTATACTTTTTATTTTCAGTTTCATTTAGAGCCTTAGCATTTCTAAATTTTGGGAATAAAATCTCCACAAAAAACATACCTAAAAATATCACGCAGTCTTCGGAAATTCACAACCGTTGTGGTCGAACTCTGGGGTGACGTCATAGAGGGTCATAGAGTCTAAACTTAAAAGGCGTCGTATTTTTGGATATTTTAGAATGTTGTATAGCTCAAAAGATTAGGAGATAGCTGGCGATTTTGTTTGTTGTTTGTTTTTCGATTTAACACCATATTGACGTTTTTACGTCACTGAAGTTTTAGCCTACTTTCTACATTCTTCATTAATATCCAGTGGGTCCAATCGCCCCTCTGATGAGGGGTTGTCACATAATGTGGTTTTGTTGAAATAATTTGAAAAATATTTTTTGACAACTGCTCAATTTATAAGTTACGCGTGCGGATGCTGTCGATTCGTTAGGTAAAGGGTTACCCAATTCCATCTTCTTGATAGACAGACTTCAATGGCGGAGCTTTTTCAAACACGATTGAATTGGCTAAATTTCTAGTCGCATTATTTACATTATGGAAGAATTTGCTGCTTGAAATTTTGTAATTTCGACATCAATGTGCAGAGTGTTAACCCTTTACTTAACATGAAAAGCAGACGACACTTGCAAAAAAAATTCTTGAATAACTAAATTTTTTCATTTTTTGTCTCAAAAACATAGGTTATGACCCCTCGTTGGAACGAGCTCGACGAGCTCGTTCCAACGAGGGGTCATAACCTATGTTTTTGAGACAAAAAATGAAAATATTTTGAAAATTAATTGGCGATTTTTGAGAATAGCGCTGGCCGGTTTTGGCCGTTACGTTGGGTAAAGGGTTAACTACTGGCTGTCCATTGTGCTGTTTCCTTACCGACCACCGAATTTAATTTTATTTTACGCAAAAACATATGCGTACCATGATGAAAGGATTAAAACTGTTCAGCAAAGGTTTATGTTCCAGAATTAGAAATGTAGATTCAAATGATACAACTTAGGCAGTCACATCTGCAGTATCCAGAGAGAACGTAAACTGCTCTGCTGACTTCCATTGAACTGCTTCAAATTCTAGCTCCTAATTATCAAAATTAAATTGTGCTGCACTTTGTAGAAACATGAAGATTTTTTAATCAGATAAACAGACAGAAATATTGAAACATATCCCATGCCAGTGTACTTGAAAAGCGTTTAACTTTCAAAGCACCATGAAATGCGAGTGAGATAATGTTTGTTGAAAGGGTTTTAATTGGAGGTATTCCAAATTCAAATTTTATATTGTGAAAAACGAGTTTTCAAAAACGACATAACACGGTTTATTCAAGTGAGCTATGTGTATGTATTTAACAATGAACTTAATTTGCACCCCAAAATTCGGAAAACCCGTTTGTATCACCCCCCCCCCCCCCCCCCTGTTCCGATTCCACGATTCCATATCAGACAAATTCAATTTCCGGAAAACATCGCACTAACACATATATGCATTGCTATTACGCATTAAAATATAGTTCCAGAAATTCAAAATTTTGATCAATTTCAACCCAATTTAAACTGATAAAATGGGGGAAAGGGCTTTATGTAACGGGATTGTTAGATAAATGTATTATCATGACCATGTGCATGTCCTGTAATTTGTATCAGATTCGAGGCCGTGTTGACAATCGGATGGCAACGAGCCGGTCAGGGCGAGTTGGAATGCGATTGTAAACACGACCTAAAATCTGATACAAATTAAAGGACATGCACATGATCATGATAATGTATATTGATCTTACAATGGGCATTTATTGGGTCCGTAATTATCCGAAACAGCGTGTATCACAAGACCCGGTAAAAAATCTGTTTCTTGCAACTGCAGAAACAACTGTGTGTTTGTTTACGATTTGTTTACGTTACTATTTATAGAGAACTACAAGCTTCGAAAGTTCGGTTTACGAGAAAAAAAAAAAAAACTTTTTCATTAGTACAATTTTTAAACTATGGAACCACATTGCTTTTATACCATTTGTGCTTTTGAATCTGAATCACGGGAAACATTCAAGTTGGAACAACACACCGTAATATTATTAAGCTTTTACTTAACGAAACGGCCAAAACCGCCCAGCGCTATTCTCAAAAGTCGCCAATTTATTTTCATTATTTTTTCATTTTTTTGTCTGAAAAACATATGTTATGACCCCTTATTGGAACGCCCTCGTCGCGGTCGTTCCAGTGAGGGCCTATAACCTATGTTTTTTGAGACAAAAAATGAAAACAATTAGTTATTCAAGAATTGGTTTTTGCAAGTGTCGTCTGCTTTTCATGTTAGGTAAAGGGTTAAAACGCAATCTTTTCGAAAGTTGATCCGAGGATCGCAAAGGTTCAAGGCAGCCGTCCACAGTTTCAACCGAACCGACAAGCATTTGAAGATGAAATCTGAAATTAATATAATAGTTAACCCTTTCTTCAATGCACACGGCATCACAGGTTAATATTTTAATTAATTTGTAAATATTTTTCCAAACATTTCAGCAGAACCATATCATGTGACCCCCTTATTGGAACGAGCTTCTCAAACCCGTTGCTATGAGCGGTCACATGATATGGTTTTGTTGTAATGTTTTGGAAAAATGATGTTTTTTTCAACTATACAGTTTGTAAATAACGGGGGAGGATGCGGCAGATTCGTTGGGTAAGTGTTAATCAAGTTAAATCTATCATCACCATTATGTTTATATGCAAAATGTTGCATCAAAGTCTCGTTCTTGTTTCTAAGACTATATCTCGATTCATCGCGAAGTGCCCTTAGAATCAAGATCTCGCTTCTGATAGAACATTTTCTACAAAAAATAATGATTATAATATATATGTATAAAATAATATTTATTATTACCACTTTAGCGGGCGTTCTCTGGTATATTAACGGAGTTTAGCGGGCGGTAAGACTCAGTAATTCATGACGCCATGCAACCGGAAGCGAGCCGCGGACGTTAATGAAAACAAAATTCATTAACAGTCCGTCGCCCGCTTCCGGTCATGGTAATAATAGTAAAAACATGATTTTGTCGAGCGTCCCGTTTATTAACGGCCCTCGAGGAATGAATAACAGCCCTCTGGCTTATTAACGGCCCTCGACTTCGTCTCGTTCCGGTAATAAACCCTCGGGCTGTTATTCATTCCTCTCGGGCCGTTAATAAACCGTAACCCTCTCCAAACTCATGTTATTGTTATATTAAATAAAAAAAAAGTAAAATAAAATTTAAAAAAAACACAAGAAAATAAAAGAAATAAAAAAATAAAATAACACAAAATAAAATAAAATAAATGAAAATAAAATAAATGAAACAAAAATAAAATAAATGAAAAAAAATAAAATAAATGAAAAAAAAGATTAAAAATAACAAAAAAAATAAAGCTCTTGACCACAACAGTAGCGAGTCTGTTTTGTTTTTATAGGAATTTTTATTGATTATTGGAATCTTAGGACAGGGCAATTAAATCACTAGAGGTTTATCTGGTATTTCAGGGCTAGTCTCAAAAGGTGTTCAACGAAGTATGGCCAACGCCTATTTGTCCAACTACGAGGGGAAGGTGTCTGGATCATGTGGACAAAAACGTTACCTTAGTTGCAACTTTTTCCAATGAAATTTAATTTTGATGTTTTCCTGTGCTCGGTCGAGTTTAAAGTCATTGCGCCGAATATATTATGTAAATGTGAATACGAATATGACGTAAAATAAATCCAAGTATACCTTTAGGTATATATGCAATATGAAAGCTAAATCTCTTGGGGTATCTAAGGTTGGACAGTCACAAAGTGGGTCGGAATACAGGGTAACATTTGAAAACATAAAATGACGTAAAAATAACAAAGATGACGTAAAATAAAAAATTAAAAAAACACCTGATTTTTTTAATTTTTTTGAGCCCCACAAAATATTAAAATTTCGTGAAAATTGAACGCAGTGAAATTTTTCAGATATTGATATCTTTTGACGTCAGAGGTCAGTTCGGCCTTAACCGTTGTAAATTCCCCATGATGGCAACACATTTTAGATACGTATAGAAGATTATAATTTCAAATCTGAAGGCTGAGCCTCCAAACGGAGCTGGAAATAAAAGATTGAACCTTTGAAACCGAATGGCCGCTTTTCTGATCAGGAACATGATACGCCATAACATCATTAATAGGCTGCATGTTGAAAATATTGATTGTTCTTCCCCAAATAATGAATATGGACTCTTCTAGTTGCTGCCATTGAACTGGCGTGGAAGATACCACTAGAGTTCAAAGGGTTAAGAAAAAAACGTAAAGCTCCAATCGCGGATAGAAAGTATAAAAAGGTAAATATGCTGTTGCCAATTTCAAATGACTGAAAACGTTATGTGATGTTTCAAAGCTGCGTCACTTATAACTACGGAGCTTTGCTGGTTACAAAATTAGCACTTTAATAAAAATTGTCGAAAATTTCTGGAAACCCGAAGTAATACCCCCGACGGTATATACGTCATATCTCCGTAATTTTGAAGTATGATTTTCCATTGTTTTTTAGGTTCGTATTTGGAATCATACATACTAAAAGGTCACTTAACCCTTTACCCAACGTAACGGCCAAAACCGGCCAGCGCTATTCTCAAAAATCGCCAATTAATTTTCAAAATATTTTCATTTTTTGTCTCAAAAACATAGGTTATGACCCCTCGTTGGAACGAGCTCGTCGAGCTCGTTCCAACGAGGGGTCATAACCTATGTTTTTGAGACAAAAAATGAAAAAAAATAGTTATTCAAGAATTTTTTTTGCAAGTGTCGTCTGCTTTTTTATGTTAGGTAAAGGGTTATCCACTGAAATCTGAAATTTAATTATGAGATGAGCCATTTTCCGTGCTTTTGACACTAATCATTTGAAACCGTAAGGCCTTTTATCCGGTCCAGGAGCGTGATACGACCTGAAAGCATAAAGTAGATAGTTACACAGCCAATTTGTGTGGTAGACAAATCTAGATTTTCAACGTTGAAAATATCGATTGGTCTTCCCTCACGTAACGAATATAGACTCTACCGATGGCACTGAAAGGGCATGGAATATTCCATCCGGCTTCAAATGGTTAACTGTGACTTCAGAAGTGTAGCGAGATCAAATTGCCTTTATGCACACTTTTTCTTATATGTGCTTCCATATGCGGAATGTAGAGCCTCTATGTATATAAAAAGATATGTCTGCTGGTGGATCAGAAACACGTACCTGTCAAAAACCGAATTTGGCGTAAAAACTGCGAAAATGGCGCTAAATTTGAAAAATAAAAATAACTATCTGCTAATTTGATTAACACTGCAACATACTACAATTTCGTAGATATTGGTATTAGAGCAGTTCTGTTTACATTAACATACCCCAACCCAACCCCGCCCCGCCACGCCCGCCCCGCCATGACGTCGCGTGTCAGTTCGACCTTAACCGCTGAGAGTTTTTCAAACGGCAACACTCTTTCAGATATGTTTTTTTACTGGAGAACATAGTCCCAAAATTTTGGCAACGTGGGCTCAATACCCGAGTTCATACAAACATATTACTAAAACAACCGTAAAATTAACCTTGAAGTCATAAAGTAGATAGATGAATTTGTGTGGTAGGCCAATCAAGATTTTCAACGTGCAGCATCCAAAGCTGCACGTTGAAAATATTGATTGGTCTTTCTCCACTGAACGAATACACTCTTTACCAGTTGATGAATCTGAACAGGCATATAATATGCCATCAGGGGTCAAAGGGTTAGTGGTATTTTTACTGTGCTAAACAAGTTCTGTTCCGCTGTTAAAATAGGACTCGGTAACCAACACCTGGGGGTGGAAGTCCTCAGAAGTGAACAATATCGGTATAACCGGCTTGCTAAAACAGACTTCATTATTGTTTTTCGGGAGTCATAAAGCAGCATATGCTGAAAGTGACCTTAAACACAATATAAATAAATATAAAATAACAAGTTATCAATACGTTTTTAATGGAACCCTTCACTTGACAAGACTCTCCAACGAGACACGCAAACTATCGTGAATAACTCAAACTGCTTTGCCATTTCTCTTTCTAAAAACATAGATTATAATCCTTCATTGATACCAGCGCTTCGAACTCGTTCCAAAGAAGGGTCATCAACTATGAACCCTTTGAATCCTAGCGGTCGCTTTTCCGGCCAGGAACATGATAGGTCATAACGTTATTAAATAGGATAACTGTTCAGTAAACGAGTGAGGTAGACCAATCAATATTTGCAACGTGCAGCCCAGAGGCGGCACGTTGAAAGTATTGATTGGTCTACCCCAACTAATGAATATGGACTCTTCTAATTGTTGCCATTGAACTGGCAAGGAAGATACCACCAGAGTTCAAAAGGTTGATTTAGATAAAAAATGTTAAAAATAATAAAACTTGAATGGAGATTTTATAAATAGTACTGACTGTATATGGTCATTACATTCGGTAAAGTGTAAACGCTCATTTGTTCGACCTAAAATTACCTCCCATTCGCTTGTACTAAAAAGCAATATGTTTTAACCCTTCACCTAACGTGAAAAGCAGACGACACATGCAATAAAAAGTCTGGAATATCCAATTTTTTTCATTTTTTGTCTCAAAAACATAGGTTATGACCACTCATTGGAACGAGCTCAACGAGCTCGTTCCAACGAGGGGTCATTACCTATGTTTTTGAGACAAAAAAATGAAAAAATAATGAAAACTAATTGGCGATTTTTGAGAATAGCACTTGCCGGTTTTGGACGTTTCCTTGGAAAAGGGTTAACATCCTCATCCGATTATTTTTTTCCGGTACCATGTGGAACTAATATTATTTTTACAGAAACAAAACTTACCTTTCATTTCTATTCAACAAGTCCAATTTTGAATTAAACAACATTCTCCCTGATAAAATCATTTAATAAAGTTGTTTGAACTGATATGAACATAGATTTTTGAAGTAAATATGGAAACGCGGCGAGAGCTCTGTTGCGTTTCGGGGACGTAATTAACAATATTTTCTGTTTTCATCTATTTTCGTTAGGGTGTTTTTATCTAATTTAAAATATTTGATAAGCTTTGTAAGGAACAACTGCTGTTATAAATATCAGTTTTGTTGCGGAATAACACGTTTACACGTGTGACTGTTATAGTTTTGTTCCAAGTGTGCTAAACATTCTGGTTACAAAAACTTCGAAAATCAGTAGAATGTCAGGGTCCAGAAGGAGCCGACTTGGGAAGCACGGCGGCGATGTCATATAGCGGTGCATTGTGAGTGTCACTTGAGTTGTGATAGCGACCATGTTTTGACGTTATTTTCCGGCTGATATTTCGTGTTAGTGCGTACGCGCAGCGCGTGTTGTTAGGGCGACATGTGTTTTTTGTAGTACATTTTGTTTACCGGAAGCCACTATCTTGGTTTCTAGAGTAAAACGTGATTCCTATGAGCCCTGAAGGGTCAAGTGAGATCTAACATGATGGAAGTGTACTTGGAGGGTATGTTAGATTCAATCGGAATATTGCATTACCTGATGCAACCCGACAACTTCAAAATTACGAAAATGGACTCTAAAACCATCTGGAAACCTGCCACCAGCAGGAGCATGTTGTGCTATAAAGTCGGACTGCCTTCGACGGGGTAATTACGTGGTACGGGGGAAGTGTTTCTTTTAAGGAAAGTATGTTCCGAAAACAGCATACTACTATACAACTGGTTACAAATAATCTCATATGCGGCTTCCTCTTTATAAGGTTTAGAACTTTTCTGCTCTTGCTTTCGACGGTTAGCTTTCAGAGTTCTCAGTTCGTTGGTAAACCAGGGTACACTTGACCGAATAGTAAATGTTTTTGTTTTCAAAGAAGCATGCTCATCAAGTGGACGGGACAATGTGTTGTTGTATGATTTTGCCAGATCATCCAGGTTAGCACACTGAGAATTACAAAAATCTGATTTTTCGATGTCACATTTAAGCTTGTTAATGTCAATTTGATTGAGTTTTCGAAATGTTACTTCTTTACGTGCCAGTGATGGTTTTAGAACATTTAGTGCGCACTCGACAAATGAATGATCAGATAGTCTGAGCGGGGTTAATGGCTCTGTACGCTGAAAGTCATTAGTGCATCTTGTGATGATAAGGTCTAGTGTGTGTCCAGAGGTATGGGCAGGACTTATGACATGTTGTTGCAAACCAAATGTTTCTAAAAGGTTCATAAACTTGTTAGCATCACGGCCATTGTTGTCATCAAATATATATTAAAATCACCAATAATAAGACGTTTTTCAGAACACATAACAATGGATTCAAGTTATGCCGAAAATTCTTCGAAGAAAACACTGGTCGAGATAGGATGATTTTTTGGAGTAAGGGGTGGTCGATAACCACCGACAGTTCGGATATTGGTGTCAGCCAGCATACATTCCATTTAGCATATTCAAAAGACGATTTATCTCCTTGAGTTGAGTTCTTAATATGGAAATTTTCTCGGTACCAAGGACCAATCCCACTTTCAGTCCATGAATTAATCCTAGGGGCACTTTTGAAAATATATCCTTCACAGGAAAGTCCTGAAACAAATGTACTGTCCTGATCATTTAGCCAAGTCTCAGTAACCAAACAGAAATCAGTTTTACTATTGACGACATGTTCTACAAAATCAGGCACCTTGTTCCTCGCAGATCTGGCATTCACAGTTGAGAATTTTATACTAGAGGTAATCTGTGAATGAATAGTGTCTGTACTGATTACATGAATGTTGCTGGTATTCACACCAGAGTTAGGGGGCTCTGGTCTTATTGATTGTTTCTGAATAATTTGTAATCCTTTAGTTGGTATACTTTGTCTGAGCTGATGTTGGTAAAACAAAATTCAGGTTTTAGTATTCTTTGTTTTTTTCGAGGCTTTAAAAATGTATGCTTTAGCTCGGTGGGTGACATGATCCATTGTATTGGTGATGGAATGTAGTTCATCCGAGGTGTAATTTTTGACAGATAATCACTTTCGTCCTTTACCCGAAACACATTTTCCATCACGAAGTGACCGTAGACATTGAAGTGGAATTACCCCTTTAAACAGTGGTAGTATCTTCCATGCCAGTTAAATGGCAGAAATTGGAAGAGTCCATATCCATTATTTGGGGGTAGAGCAATTAATATTTTTAACGTGCAGCCTGAAGGCTGCACGTTGAAAATATTAATTGTTCTACCAAACACGCTCACTTAGTAGCCATCCTACTTAATGAAATTATGACGTATCGTGTTCCTAGACCGGAAAAACGGCCTCTCGTGTTGAAAGAGTTAACCACCAATAAATGAATAGTAAATTCTATCTCCATTACTGACATCCACCCACACTACCACCAGTATTCTTCGATCACCATATCACTTTGGTCTCTTTTACTACCGTCTTCGGTCAGTACTACTGCCTTCCAAAAGTACTAGTACTAACTTCTGTTACGAGCCCACTGTAACTACTAACGCTTCTCACCGCTATCTCATAATAGTCCTACCACTGGCTTTTACCATGACTGTAACTATCTGTCCTATGATCAACTTTTTACTAATGCTCGATTCTACCGTTATGCCACAGCTGCTGGTTTCTACCATACAATTCGCTATCTGCCTAGTAATCGGTTCAACCTACTACTTTTTACATACTATAGCCTTCTACTATTACTACTAGACCCTACCATTACTATGGCTAGGACAAATCACTACTTCCGATAGTCATTCTGGCTACAAACCCTACTGCATAAATACTAGCTTCTTCTACCATGATCTCTTATCAAGTGTACTACTACTCCCACCAATGCAGATCCCAGTTTGTAACACTCTCAGGCTGAGGTTAGCTACTCTACAGCTTGGAACTGGCGAATAGCTAAAGAACAATGAGAGTGATATGCTCGAAAGAGCATTTGCTCATGCTACTCTTCGACTCATCTGGGAAAAGGGATCCTACAAACATAGTCGGGTACTAGAAATGGTTTCTATGGAATGTGGGAGTGATGGAATCTGCGCGTGTGCTGTATGTGTGGTGTTCATCCCGCGTCACAATATATACTATTACATAAGCACATACGACGAAAAGGGGTTTTCACAAGCACAGTCAGATACAAGAAATGGATTTCGCGGAACTAGTGTCTGAAGGAAAGTGAGCGTTTGACATCGTGTCACAATATGTTCTATCACATACGCGCAAATGAAGAAAAGGGAATTGTATAGTCATATTCAGATGCTAGAAAGAGGTTCCGCGGGACGTGGGATTGATGACCGAAGGAACGTGCGCGTGTGCTGCATGTGTTCTGTGTACACTGTGTGCACACAACACATATAGCGGCTTCCAGTAAACAAAATGAACCGCGGAAACACGTGTCTCCCTAACAGTGCACGCTGCACATGCGCACTAGCAATTTATATGACAATGTCGTCACAACATGGCCGCTCACGTGATCTAGCATAACAGCCAACGTGGCACCTATAATGTATCGCGATAAAGCGTCACTTCCGGGGACCACGGCCGGGGTATCGCAAAGATGCACTTTCTGGACCCAGATATACGACTGGCGTCCATAAGTTTCAGTGCATGTGGTTTGTCAATATTCAGAGCCATCGAGGGAGACGACAAGTCCCTAGGCAATGTGTTGATCGTGCCCTCTCTAATCGATTAGCTCGGTACAAAGGGTCCTCTCCCGGATACTTTTTTACAGAATGGGTATCAGAAGGGGTTCCGCCTGTTTCCCTCCATTCGTTATCATCAGGCATATATACTGAATAATGATGCAATCAGAAAAAAAAACATGTTAGCAAGTAAACCTTTGTAGTCTTCTTTGAACCTTTTGGGTACAAAATGTTAAATTTACGATTTATTTGCATGTTTTCAAAATTTTGTTTTACTCAGTTCACAATAAAGTACTGTCGGTAGATTCAAAATATTTTCGGCATATCAAGCATTCATATTTTCATAATTTTTAGTTTTATTAGAAACAATCTAAATCCGATCCTTTGCCACTGTAACTATTTGACCAAAAAAGGTTGAATGTACGTCATCAATTACAAGACCGAGTCGATATCCGATACTCCAATCCAGATGAAAATGTCATGACGGGAAAAAAGGTTATTGGGGAGAAGTTCATACACACAAAATCGTATGTACACTCCTGAAAGTACACACAAACCTCCCACGGAATAGTGTACGATTGACCAAACTCTTGGAATGGACCGATGGCTGATAAATACATTACAATAGTGTTTCGTGTAACGACAATGGAAAAATCGTCATGTTTGGCATGCAAGAGCATTGGCGTTTCAGACTCTCCATGCGTAGAATCAAGCTCTGGAATGTTCTCAAGTGTGGTGTCTGTCATGTTTAGGCAGCATGTCACTGGGGGTTAATTTCGATACTTTGTTTTCATATTAACCCCTTGCATGCTGCTGTGAGATATTCCTGCCCGGGTCACAAAATTTATTGCCACCGAAATAAGTATAATTTGGACACAGTTAACCAAATCGCCCCACCGTGTAAATTGCTTGCAGTTTTTCTTGAGATAAATTTAGATGAATTTTCCATCAAATCTAGTCATGGCATACATGACTAGATTTGATGAAAAATAATTTGAAAATGCTCAACGGGTTATGTGTTAAACCAAGTTACAATATAGGCATTATGTTAGTCAAGCAACTACATCCATTATACTACCTGGAAGAAGATGCACTGTAAGAAGATGGTTAACAAAAAGATTGGTTGCGGGGACATTGTCGCGGAATATTTCAGGTGCTGTTTCATTTTGAGAACAGAATAATATAATATACTAAAAGAACAGACATTTTTTGTGGACCACTTTTCGCTTTTCTGACAGCATATACGCCAGAAATTGCTGCACTGAACATTAGGATTCGTTTTGAAATAACGTTCTCAAAATGTTTGGGGCTTCATAGATTACAATTTTTCGAGAAATTAACGAAAAAACATGGGAATTCCTACGTAAAGTATTTTTAGATAAGTAGTTACGTCATGTGGACACACGCTGTCAGGTGTTTCATCGACCAGGCGAGAATTCGGACAATTTTTGCTTCAAGCATGTTTTCAACATATATATATCCCCTATCGGCCGAGAAAGCCAAACAAATGGAAAAGAGAAAACTCCCACACTTTTCGTTATTCAGAGTTATGAATTTTCACTTCATTCTAACGACCTCTCGGAAATCGTCTCAAAGGTATGCTGTACTGACCAGTTCGCATTTCAGAACTGAAATGGTAAATTACACATTACACAAAGCACTTTTAGGTCACTGGCTGCTGGAGTTCACAACAACTGGAGACAGACCGAAACACATGGTGACTTAGGATAATTCAAATCGCAGTGAGTCTGCAATACTGTCGAAAAACAACAACGAAAATACAAAGCGACCTTTATCCGACAGTCTTCAATTGGAGCGAGGACGACAGTTAAGAACTGTGTTACCCCAAATTTCAAATAAAAAGCACAGTGCCAAAACACACAATTGAAACATTTCGGATGTTGATGTTTCATATCTGTTGGATCACGGCTATTTGATTAACACATCAATGATAAATGAAAAGACCCAAAAATGGATTTTGAAGTGAAAAAATTACTTTTAGTTATCGAATTTAAGGGCCTATATAAGTAATGAAATTTTGTTTATTTTGAAAATTCTCACCTCTAATATTCCTTCAATTCAAATTAAATATACACAAACTGTACATCAAAATAAAGGTTGGGATGTATAGAACAAGACACACATGTGTAATCAGCTCATAGAGTCGACTGTAGGCACCACTGGATCCTGGAAGTCTGTTGCCGTATTCGCACCAGAACTGATAATTTAATAATATTTCACGAAAACACCTTGTGGCCAAATCTGCTTTACATATCCAAGAAAAAAGCTAGGGGATCAAAATTCTTCAAAACACGGCTACAGAGCTGCATGGGGGGGGGGGGGGGGGGGGATTCCAAAGCCATTGCTTTTGTTTACGTATGTGTATACTTTCGTAAATCAAATAATGAAACAGATCGCCTTCATACAGTATATTGTTATTAGATAGAGATTACACAGTTAACATATTCAGTGCACGGTATCATGACACCTGTTGAAAGTTCTTAGAATTACGATTTTGTTTTTCGATGGAAATTCGTGGTATCGAGTGATTTGCGCGTGTCTGTCGAGCATGGAAACCATCTTCAATAAAAAATGCAGACAGTGTTGTCCTTTTCCAAAATGCAGTCCTGTCGCTGCGCCCGAAAGTGTTTTGAATGCCCAGCTTTGTTATTGAATATCTGAAGCACATTAGGCCACGAGTTGTTCCTGCGTATTTTATTATCAGTTCTGGTGCGAATACGATAGCAGACTTCCAGGAAACAGTGGTGCCTGCTGTCAATTCTACAAGTTGTTTACATATGTGTTTCGTGTTCTATACATCCCAACCTTCATTTTGATGTACATTTTGTGTATATTTAATTCGAATTGAAGGAATATCAGAGGTGAGAATATTCAACATAAACAAAATTTCATTACTTTTATAGGTCCTTAAGGGGACGTCCAACCTAACTTTGGTCTAAAAAGACCCAACATGAATAACCCCAATAAATTATATACCAAAATGCTTGGAATGAAACATAGAACATGCTGGTACACTGGGATTTGCCATAGAACTGCTGCCATGTGTAAATCACACCACCCGAAAGTCTGCTATGGCATAAGTAAGAGAACAAAAGTTTTACAATAAAATACCTGAAAATAAAATAACAGCTGTAGTCTATAAACAATGAAGTACATACTCGAAGAAATCTTTTCCTAATTCATGAAGGTAATAAAGATTGAGACCAAATGTTATAAGTGGAGTGCTCACTGGTTGAAGGCAGACATTTTGTTTTGTTTATGTTTTCATTTGGGGAGTTCAACAAGGGTTAACTTGAAGGAGTCCGCCAGAAGAAGTATGGAAGGACAAAAGAGTGTCTCCCAATAAAAAGATGTATGTGTCACTGTGGTGGTTTGGAAAGAAACTATGATATTCTCCTATGTAGAATGCACTGCAAAGTCATTCATTGTAGCTGAATAAATAAACTTAAAAACCCCTTGCACTGTTACCCCTTTTTTCCCATGCACCAAATTGATAGTGATTTAATTGTTAAATTTTCCTGGTTTATCAATAAGTATCATAGCTTTTTTACTCTTGGATACCAATACACTCATGATATCTGTTGGAAAAGAAATAATCGTAACTGTAACATGTCACTGCAATAAACCATCTAATGTACTTAAAAGTAGATTGTTATTCAAAACACATCAAATCAACCTTACATAACCATTATTGCATGTACTTTCCCCAAGGAGGCTTATTGGCATATTGAGATCAGAAGGGCACATCCAGAGGGTCTCACATATTTTTTTTCAAGAACGCAGTACACAAAGCAATCCCCAAAAGGTGACAAGTGGGCTCCATTTGACAAAAAGATTCCGGGGGGGGGGGGGGGGGGGCTCTCTTCCTTGTATGACGGCTACCTCCGGCACTCTAACTCTTTTCTTTTTGAAGATCCTGGCCACACATGTTCCAAACACTACCAGACAGGTAACCCTCCAAATAAGTGTATCTGCAAACATCATGTTACATTGCAAAACATTCTTTTTAGAGTTTTAGTTCTGGACCTTTCATGCTTCTTACTTCCAACTATAACACTTAATTTATCGATTAATGGGTGAATAGAAAAGTCCTTCCATAATCAACATTTTTAGTTCCATAAGCCTTATACAGAATGTTAATTAGCTTGTTGCTTGATAAGTAATAGGAACAAAATATTCACCACAAATATTTTGTAGCAATAAATTTGATGGTGTCAGCAGGCACTTTCCAACAAATTGTAACAAATCAACTAGTTATAAACAAACTTTTCTAACTCGAAAGAGTGAAAAAGTACCATAACTTTGGAAAAAATGTGGGAAGAAACACATGCTACAGCAGCTAAACAGGCATCGTTTCCCCATGATGCTCGAGCACAACACCAAATATCCTTCAAATTGGAGTAGCAGTGGTTGAGATACAAGGGAGAATGTTGGTACATGTAATGATGTATGGGTTAGAGGACAGAGGTCACCACGGCACGGCCCTTGATGCACCTTTGATTTTTCAACTTTTAGGTCTGGGGCATAATAATCGCAACACACCCACCTTATCAATTCATAATTTCAGTAAAATAAAAGTAATTATCAATTTTAATTAATTTATAGATGATGGGAAAATATTTGGTTTCTTTCGCCTTCTCGTACTATTAATTACCACAAACAATATCAGTCTGATGCCGACAAACGAAACTGAACGCATGTGGTCAAGTAAAAAAGTAAGTCGGCATAGATAATGAAGAAATGGCGAATATTTCGTGTATTTCATCTGTTTAAATGCCAATTGCGGCTAATTTTGACCGTGGATTCGATAATTCGTTTGGGTTTTGACCACACGGTCACCCTGACAGCGGTTATGTTTATTGTGATATGCAAATTGGGAGATAGTTTCCGGTGAAGGAAGTTTGTCACATTTGTCAGTGTAAAACAATGACAAATGACACTGATCGACGCTTGTGTTAGTATAGTTGGTTGCAAGAAAAAACTAAATTCACGGCATCGTCCAATCGCACCTTATCTAAAAGCGCGAATGCGTCATTTTCAACCCATCTTCAATCGGCCCTTTGCAGACATCAAACACAGCCGCGACAAATTCCATGGTTACTAGGAAGTAAACAACTTCGCAACATCGGGGGAAATCAACACGCTCAATATAGTTCCAGGTCGCTTGGAATATACTTCGAGAAAAAGTGATTTCTGAAGCATTCTGCTTACTTTGTTATGAATATTGCCTTATTTTATGTATATCGTCCCGATTTTATACACTCGGTTATTTTTTTACAAGTGGTTCATGTTGTCTTTATAGTGCGCAATAATTCAGATTTTTTGTCAACAAAAAAGTTCAGACGGCCTGTAAACACGAGAGGGAATTTCGAACCATATTTTGCAGTTATGACATTGACAGCTCAAGTATTTGCTGTAACATGTTTGCAAATCCGCTCATACATTGTCTCGAGCAAATAAAGGACGTGATCACGTCCTTTCATTCTGACGATCGCTCAAAATGAATATTTCTGCAAGAACCACATTGTAATCACATGACCGAAATAAACATCAGTGAAACATGGCCACATCCGGAACATCCAAAATTTGTGTTGGTTGTATTGCATTCCGACATCAAAACACACCAGAGTGTGTGTCATAAAAATGCTTTCTCCGAGTCTGTAGTATGTTATCATTACATTGAAGACAAGGCTTTCGAATTACCGATCATTTTGTGGGTTCACCGGATCGTTACTTATGCCACTGGCAAATTAATGTTCATCAAAATCATAAAATGCACTTTTTTCCTGAAAAAAATTATATGTACCTTTTCTATGCACTTTACTCGTTATTTTGATATATAATTTGCCTTTCCTTACTTCTCTTATCTTTTTCTGAGGCACTGGGAAAAATGTCAGCAAATGACCAAAGTTACGTTGGATGACCCCTTAAGGGCCTATATAGGTAATGAAATTTTGTTTATTTTGAAATTCTCACCTCTCATGTTCCTTAAATTCAGATTAAATATACACAAATTATACATCAAAATGAAGGTTGGGATGTATAGAACATGAAACACATATGTAATCAACTCGTAGAGTCGACTGTAGGCACCACTGGTTCCTGGAAGTCTGCTACCGTATTCGCACCAGAACTGATAATAAAATAATATTTCATCAGAACAACTTGTGGCCAAATGTGCTTCATATATCCAAGAACAAAGCTAGGCATTCAAAACACTTTCGAATACAGCGATAGGTCTGCATTTTGGAAAAGGACAACAATGTCTGCATTTTTTATTGAAAATGGTTTCCATGTTCGACAGACATGCGCAAATCACTCGTTACCACGAATTTCCATCAAAAAACAAAATCGTAATTCTAAGAAATTTCAACAGATATCATGATATCTTGCATTGAATATGGCAACTGTGCAATCTCTATCTAATAACAGTATACTGTATGAAGGCAATCTTTTTCATTATTTGATTTTAGACGGCGTTGTTTTTACATGCTTTTTCTGTCCGATGACGTCGGCCGGAAATCGAAAGTATACCCATACGTAAACAAAAGCAAAGGCGTTGGAATTTCCCCCAATGCAGCTCTGTTGCCGTGTTTTGAAGAATTTTTATCCCCTAGCTTTGTTCTTGGATATGCAAAGCACATTTGGCCACAAGTTGTTTTCGTTAAATATTATTAAATTATCAGTTCTGATGCGAATACGGCAGCAGACTTCCAGGAACCAGTGGTGCCTACAGTCGACTCTATGAGTTGATTACATATGTGTTTCGTGTTCTATACATCCCAACCTTCATTTTGATGTACATTTTGTGTATATTTAATTTGAATTGAAGGAATATCGGAGGTGAGAATTTTCAAAATAAACAAAATTTCATTACTTATATAGGCCCTTAAAAAAACAGCCACAGCTGAATACGTGGGAACAATCGCTGAAATAGTTAAACCAAAATATTCCGTAAACATCCATCTAGTGGTAATTACCAACCAAATAATTAAAAAAAATATCTAAATAATTTTTAAAATGAAGAGATCAAATTATATGTTTTGTTTCACTGTGAACAAATGCCCAAAGCTGCACATCCTAAATGCTAAAAAATGGGTACAGTTGTGATTGAAAAGCAAAGTTGTTTGAGAATATTTTGTTTTAAATCAGACAAGTGGGTAGAAGGGGAAGAGAGAACGTTCAATATGAACTTATAATGAATGGAATTGTTAAAATGAACTTCACTTGTTAGTTCTAAATCAGTTAACTTTT
This sequence comes from Pictodentalium vernedei, assembly GCA_031216915.1. Lineage (NCBI taxonomy): Eukaryota > Metazoa > Mollusca > Scaphopoda > Dentaliida > Dentaliidae > Pictodentalium > Pictodentalium vernedei. The sequence continues at coordinate 159,779,367 of CM062295.1, forward strand.
GAAAACCCCAAAAAAACGAAGGATAACCAATTTTGCATGAGTTGTACCGAGTGTAAGGTGAAAAAAACATTCGACCTCTGTTGGATAATTGGATTGTCTCATGTTTGGAAGGAAAATTCCTTTCCATTACTGAGTATCAAGTGGTAATCAGCTCTTCTGTAGTCATGCATGTTTGTTATTGTTTGGCCACACTGACCTAGTTACAAAGACTCTGTACATGTGTATTGGTTAAGGGTCTTGGGATTTTAAGGATGTCCTTCTGCATCTTTTGTAAAACAATATGTTGATAATTTACCATTTTCTGTGCCAATTTGAAAATACTTTTCTGGGGTTTTCAAATTATTTAGTTAGTAATTGCCACAAGATGAATGTTCACTGAATATTTTGGTTTTACTATTTAAGTGATATTTCCCACGTATTCAGAAGTAGCTGTTTTATTTCAATTCGATAACTAAAAGTCATTTTTTTCACTTCAAAATCACTTTTTTGGTCTTTTCATTTATCATCGATGTTTTAATCAAATAGCCGTGATCCAACAGATATGAAACATCAACATCCGAAATGTTTCAAATGTGTGTTTTGGCATTGTGCATTTTGGTTGAAATTTGGGGTAACATAGTCCTTTAGGGGACGTCCAACGTAAATTTGGTCAAATGTCAGGTAATTTTCTCCAACGTCCAGAGAAGGTCAGAAAGGAATAACCCCAATAAATTATATTTTAATTTGTTTGGAATGAAACATAGATTTTGTGGAAACTAATATGTGCCATGGAACCGTTACCATGTGGCAGAAAGCACTGCCTGGAAGTCTGTTATGGCATAAGTAAGAGATCAGATTTTATACAATAAAATACCTTAACCCTTTACCTAACATGAAAAGCAGACGACACTGGCAAAAAAAAATTCTTGAATAACTAATTTTTTTCATTTTTTGTCTCAAAAACATAGGTTATGACCCCTCGTTGGAACGAGCTCAACGAGCTCGTCCCAACGAGGGGTCATAACCTATGTTTTTGAGACAAAAGATGAAAAAATAATGAAAATTAATTGTCGATTTTTGAGGAAAGCGCTGGCCGGTTTTGGCCGTTACGTTGGGTAAAGGGTTAAATTGGTTGAATAGGTAAATTCTGCAATCCTTCTAGTACAGACGCGGAGAAATCTTTTTATCATTCTTGCAAGGAACGGACCATGAGATCAATTGTAATTTAGGATGCCTACATTTCAAAAGGGCTGTCATTTTTATTGTGTTTGTTTACCTTTTATGAAGTTCACCAAGGGTCAAATCCACACAGTTCAGAAGAATAAGTATGGAGTCATGAGAGAGTGCATCAATGAAAAATGAAGAATGTTCAATGTGGCTTTGGTGAGTCTGCTATGACCATACCCCCCCCCCCCCCTCCCACAATCCTGTCCCATTTTGTATGAGATCTGTATCAAATTGGTAAAATACGATGAGATTGATACAACAAAAAAGGGTAGACTGCCAAACTTCCTCATTTAGTATTATATGTGTCCATTTCTGGGGTTGCATGAGCAATGACAGCTGCCAAGAGTGGCATTTGAATGTTCAAGGGAGGCCAAAACAACGAAAAAAATGACCTGCCCTGCGTGCAGAATACTTTCACCAATCGGCTACACTTAGTTAGAAATCCTGGCTTCTAATTCATTTATGTACATGATTTGGTATGCTTAGTTTGTTTTGGAACTATCGGCCTTCCGTAGTTGCTGTTTGGGGAGGCTTGACTGTTGTTTTTTCGTAAGATTTAAGAACATTAATAACTGATCTGCTTACCAATACTAATTTTTAGGCGGAGGGTTACCGGCCTGAACAATATCGGAATTGTGCTGGTTATTAAATTCATTTATCTAAACACTTATGACACGTTGTGGTCTCATTTCGGTAATCCGTGAGAATTTTTGTCCGCCTAGCGGATTTTGTCTATATCTGTCCACAGTGTGTCAACACACATAGATTTTCGCAACCTTCTGTAGCTAACAGCGCTCAAAATCGACGTTGATCAGTCGTTTTCACAATGCGGTTGTGCGAGGGAGATATTTAAATTTACGATGGTACGACATTTCGCTATATTTGGTGAACAGGAATAAACCTTTCTGATAATCCTCCTTGACATTGGTCTTCTTTTTCCGTAGCAGACTTCATCAAGCCTTCTTTACGTCACTAATATAGTTCGGCGACTGTAAAATTATTTTTTCGTAAATATACAATTGTGAGGACTGTAATGTATGTTGAAGTGAATATATTTCTGTTTTCAAATATAATCTTCCACTTTTATGTTTTGATCATCGTCACCAACCAAATAATAGTAGTTCGAATCGGTGGCGTTTGTATCCCTTGCTGACACCTGCGTCACATTGTACATTTTTGATCTCAACAGCACCACTACGGACTGTATCTTGCAATTATTACATTGTCAGTTGAATATTTTCCTATAAATGTGTCGTAAATTTTACTTTACATCGCCTGCCAGATTCAAAAACAGCAGTGAAATGTTTGAAGATTTCAGATCGTGAGAAATCAAATCATTTCCCAACTTTGCCCAAAACCCACGTGATCATAACAAACGTGTCGCCCGAACAGAATCAAGCGTTTGTGATCATCCATTTTCCCTTGAGAGTTCCCACCACGTTGGTGATGAAATAATAAATATGCTTTCTCCGAGTATGGAGTGTGGAGTCTTTTATTTACAACTCAGACATTCGAATTACCGATCTATTCCTTGTTAATCCTGACGGTTACTCAAGCGGCTGGCAATTTCTTTGTAATCAAAAGCAAAAAATTTTTTTTTAAAATTTCAGACAGTGGATAAATTCGTGTTTTGTATACTTTTGTCATTATTGTGGTATATAATATGTCGTTATTCACCGCTTTAAATCGTATTTAGGGCATTGTGAACATTTTCCGAAAAATGCCCAAAGTTACGTTGGATGACCTCTTAACACAACTTCATTCAAATCGCAGTTTGTCCACAAAATTGTAAATCGATGCTAGAACCACGCATTATATATCGGGCCGTACCGAAATATCCTAAATATTTATTTGTTTATTGGAATTTAACGACACTTTCGACAAGGGTCACCTCCAGGTGGACATTTTTACGGGTGGAAGAAGACGGAGAGAACCACAGAGCAACGGCAGGCAACTGTCTGACTCCCTCGCATCTAACTCCGCGCGCAAGCAGGTTTAGCATTGGTTGAAGTGATGTGTTCCATTGATTGACGTGCAGTACGCCTTAGTACACAGCGCCACCATGCCCCCGTCCCGTCCCTCGAACCCCCCATCTAAAACCCATGATCCCAATGAAATACATTTAAATGATTTAGGGTCGCTTCAGCCCATGACTGGATGAAAATAAAACAATAAAACAAATCAACGAACTTCGTGTAAAATGCCCGATCCCCCTTTCCTTCAAAGTATCGTGTTATGTGTCGGGTCGTCCTAAACACCGAAACCTCCCTAAATATTTATTTATTTATTTATGTGTTTATTTATTTATTTACTTATTGGGGTTTAAGGATACTTTCGACAGCCATGGTCACCTCCTGTCGGGCAGTTTTACGGGTAGAGGAAGCTGGAGTACCCGGAGAGAATAATAGATCCCTGGTCCCCTCTCCTTGAAAGTATCATGTTATGTGTCGGGTCATTCTAAACACCGAAATCCCCTTTAATATTTATTTATTATTTATTTATTGGGGTTTAAAGATACTTCCGACAGTCAGGGTCACATCCTGTCAGGCAGTTTTTCGGGGGAAGGAAGCCGGGTAGCAACGGCAAGCAAATGTCTGAGTCTCCAACGCACTAACTTCACACAAGCTGGGTTAGCGTTGGTTGACGACAAGTGTACTATTGGCGTGCAGTAGCCCCCACCCCCTTTAATAGACCGAAAAATTGCCCCCCCCCCCCCCCCCCCATTTAAAGCCCAAAATCCCCAGGAAATACGATTAAACAGTTTAGGGTCGTTTCAGTTCAGCTCACGACTGGGTGAAAATAAAACAATAAAACACTTCAATGAACTTTGTGTAAAATGCTTGGTCCCCTCTTCTTGAAAGTATGTAAAAGAATCTTAGTCGATTTTGTACCACTGCCTAATTTCTGACAAAACTGCTGGAAGAGGTGCACCTCTCTTTTTTCTGTATCTGTGCAGCTGGATAAGTAAAATACGCATTACAAAAAATCTCCGTCAAAACTTTTGGCGGAGGACGGGTTTCTCCTTCTATATCGACACCACTGAATTAAAACATTGTGCATTACATGTGCTTTGACAAAAGAGTTTTTTCCTGAGTTTTTACTTTCAATAAAAATATCGGAATATCAAATACGTCATTTCTCCATTAATATTTCCTCTTACTCCCGCGCATTCGCGGGTTTTTTTTTTTCTAGTGACCAAAACAGATGATAAAATGACATGGTCGAGCGTGTTGGTTTTAGCTTTCTTTACCGTGTGATTTAATCTGACCTCCCATTCAATATATTCATTTATTTATCTGGTGTTCAAGTTCAGTTTCAGCATATATGGCTATATCGTGAACGTTTAGGTATAAAGTCATGTTTAGTCAGTTGTTCATATTTATGCTGATCACTTTCGAGAACGTCCACCCCGGGTGTTGGTTACAAGTAAATCAGGACCTATTTAACCCTTTACCCAACGTAACGGCCAAAACCGGCCAGCGCTATTCTCAAAAATCGCCAATTAATTTTCAAAATATTTTCATTTTTTGTCTCAAAAACATTGGTTATGACCCCTCGTTGGAACGAGCTCGTCGAGCTCGTTCCAACGAGGGGTCATAACCTATGTTTTTGAGACAAAAAATGAAAAAAATTAGTTATTCAAGAATTTTTTTTGCAAGTGTCGTCTGCTTTCTACGTTAGGTAAAGGGTTAACGCATTAAAAAAAGCACTGTTCCACATTTAGAGGGTCGGATTGGGTCGGGAAGGGCAGGTTCGTATCCTCATATGGTATCCCAACCCCACCCCCTCCGCCATTCGTCAAATGTACAATAGTTGGAAATTCGAAGCCTTAACCCTTTACCCAACGTAACGTCCAAAACCGGTCAGCGCTATTCTCAAAAATCGCCAATTAATTTTCATTATTTTTTTTCATTTTTTGCCTCAGAAACATATGTTATGACCCCACGTTGGAACGAGCTCGTCGAGCACGTTCCAATGAGGGGTCATAACCTACGTTTTTGAGACAAAAAATGAAAAAAATTAGTTATTCAATAATTGTTTTTTCCAAGTGTCGTCTGCTTTTCGTGTTAGATAAAGGGTTAAGTTGGAAATTTTAGACTGGGTGTCAATGGAATTTTTCCAAACATGTCTAGAATTTGGCTAAAATACTGAGTTTTCTAACTGAAAACGTATTAAAAGTCATCCAAATATGGATTGGAAAGCTGTAAAAATCCCCCACCCCATATTGATTTATAGTCGGAATTTAGGTGTTTCAGGTTTGATTGTGTATGATGTTGGCATTTTTAGGAAAAGTGTGAGCATCGAGTCATTCAAAAACCTCCCCTCCACTTTTTAGCGATTTCGAGCATGGATGTATATAAGGTTGGTTTTGTTTAGGAAGAGAATGGGGGGGGGGGGGTCGAATCATTCAACACCTCCAACCCACCCTACCCCATGGCTGCACCGCTGACGGGCCTATTGGATCGGTCGACATTATTCACTACAAATATTACCGTTCAATGTTCATTATTTTTTTAAATTTTGAAAAGAAAATATAGCTTTTCGTCCATCACTGGAACGAGCTCATCGAACAATTTAATGTCGTTTCGTCAGCTACATAATTATATGTTTTGGAGAAAGAAAGGTCACTTTTTAGTTGAAGAAGGAATTTGTTTTGTACATGTGCATGTCATCGTCGATTCATTTTAGGTAAAGTGTTAACCCTTTACCTAACATGAAAAGCAGACGACACTTGCAAAAAAAATTCTTGAATAACTAAATTTTTTCATTTTTTGTCTCAAAAACATAGGTTATGACCCCTCGTTGGAACGAGCTCGACGAGCTCGTTCCAACGAGGGGTCATAACCTATGTTTTTGAGACAAAAAATGAAAATATTTTGAAAATTAATTGGCGATTTTTGAGAATAGCGTTGGCCGGTTTTTGCCGTTACGTTGGGTAAAGGGTTAAAAGCTTTTAACGTTAGATAAGTTTCGTGAATGTGAGCGTAATTGTTGTGACAAAAAACATGAACAGTTAAAAGATTTTTGTCTTAATTAAAGCAGTTTTGAAACAAATTGTAAATCTGCAACAGAAGTCGAAATCAGTTTTACAAGAGATCAAAATTCAAGGGAACAAATGTCTGCCATTCAATGTCAATCGACGTATCTTATTTAAAGTGTTGCTCCTCAACTGTTTTTCTATTTAATATCGTATTTAATCTCTAAATTAGCAAAATTTGAATTCCTCAAAACTCCAGTTCAAATATATCTCGGGAAACAATATTTTTAGCCAAAGGTAAACTATTTAAAGAGAAAACTACCAGTATTTATAGTTGTAAGATTGATTGAACAGTTCCGCTATCAAATTAGCATTTCATATTTTCTTCAACACCTGGTTGTACGATTAGTAATATATACCGATAAACGCGCGAAACAGTTCACGTTTACTTGGTAATCCAGGTATTTTATGAACAACTTAAATATCACAACAAAACGCTGTGTTTGAGATACCAACATTCCGGCGATTACTTTTTATTCACCACATTCATGCGAATGGAGATTTTTGTTCTACATGTACCTATATATTTCAAAATCTGTTGAGCAGTACAGTCGCCGTGAACTGGTCGTAATCCACGCGTGGTCAGTGATGTTCACGCATGCGTTTACCAGTTAATAACAATCATCAAGAGCAAAATTTTAATTACCCGGTGCTTCATTAATTAAACGAATCGAAATGTTTTTTGCGCGCCGAAGGCACGTAGGGACGCTATGGGGCAAGCCCCTTTCGACCCTCTCTAACAGTAGGTGGTTTAGACTAGTTTGGCCGTGGTAAAGGAGGAAAGTGAAAAAGGTACTCAGCGCCGTCTGTGTTTCCTTCTGTTCTTTTTTGGAGGAGGTGGCTGCGATGGTGATACCTCCTTTGGTGGTGTTGAAGGAGGGGTGATGGAGGGCTGTCGAGGTTGATACGGTCTAGCCCTTGCAGCTGCCGGTGGTGGAGAGCTCTCCGGAGTAGTGCGGAGATAGTGGTGTTGCTGACACTCTCTATTGCTCCTCTAACCGTCTTTTCAGTAAGTCCAAGGTTTTCATCGTTCGTAGAAGAAAGGCTAGATGGTCGTCATCTCTGACCTTTTCCCCTAGGATGCTCTCTACGGACTCCGCGATATAAGCTTCCTAGATGATGTCCTGGTCGGAAAAGGATGGAAGAGCAAGAGCGGGTTTAGCAACATGTGCGATGTCCGGCTCAACTTCCTGCTCCATAAACAAACCTTCCTCCTCCATCTCCTCTTCCGAGGAAGAGTGTGATGGGCTGGAGATTGGAGTGTTACCTGGCGAACCAGCGCCCTCCGGACCCTCCACAAGAGTGGAAGGAATCGAGCTGGACGTGGAACGGCCAGAGGTAGCAGGCATTGAGCTTTCAACACCATGGTTAGCCTCCCTCTCTTCCTTTTCCGTCCTTTTCTTCTCCACGAACACCGTCAGTCGGCGGGCACCGTGTCGTCTGGCGGAAGGTCCCTTCTTTCTTTTTCTTTAATTAAATGTTTGATGATTATTCCTATTATATTAGTGTTTGGAATCAAATATTATTGCGTCAGTGCAAATATTGCCCACCCGTGGAAAGTGGCCAATCCACGGCGGCCGTACTGTAAGTATCTTCGTTGATTACATATTATTTAAAACAAGATAACACCCATTTTCCAACCATTAAGCTCACATTTTAAAGGCGACTAAACCATGGCTTACAATTTTCGTCATAGGGGGATTTACGGGAAAGCTAGCGCCCCTTACTTTCCTAAAGTTGTCGGAAATTTTAACACTAAGGGAATTTCTTATAAAGATTGAAATTTCGAAATGTTAGCGAGTTTGTATCATCGTTTCACAAACTACAGGCAATTTCCTGTAGAGTTGTATAAAAATACAGAAGCTTGCTTTTTACAATTTTCCCAAACTGTTTGAACGTTTGACTTTGATTCTCGGTTGCTGCACATTTAAAAATAAGAAAACGGGTTTTTCATCACCATCTTTTGATGTTCTGTAACCTTTTTCAGTTCATTATTTCAACAGTGTACGCATCGTGACATATAATACAGACTCTGTCCTTTCCATTAATATAATAGGCTAGGGGGGATGCGATTTTCTATTTTTTTCTGGGATGAATAAAAACTTGCAAATTTGTGTAAAAACACATTCGTTAAACAAAGAGCTTAAGTGGACGCTTAGTGTTGGCAGGTGTGATACTGACAGCTATTCTTAATGGCGAATATCTGTGAACAAGTTGCTTCTACTTAGCTTATCAAAAAGGCAACGTCTCCTTTTGTGACTTTTAATAAACGGAAACAACAGACAGCTCCGAGAGCTGTCTGTTGTTTTCGTTTATTAAAAGAAATAAAACGAAACTTGACATTATTTTCCACTAATGTCATGGAGGGTTTCTCAACAATTACTTGCTTCTTCTTAGTTGGACCTTCCTCGCGCGTCTACTGATTTCAAGAGAGATAACGTTATCGAAAGTCGATTTCAATGACGACTTAATTCACGGATGACGATCGTTCATTATCTTTCCGGTAGTAGACTCGGGTGAATGCAGTTGTATGCGTGCGTGAAGCTTGAACCCTGATCTCTGGTCGTCTGTTTACTTTCGATACATTTCGACAAAATATTGTTTTTGACTTTTTAACTATTATTTCAAAAGACTGCTCATACTGTATGCTTCAAAATATCAACGCTGTCTTGGAACGCTATTTGGTTTGGAAATGGCGCCATCTTGCGACTGAAATGGACATTTTTACACAGTAAGTTTCAAGTTCTATCGTCTTATGACCACTGTATGGCTGAAAAGTTTCGTCATTGGAAGAGATTTGCTGAAAAGTTAGTTCCCCTTAATTATCGAAAAGTAGAAGTAAATTTAACACTAAGGATATAGGAATTTCAAAAAATTAAATTTCCGGATGCTAGCGATTTTGTATCATCGATGTGCACATCATTTCACAAACTTCAAATTTTTCCGTAGAGTAGTATAAATATACAAAAGCTGGATTTTTACTATTTTTCCCAATCAGTTTGAACGTTTCACTATTTTTGTCTGTTGAAACCAATGTAAAAAGAAGAAAATGGCGTTCTCGCCATCTTCTGGTGTTATGTATTTTTTTCTGTTCATTATCAGTGTTCGCTTCGTGACACATAATACACGCCATGTATTTTCCATTAATAATTTTATTTATTTTTTTTTATTAGGGTTTAACGACACATTAACAGCCAGGGTCATATCATGTCGGTGACAGTTTTACGGGTGGAGGAAGCCGGAGTACCCGGAGAGAACCACAGAGCAACGACGAGCAGCTGTCAGCTCTCCAACATCGTAACTCTGAACTCTGCACTGCGGCACGGGCAAGGTTAGATTGGTTGAAGACATGCGCACCATCGACGTGCAGTACGCCTTAGTACACAGCGTCATCCTGCCCCCATGTAGACAATCGGGGTGAAGTGCCTTGCCCAAGGACACAACGCGGGGGCGCGAATCAGTCGCTGAAATGGTCACCCATCTAACTACTAACCGCGCTCGACGTTCCTTAACTTCGGTGATCTGACGAGAACCGGTTACCACGACGCCACCGCGCCCCCTTTCCATTAATATAAAGGTCTAGAAGGTGAGATTTGCCAATTTTTTTTTCGCGAAAAGAATAAGAAAAAGCTAAGGAAGATACTTTAGTATTGGTAGGTGTAATACCGATAAATAGTCTTAATGACGGATTATCTTTGTTCAAGTTTTTTGTAGTTAGCTTACAATAAACCAGGTTTCCTTTGGTTACTTTTAATAAACGAAAACAACAGGCAGCTCTCTTTATTTGCAGAAAACAATATTTTGCAGGTACAAAATAATTAAAGAGTAATACAAAAGTAATTAACCCTTTACCCAACGTAACGGCCAAAACCGGCCAGCGCTATTCTCAAAAATCGCCTATTAATTTTAATTATTTTTTCATTTTTTGTCTCAAAAACATAGGTTATGACCCCTCATTGGAACGAACACCCGATAAACATTGAGACCGATCTTTGTTTTTCTGCAGGTTGGGGGTGGGCGGCATAGTTAGCTGGCTGTTTTATTGTCACCCACAATAAAAAATAAACAACGTTAGCATTTATCCTGTTTTCCGGCAACGGTAATGCGGCGACGAGAACGCGGCAACAGCAATTATCGGTCAAAGGAAATTGACCTGGCATGTAGATATATCTACGACAACGGTGACGGTATCCAGCGACGCCACAGTCCGTCTATCGGGCTATTTTTTGAATCGTTCTGGGTGTGATTTTTTACCATTACCGGCCTGGAATGTGCGGCGAAGTTTCTGAAAATAACATCACTCGACATCGAAAACGGTTTGATGACACCTACTAGATCTTCATGTCGCTCTACCTTTCACCACAGGTGCCAAAGACGATAATCCTACAGCAAGCAATTATTGAATCCAAGAGAAGCCAGAAGTCAACAATATGAAGGCATTGCGGATGAATGACCCTTGTAGATAGGCTCCGACAACTGGACAACCACCCCCGCTGATCAACCGTCACGCGGTCCTTTCCGACAGCAGTACATTTTTCTGGCAAAGAAATAATTACAAAAATGAAAAAAATAAAATAAAAAACCGCCAGCTCACATGCAGTTTTATAAAAGAAAATGGCCTCAGAAACAGAAGATCTCCTTTGTGGGGACTTATGGCATCATTTTATCACAGAACCAACAAGTCATTTCTATCATCTCGGTATCCGCCTTTCATTAATTATCTGGTCTTATGAGAAAAATATTTTCATTTCTCTGTTGCAGAAGTAAAAGTAAATCCATGTTTTTAGATAATTTCAAATCAAACAAAATTATATCCGTCATATAGGTAATACGAACTTTACGCTGATCCCATCGTCCTTAAAGAAATATCAAATTTGTTTTTATCGTACAGGCCATTTTCTACAACACCGTTTCTTTACATTACAACGTCAGTGGTACCCATAGTCTAAGACTGATTTTGATCTTTTTCCTAAATCGAATAAAAATATAATGTTATTTTTTTGTCTATTGTTTTCCTGAAACATAGTGTATGACAAGCTATGTTTTTAGGCAACAACTAAAAAAAAGACTTGAATGACGAAGTTTGTGAATAGGACTTGCCATATTTGGCCACTACGTTATGTAAAGTGTTTGTCTAAGTGCTAAGTCTAGAACCTAGTTTCTCTTAACCCTTTACTCAACGTAACGGCCAAAACCGGCCAGCGCGATTCTCAAAAATCGCTAATGAATTTTTATTATTTTTTCATTTTTTGTCTCAAAAACATAGGTTATTAGCCCTCGTTGGAACGAGCTCGTCGAGCTCGTTCCAACGAGGGGTCATAACCTATGTTTTTGAGACAAAAAATGAAAAAAATTAGTTATTCAAGAATTTTTTTTGCAAGTGTCGTCTGCTTTTCATGTTAGGTAAAGGGTTAACGAACCATCTTATCAAAATGTTTTTCTCACATAAATACAAACCTTCTGAACACTCTCTGTCTTATCTCAGCCATTTAATTTATACCCGCCTATATCCCACATGAGGGGCATGTCTGGTCCAATTTAAATGACCCCCTCATTATGTTAGTGATACATGCTTAGCTGAAGACTCCTGTGCAACCGTCCACGTCGTGTAACCTATGTTACACACCCATTAATGACCCGCACCTAATGTTTTTGATAATGCACTCTCTTTAGGACACCTGGTCAGTGGATGGAGCATTGTCTGTTCGGGTACCTGGGGCCCGTGTATCATATTCTACTCATATATCTGTCAAAGTAATACTTCTACAGTCTACAGTTTCTTTCAACGAATCATCTCATCCAAATGTTTTTCGGATACAAATTCAACCTTCTGAGCACTCTCTATCAGCCATTTATTTTATACCTGTTTATATACCACACAAACAAGCTTGTAAGAGAACCGTATAGTTTCGCAGGTACTAATACCAGTAGATGGAATTTCCTGTTAGATAAATTTTATTTTTATTTTTTTAACCCTTGACCTCGACCAAGAAGCATTCACACTATATCAAGAGAATGCAAAACAGCAATCCTGTACATATTATTTTCCATTATTTTTTCATTGTATTTTATGTACTCTTCTGTTCTGAACAAACTTTTACTTTACTTTTCCCCATCCACTATCTCTTCTCTCTCAAAGCCATTCTAAACACAACTTGCCTTCAATACAATATCACCCTGTAATATGAAACGTCATGTGACACCAATATCCGAGTTGTTTGCTTACATGTGTATTACCATCCGCATATCACATAACGAGTTGTCTAGAGACATGTCGTGCTCTGATAGGTGCTTTCAATTGCATGGCTTTTGTTCGCCGCTTAACCCTTTACCCAACTAATCGGCTGTATCCCCCCTTTAATATGTAAATTCAGTAGTTGAAAAAATATTATTTTTCAAAAAATTTCAACAAAACCATGTCATGTGACCCCTCGAGGGGTCACATGATATGATTTTGTTGAAATTTTTTGAAAAATGTGAAAAAATTATATTTAAAATAATAAATTTTGATATCGTCTGCGTTGGGTAATGGGTTAAAGCATTCCTTGTCGAAAGATCAATGTGTGTGTGTTCTAATCCACCTGTACTTGCGCCTCAGGACTGTTGAGCTGCACAAAAATTTTACTACCATGGCCACGTTTTTTTATTTTCCGATTCTGTAAGTCCGTCACCCTACAGAGAGTTGCTTTCAATATCGATTTCCCGGTGAAGAGAAGTTCAAATCATTATCCCCAGAAGACCCTGGATGTCCTGGAAGCAACACTGTCCCTTGATGGCAATACCATACTGATTGTCGTATTCCTGGCCTTGTTCATTCTGGTTGTAATTTTGTTGAAATCGGGTGACATCGAAACCTACCCTGGGCCCAAATCTGTTAGCTTAGAGCATAACAACAATACGTTGAAAATTCTCCACCTTAACATCCAGAGCTTAAAACCTAAATTAGATATTGTTCAGTGTGAATTTCCAGGGAATGATATTCTAGCATTCACAGAAACCTGGCTTAACAACACAAAACCCACACCAGATATCTTGCTCTATGGTTTCCAGGAACCATTGAGATTTTGACCGTCTAACCAGGGGTGGTGGGGTTGCCATCTATATCAAAAACGGGATCCCATTCCGACATAGACCCCATCTCGACACGTTGAACACTGAGTGCGTATGAGCAGAAGTATTTGCGAAAAGGAGAAAATCCCTTTTATTAGGAGTGTTCTACCGCCCACCCAACAGTCCTCCGGATACTTGGGATGCCATATCAGCCTCCATTGAAAAAGCCCGAGATACATTAATTTCTGTCAATGTTGTTACAGGAGACTTCAATGACAACCTAATGGCCTCCTCAAGAAGTGCCTTTTCTGAGACAATCAATTATTTTAACCTAAGGCAGCTTGTACATGATCCAACTTGCTTTACCGAGACATCTGCCTCGTTAATAGAGCTTTTTGCGGTCAGTAACACGGTGAACGTTCAGGAGTGCGGGTTTCTAGGACCATTTTTTCCAGATATGATCCGCTACCATTGTCCAGTTAAAAGGCGCATATGGTTGTATTCATAGGGCAACTTTAGGGCATTGAATGAAGCCTGTGCCAGTGAAGACTGGGACTCACGTTTTGACAACCATTGCCTTGATACCATAGTGTTTAACTTCACAAATAAACTTCTCGACACAGCATCCAAGCATATACCGAACAAGTTTGTTACTTCCAGGCCCCACCAACCGCGATGGATGCATAACGAGGTAAGGCTTCTGATAAGACAAAGAAAACACTTGTATCGAATAGCCAAACGCAAAAACAATCCGTTCTCTTGGACAAAATACAAACTCAAACGTAACGAAGTTGTAACAGCTATAAGAAACGCAAAAGCTTCATACATAACAAAAGTACAATCTACCCTGTCGAGTAAGGAAACATCCCCATCACAGTGGTGGAAGACCCTAAAGACGTTCATCTGTAACGACTATGTAGCAGAAACTCCTTCCATCAGTTACTTGAGCAATATATACACCTCATCGGCGGCGGAGAAAGCAGGAGCGTTCAATGAATACTTCTGTTCTATCTCTTCAGTTGATGGCTCGAATGCCTCACTCCCTGACACAGGAGCCCAGGCTTCTTAGAAAATTGATAGTATTACCTTACACTGCAGTGAAATATATGATACAATGAAGACGACAAAGGTGTCTAAGGCGTCTGTGCCAGATCTTATAAGACCGCGTCTCCTTAAGGAAAGTAAACCGTCAATATGTGAGCCACTCTCGGTATTATTTAACATATTGTTGAATAATTCATACTTTCCGTCGTTGTGGAAAAAAACAGTGTCTCCCCTATTCCGAAGAAACAACCCTCAAATTTAATCACTAATTACCGCCCAATTTCACTGCTCAGCTGTGTTGGTAAAGTATTTGAAAAATGTGTTTTTAAGCATTTATCGCTGTTCTTGAACGAGACTAATGGCCTTAGTCAATTTCAATCTGGCTTCGGGCCAGGTGACTCAACTGTCCTACACCTGACCGATATATATGATGAGTTTTGTCGAGCGCTTGATGAAGGTAAAGAAGTAAGGGTGGACTTCTGTGACGTTAGCAAGGCCTTTGACAAGGTATAGCATACTGGTCTCCTCCACAAACTTGAGCGAATTGGCGTTTCGGGAGAACTACTATTGTTTCTGAAGTCTTACCTTTCGAATAGGTCACAAAGGGTAGTCCTAGCATCGGAGTCTTGCTCATTAACACTGGAGTTCCACAAGGGTCGATACTCGGACCCTTGTTTTTCCTAATTTACATCAATAATATAACTGAAAATTTACACAGTAGTATCCGGCTCTTTGCAGACGATACATCGTTATACCTTATTGTAGAGAACCCCGAAAAAGCCTCGACCCTAATCAATCAGGACCCAAATGGAACATTGGTCCCAGACATGGTTGGCTGAATTTAATCCCAATAAAACAGAGAGTATGCTTATTTCACGTAAAAGTAATCCCTCTGTCCACCATCCACTACCTCTAGGTAATACCCACATAACAGAAGTCGCCAACCACAAACACTTAGGAGTGATATTAAATAGTTCATGTACGTGAACGATCACATTGACCACATATGCTCAAAGGATTGGCCATGTTTAGACCTACTGAGGAGACACAAATTTAATCTTGACCGTAAAGTACTAGAAAAAAATATACACTGCCTTTATTAGACCTCTCCTCGAATGCGCTGATGCAGTTTGGGCTAACTGTTCGATATCCAAAATAGCCGACTTGAAAAAAAAAATACAGATAGCTGCAGCCATAATAATTACAGAGGCAACTGTAAGCGCCAGTAATTTATTCCGAAACACTCTGGGAGACATTGTTAGAAAGACGCCGCAAACACAAGTTAATTCGGTTTTGTAAAAAGTATCACCGCCTGTCTCCCTCCTATATTTCCAACAAAGTTCCCCCCCAATTATTTCCACCAGGAATCCTTCACTTAATCTTCGGCCACGTCACAATAATCGAGTTCCTTTCTGTCGTACACAACTGCACCAGTCTTCTTTCCTTCCTAATGTTACTGACCAGTGGAATAGCTTGCCTTTGTCCCTCCGCGAGAATTCTTCACTGAATAACTTCAAGGCCTTCTTGAAGGTAACCAACGGCCGCCTTCGTTTTATAGTGTTAGCGAATCTCGTGCAGAACACATTTATCACTGCAGGATGCGTTTACATTGTAGTAACTTGAATGGACACTTAGCATTCTACTGAGTTGGAGATTTCGGTGATTGCAACACTCCTGTCATTTCCCTAAATATAAGAATCGCATTTACCCAGTTTGCAATAGATTCTTGCATTCCCATACCATGTTTCTGCCAGAGGTGCCGTTCAGCTAAAGCCAACATGTCATCCCTCTTAGCAGGTGTACACCAAACAAGCAGTGAACTGCCAGTGTTTTTGTATTGATTTCTAGGATATGCCATTTTGTGTTCAAGCTGACTTCATTTCTTTTCTATATCTTTTTATCATTCCCTTTATTTCTTCCCTCTTCTTCTACATGGCAAGTTTAAACAATTTCACGCGTCGTCAGCTATGGGGGTTCGACTCTTACTGAACTGCTTTCATATTTGGATTGAGTCAACCTCGCCCCGTACCTGTCCCACCATCTGCCCCTTCTCCCAGTCAATGCGGATTGTGAGCTTCTGCGTTAGTGATTACTTGTGTGTTTGCTAATACGTATTGTCTCTAATCTGTCGGGGAAATGGCATCGACTCGTCTGACCACGAGTCATCGTGCCCTCGTGCCCGGTGACTGCTTGCGTGGTGGATGCGGTGCCTTGGTTCAGTGAGGGACAGTGGGTAATCGATCTAGTTAGGCGGGCTGCTTACTAAATTCCATCTGCCTCCAAGGTGACGATGCGTGAGTCTAGCTGTCTAACCTAACCATCTTCTTGTGTCAGTATATCCAAGAGTGTGGGAGACGATCCAAATAAGCTCTAAGCTTTCTGTCGAATCCCTCCTTTAAAATGTATCTTCTCTATCCTTGTGGTGTGTAATATTGTATAATACTAAGTTTTGTACAAGTATTCCATTTTGTATACAGCAAATGTAATATGTTCCATTAAATATTGTTTAAACTAAAGTGTTAAAGGGAATTTTCTGCGCCAAGTGTAGAAAAAAAATGTTCAAATGATAGGTCCGTTAAAATTTTCATGAAAAAAGTCCTTCATTTTGAAAGGCTTTTTGGCTGAAATCGTTTATTCTGGTTTAATTTAGAAAAAAACATTAAAATTGGCAGTATACGTGAATTTGAATTTTACCGCTGGCATAAAAATGTGCATTTTTTAAACCAACTCAGGGTTTCTTTCCGTTTTGTTCGGCGTTGTTACAACCTATAATGTTACAAGTCCGCATAATGTTATACCAACGCATAATGTTACACAAAATGCTGTGAACAACCGATAATGTTACAAACTCCGCATAATTTTATAACCCAACGCATTATGTTTTAAAAATGAACGCATAATGTTACAGTTTTAATGCAAATAAACAAATTAACGGATAGTGTTATAACTTTGAATAAACTCGTATCGTGGGTAATTTATAGTGTTATGTCATCAATTTCAAGGGGCTATGATGCGACATTTTGTTTATGTATGTAGAATCAATGATAATTGTGCTCTGAGAGAGAGAGAGAGAGAGAGAGAGAGAGAGAGAGGGGTCATGGGAATGGGGCGGGTTGAGCAAAAAGTCATGATTATTAATTATGGACGTAGCTTTACCACACGTATGATATCGAATGGTTGTCTGGGTCGCAGAATAATTGCATGTAGGTTCGAAACTAGATGGCAGAGAGGGTGCAACACATGATGAATGATTTCCCTTGACAACATCTGCCGAGTGGAAATTTACCCGACAATGAACTCATCAATTCCGAAAGTGGGAAACCCCGCCAGGAGGACAGATTTTGAGAGGACCTATTCATGTAACTTAGATTCGGGTAGCCCTAGTAACTCTCCATCTCCTGATGTCATCACCATGGTGATTTGTGCGCAAGTGCTTCAAGGGTGTCAAGTTGGGGATTTTTTGCAGCCGGATCAGAATCTCGCGAGATGTATCTCCAATGGAACCATGATTGAGTGGGCGTGGGGGGAGGGGGCGCCATGTTATCCGGAGGGAATTTTTACCGACACGAGTGGTCTACTCTTCCAGGAAAGTAGTATATCATAGCCGAATGACCCCGTTTGGGAGTCAAATACCTCAATTTTTTGCCCATTTTGAGTGAGTGAATCATGATTTCCACATATTTCTCTCGTTATAGCAATATCCTACTGGTGGTAGAGATGGTGGGGAGGTAGTGGGGGTGAGAGTATAGGTGGAGGAGGTGCTGGAGTCACTTGGAATAGGGCGAATAGGGATTATAGGAGGATGTGGCGGGGATAGGATGAGGAGGAAGAGGAGTGGCGACAAGGAGAATTGAAAGGGGAGAAGTAGGGGTTAGGATTAGGAGGAGGAGGCAAAGGATTGAGATATCTATGTGATCGGAGAGAGAAAGTTAAGGGAAAAATGCTATAAGGGTGTAGTACTGGATGGCATGATAATGTAGAGAAGGTTGTAGAGGTGGTGGAAGAGGTGGAGGAGGTAGTGTATTTCGGATTACATGTTTTGGAGGCGGTGGAGTCAATCGGAGGAACGATTATGAGGATGAAGGGAGGAAGCGTGTAGGGGAGGATGAGGATGAATGAGGTGGTCATAGGGATTAGGAGGAGGAGAGGGATGAAGGGGGTGGTGACGTAGGAGAGAAGGCAACGTGATTAGGATCAGGATTGGAATTGGAATTAGGATAGGAATTGGGATTATGGGTGGTGTTGTATTAGACATTGGGCATTCTCAGGTGGGAATTCTTATTACTTCGATTCTTTTCTTCTCTCTCTCTATCTACCCTTCCTTATCTCACATGTATATCTCATTTTTTTCTTTCTGTATCTCACTCAGATGTCAACCCACCATCTTCTAGCATATATAAGGGATGTGTTTTGATTCTTGCTCTTTCTTCTTTTGTTGGGGCGTGTATTTATACATACCCCATCTCCTGTCCGTCCCTTTTAGCACGCCTTTCCATGGTATTCACCCACATCTCCTACCCTCAATATCCGACACCCTTTGCCATCCACTACCACCCTGTCATATTCTGCCAACCAGTCCTTTCTTACCCCACTTTCACCCTTTTATTCCCCTCAGACCACCCCAGCAACCCGTAACTTTTATTATTTCTCTTGTTTGTTATCCCGACTTTATTTTGTTTGCTTTTATTGCTTTTTGGAAGGTAGTAAAACGTAAACAAATGTCGCTCTGGTTGATGGGGTGGTCTCGTATAAACAGTCACCAAAACAATATGACCTTTGCCGTTGAATGTATCGGAAAGACTCATCAGAATTGATGAGTTCATAGCCGGGTAGATTTCCACTCGGCAGGTGTTCTCAACTCAAGAACCACTCTTTATGTGCTCTACCCCCTCTAGTATCTAGTTTCGAACCTACATGCAATTATTCTGCGACCCAGACAATCATTCGGCATCATACGTGTGGTAAAGGTATGGCCATAATCATGAAATATTCTACATTCGCACAAAACATCCACACTGAGCCACCTTCAATACGATGAGCACCATTATCATTAGTTCTGCATAAATCAACAATGTGTTGTATCATAGCCCTTGAAATGGATGCTATAACATAAAAACAGAACCACACATATGTTTGAATGGGTTAACGATTACTGGGCAAGAGCGAGTGGCGCAGGGATACCACGAGAGCCGGTAGGCTCGAGTGGTTATCCCAGCGCCGCACGCTCGAGTTTAGTAATCGTTAACCCATTCAAACATAAGTGTGGTTCTGTATTTATTACACACCCAGCCATGAAAAAGAATTCACTGTAATTAATCGCTAATTTAATTAAATAGTCGACGCTTTGAGCGGTTGAAAGAATTTTAGAGACAAACGGGCAATTTTGTCAGAGAACCAGTCTTAAGTCTGTGACCTTAACACCTGCAGAATCGCTGTTGATTCATTTTATTCGCAACAAAATGTCGGTCCGAACACTCAAAACTCAAAAGATTGTGTTCAACATATCAGACGTCACCAATTTTGAGGTTTGCAATGCGTTTTCAAAGGTGTGTGTGTGCAGGCATCATTATATCTGGAGGATGGAAAATGTACAAGGATTTTAATTTAAATACGGTGCGAAGTGGCCTCTCTGTTTAAATTTCTTGCTTTTTAAACTGAAACTAAAATAGAAGTTTGAACTCGGCTTGACAAAACATACACTCCTGCCACTAGGCTATCGCATGTAGACATCGGTCATTTCTGTTCTGCACTGTAACAAAAGTACATGCTGGACGAGAAAATATATTATCATAATTAACCCCTCGGGGCATTCGATCGTTTAGAGTGACTGAGGTAGTTCGAGATTCCATTCGGAGTGAACTCTGCAGTCTTGGTAGTTAGCACTTTATTTTTCAACATTATAAAGTTTCTGACTTGAAATTTAGCCTTCTTTTTATTTTACCTCAAGTCTTGATAAACTTTGTTTGAAATGAATGGGCTGCACCTACAATAAAGGCTTTAGGTTGTCCACATTTACTACGGATATAGAAAGGGATAAATATATTGCACGATAACTGCAAGCAAATGTCATGTCTTGTCTCCACAAGTAGGTTTGTACATCTTTTTTACAATCCCCACCCCCACCACCCTTCTATAACCTTACAGCATTTTCTCGAAAGCTCACGAAATGAGTATCCAACAGTTTTAATCAGAGGCTGAAAGAGAAATAAGGGGGAGGAGGGGGGGGGGGGGGGTGTTGGGTGGTTGTTCTCACCAGTAAGCTCCAACTTATTTTGGTTGATAATATTTTCAAAGATTGATTAATGTTTACATTATTTTGTACTACAACTAGTACTATACTTCACCAGTTTGTTATCTGAATGGTTCTATCAATATTTGTTTCTTGGTATCTGGTTCAAAACAAAATATTTTTTTATGTGTCTGCTCCAATATCTTGTCAATCTTAAATTTGGAATTTGGTATTCTGAATTTGTGACTAATGATAGGCTTTTGGGGGACATTTTCTTGGGGATGGGGGATGACCAATCAAACTGCCCTGAACTATTGTTTCAAAATCAAAATGCAGACCATTGCCACGAATTTGCCTATGAAAATGCTCTGCCCGCTGCCCTGATATTTGCCAAAATTATAAAAATACCCCCTCCCTCTGAACAATCTGTTCTGAAAATACCAGTCCCTTTCAAAGAAAACTGCAAAATTAGCTGCTTATAGGTGAGGGGGGGGGGGGGGTGAACGTGCCGCAACCCCACCCCATCTCATACACCCATGTAGCTAAGTCATACAGGTGACATTCGATTTAAATTTTGTTGCTGAGAATTAAAGCAAAATAATATCCTTGTATAAAACAGAAATACTAGCAAAAATCCTTAATTAGTCATTTAAAAATACACATCAATCTGTGTCTGGAAAATATTGTCATTTTATCTATCTTTTAAATATTCTAATAATTATTTTTGAATTTCATGGAAGTCATCTCATAAAATTGACAATATATTGCATTCATCAGACCACATGTATTTACCACCCCTCCCCTCTTCGTGTTCTCATTCCCACCCTACTCAAGACTTTTCAGAATTTCAGTAGTGGGTAGCTGGTAATATTTTTTTAGTTTCCCCAGTACAAACTCCAGAAAGTCATATTTTAGCAATACTACATCCCCCTAAAAAGCCTCGCGCCCCACAAAAAAAATAAAATAAACTTGTTGCCCCAACACCCACTAGCACCTAAGAAAACATTGGTTCCACAAATGTAAACTACTGAGTTTTTCTTATAAAACCAGGCCTTTCATTCTTCCGAATTTATTTTCTTTATTCAGCTATTGTGGGAGTGGTCATCCAGTAAGGATGGAATTGGTGATAGTTAATTAGTAACTGCATGTACTAGCTGTCAAACATCTGCAGGCGCTGTCGGCGTGTCGCCGTCTGTTTTTCCGCTTCATGGTAACCAGTTTTCAAAATTGATTTTGTCTTGCTTCCTGAGAACAACTTCAACTTAACATGCTCTTCAAAGTATGTTTGCGTCGGCAAACGTGCTGCTTCATTGCCGAAGTGTGAATCGAATAGGATTACACAGTAGACTTCGTATCGACTCGTCGGCAGCACGCAGCGGTGAGGGCAACATTGTAACAAAGTTTTATAGGAACTGTACTAGTAGCTAGCTGCAATATCGAACCCAATTGGACATTTTGGCCCTAAAATTAATTAAGTTTTCCTCGGTTTTCAATAACGAAAGCAAAGGTTGTGTTTCACTCATCAATTTCTTGGCAGAGATCATGTGTCTTTCATGACTTTCGATAGTTTTTAGCACAGTTGTGCATCAAACATTTTGTAATGAGAATCGGTAATTCCGACAGATAAATATAGCCGATGGTTCTCATTGGTTATGTTCCACTGAACGCTGCAAACTATAAGAACCAGTCTAACAAGAGAACTTGTGCACGCGAAGGGTACTTTTTATCGGATCGCACTAGAGCTTTCTGGTTAAAATTACCGCATGCCCCTAAAATCCATGTGATCGTGACAAATACAGTTACGGGTGTGTAATAATATAAATTTCCCGCGATGCGACTTTATCTAAAGTTATAACATTATTGGTTAATTAGTTTAACAGTATGCGTTGAAAAAAATTGTAACATTATGCGTTGATTTTTCTAACATTATGCCTTGGAAAAAGTTTTTACATTATGCGGAATTTATAACATTATCGGTTGTTTACAACATTTTTTCTAACATTATGCGTTGGTGTAACATAATGCGGAGTTGTAACATTATACAGTACGTGGAGAGTGGATTGTAACTAAATCACCTGCGGAGTGGTGTTATCACCCAAACTATAACTTTCAAATTTTGTACCTATCGACAAAAACACAAGCAATGTTTCAGCCAATGGACCTCTGGATTTAACCCGGATGTCCATTGGCTGAAACTTTGTTTGTGCTGGTTATGCTTTGCAACAAATTTGCAATTATGGCTTGGGTGGAATCTCCACTCTGCGGGTGATTTAGTGATAATACACTCTCCACGAACTGTAGGTTGTAACAGGCATAAGTGCAAATCCTCCTCCAAAAAAAAAAAAAATTCGACGAAACACTGGAGAAAAAGTGTAATGCTAGGGGGCATACTAGAGTTCTTTACAAAAAAATACTTTGACGACGTTGAGAAGTTAGAGGTTGACGGTTTCCGGATAAAAGATCCTTGGACAAAAGATCCTCAGGGGTCATAAAATCGATGACAAAAGGTCATGGTATCTCATAATTAGGTAAAATAGGATTATGTTTTACAAACTGATTAAATTAATTGACTATTAGATGAATTTTAGTTATACTTTTACTTTGTTTTCAAAGCTTAATTTTATTTCTTTCAACTGGTCTTCAGCCGATTACCAGAAATGGTCGCTGACTGATTACCGGTTATTTGAGCTCACAATCGGCCGATTCTGATGCCGATTCCGATTGTAATACCGTGATACTAGACAAGTCGAGGATCGAAAGAACTACATTAAACTGAACATTTCACAGTGTTCAACTTCGTTGACTGGGGGGTCGCAGTAAAATTACCAGTCGCGCACACTTGGGCAGTAAACGTGGCTCTCAGAGCCACGTTTACCCCCCAGTGAGCGCGACTGGTAATTTTACTGCGACCTTGGTCAATCGAGTGCAACCTTCACTTTTCCCGTATGAACTGACGATTGCCGCAAGTACGCTCAATTGTAAGCTTTACATGTTGTTTAACTTGTATATCCCATACAGGGGTGTCTAGAGGGATTAAGAACACACACTGTGGTTGTTTCTCACCTTTATTGAATGGTATCAGTGACATCATTTTACATTAACAATTGAACAATTGCAGAAGATAATAAAATGCGGTTAATGAATCATCACAAAATGCTTGTCAATAATCGGTTGAACCGATGTTCCAAGAGTCGTTGCCGTTATCATCCGATTGTGGTGGCAGATTCCGATCATCGGTTGAACACTATCTTCAACTGAGACAGGGCGATATGAATAATACCTCACCCCCAATACATTACATGCATTTAGCTCATATGAGTTAACGCCAGAGTGAACTATATCAATCACTCTTCGTCAGTCATCCGTCTGTCGCCCATCCTTTGTAAAGATTCCAAACTGTTGAGCTGATTTAATTAATATTCCATAACAGTGATGTTGGAGTGGGCCATTTCAATTTTGTTGAAATAAGTATGCTGCCACCCCCACCCCCCCACCCCCTCCACACCCATGGGGATGAATGAGAAAAACTGTTCCAATTTCTTTTATAAAGGATGAATTTCGTTGATATTTGGTATTCAGCTTTCATTTGACGTCTACACTAAAGTAAGGTGATGGGAAGTTCGAGAGATACTATTTTCAACTGTTTGGGGAGGGATAACATTTTGACCCGTCCAGAATTTCTATTTTCATAATCGATGGGTCTATTTAAACTAAATTGGACATGCAGTGTCATTGGGTCGTAAGTACATGTTCCATGCAAAAAAGTCGGCATCCGTGAGAACCGCAGGGCCAAAAAATAGAAAAAATGTTCGAACATCCATATTTCCAAAACTGCGCGGAACAAAGAACAGATGTTTTCAGTGAAGCATCCTTAGGACCAGTAGAATCGAATAGACCAAGGAAATTGCAATCGCTCCCGTCATGGATACCAAATGGGGACGGCAATTTTAACACTATGGGAAATGGGAAAACGCTGAGACCTGCTCTTTCATGCTTTCTAGAATCACCGATCATAATCTTGATATTTGGTATGCAACATCTTTACGGGGGTTCAGATTCAAGTTTGCTCACACCAAGTTCCTGTATTCATATTTGTACTCCCTTCGGGAGCCAGAATTTTAACTGAATGCAATCTGAGGAAACTTCTTGAACAAACTTCTTCTTTAGATCCACCAGTCTAAATCTTTTGATAATTGGTATACTGCATCTTTAGGGGGAGTTTGACTTCAGATGGTTCAAATCAAGTTTCTACGTTCACAGCCGGGCTCCTATTGAAACCCGAGTTGTAACTTAGTGCAATATGAGGAAAATTCTTAAAAAATCTTCTTGAGATCCACCACTCAGAATCTTCTGATATTTGGTAATCCGCATCCTCAGGGGGGGTCACATTCTTGATTGTTCAAATCAAGTCCCTAGTTCATTTTGGGGATCCTATGGGAGCTCAAATTTTAAGTTAGCACGATATGAGGAATATTCTTTAAAAACACTTCTTTTTAATATCCATCGGGTAGAATCTCCTGATATTTGATAACGGCATTGCTATTTCTCGTAGATTTCTCGTTTGTTCAAGGCGTTTTGCTCGAATGATTTTAGTGGGGTAACAGAGGGTTTGATAATTAACATTATATCACAATTTTTGTGCGATACAATACAGGCAATGATAAATGTGCTAGTTAAACTATGCATGGAATGCAGCCTGCGTGAATGGATGCTTCTGATTGGACGTTACGCATCTGATTTACGTTATTACGTGAATGGAATGTTTCGCCGCAAAACAGTGCCACGCAAGAAAGTAAACAGACCGCAGACTGTGATATTTTTCTTTAAAAGTTTAAGCGAAGTTCACTTAGTTCAGAACGCAACTGAGATAGAGAAGGGTGGAAGGAATCAACGAGGCTTGTTTGAATTCTCCCTATTTCTAGTCGCCATTACGAGGCTAGTGAAGCACTTGAAAAACCTCTTAACATGGCTCGTTGATTCCTGTCTTCGGTGTGAAAATAACGAAGTAATAACATCTTTATTTATTGACACTTTCGCTGTCGAAAGCGACTATTGTCAGATATTTTATGATGATTATCTATACGTTCTGGTATGCACCAGGTCAAACCTACCATCTCAGAGAGCCCTTTCCAACAAGTAATAAGATGATAGAGTTTCAAGTATGTCATAAATTGTATTAACCTTCCTCGCATACAGGCGTAAATAGAGGTCCTCCACATATGGATAAAGTAGGCATGGCAGCAAAAAGGGTTAAACCAAACAAATAATTACATAATATTCTCACACCTGTTTTATGACAGTGTTATTTTTTTTTCTTTTTTCATAACTCCAAAATTTCTCTTCTGCTAGTTCTGCCTCTTGATCGATGACGTCCGGATAGCTGGGAGCGCGGTGGCTCAGTCGTAGACTGTTGGACTTCTATGCGTATGTCTTCAACCGCTGTAACCCTGCTTAAGCGGAGCTTTGACAGAGTTAGAATGTTGAGGAGCTGAAAGTTGCTCGTCGATGCTCGGTGGTTCTCTCCGGGTACTCTGGCTTCCTCCACCCTTAAAACTGTCACGGTCACGATTAGCCATTGTGCATAAGTATGTGACCTTAAACACCAATAAATAAACAAGTAATCATCCGGATAGCTGAACTATCTCTTCTACCACTTCGACGAATCTCCGCTTACGACCCTGAATCTTACTTTGCGTTCACTTAACTGCACAACTCCCTTCTTTCTACTATACATCCGCCTAATACTTACTTATTGTCATCGTTAACTCTTTTGGCGCGACAGGTATCTAAAGTCGACAGCACGCCAACCCGCGGTAGGCAACTATAGTCGGCATTTTAAACAACTGTGTGTCCATCTCCAAGTACTATCAATCAAACACCAACGTATTATATGTTTCGTGCACGATATTTATTCTATCCAAGAACAGCTATATTGTCGCTGGAAAGCATAATGGTGCCAACTGCAACGCATTTGCGTTGCAGTTGGCACCTTTGCGCTTTAAAGGGACTATATCACATTGTTCTAATAATTTAGATCCTATTGTGTTATTGTGACTGTAGAAATACAGAAATGAGTAAAGACTGGCCCCACAAAATCCTACTAAAATGTTCGGCAAAATATACATAAAATATATAAAAAAAATCATTATCCAATTCTGAAAAAACACTCTATCAGATCTCTGAAACGTTTTTAAGAATTATAACTCTTTAGTCTAATAAACCGTATTTTAGTAAAATTCAAAAAAAAAAATATGCGCTGAGAATTCTGTTTCTCGGAAAATTCCGCGCCAAAAGAGTTAATTTGGCACCATACAAAAGAAATTGCTTCGAACTATTTTCCTGACTGCGTTCGACTTATAACTGTAAACCATTCGATGTGAACATTTTGGTTGCGCCAAGTGGCGCATCAGAGAATCTTAGTTTGCGTTTACTTTCTGTACAACTCCCTTCGTTCTTCTCTTCAGCCCCGTAATCCTTACTTGTTGCATTTTTTGATTCCTCACCATACAAAGCTCAACTTCAGGTCACTCCAGTATACCTGGTAACACCACTTTTTCTGATTGCGTTCGGAAACAACGTTGAAAGATTGGGTGTAAACAAACTGGTTGTGCCTAGTGACGCAGCAAGGAGGACAACTCTTGCTTGGTTCATATCAGATCGACGTCATATCAGCCGAGTTTGAAGTCATATCAGCCGGGCTTGATAATGGGCATTTCTGGGGAAGAAAATCATATCTAAAAACTACTATTAATTTCGCAGTTTGTTAATGACTAAATATGGTATACATGGTGTCAGTCAAGTCCATATTCTGTGAAAACGAAATTGCAATCAGAGATCATAAACTATGTTTTTGAGATAAAAAATAATGAAATTTGAATGACGAGTTTAGTGAATATCACCAGCTCGTTTTAGACGTTACGTCACACGAAGGATTAAATATTTCACAAAAATCGCCATTCTAAGTTTATTGTTTTTTCACAGTTTTTTGCCTCCAAAGCATAGCGTGTGATAAAACGTTGGAACAAGATCATCAAGCTCGGTCCAATGGGAGATCATAAGCTATATTTTGGAGGCAAAAATACAAAGTAATTCAAGTTTTTTTCCAAGCCTCGACTTTTATTCCTGTCAGACAGAATGTTAAGAAATAGAGCTGAATTATGGCTTCTCGAACGCCACCATTTCAATCATTGAAACTCACTCAGCTGCTTTCGCTTTTTGTCCAAGAATTATATAACGAATAAATATTTAAATGGGAAAATATTCTTCGGTCGATATTCTCAAATTCATTATATTTTACGATAATGGTTTAAACTCTATAATACGAAACTTACATTTTACTTCTATCACGAAATAAATGAAAGAAATGAAATGAATTGCACTCAAGGAATTAAAGTATGTACAAACATTACTTTGAGAACTGTTAAGAAAATATTTTTATGTTCGACAATTTTGTTTTATGGCTTGTGCAACAACCTATGATGTTAATTATCAAACGAGATCAAATAGGCTAACCAACTGAAAAGTGTTCACGGAAAGAATTCAAAGACCAAGAAGGTAGGTTACTAACTCTGTGTAGACATCATCATGTTGGCAATAGGCCAGTTGTATGATTTTCTAAAGGGTAAAAGGAATAAGTTTTATCTATTGACTAAAGTGATTTTTTTGATTTGATTGGTTGATAGATACGCGATATGAGACCATATTCATTGAAACCCACGATACGTCCGCCCAGCCACTGACAAATTTCCCATACCCAGTGGAAGCCTCGTTCCGAAATCTACAAATTGTCCATACCCCGTAGAAGACGCGTCATTCCAGTTTTACAGTGTACATGTATTATATTTTAATTTTTTATCTCCAAAATATAGCTCATGACCCCTTATTGGAATGAGCTTATCGAGTACCCTCCAATGTGGGGTTCATAAGCTATGTTTTTGAGACAAAAAAGAAAAAAATAAATTCAATAATTTTTTTATACCAGTCATATCGGCATATTTTCACAAAAACTCTTTTGCACAAAAATTCCACAGAAACCTGTATGGCTCAACAATGGAAGATAAAAGATATCATGCTGTGTGTGTTCACACATGAAATAGATTGTACTTCTAAAACGGAAAGTCAATAGATAAATTCGTTACCCCGTGTCTGATCACGTGGTACGGGTTTTTACCTACCCGAAGCCAGCCGTATCCCATTCGGCCTTCGGCCTCTGTCTGATCACGTGGTACGGGTTTTTACCTACCCGAAGCCAGCCGTATCCCATTCGGCCTTCGGCCTCATGGGATACGGCTGGCTTCGGGTGGGTAAAAACCCGTACCACGTGATCAGACACGGGGTAACTAATAATAACTCCAGAAATATGCATAATTATAAACACAGATGAACAGAAAACGTATACACAGTACGGCCGCCGTGGACTGGTCACTTTCCACGGGTGGACAATATTTCCACGGACACAGTAATTTTAGATTCCAAACACTAATTATCGGAATACCAAAAATTTAATTAATGAAGCACCGGGTATAACTCGGTGCTTCATTAATTAACATTTTGCTGATGGTGATCTTTATTATATACCCGGTACTTCATTAATTAACATTTTGCTGATGATGATCCTTTATTACCCGGTAAACGCATGCGTGGACATCAATGCTCATGCGTGGAATACGAAGGTCAGCCGTAGCTGCACTGCACCATTCAATATTTTTTTAAAAATAGGGGATCTCTGATGAGTTTCGATTTCATATGAAATTCTGTACCGAGTTCAATAAAATCTATCTTAGACGAGGTTTGCCAAGAATCAGATCGATTTTGGTGAACGGGGTTCGAAAATTTCATGTCAAGTCGCGACGAATTTAAGATTCTTTTTATCGAATAATGTACATTTTTTAGTGACTAAAGCTGACCGGCGCTGTACACAAAATTTGTGTCTTCTTTTCCACCTTTTGTCTCAGAAACACATCTCGTCGAGCTCGTTCTAATAAGGGGCCACAAGCTGTATTTTCGAGACAAAGAATGAAAATATTTATTTATAAAGGAAATATTTTCTGCAAATGTCGTCTGCTATTTGTATTAGGAAGACCATTAATGAAAAAATAAGAGATGATTAATTCCATTATATTTCTGAAAGCAACTCATTCACAAAATCACCACGTCGGTGTTGCCTTCTGACATTATTCCCTTATTAGACTGTTGTGAAGGATATTTTCCGTGTCGAGCTATTTGGTGATGATTATGTGATAAGTTAAAACATTGAACGTCAAAAACCTGAAATGTTTTAGAGAGCTTTATACGATGTTTGACTGCTTAAGTTATAAGCTATCGTACGGACCATTAAATCGTTTTAAGAGATTACTTTGTACGGTGCCGTATTGATTAGTCAATATTTTAAATCGGTAGCAGAGAAGACTGAAGTTGAAAATATTAAATGACCTGTACCTAGCCTGTAATCTCAAACAGTGGATACAAAAATGTTTGGAACTTTTACCCCTCCAGCCCTGAGGTTATTGTTAGGAATTTCTCCTCAGTATTTCTGTTCAGAGTGATTGTAAAATTTATTTTGTTTGTTTTATCTGTGCCAAAGTGTTTTTTTACTTCTAAATAATGAGCATACATATCATATTCTTCCATTCAAAAAAATGTTATGTGTTTGCATTATGTCCATGGACATTATGGCTATGGACATTTTGCGCATGGTTGTTTTTTTCCATTGGCATTATATTATCAGTGGCAGATCCAGAATTCTGGTTTTCAAGAGAGAGAGCGACACATACAAATCAATGACTGTGGTGAGAAGCGTCATCAGAAGATCTTTGCGGCGAATTAGGATGCGCCCGAAAGGGGTATTCCACTTCCGTCGGTGGGGCTCTACCCGGGGAAAAGTTTGAAAAAAAAAATAGGAAGTAAGAGTGTTTTTCCAGTGGCTTCTTGTCCAGCCAAAATGTCCTCTCAATTTTGTAGACTCCTTCAAATTGTGTCCGGTCTTTTCTTGGAAAACATGTGGGCATCCACTATCTCCTGTAGTGAATGTTGATGTGTTATCACAGATATTACCGCGTACCCTGGTCTCAGTGTTTGTGAAAAAATAATGAGTTATAAAAATAGGGAAGGAGCATCGGATGCACCCATGTTTAGTAATTTTGTCCCGGAACTCCCGCCAGTACGAAATCGATGCAATGTTTTGACTTTCAATGACATTTGTATGACACGAAACATTACTGAAATATTATTCCAAATTGTTTTTTGCGCCATCCGGTTGAATCTACAGTTCTTCGAATGTTTTTTTGCCGAATCAGTGCAATGGAGGTGATCAGCATCTTTCATTTTGGGGACATATGCACCCTCACATGATTATTGTATTCATAACAAATTACACGTGAATAATTAGCAATTACAAGCCTTGTCAGGAAATAGCTGACGTGAACTCACTTCAACGTTAAATCAATCGATATTGACAGTGTTCGCGCTGTTGGTTGCCAATAGTGCAAACTGCACTAACCGAATTCGTTTGGCATCAAGACTACATCATTTAGCACCACAATTTGGCATCAACAATACACTTTTGGTAGATCTCAAAGGCTTTATGGTTTATTATTTAACCCTTTACCCAACGTAACGGCCAAAACCGGCCAGCGCTATTCACAAAATTCACCATTCAATTTTTATTACTTTTTCGTTTTTTGTCACAAAACATAGCTTATGACCCCTCATTGGAACGAGCTCAACGAGCTCGTTCCAATGAGGGTCATAAGCTATGTTTTTGTGACAAAAAGATTAGTGCTTCAAAAAATTGTATTTGCAAGTGTCGTCTGCTTTTCGTGTTAGGTAAAGGGTCAAGTGCGTTACAACACAGGCGAAACAGAATTATTCCTGTTTGTTATGGGTCAATTGAATTAACAGTTCATCCTTTGTTACTTAATCTTTTTATCTTACTTAATAATTTTTTTTTATAATTCTTCTGGAAGATAATAAATTATTGGCTACTCAGCGAGTAAATAATAATCTTGAAATATTTTTTAAACGTTAATAATTGCTTTTCTCTTTTTTATGATCAAAATTTTCATCATTTGTATTTTGTTCTTTTGCAACTGAAATGCGTCAAATAACTATGTAATACTACATTAAAATACCGTGCTTTGAGCGCAACAAGTCGCCATCTTCATTGCTTTGTCATTGCAGACGGTGACTTATTGCCCTCTAGGGACGACACATGGTTAATTTATTCTTATTTACAGTCAGATTCCATTTGGCACTAAAATCTTTCATTTGGCACCAAAACATTAACTTGGCACCAAACAAAAATTCAACTTGCCTCCAAAAAGTTTCGGGCCAATGTGTACACTGGGTATTGATAAAACCTCTGTCGTTTATGTTCAAATTCACTTTTATAGTAAGTATCAGTTTTAATATTAATGATAAGATAATTCCGAGTTGAAAACGAAACTTTAGGTAAAGAACGCATTGAAGTGTGAGTGTGTATTGTTTGAATCAGGTTGCGTATGTTCGCTGCATTGCAAATATGATTTCAAAGTAGATAAAAACAATATAAGTTATTCTGTTTGTTGAAAGGGGACATGGTTTCACGTTCCCTGCATGGAATTTATATTCTACCGAGGCGTCAGCCGAGGTTGAATATATGTTTCATGCAGGGAACGTGAGACCATGTCCCTTGTCAACAAACAGAATAACGTATATGTCCTGTTCTTACACAAATAAAATTGAATTGGAAAAAAAAATCTTTATTCAATGTTTACGTACGCAATCAACGGGGCGAGATGCTCTCGATTCGTTTCAGTTTATGTAACAGTAAATTGACGAAAAGAGACCTTATAATCTAATCGGTTTCATAAATAATTACCCATGTTTACATAACTAATCTTTTTGTACGTAATACCGGTACTTTTGTGTGTATTTTGCTTCAGTTAAATGTATTTGTCTCAGTTGATTTCAAGTGAAAAAGGACATTGCGATGAACCGTTGCTCATGGCAACGAGACGCTTTCCTTGGCAGTGGACATAAGAATCGCTGACAGTAGCCATATGCGCGTGCCCGGCGACATGAAATAAAATCAAAATCAACGAGGCATTGACCAATCACTGCAAGGTATTGCGGTTGGTATCGGGACATTGAATATTGTTAACTTCTGATATCAAAACAAGGTATTGTCAATTACATTCATTTTTGAGTTTGTAAAGGTTAGATTACGTTCGGAAATAAGTGAAATATGAAGCCATTGGCGGTAACGCTCATCGTCGTCTCCCCACTTTGATTCACACATGTTTACTGTTTTGTATATAAAGGTCACGTGAGAGGGCATACGTCATTAAAATGAAAGATGCTGAAAAAATCTCTTTCAATTTCCGTTTGACATTAAAATTACATTGTCAGTCGTCGTGGTTTTGTCACCCAACTGCGCCGGCGAGAGGGTCAATATACGGACGTTATGTGCACTATAGGAAATGACAGAAGCGACAGTAAACAGCTTCAGACAGAGAGAGAAAGAAAGTATAGGAAGCATTAGGATGCCAATACGAAAAATCTTACCAATACGGGAACTAAGATTTTGAGTGAATGACGAACTGAGAAAGGTTATAAAGGAATGAAAAGTAAAATATGCTGCATACAGAAGCAGGAAAACACATGAGAACTGAGAGCCATAACGCCAGGGGAAGGTAGTAAAAATATGTTCAAGCACGTAAGAAGTAAATAAAAGTGAAGGCAATAATTGGAAGTGGCGTAATTGTTTTCAAAACTTTCCATCCCTGACTTATCTCGTCATGTAAATGGACTTTCGATAAGTTATCTCCATTGAAATTATTTGATGGGAGAGTTTCCTTTTCATACTTTTAATAAACGTGTGAATGACCAGTGGTCCAGAACCCGCAATTGCGTTGGTACAGATGGTCCAGAACTCTCCCTTGTTTTTGAGGCGGTGGTGAGGTTTTTTTGTTCAAAAAGAGTCGATTGTGAATATAGTCTGTATTATAGACATTGATGTTTTCTGTTGATGGGATGAATAAAAATTGAGTTTTGGGTTTTTTTGAGAATTCCTCCTCTATGAGAAATTCTCATAAAAAAAAACACTCAGCTGATCGAGCGATCTGATCGCTCGATTCTCGTAATAAAACTCGATCTGAACGAAGAGTGTCGTTGTCGGCGGTGTGTGTTGGAAATTTGCAAACCCAGTCACGTCTTCCTGATGTAAACAACTAACACACGTTATCGTAATGAGTGAATGAGGTTTTTTCTTCAAAAAGAGTTGATTGTGAATATATAGTCTGTATTATAGACATTGATGTTTTCTGTTGATGGGATGGATAAAAATGGAGTTTTGGGTTGTTTTTTTTTTTTCGAAGGGAGTTGATCTGTAATAGATAATTTGTGTTTTGCCTTGATTGAGAGGTTGGCTGTTAAGCGTTCGTTGAATAAAGTCAAAAAACACTTATCGGAATGTTTAAAACGCATTTTCCGCTCAATTAGGTTTCGAATGGTAAAATTTTTAATATATTCATGATAGCAATCGGAGAGAGATTTGTTAAAATCAGTTTTCCATTGTGTGTTGAAACTGTTTGACAGTCATCAAAAAAAAAAGGATTCTTTCTTAATTCGACACTCGATGAATTGATGTGTGAATGAATGAAGATCTTTTGACAAAATGTAAACACCACTGTCAAAAAATGCGTTAAATCAGAAACCGGTTTGTCATGTACTGTTTAAACGTATTTTTTTAAACATCAATTAACACAGTCAGTTTGAGATGTGAATATTTTCAGATTAATATATATTATATTAAGACGGAAAGAGTTGAAACACAAAAACATAAAAATATAATTGAACATTTAATTTTGAAAAATAAATAAAAAACAATTAAAACGAAAGATGTTTTTCCAGATGGATCCTAGACGCCGAGATCGAATTTTAGACGAGTATTTACGTTCTAAAAAGGCGATTCAGGCTGCTGATAGGAGCAGACGTCTCGGTGAGATGGAACTCAAACGCGAAGCCACAAAAATATTTAAACCTGTGACGGAGGGTCAAGAGCGAAGCAGGAAGGAGATAGTCGAAGAATTGAGACCCATAAAGGAGAGTTCTTTGAGAATGGGTTCGTTGCCTTCTAGTTTTGGAAATCGGTATTCCGTTCAATCTACACCGGATTACGTTCCCACGAGAATCGAAACCGACGTGAGTGAGAGCGATGATACAGCTTCGACTATCACCACTGATAGCATCGCATCGTCCGATGATGATGGTGGTAAGAGAGATCTGTTGTATGGAATTCGCGAGGATTCGAGCGGTAGGAAATTCGTGGGCGACACAGAAGTGCAAGAGGATGATGATGATTTAATCGTCGGTTCGAATAAGTATAAAATAACTGATGGACTGCGCAAATTGCTCCTTTTCGACAAGCCTGGAGATTACACGGATCAGGATTTCGACAATTACGGAGACATTCTGATTCAGACCCACGCCATGAAGAGAAATAACGATGCCAGAGAGACGAGACCCAAAGCCAACAGAGGTTACAAGTGGACGAAAGTGGTGAAACCCATATGGGAGATGAACAAGAAGTTCGTCGAATCGGTGACTGGCAAAGGGGTGAAAACCACTTTTCTTCCGAGCAATCCCGACGCTCTGTCTCAGAGATTGAGTTTGTTGATGGGGAGCAGACGGGCTGGTAACACAGGATTAGATAATCAGATAGTTGCCATATCTGACAAATTGTTAAGACAGAAGGTTTTGAATAAACACCAGTATAAAAGGCTGATGAACGAATTGGAGGATTGACGTGAATATAATAATAAGTAGAGAGAGAGAAACAAACAAACAAACAAAAATAAAACAGTAAATTCTTACACTAGAATAATAAAAGTATTTAAAAACGACAAAACGATTTACCAGTGAAAAAAAAAACAAAAAAAATAAATCATAAAAAACAAATATGTTGGTGATAAAGAACAGGGGATACGTCAGGACTTACGTTCAAGGCGGTTCTGGCATCGTCGATTCTATAATGCGAGCGTTCACGAGCAATGCGGGTAGAAAACTCGCATCGACCGCATTTGAGATCAGTAAGAAGACGGCTTTGGATGCTGGTAAGAAAGCCGCTTCCGAAGCCAGTGGTAGGATAGCTTCTGTGGCTGGCAAGAGGGCAGCCGACGCGTTGATCGGCAAGTTGATCAGTCCGCCGGCGAAGCGAGCTGCGTTAGAGCGAACGCCGAAAAGTTGGAAAGATTTTAAGGATGCCGTGGTGCCCATACAAGATTTAGCCAAAATGACAAGTGGATCCGGATTGAAGAGAATTCGCGACGGTGCGATATAAACAAATAATAATAATAACAACATTAAAAACAGAGTTTGAAAAACATAAAAAATTTGTGTTTGAAAAGAATCTAAAATAACAGACAAAAAAAAAAAAATAAAACAAAGATGAACATTAAAGATATGTCTTGGAACGACGCCGTGACCAAGAGGTCGAATAACGAGTACTTTCCCAAGAGCATAAGAGGTTTGATAGTGGGAAAATCGAATTGTGGAAAGACCAATCTGTTGATGAATCTGTTGTCCCGACCCGACTGGTTGGATTACGACAGATTGTTCGTGTTTGGCAAGAGCTTGTTTCAACCCGAATACAGATTGCTTCGAGAGTACATGGATCGCAGATTGCCCAAGGACGTCATAGCCAGAATCTTTGACAGTAGGGAGGAATTCGACAAGTGTGGAGCTCCGCTCTCGCTTTTGGACGGCGCGGCGATGGAGCTGATGAAGAGAAATGCATCTTCGAACGTTGAGTGTCGATTTTATGAGAACGCTAGCGACGTTCCGGATCCTAGGGAACTGAAATCGGAAGATAAGAATCTCATGATTTTCGACGATCTGCTTTTGGAGAGACAGAACCGATGCGAATCGTATTACGTTAGGGGTCGACACAGCAACGTGGACTGTTTCTACCTGTCGCAGAATTATTTTCGATTGCCCAGACAGACGATAAGGGAGAACGCTAATTTTCTATGTCTCTTTCGCCAAGATCTCAAGAATCTCAATCACATCTACGGCGATCACGTCGCAAACGACATGAGCGCTGTCGAATTCAGGAGATTCTGCAAGAGGGTTTGGGATGGTGGACTTTACAATTTCGTCATGATCGATTTGACGAGCGAATTTAATCGCGGAAAATATCGGTGCAGATTCGACAAGTTTTATGTTCCCGATGGTGATAATAATAAGATAGAGCGTGAAAATAAAAATTAGAAAAATAATAAATCTTCAAATAATTACTTTTGAATAAAAAAAAAAAATAAAATTAAAATATAATGTTCGAACATGGAGAATTGTTAGAATGGATAGCCGAGAATACGGCTGTGAAACAATCCATTCAAATCGTGGTGAGTGGCGATTCGACACGATTCGCTACGAAATTCGAACCTTCCATCGAATTGAATAGAGAGAAAAGTTACGAGATGGCGTTGGTGAATCTGGAGACGTATTATTCCTTTCCCAACATCACCGAAAAGAATAACTCGTTCAAGTATTCCGATGGAGTGGATTGGTTGGAGATTCGAATTCCCAAAGGGAGTTACGACATAGACGATTTGAACAATTACATTCAGACGCGAATGAAGACGGATGGAAAGGGAAGCAACAAGATCAGACTCGCTCCCAATCCTAATAACTTACAGACGATGTTGGATTTGGAAGATAATTTTCGTGTGGATTTCAACACGGACGATTCTATAGGCAAGATGTTGGGATTTGATCAAAAGATGTATCGAGGCCACGCGGCATCTGAAAATACGGTCAACATTCTCGCTGTCAATAGCATTCTGGTGAACGTGGACATGATTGCTGGAAGCAACGTGAATGGTAGCGCTCAGCCAACGATCTATTCCTTCTTTCCAAACGTGTCGCTGGGTTATAAGATCGTGGAGCGACCTCGAAATTTAGTTTATCTACCAGTGATTTTAGACACGTTGTATAGTCTCAAAACCACGTTGACGGATCAAAATGGTGAACTGTTAGATCTTCGCGGAGAGAGAGTGACGATACGATTTCACATAAGAGAAATATAAAAAGCAAAAAAAAAAAAAAAAAAAATATTATATATATAGATAACAAAAATAAAATAAACGGTAATATTAATTTTTACAAAATTATTTTAATATAATTATTAAACAAGAAACAATTAAATATATTTAAAAAAAACAAACAGAATTATGACACAATACGTGGTTAAAAACGTGAACATATCCGCAGGACAGAGGAAGAAACTTAAGAGAGCTTTAACAACTCGAGGCGAGGCAGTGAGATTCAAATTCACTCACGAAGATCTGACGAGAGGTGGACAGGATTCGATCGCCTGGACCAGAAGTCAAATCAAAAGGATGGAGAAAGCGATTCGCGATGGAAGAGGGTTGGCGGTGAGATTGAGTCCCGCTCAATTGAGATACAATTTGAGAATGAAAGGCGGTTTCCTACCGCTATTGGCAGGAATCGCCGCAAAAGCATTACCCTTTGCCGCAAAGGTGCTACCCTTTCTCGGAAAGACTCTCGGCGTGGGAGCTCTCACGGGACTCGCTAGTTCGGGAGTTGAGAACTTAATGGGTGGCGACGGACTGTTTTTGAAGAAGGGAGGGGCCGTGGGTCGCGTTCACGTGGACGACAGCGGTAAAGGATTGTATCTAGAACCTGTTAGAGGTGGCAACTCTCTGAGAGGAAACGGTCTCTATGTTAAGAGTGGACAGAACGTCAAGCGATACGGCAAGGGTTTGTTGCTCGGTGAGAATTCGCCATTTAAGAACATACCGATTTTGAATATATTATTATAAATATAAAATTATATAAAATATATAAAATCATAGAAAGTATAAAATAATATATTTAAAATGGGTGAAAAGGTGGAGAAACAAATTTATCATCTGGATGAAAAGGTGGAGAAACAATTTGACGATAATGACGAACATCGCGAGCTAGAGAGCGAAGAAATAAAAAAATGGTTAGATGCTAATGATGGATATCTAAGGAAAGAGATAGATAAAGCGCGGGATATACGGTTGAGAATGAGACGATGCTTTCCACAGTCACCACTACCTTCTGAAGTGAATGGTAATGATGCGAGTGTTACCAAGAGATGCACAACATTCGTTCATAATTATGATTCGGATAAACAAAAATGTTACCATGAACGTATCACATCACAAAGAAAAAAAAAAAAAAAAAAGAAAAAGAAGAATCGATGCTGAAATTTGAGAGAAAAGGAAACGTTATTATAATATATCATGATGATAGTGAAGAAGAAGGAAAACAAAAAACAAAAAAAAAAAAAGTAAATGAGATCTAAAGATGATCTCATTACTTTTTTTTTTTTCATTTTTTCTTCGCTAAAAATCAATCACTCTATTGTTTATATTTCCAAGTCCGTTATTAGCATGTTGATGCTCGTGTCTTCTCCTTTTTCAAAAATGTGTTGAATGTTTATCTTTACTCTTTTGAGTTTTTTTACATCAGTCAACTCACTCTCACCACCCAATTTCTTCACGAGTTCGAATGAGATGTTTGGAAATATGTAATTTCCATAGGGCAACGACAAATCGTCCTTGTCGAATTCTCTATCTTCAGCGATGATGATGTTCTGCAGATCACTTTGGTACTCGTAAATCAAATTGAGCACGGCTTCGTCCAATTTCAGAGGCATCTTATATTTCTCGTATTTGTGCTCTAAGCCCTTCGTCTCGACATCGTTCAATTCGATGGGATCGTGTCATTGTAATCTATAGATTTTATGACCGAATTTCTTATACGTTTCGACTCGTTTCAATTTCAATTTGCATCTTTTAGATGTTGTTATCTTCATGATCGATTATTTGTTTTTTTTGTTTTTATGAATTCTTGCAATAATGTATATTTTAAATTTTGTATTTAAATAATAATTTGTTAAAAAAAAGTTTTGTTATTTTTTTTGCTCTTTATATATATATAAAAAAAAAAAAAAGTTGTTTTTTTAATTTTAATTTCTTTAATGTGAAAAATTTTTTTGTAAAAGTTTTTTTTCTCTTTATAATGCGCGTCTGCTTCATGGAAATTTGTTTTGAACCTCGTGCGAGACTTCGCGTAAAAGTCGTAAGAGTTCTATTTGTCTTGAACCTTCTTCTTTTTTAATAGTTCGAATGACATTGTCGATTAATTTTTGTTCGCTAATAGTATTACGATTTGATTTTCTATCGCAAATCGTATCATTTTCTTTCGAAACGCATAAATATAAATTACGATTGTTTTCTTCTTGGTTTTTTGGAGAATAATGATTTATTAAACAACATCGACGTTTATGTCGAGATTCCGTCGTGGATGTTGTCGTTATGATCGATTATTTGTTTTTTTGTTTTTACGAATTCTTGCAAATAATGTATATTTTAAATTTTGTATTTAAATAATAATTTGTTAAAAAAAGTTTGTTATTTTTTTTGCTCTTTATATATATAAAAAAAAAGTTGTTTTTTTAATTTTAATTTT
This sequence comes from Pictodentalium vernedei, assembly GCA_031216915.1. Classification (NCBI taxonomy): domain Eukaryota; kingdom Metazoa; phylum Mollusca; class Scaphopoda; order Dentaliida; family Dentaliidae; genus Pictodentalium; species Pictodentalium vernedei. The sequence goes on from CM062295.1 coordinate 159,819,437, forward strand.
CTTTAATGTAAAAATTTTTTTAGTAAAGGTTTTTTTTCTCTTTATATATATATAAAAAGTTAAATTTTTTTAATTTCAATCTCTCTATTGTTTATATTTCCAAGTCCGTTATTAGCAAGTTGACATTCGTCATTTTTCCACGTACGAAAATGGTGTGAATGTTCATCTTTACTCTTTTGAGTTTTTTTACATCGGTGAATGCGCTCTCACCACCCGATTTGTCCACGAGTTCGAGTGAGATTATTGGATATATGTAACTTCCATAGGACAACAATAAATCACCCCTGTCGAATTCTCTGTCTTCGGCGACGATGATATTAATCAACAGTTCGCTTTGCTTCTCGTAAAACAAATCGAGCGCGGCTTCATCCACTTTCAAACACATTTGATATTTGTGGTAGTAGCACTCTAAGTCCACCATCTTGACCTCATTCAATTCGATGGGATCGTGTGGTTGTAATGTATAGATATTAAAACTAGATTTCTCATACCCTTCGTCTCGTTTCAGTTTCAATTCGCATCTTTTAGGTGTTGTTGTCATGATCGATTATTTGGTTTTTTTTATGAATTCTTACAAATAATGTTTATTTTAAATTTTGTATTAAAAAAAATTGAATTTTAAAATTTAACTTTTTTTTTTCTATTATATATAAAGAGTAAAAAAGCAAACTTTTTTAACAAATTATTTAATACAAAATTCAAAAAAAAATATTCTTACAAATGAAGCAAACAGATAAAACAATGGTAAATTTAAATGAGAAAACCATACCTCAGTTAAACGAGATTTGTAATCTATTACAAATTTCAGATTTCAGAAAGCATAGAACTAAATCAAAAAAAAATTGAAGTCATACAAGAATATTTGCGAAACGCTAGAAAGGCAAAGGAAATGTCGATAGCAACGACGTCAAAAGATGCACCGGTTGTGAAAAATAAGAAGATGACTAAACAAAAAGCCGTTGAAAAACATCAAGTTTCCAAAGAAAAGAAAAGAAAAACTAAAACGAAAACGAGTGATGCACTTCAGATTCAAGACAAACGAGATATATCGAGCAAAATTCAACAAGCAATCGACGAAGAGAAAGGAGAAGAATATGTAACACGACTCGTCGAAACCCATAGAATGGGAGAGTGCGATCAAAGACATTTTTAAAACTTTCGACGTGATTCCCTCATTGAAGAAAGTCGATCCGAAATTGTTCATGGAACGAGTGAAGAAAAAAGTATTGGATTTGTTTCGCGAATACACGAAGTTGGGATTAAAAATTAAGATGATACTCCATTGCATAATGAATAAAATCGACGTGAAGTCCGGCGAGAGCATCGTGAAAAATGCATATTTCAGATCTAACGTCAAACCCGTATTTCGAGGTTCAGATCTATCGGACGTTTTCGAAAAGATGAAAGACAAGATGTTGATGTCTCTCACGAATTATCAAAATGAAGGTAGTAATTGGACGTTCGGTGAGGTGTTGAAACTCGAAATTCACATGACTAAAAACGAACCGTTGAAAGGATCTTCCTACTTGGAATTACCGTATTTCTTGACTAAGAAACACGCCGTGGTCAACATGAGAAATAAAGATGATCAGTGTTTTAAATGGGCAGTCACCTCCGCTTTATACCCTGTTGAAATACACACCGATAGAGTTTCTCATTACGAGGAACTTCTTAAATCTCGATTGGACCGGAGTGACTTTTCCAACAGAGTTAAAACATATCGAACGTTTCGAGGTTCAAAATCCCACCGTAGCGGTGAACGTTCTGGGATACGACGACGAAAATCAAAAGATCTATCCTCTCAGACGGACTTCGTATCGTGGAAGAGAAAAGACGATTATTTTATTATCGATTTCGAATGGTGACAATCGTCATTATTGTTGGGTTAAACATCTGACCCGATTATTGTCGAAACAAAATAATAATCATGGACATAAGATATCTTTATGTTGCAACTGCATGAACATGTTTAAGACCGAAAAATCATTAGTGAAACATCAGGAATATTGCAACGAAAATCAAGGTGTCACCGTCTAAATGCCCAAACCCAACACCATCGTGAAGTTTGAAAATCACAATAGAAGGTTAAAAGTACCATTCGTCGTGTACGCCGATTTCGAATGTTTCACCGCGAAAATGAGTTCCTGTCAACCCAACGCTCTTCAAAGTCACGTCGAAAGATATCAAAAACACATACCTTTGGGCTATTGCATTTACGTGAAATGCGCTTTCGACTCGCAACACGACATGGGTCCCTTCACCTACACGAAACAGCGCGAAGACGACGACGTGGCTCAAAGGTTCGTGGAAGAGTTAGAATCGAAAATTCAAATGTTATACGACAAATTCAAAACTCCGGCGAAAATGATCATCACGTGAGAGCAGCAGGATGAAAATAACAGAGCCACCGAATGTCACATATGCAGACAATCGTTCGACGAGAATTCAGAGGAAAATAAGAAGGTCAGAGACCACGATCATTACACGGGTCTGTATCGCGGTCCAGCTCACAGCAAGTGTAATTTAAAATATCGAGATGCCGCTTTCTATCTGGTGATGTTTCACAATCTCTCGGGTTACGACAGTCATCTGTTCGTGAAAAATCTTGGCACTTCACACGAAGAATTAAATTGCATCGCGAACAGCGAAGAAAGATACATTTCCTTCACGAAATGGAAGCTCATGGAGAGGAAAAGAGTAATCGATGGAAATACATTGAAAGAAAAAAATGAAATCCATTCGTAGATGCATATGTTTCATCGACACTTTTAAATTCATGTCGACCGCTCTGGAAAAATTAGTCGATAACATGAGCAAGGATAAATTTAAAATCACGAGCGAACATTTCGGAGAACGAGTAGACGTCATGTTGAGGAAAGGAGTCTATCCTTACGATTACATGAATGATCTAAAGAGATTCGAAGACACCGCACTACCTTCGAAAGATGATTTTTATTCAAAATTATACAAATCCGACATTTCCGATGAGAATTACGAACACGCCAAAAACGTGTGGAAATCATTCGATATGAAAATCATGAGAGATTATCACGATCTCTATCTGAAGACCGACGTTCTGCTCTTGGCAGACGTGTTCGAAAATTTTCGAGACGTCTGTCGTCGAAATTACGATCTGGATCCCGCTTGGTATTTCACCGCACCTGGTCTGGCGTGGGACACTCTGTTGAAGACCACCGAAGTTCAATTGGAATTATTATCCGACATGGACATGTTGCTCATGTTCAAAAGGGCTGCGAGAGGTGGCATCTCGATGATCTCTCATAGACATTCTGAGGCTAACAATCCCTACATGAAAGAAGGTTTCGATTCGAAACGGTCGACTAAATACATACAGTATTGGGACGCCAATAATCTGTATGGTTGGGCTATGAGTCATCCTTTACCGATTGGAAATTTCGAATGGGTGAAGGAACCAGAAGAGATGCAAAAATGGAGAGACTATCCTTGCATTTTAGAAGTCGATTTGAACTATCTGGAAGAATTACACGATCCACACAATGATTATCCGCTGGCTCCCGAACGAATGGAACTGAATGAAGGAGATGAGGAAAAACTCATTCCCAATTTATTTAACAAACGTAACTACGTCGTCTACAGCGAGAATTTGAAACAGTACGTCGATTATGGGATGAAATTAGTCGACATACATCGCATCATTCGATTCGACGAAGAGCCTTGGATGAAAAAATACATCGATCTCAACACGAATCTCAGAACTCGAGCCGAGAACAATTTCGAAAAAGATTTCTTCAAACTCATGAACAACTGCGTGTACGGCAAATCGATGGAAAACATCAGGAAGAGAACTGACGTTCGACTCGTCACGTCTGAGAAAAAAAGCTAAAAAATTAGTGGCGAAACCCAATTACAAACACCGAACCATATTCGGCGAAAATCTAGTGGCCGTTCACATGCAAAAGACGCACCTGAAGTTCGACAAACCATATTATCTCAGACCAATCATCTTAGATGTCAGCAAGCGATTGATGTACGAGTTTCACTACGATTACGTCAAATGAAAATTTGGCGACAAAGCCAAACTACTGTTCACCGACACGGACAGTTTAGTTTACGAGATAGAGATGAAAGACGTCTACCGAGACATATCTCCGGACGTGGCCGATTGGTTCGACATGAGCAATTATCCCATTGATCACCCGTCCAACATTCAATCGAATGACAACAAGAAGGTGTTGGGTAAATTTAAGGACGAGAGCAGCGGTAAACAGATCATCGAATTCGTGGGTTTGAGACCCAAATTCTATGCTTATCATCTAGAAGATGATGAAGAGATCAAGAAGTGCAAAGGAGTTAACGCGTGCGTGGTGAAGAAAAACATCTCTTTCCAAGAGTATAAAGATTGTCTGTTAGGAAGTGGTCCGGTGTATAAGACTATGAAAACGATTCGAAGCGAAAATCACGACTTGTATACCAAAATAGTCAACAAGATTTTGCTGACAGCCGACGACGACAAGAGATTCATGTTAGACGATAAAATAAGCACTTTGGCACTCGGACATTGGACTGTGGATCTAATTAGAGACTATATGAATGTGGATGATTGGATTCCAGATATGAATGTGGATGACTGGATTCCAGATATGATTGTGGATGATAGGATTCCAGAAAATCAAGAAGAATTAGATGAATCCAAAATTATAGAAGTCAAGGAATTAGACGGATTCAAGATTATGGAAGTCGATAGAGTTAGTTTAAAAAGAAAAAGAAAAAAATAGAAAAAAATAACGTCATTTTTAGTGAATTATAATAAAATAAATAAAAAAAGAAATATATACGCATCTATGAATAAGAAAATAAAGATATCCGTAGAAGTTGTCGTCTTACCCAACGAACCCCTATCCAACATCGATCTGTTGAATGCGGCAAAAGATTTGAAAATCGAAGATTTTCTAGGTGTGTTTTCCAGAGATGCCTTGCCGAAGAGAAGACCTCGACAATCGGAATGCGGAATTTTAAATCTAGACGATTCATGGGTGAAGGCACTCACTGGGTGGCGTGGTTCAAGAACGGGAAGAAGAAGAATTATTGTTTTGACAGCTACGGAATCTCGCCGCCAAAAGAAATAAAGAACTATTTCAACAAATCGATGGTTCTTTACAACACGGATCAAGTGCAATCACCAGATCAAGTGTTTTGCGGTCACCTGTGTCTCTACGTTCTCAAGAGATGGTCTGAAGGAGATGAATTTCAAGACATTCTCAATGACTTACATTAGAGAGAGATTTTTTTTTTTTTATAGTATATATAAAGATAAAAAATTATTTTAAAAAAATTTTAATCGAATAAAAACGAAAAATAAAATAACATAGTTCATTTTTAATAAACTGCGTTTTGAACACATTTTTTCTAAACAACAAAAAAAAAAAATCTCACAACAACATGCCAGTCGATAAATTTGGTAGAAGTGACGACGAAAAAGTCAACCCGAGAAAGAAGAGGAAGACGTTCGAAGTCGACGATGGTTACGACGATGCCAACTTGGACGAGCGTTACGTTCGGAGATACGAACCTCGAGAAGAACCTTTGAACATGAATGATAAGAAGCTCTACAATCTTCCCGAGCCGATAGATCTTGCAGATGCTGCGACTAAAAAATACGTCGACAGGGGAAATGCCGATTTCAAACGAATCCTGCTGGATAATTACATGGATAAAACCATGACCGACGATCTCGATCTGAAATCCAAACGTTTGGTGAACATCGCGAATCCCGTAGATCCCACCGATGCCGCGTCCAAGAGATACGCAGATGACTCTCACCCGAGATTCAGCGAACACCTGAGAAAAAAATACGTTACGAAAACGATGCACTCAGAATTGAACGCCAATTATAACAAGATAACGTACGTGGCCGCTCCCACGAATCCCAAGGACGTGGCGACCAAACACTACGTAGATCTGGAACAGAGAAAGTCTGACGGACGTGCAATGAAATTGGATCTGAATGCGGGATTCCACAAGATATTGAATCTGTCGAAGATCGACAACACGGATGCGGACTCAACCGCAGTCAACAAGGGCTACGTAGATTATTCTGTGATACAATCGCAAGAATACCTAGAATCGCAAGTGGACGATCTCTACCTGAACAAAGAATCTGGCAGAACCATGGAGGGTGGCATCAACATGAACGGTCACAATTTATTCGGTCTTGATCACGATCCCGATTTCGATTCCAGCACTGTCAGCAGAAAGTACGTGGACGACAACTCGGTCTGGAGAAAGGGCGACATCATGGAAGGTAAACTAGACATGGGTGGACACGTGCTCACGAAACTACCGGATCCCATGAACATGACGGATGCCTGCACCTTGATTTCGGTGGTGGAGAAAGTCAAATATGCTAGACAATTGATCACCATGTGGGCTGAAGAGGCCGATGCCTTGGAGGAGGGAAAAGCCAAGTGGTCTTTCGGAAATGGAGGTAGCAGATCGAAACACGGTCAGGTGGGATATCCCATGCCGTTCGGAGGTGAAATCCTTCGAATGAGTCTGACTTCCTCGGATTTGAATAACAGAGCGGTCGTCAATCTCATGGTGAATGGTGTGGAGAGCGATAAGAGATACAGCATCAAAAAGACTGAGAATCAACACACGAATGTTAGCATCCTTTGAACAAACAGTGAACGCGTCGAAAATAATGAATTAAAAAAAAAAAAATAATGTGTGATTATTAAAAACAAAAAAAAAAACTAATGAGATACAGAGATGTTCTCTATATCTCATTAGTTATTTTTTTTAAATTTTCTAACCATTTATGATTACAATTTATACACTTTGCGAATACGGTTGTTGGTTCATCACCAGATCTAGTTTGTTGAGACTCGATTTTTATTTGACGTTTCTTACATTTGCGACATTTTAAAATTGTATTTTTTATAATTTCTTCGTTAGATCTTATGAGATCAAACTCATCTTTTTCTTTTAAATGATATTCGTTAAAATCACAACTATTCCATCCTTTTTTTGTGTTACGTTCTTCATATTCAATTTGAATCCATTTTTCCAAGTATTTTATTTTAACGTCATAGTAATCTGAAGTGAACAGATGATTTGTTGTTTTTGTGTCAAAAACATCCATTTTGTTTTCGAGATTTTTAGTTTTTAATTAATCTTACATCCACATTTTTAACGTTTATTAATTTTTTTTTTCACACACTCGTCTCTCATCGAATGATCGACATCTTATTTCCGTCCAATTTGAATTGTAATTCTCTGTCCAACAGGACCAGGGCAGAGGCTTCAGTTTTTCTCGGCACATTCCTATCGAATTGCATCTTGATCTGAATGTCTAACACGCTACTCTTGAGTCGTTCACTCTGTTTACTGACGTCGAACACGAACATGGGATACATCAACTTGTATTCGCCGGGAGATATGTTGGGATTGCTCATCAATTCGTCTAGACCGTGATACTTCTTTCTAAAATCAGCGGCGTCGCCGTACAGTCTGGAGAAATCGTTCTTGTCGAACGACGCATTGTAATCGATTGCCAGATATCTCGTGGCGTTCAGAAACACTTGCATGTTTCTCAAATGGCAGTGATCGAACAGAGACGCATTCTTTTCCTGAGACCCGACCCTATCGGTCTGAAATGCAACCACGAAGAAACGCGGTCTCTCGGAAGTGGATTTCACCGTCAATCTCCAATCGAAGTGATTCGTGGAGGGAGGAATGCTAGCCGTGTCGCACTGTTTCATTCTAAATCCCACGGGTAATTTACTCTTGGATTCTATGATCTTGTAGAGACGCGCTTTCTCATTGATTGAAAGCTCCACGTGCGGAACGAACCACAATATCTTGTGTAGAGTTATCTTATCCGCATCGGTCGTGGTGAGTTTCACTATTGCGCCGTCGTTTCCTTTTCAAATCAACGTCAGATTGTGTTTGAATCCATACATGATCTTGTTGTAATCGTCAGCGAATCCAAAGATGTGTTTCAAAGGTATCCTGAACGAAAACGTTCCTTTAGGTCTGGATGTCTTGACGACATAGTCGAATATCGTGGCGGCGCCTGCGCTAGCAGGGCCTACGGTGTCTTTCACCCACAACTGATTAAGTCCTCTGGATTTCAAAAAATCATCAGGATACGTCAAGAGTCCGAACATCGTGGTGGCCTGACCAGGATGAAACACAGATTCTATCTCTTGTCCGGATAGCATGTATTTTATGTTACTGAATAGATGCATGATGCCATTATTGGCAAGAGTAACCGTGTCGTCGTCGGTGTAGTCGCTCCCATCTTCCTTCGTGAGACGTCCCTGCACCACTATGTAACTCTCGCTAGGATGTACGAATAGATCTTGAGTTTCGACGTTGATTCTTATCTCTCCCGCATTGTTCAAACTTGTTCCGGTTACCGGTTTGTATTCGTGAACCTCATATTCTTGAATACTTTCATCTTTCACTATGCTTTGTGCTATATCTAGTATATTTGTCATTTTAAAGGATTTTTAGTTTTTTTTGTTTATTAATTCACTTGCTTTCTTTATCTAAAAAAAAGTTTTTAATTATTTTTTATTATTATTTTTTTTTTCTCTCTTATATATATATATGTGTGTAAACAAGAAAATGTCAAAGAGAGTAAATAAAAAAAAAAAATTGTGTTCTTCATCAAAACTTCATCTTCTGTAATTGTTGTTCGTAAAACTTTCCGATGATCTCTTCTCCATCCAAAGCTTCGATTTCGTAAGTCACCGGATCGGTGTGAAATATTTTGATGATCACGAAGATTTTCGAGGTCCATCGAGGAGTATAACCCTTTTCGAAGTGCTTCTTATAAGCGTAGATTCTCACTCAATCGCCGACCGCAAATTTCGGCGTTCTAGACTTCTTCCCGATCTTAGATCTCTCGGGATATAGATTCGCGTAGACCCGTTTTTCGTTTCGAGGATCGCTAGCTTCCGCGGGAGTCATCTTGATCGATCTGTGTCGCGTGTTGTTGTAATCTTTCACCAGACCGTTCAGAGCGTATATGTATTTCTTGGTCGAATTCGCCGTGAAGTATCTGTGCATCTTCTCCTTCATCGTTCGATTCCAATGTTCCACCACGCTGGCTTTCTCTTCATTTTCGATCGAGTAGAGGTCTACCAATCGATGAACGTCCTTGTTGTAGAATTCCTTTCCCTTGTCCACCCACAATTTACTCGGTTTTCGAGAAGACGAGTCGAACACGCTCTTCAGAGCCTCGGCGACGCAAGGTCCCGATTTATTCTTCAAAGCTCTGATCCAACCATATTTGGAAAACACGTCGATGACCATCAATAGATATTTGACGCCCTCGTTCCACCTCGAAAACGATCTCATGTCGACCAAGTCGGCAGACCAAATGTCATCCAGACCCTTCACGAACACCCTTCTCTTTCGAAATTTACGCACTATGGGTTTGTGTAACTCCTCGGCCAATTCGCTCATCAATAATCGTTTCTTCTTCTTCTTCTTTTCAGATGCGCTTTTTTTTTTTGAACGCCCCATCCGAATCGACGTTTCGCACCGATCAGATAGCCGACCAGCAAAAATTCCATCTTCTCTCTCCTGGTCGGATTCGATATGCCTCTCAATCTCCCCAACATGTTTTTGTCGCAGATGTCATTGCGAGTCTTGGTGTCGGGATGTCCGGCGTAGCACAGATCATGATCGTACGCGGCCGCGTCCACCCTATTCACAGGTTTGCTCCAAGATTTGGGAGTCAGATCGGCGTTGAGTCTCTTGTTCAATTTCGTTCCGGGTCCCGTGAAACTGTGACCGGGCAGATGCATTTCGAAAGGTAGATTGGTGATCATTTTATGCACAATGCCTTTACCTTTGCTCGCGTTCTTTTGTTTGACGAATCGAGTCTTGACAGAACCACACACGTCGCAAATTCCGCGAAGCATCCGTCTGTCATTTTTAGTTCGCACTTCTCTAGAATTACTCGTCTCGGTAACTCTCTTACACTTTACGCAATACATTTTTTTTTAAGAGTTATTTAAATTAATTTCGTTTTTTTTTATTTTATATATAAATTTAATATTTTTTTTTTTAAAAATTCTGTTCTTATTATATATATATATTTTTTTTTTTTTCAATTGCTGCTCTTGAGTTCTATCATTTTACTGAATTCCTCCCTCAACAACAACAATCTGATGCCGGCCGCGTGTAAACCCATGGAAATCGTGACGAGTGTTGTGTCGATCGCGTTGCCGAATTTCACGAAACGCGAATACTTCTTCTTGAGGGAACGACGAGATTCTCTCTCTCGAGTTAGATACAATTGGATTCTACTGATTTGATCGATGCGATACCTCTCTCCTCTTTCTCTTTCTTCTAGCGACGGCGCCGTCGGCAAAACGCCGTTCGGCTTCTCGTACTCGTCATGCACAAACGTCGGATACAATTTATTTCTGGTTCTCATTTTGTGTTTTTTTTTTCTTTCTTTTCTAATATTAGATAAAAAAAAATTATGTGTGTATTTATTTTATTTTCTATTCTCCCTTATTTTATATCAACGAAAAAAACTTAGACGTATGCTTCATTCAGCAATAATTTCTTGATGCATCCCTTGTCTTCTAAAGTCAGACTTTTACGCGCCAATTTCAGTTCTTCCGAATCTGTGGGCTTGTCTTGATTCTTACAGAAGACTAATCTCTTCCAAAACGTGATCACATCGTTGAATCTAACGCGTTCGAACGCCGGTTCGAAATACATGATGACCATATCTTCCCTTTCCATCGTCAGACACGAATGATTCTCGTGATCGAAGTCTAGATGATCCCGACATCCGATGCATCGTTCTAACAAGATGGGACGTAGTTCTTCATTCACGCAGATTGCGTATGCTCTCATCAGCATGTTTAAAAGAAACCTCGCTCTAATAGTCTGAGAATCGCTCATGATTTACGTATTTTTTTTTTTTTATTATCTATTCGATTTGATATATTTATTTTTCTAAATAACTATTTATTTATATTTTTTTTTCTCCCCTATATATATCAATCAAAAACGTGACAGCGGGCTCGCGAATTTCCAACACACACCGACGACAACGACACTCTTCGTTCAGATCGAGTTTTATTACGAGAATCGAGCGATCAGATCGCTCGATCAGCTGAGTGTTTTTTTTTTGAGAATTTCTCATAGTGGAGGAATTCTCAAAAAAAAACAAAACTCAATTTTTATCCATCCCATCAACAGAAAACATCAATGTCTATAATACAGACTATATTCACAATCGACTCTTTTTGAACAAAAAAACCTCACCACCGCCTCAAAAACAAGGGAGAGTTCTGGACCATCTGTACCAACGCAATTGCGGGTTCTGGACCACTGGTCATGAATCCCAAAGACCGTTTTTTGATGATGACCCAGAATTTTTTGCTTTCGCTCGCGTTCGCCGACGATGGATCGGTGGTCTGATCTGCGATGCGAACGTCGATGAAAAATTACGTACAAGATACAACTGAAGATGTACGATTTCACCCTTTTTTTAAAAACGCGCGTTCACCACGAGTATTTGAACGCTAAAATCGCGATCTAGGAGTCGCGACTGTACATGGGCCGATTCAAGACCATGTACAGTTTTTGTGAACAAGCGTGTGATTTAACACTGAATTCCACGTTGGTGAACGCATCGTGTGCGTATGTTATACACGTACATGTACAAGTGGTCGTAAATCGGCCTTTTATACCTACTTAAGTTCATAAGATGAAGAATTGATGGGCAACAATTTTTGTCCCCCCCCTCCCCTCTAACCATATCTACACCAACCTTCCCATTGTATTTTTTCTAAAAGAAGATGATTATTTTTCTTCAATAAATTATATTTTAACCCTTTACCTAACGTAACGGCCAAAACCGGCCAGCGCTATTCTCAAAAATCGCCAATTAATTTTCATTATTCTTTTCATTTTTTGTCTCAAAAACATAGGTTATGACCCCTCGTTGGAACGAGCGCGTCGAGCTCTTTCAAACGAGGGGTCATAACCTATGTTTTTGAGACAAAAAATGAAAAAAAAAAAATTATTCAAGAATTATTTTTGCAACTGTCGTCTGCTTTTCAGGTTAGGTAAAGGGTTAAGGTAATGTTTTCTTCAGAACGTGAACAGTGCATACGGATTTTCTGGAAATTGTGAGCTTCACATGAATTCAAGAAACTCAAATTATATAGTTTTTGAACAGCAAGGTTTACTTTTTGCTTGGTCTAATTCAAAAATGAAAAAAATCATTCTCAAGTTGGCATTACCATTCGAATTGAGTTGTAATACGAATAATTATTTCGTATTTTTATCACAGCAGCAATTCTATCATCGATATTGCCTCTTGGAAATTGGCCTCCCCAGGTTTAAAATAATCAATTTGTTGAACCCTAATGAAATCCAACCGAGACGAAGTTTTTTTATATTTTAGTTTATTAATTTTGTGTCAGCAGAACAATGGAGGCGCAGAGTCATTCAAATATATTTTCTTCTCATTATTTGAAATGCTTGTCAAATCTTAAAGTGAATTTACCGACTTCTTAGGCGAAAAAAATGAATTGTTTGGTTCAGGTTAAAATGCAATACAAAAATAGAGTCTTTCGCCCAGGATTTATTTTTATATATTTTAATATATTATTTTCTTACAGACAGTACATTCGTCGTGGATTGATCGTAATTAACGCGTGGGCAATGATGTCCACCCATTTGTTTTGTTTATATTTAAACATATTTATTTGCCAACAAAAGCATAGCAAAAGGATTGGAAGACAAGTGCTCAACACTTAGCAGAAGAAAAAAGAAGAAGTAAGGCTCACAGTGAAGGGGCAGAGATTTCCACTTATAAATGTTGCTCAAACTTCTACGGAAGTGTTCTGTTGCAATGGCTTGACAAGAGGTTGAAGACAAACTGCAGCGCGGACAATACGGCAGCCTAGAAGGCACTCAATTCAATGACACTAAGAACTGCTTTTACCTGGATATCCTTAAATGGCATTTCCTTTACAAGGAACTGCCAGTGAGGGTTGAAACACTGATGGAGTTACGGTGAAGACATTATTGAAATTTTCGTCCATTTGATGACCCATTTGTTTACTAGATAATCAAAATCATCCTCAGCAAAATTTTAATTAATGAAGCATCAGGTTGTACCCGGTGCTTCATTAATTAAATTTTGATAATTTTTCCTGTAATTAGTGTTTGAAATTTATTATTATTGCATCCGTGGAAATATTGCCCACCCGTTGAAAGTGACAGGCCCACGGCGACTGTACTGTAGTTGCTTAATATTTTGAAAACGTAACGGCAAAACTACTCCCTACTATCTACAAAGCTCGTTATCCAAATTTTAATATTTTTTTTTCATTTTTGTCGTAAAAGTTTAATACTCCTCGGTGGGACGCGCTTGTTACTGTGGTCTCATAAGCTAAGTGTTTTAGGCAAAAAATGAAAATTTATACTTATACAAAAACTGTTTTCTGAAATGTCGTCTGCTCTTCTGTTAAGGTAGAGGGTTAAAATATATTGCCTATATTCGGTGTGTACATCATACTTTAGACGCCATGTGAGTATCTTCGGTATCGTTTTAAATAGATATTACTTTTTTGTGAAGACTTCATAAAAAGATTAGGGTCGGACATGAAAAATAGGATTGGTTGGGAAACTTGAATCATTTCATATTTTTCCTCAGCCATATGCAGATAATTTTGTTCTTTCTAATTCCAGAAGGGTCACTCAACCGACAGACATCCTTACTTGTAAACTAGTTTTTTTAAACACGATACCCTTTTCTTGTAGAAGAACAAAATTACATGTTTACGCGATCTAAAATAAGTTTCTTGGTTAAAAATAAATACACAACTGAAGATCAAAGGTGTAGAATTTTAACCCGAAAGAGATAATGAGCTGATATACATTCTAAATATATATTTACTAATAATTTGGGAAAGTGATAGAGTTCCTGGTTCCATTTTAAGACCAAAGTTCACTCATCCGTTTGTACTTCGTGACGTTCTTCGGCCATGGGTTCAATACCCCAAAACTTATGGATACCACAAAGGGGGCGCGGTGGCGTCGCGGTAACCGGTTCTCGTCAGATCACCGAGCTTAAGCAACGTCGAGCGCGGTTAGCAGCTGGATGGGTGACCATTTCGGCGACTGATTCGTGCTCCTGCGTTGTGTCTTTGGGCAAGGCACTTGACCCCGATTGCCTACATGGGGGCACGATGACGCTGTGTACTAAGGCGTACTACACGTCGATGGTGCGCATGTCTCCAACCAATCTAACCCTGCCTGTGCCGAGGTGCAGAGTTCAGAGTTACGATGTTGGAGAGCTGACAGCTGCTCGTCGTTGCTCGGTGGTTCTCTCCGGGTTCTTCGACTTCCTCCACCTGTAAAACTGTCACCGACATGATATGACCCTGGCTGTTAATGTGTCGTTAAACCATAATAAATAAATAAATAGATATGGATACCACTATTTACAGGTGTTAATAATAATCGTAACAAAAAGAAGAGTTGACATAAAATGAGAAAAAATCATAAGAATAATAACAACAGCAACAACAACAACAACAACGACGACGACGGAAAAAGCTTCTTTGTATGGCAATCCAACGTATCTTGCATTCTTTGGGTTTGTTGTTCTTTCTTGTTGCTTGTACGGCCATTAACTCTTACACGTCTAGTTAATAAGAGTGCATTTATCGAACATAAAATAAATATCTTGAGGCAGACGACTCTTTACTGGAAACAACTGCTCACCAATATCCAAATTATCAGTGTCACATCGCAGTGGAAAACTCTCGACAATTGCTTATGTATGTTAACGTGGATTCACGGCGCATCCATAAAAAGACGATATTTAATGAATCGCGTTTCAATATGAAATATATGTACCGAGTTCACTAAAACTGATCTGAGCCGATGTTTACCGTGGCTCAGATTGATGTTTATGAACGAAGTTCAGAAATTTCATGTCAAATCGTGACGAATGTGAGATTCATTCTATTTCCAAATGCAACAAAATAATGCATTTTGATTGGCTGGGAGGTACGGTGTAACTTGCAATCCACAGTGTCTTTTTTAAAATCGTGTTTAACCACGGTGTAAAAACAAGAATATACAAGAGCAAGCTATAAGACTAAAGAGTACCCATTTTTAATTATTAATTCATAGTTTCTGCTCGGTTATGTTAGAATAAAAATAAAAATACAGGAAATTTAATATTTATGTGCAATAAAATATTACAGATATGGATGTCATTGGAACTGGCTCATTGAGCCAGTTCCAATGACATCCATATTTGCCTGGTTTTATTTAAGAAACTTGCAAAGTACAAATTTTCTGTCAGTTTTTGCCCACAATGTAGGTTAAAGTATTAAGTACATCAAAATTCGAAGCGTGACGAATTTAAGATTTTTTTGCCATGTAATGTGTAATTTAAACTTTTAACTGACGTAACGAATAAAGCTGACCTGCGTTGTACACAAAATCGTCATCCAAATTTTAGTATAGTTTGCCCAAAAAACATGCTGACGACCTTTCATTGGAACGGGCGCGCTGCGCTCGTTCCAATGAGAGGGCATAAACTTTGTTTTTGAAACAAAAAATTGACAATTGCAAGGGTCCTTTGTGCTTTATTTGGGGATGGACCATTTAATATTTTCAACGTGCAGCCTTGAGGCTGCACGCTGAACATATTGGTTGGTCTATCCCACACATTCACTTTGAACCATCATACTTAAGGAAATGATGACGTATCAAGTTCCTCGCCCGGAAAAGTGGTCGCCCCGGTTCTAAGGGTTAAGTTTCTTGCCCAAGAACACAACGCAGATCGCGTGGGACAGGATCGAACCTGCGATCTTTCGACCCGAAGTCCAGTACTTCAACGATTGAGACACCGCGCTCCAAGCCCCAACTGCCCTTTATTGTAGTATTTAGTATGATTGAATTGTAAGCATTATCAATTATTACTGTAACAAATTACAGTGACCGTATCGGCAGCTCGATTCCAAGTCATTTTCCTGTGTTTTTAACGGTAATTATTTAGGCTAACTTCTCGCAGACAGGTACATGTATGGGCCTCGACCCAACACGAAAACAAAAATTCTATCAATGACACACACCCCATCAATCATTATCTATGTCGGTGTTGTGCTTGCATTTATCTGAATGGCTCATGGATAAGCATAAGTTTATGTGTTGGTAAGAGCAGTCGGAAAACACCATGTCATGGCCGGGCAAACATGAGCCACATACCGCAATCTCTGAATATAGCTACGACACTGACTACAGTCACTATATTTAGAACCTTTTACTTCTTCATTAATTTTCTCTGGCAGTTAATTCCCGGATGTGAGACAAAATGGCGTAGTTCACATACCATGTTCATGTCCGACAAATAAGCCTACTCATAACTAGCCTTTGGACCCCCAATGGTACGTAGTAACATAACTTCAATATATTGTCACTGAGCAAAATGTATTAATGCATTCATGTCACAAATTCAATTATCTCGCAATAGGAATTCCTGATCCGGTGTATGGATTAATATATTTACATGAGACACATTCCTTTGATCACAGATCGATGGCAGTATTGATTTGACAGTTCAGGTCTAGTTGTTGCTGGTCTACCGTTTTGTTTGTGCTTATGTTTGAACTTCCAATTATCGCCATCGGTAACCCAGACTATCAGGGCGCGTGTTCAATCTCTTCAGGCTCATGTCCACCGAGAGTTCACAAATTAAGTACTCAGGTAGAGCCCTGCAAAGTCTCGAGATTCGATTTGATTTCGAATCTTAAGTTGGTATTCGTTTGGATTCAAAATCGGCTGCTCGATTCGTTTCCTCTCGAGTCTTCTCCACATGAATACAGCTCATCAGTCCTCTTCGTAATCTCACAAAACATGCAGTTCAGATGGACATTTACATAAATAATATTGAAATAAAAGACTGAGTGTAACTTCCGCTACATTAACATAAATAACATCTGAACTCATGCCACCAGCCATACTAATTCCAGTATCACTAGTTCCTACCACTGTTAAATTCAAATTTAAAGTTTAAAAGCAGTGTCGACGGTGAATTATAGTCCCGACAGTGCGTTATTCCAACTATGTCGTCAAGGTATGCCTTCTGCGAAGGCATGCTTTGATGATGTTTTGGATTATTTTATCAGTTGGGAACAAAACACGTTTATAACAATCCCAACCTTCATCGGTCATCATCAAGACGATTCCAGATTCGATTCAAATTGCAAATGTGTGATTCGCAGGCCCTAGGAGTAGGTATAGGAGAAATCTAGATATGCGGAGGAGTTTTTTATCCTTCACCCCAATCGTATCAGAAATAGGGGTTTTCGCCGGATAATTTTAGGTACCAGAAAACTGCCCATCCAGGGAGGAAAAGGTTGCCCCTTGCAAATCAAGGGAGGTAATCAACCGTATACATATGACTGAGGAAAGGGACCGCAGACGCGTTTTCAAACCATTCCACCTCTTTCGCCTTCACAGGCGGGCACGGCTCCTCAGTGGCGCGATGGCCACACATCGCCCCCTACTGGCACACAGATCACATTGGAACTCGGGGATGACATGCCAAGTGTAAACCATGACATACCTACACCCACACTTACTTATATTGTGACTGACTGAGGGATGCTCGCAAAGTAGGTAACACCGCCCTTATTGTTTTTTTTTCTATACCTATTCTTCTCTTCCTTGTCCCTCTTTTTTCTGGTTCCCTTAGTTCTCTTTCTGGAACCCCTCCTTCTATTTCTACTCCTTCGGTTTCTTTTTCTTCTTCCATTCCTACTCCTCTTGTTCTTGCTTCTCCTTGTTCTAGCATAGTTCAACCAGGGATATAGCACAACCGCACAGGCAAATTATTGAGCCGCATCTCGATCAGCTCATTAATTCTGATACTAAATTTTCACGATTCCGGCATCCGAATGAGGATAATTTTGACAAAAAAAACTCGATGTTTGCAAGAAGAACCTTATGATTGGAAACTAAAATTTAGGACGCATCTACTCCCAGGAAGCGTGTCAACCCGGTGTCAAGTTCAACCATTTTCACTCTAGGTTTAAATGGCATAAGGGTAAGTCCAGTGACCAAAATAAATATTGGCGTGACCTCACAAAACGATAATAGGGATCTCGTAATTAAATAGTTGCGGAGTATGCTTCGCGATATCAGGGGGAAGTTTAAGAAAAGCAAAACCTTATATTGCAGAATTAAATATCTCTCCGAAACTCCCGAATGGCTGAGAGGAAAATGTTGAACGATATCACATAAGTGATTCTGAAAGTAACAGACGTCAAAGTGATTTTTTAAAAATCATATGCCATCTTGGAACTCATTGATTATGACCGAGTTACCTAAAAATATGCACGAACTCCTGTCGAAAATTTGAAACTTGAAGGCATTGTTCACGGTAGCCCGAAACTGCCTGGTGCGGAATTTTTATCCATTCCTTACATTTTAGTACCAAACAAAGTGTTTGGAGCAAATGTGGGTGTTTCCTCGCAGTTATTTCAAATAAATTGATCGAATTTGGAAAAATGAATTGGCAATTATTTTAAGTGTGAATGAACAATTGGTCACAGAAAAAAACCGACAAAACTCGAAAGTTCTGACGAAATCTTCGGTGGGCGTAAAAGGCAGTCACCTAAGTTATATATCTATGCCATTGATTCAACTGATGATTAAACTGAACTATGTCGGTACGTAACCTATTGTTGCGTTTAGATAACAACAGATTGATCGACTAATTACTGTTAATCCACTGGGCTAGTGGGTCGCAAGTCTTTTCCGCATTTAATTTGAGAGAGTGCATGGGATGGGTAGTAAAATGACAGGTCGGCCCAGACTAATTGTAGCTAAATTAACTTACTTCAAGCAAAGAGAGTTGGTCCGGAAGGGTGCATCAGCTTTAAAAGGAACAAAACTTTACGTGAATGAGCAGTTTCCCAAATCGGTAAATGACTATAGGAAAACAGTTTTATTTCCAATGGCAAAGGCAGAGAGGATGAAAGGCAATTCAGTGCGGGTAGTAGCTGATAGGATTTCTACAAATGACAGGAGAGTTTTCGCCAATAAAAAATCTACAAACTATATGGGGAATGTTGGGCAGGGGGGTGATATGACGTACGCTCCTGGTCTGGTAGATACGGAACGAGAAAATCGTGAACCTCAGGTAGAAGAGTGGAGATAGGGGGACGAGGAGGGGGAGGGGGGGGGGGGGTTGGTACTTGATATACTTTCTTGAATGACTGTGGCTTGCAAAGCAGATTATTAGATCCAGAATTTGTAAACTTTATATCAGACTATGAAATACTGTGTTTCCAGGAGTGTAAGATTGATGATAATGACGAAGTCAAAATACCGGGTTACCATGTGCTACCTTTGAAAAATAGAACAACATGCTCATTTAGGCGGTCGGGTGGTTTATGTATTGCGGTGAGGGATAGACTAAAGAAAAACACTGAAATTCTACCCGACGAAAACGATTGCGTTCAGTGGGCAAAAATTACTCTCAAACCAAGAGATCCAATTATTATAGGGAATATATATGTACCTCCTGAAGGTACAAAGAATGTATCGGGTAATCCTTTTGAAAGTTTGTACCAATCACTTACCGAAAAATTGGGCCCGAGCTAAAAAAAAAATATTTATTAGACGATTTTAATGCAAGAAGTGGGGATAAAAATGAGATCACCAAAAACTTGTCTGACAAACTGCCACGCAGTCAAACACGCTAGAGACGAAGTACACAAGACCAAACGGTAAATAATAACGGTATTTATTTATTTATTTATTGGTGTTTAAGGTCACATATTTCTGCACAATGGCTAACCATGACCGTGACAGTTTTACGGGTGGAGGAAGCCGGAGTACCCGGAGAGAACAACCGAGCAACGGCGATCAACTGTCAGCTCCCCAACATACCAACACACAAGCAGGGTTAGCATTGGTTAAAGACGGGTGCACCATCGACGTGCAGTACGCCTTAGTACACAACGTCACCGTGCCCCCACGTGGGCAATGGGGGTGAAGTGTCTTGCCCAAGGACACAACGCGGTTGCCGCAGGTGGGATTCGAACCGAGGACCTCTCGGCTTGCAGCCTGCACCTCTACCAACTGAGCCACCGTGCCCCAATAATAACGGTAACTTTCTTATTGAATTGTGCAAAACCTGTGACCTGATCATAATGAACGGGCGCATTGGAACAGATCAACCACTTGGAAAGGTTACTTGTAAAGGTGTTAGCCATGTGGACTGCGCTTTAACTAATTTTTCGCCCCTTGATTTGGTAACCGATCTTAACCCTTTACTCAACGAATCGCCCGCGTCCGCCCGCGTAATATGTAAATTCAGCATTTGAAAAAATATTATTTTTCAAAAAATTTCAACAAAACCATATCATGTGACCCCTCGTTGGAACGAGCTCGTCGAGCTCGTTCCAACGAGGGGTCACATGATATGGTTTTGTTGATTTTGTTTGAAAAATTCGAAAAAATGATATTTAAATTTTGATATCGTCTGCG
Source organism: Pictodentalium vernedei (assembly GCA_031216915.1). Lineage (NCBI taxonomy): Eukaryota > Metazoa > Mollusca > Scaphopoda > Dentaliida > Dentaliidae > Pictodentalium > Pictodentalium vernedei. The sequence continues at coordinate 159,839,981 of CM062295.1, forward strand.
TTGGGTAAAGGGTTAAAGTGCACGATTTTAATGAGCTGCTATCAGACGTCCATTCACCAATTAATATTAAAATTAGGTTAAGATCTGCCGGTATGTCAAGTATTAACCCCTCCAGTAACACTGATTCATTACAATTTAACGAGCACTAAAAATACTTTGTTAAAATGGAATACAGCTAAAGCACCTGAATTTGTTGAAAGACTCTCCACTGAAAGGTTAGATAATATTGCATTTTCACTTGCAGACCTTGAAAGTAAGATGCACATCAAAAGAACTGACATAGATAATATTATGTCAAAAATAACGGATACCTTTAATGAGGCTGCTCAGCAAACATAGTAAACCGCGAAAAATGAATAAAAAGAAATATAAAAAAAATAACCCTATTAACCCATGGTTTGACAAAACTTGTGCTAGCATAAGAAAACATTTGAGAGAAAGTATAAAAAAATCCAAAGACACCCAAGCTCTGAAAGTAAAACCCAACTTGAAGAGGCGCGGAAATTATACAAAGATCAACTAAGGAAATCTAGACTGAAATATAATAAAAATTTAAGAATTGAGCTTCGAAAGCAAAAAGTAACTAATGTTAAAGATTTGTGGAAAATAATAAAACATATGGATTCACAACCAACAGACTTTCCCAAGCCAAGTTTAAATGAATTCCTAAATACTTATAAAAATAATGAAAAACACATTGACTCGGTGGAAACAGAAGGAGCAGAAAATGAGATAATTTCTCAGACACTACCTACCTGAATGAAGAAATAAATATTGATGAACTTAGTAAAGCATTGCATGCATTAAAAAAATAATAAAACCCCCGGAATAGAGGTATTCGTAATGAATATATAAAAGCAACTTACTCACTGTTCCAAGATATATATCTAAAACTATTTAACATTGTTTTAAAGACTGGGATGGTGTCCGAAAATTGGACAGTGGGTTTAGTTAAACCTATTTATAAACATAAAGGAGAGAGTCGAAATCCTGAAAATTATAGGCAGATAACTTTGGTAAGCTGTATATCAAAGCTATTTACTAGTATACTTAGCACAAGATTACAAATCTTTATCGAACAAAATACTATATTGTCGGAATATCAGGCCGGTTTCAGAAAGTACTACTCCACACTGGATCATATATTCGCCCTCCCCTGTCTGATAGACTTGATACGAAACAAACGTAAAAGTTTATATTGTGCTTTTATTGACCTCAGTGAGGCTTTCGATACTGTCTGACGATATGGATTGTGGATTAAATTAACAGAATATCCATGGAAAAATCTTAAAAGTTATAAAAAGAATGTATGAAAATATTAAGTCGTGCGTATGTATGGATAATAAACGATCGGAGTACTATAGTAGCTTGGTCTGGGTTAGGCAAGGAGAAAATCTCTCCCCGATAATGTTCGCACTTTATTTAAATGATTTGGAAAATTATTTTGTGACTAAGCAGAGCCCCACCATTCAATTCGCAAACCCAACCAATACAGATGAAACCCTCTTAAAATTAATGATCCTGTTATATGCCGATGACATGGTACTGTTGGCAGAGACCGCAGAAGGGTTAAAAACTTTGCTTGAAAATATATATGAATATTGTAACACGTGGAAATTAAAAATAAATTATGAGACATCAAAAATAATGATATTTGGGAAAAAACCTAGAAAGCAGGCTGCACACTAAAAACTAAAGTGTTAAAACTGACACTTTTAAGGTGTTAAACCCATTCTAACTCTTAGGGTTTGAGTTTAACACTCAAAGTGCAATGCTTTAAGCACTTAGACATTACAATCGTCAGACATCTGAAACTTGAATGGATGACACTTCCCATGTGTCTAGCATTGGTGGTTCTTCCAGAATCGTCCATAATTTGATTTGCGCTTGGTGGGTACATAATTAAAAGAACACAACGCAGATGACGCGGATCAGGCTCGAGAGTTCGAGCCTGATCCGCGTCATCTGAGTTGTTTCCTTTTAAGTGTCGCGACATTACACTTGTCAAGTGGTATTATTGTCAACACCTGTCAAGTTCTGGGATATCTACACTTGAACAAAGTAAGTAAGTGTTAAATACAGCACTTCAAGTGTAGTTTTTAACACTTTAGTTTTTAGCGTGTGACTTCATAGTAGACGGTACAGCTTTGGAAATAGTCGACCAATTTAAATATCTAGGTGTAACTTTCAGTAGAACCGTGAGCTATTTGATAAAAAAAGAAAGATGTAAAACTGCAAAAAAATCTATTTTCGCCTTATTGAATAAAACCAGAAAATTTAATCTACCCGTGGATAGCGTGCTTGAAATATACGAAAACACAAGAGTTCCAACTCTTATTTACGGCAGTGAAATATGGGGATATGAAAACATAAAAGTAATTGAGAAACTGGAACTCTGGTTCCTTAAATTTCTATTCCGCCTAAAAGCGTCCACGCCTAACTTATTTGTCTACGGGGAACTAAAGATCTACCCAGTACATACTAAAATACAGCATAAGGTTTTATCATTTTGGGCACACCTGCTAAATGGAAAAGAGGAGAAAATAGCTAAAACTTTATACACACTCATAAAGGTAAATTTAAACACTGGTTCTGGAACAACAGGATGGTTAAAGTACGTACAAAACTTGCTAAATAATATTGGAATGTGTAATTTGTGGGAGCAACAAACAGGTTTTTTGGGGTGTTATTCATAATTCAGAAAAATATAATTTCTATAAAATCATTAAGGATAATTTCGAAAGAGAATCATACATTTCGCAAATGCCATTAAAATTAATGACAACCCTCCTTAAATTCAGGTCTAAAAATCATAAACCAGCAATAGAAACCGGAGACTGGTTTACATGTAATATAGAAATGTCAGAAAGAAAATGTCCGCTCTGTGGTATATCACCAGCCGATGAATATCATACATTATTGATTTGTGAAAAAGTAAAACATATCAGAAACCTGTATCTTAAGCCACATTATTGCTATAACCCGAATAAATTTAAATTGCAGAAACTTTTTACAATTAACTCGCTGGCTACTCTGACAGGTCTTAGTCGATGCATATCAAAAATCTTTCAGCGTCTCAAAGAATAAACGGTCGACGTAAAAATAATTATGATGACAGTACCGGCAGATCTTGAACATGGCAAAGATCAAAAGTGTGATTTTTACAGATTAAAACCCAAACCCGGTCTTTGGATGCTGAACGGCTGGACTCTGTTTGCATGAGTCGGGGAGCATGAGGGTGGTCTTTCATGCGCTTTGCACTCGTGCGAGTGGGGACTAGTTGCCTAGCATCCAAAGACGACTTTGATTATTACTGTCTTAAACTTGTCAGGCAGATTTCTTAATTACACCTACCCGTGTAGAGGCCATGGACTTTATTGCCTGTGCTTATCTTCATCAGTGTTGAAGAGGATTTAGCTCCTTGCATGCTGCTGGCGGATATTCCTGCCCAGGCCAGAATTTCTCTGACCACTGAAATAAGTATATTTTGGGCATATTTAATAAAATTTTCCCTGGAAATTGAATGTACTTTTTGCCAATGATTTATTGAGTTAAATTTAGATGAATTTTTCATTGAATCTAGTCATGGCTGCTTCAAAGCAGCCATGACTAGATTCTATGAAAAATATTTTGAAAATACTCAGCGGGTTAAGAGTTAACCATCTATATTCTGACGGGCTGAGATCAATGAACCCGTCAGTCAGTGTGAAGGTGTTAGAATATTGCTCGGTGCAGACGATTGGGACTGTGGGGCTGTGACCTTGACGTGTGGTGAAGTGTTCCCAAATCAAATCCTTAATGCTTGGGGTGGACGGGATTTGATTTGATAACACACATTACCAATGGTGATTTTATCCCATTTACAACGTGAAACTGACATTATCGCAGGACAGAGAATGAAATATGTGTTGATATCATATCACACACACTATAAAAATGTTAATTTGTACACATATAACACCATTTATTATGCCTCAAGTTTGTAACATCAGCCGTGATTGGTTAATTTGACACCTTCTAAAAGTCATAGTACTGGAGTTTTGGGGGCAAAACCCGGGTACTATCGGAACGTTTTTCCCTGTAGACAAGAGAACGAAGAAAATGTAAGCGCCACTTCCATTGATCAGCGTAGACTGGAATTTCTCAACCCCAAACGCTGGCTCCGCGTCCGTTTAACCTTTTTCAACACCGGTAGACACAAACTTACCAACAAATATATCATCTTCAGTGGGTGTGTTTCCAATTTTAACTGCAAACAATGAATTCAAAAGCATCAGAAATATTAAAAAACCTCACTCACGTGTTGTTCACCACTTCAGTGAATCCTGAATATGAATCTCAGCTATGACTTCAATCAATTATATTTAAGAAATAACTGTTGTTTTCCTTCGGTTTATGCGATATAAACCGACAATTTTCAGCACAAGCTTCATAACAAGTACTAACAATGAATTATAACATGAACAGCATGATGCAGTTGTAAACCTTGTCATTTGTTGATATAGAAACTCCCAAAGCGACGGCACTTGTGACAATTCATTTCCGAAGAGACGTCATTCGTTCGAAATGACGTCATGTTTTTGGATTCGACTACATTGTTGTTACAAGATTGATGGCATGTTGCAGTTAACGTTTAACAATGAAAGTCATATTTTGTTCGGCATAATAAAATAATTAGAACGTTTCTTTTCATATTCTATCGGTCGATTGTACCTGAGTTTGTGTGATTTCTGAAATAAAACCTGAAGCAGCTTCGCTGCTTCAGGTTTTATTTCAGAAATCACACAAACTCCGGTACGATCGACCGATAGAAGATGAAAAGGAACGTTCTAATATTATAGTACTTGGTATATATATGATAGAATAAAGATTACATTCAAATGATAAATACTTTATACAGTGGCGAGTAACTAGCGACGGTATAACATATTTATCTAATTGAATTATGTCTTTTGTAAAGTGCATACCCTACAATGTTTTATTTTTGGGGTGTCAAAATTTTAGCCAATGAAGATTTTGGGTGCCAAATCAAGAGTTTTATTGCAATTTTCTAAATTGGCACCTGACTGCTTGAAGACTGCTTGGAAGTCTCGGAGAACGCATTTTTCATCCCATAAAATTTTGACAGCATTTATACAAATATTGGTAGTGATAAAAGAGATAAATCTGTTAAAAATGCATTCGAAAAATGGCCTGATGTAAAACGCCCGGATGAACAAATTTTAGATTTTTTAGAGCTGTGCTTAAAACGTAATGGCTGCCAATTCAATGGTGAAAATTATTTTTAAATAATGGGTCACAGGGCAAAAAATTCAGTCGTAATTTTGCAACCATTACGGTAGCAGAATGGGAGAAAAGTGCATTAAAAAAATGAGCAAAGCATCCACCCGAATATCTCTAGATATTTAGATGCAGTTTTATCAATTGAGAACATTCAAAACAAATCGAGATTTTGATGAATGTTTAGAAAATCTACACAATCATGACCCAAGCACCAAATTAAAAGCTATCATCTGTGAAAGTTCTGTAGATTTTCTCTATGTGCCCGTTTATAAAGGCAAAACATTCCAATCATCGGTCCAGCTTATTTATTAAGTGTATTTTAAACCAACTGCTTCCGATACAAAATCATATTTTAAAGGTATCGTCAAAACACAGTTCATTCGTTGCCACCCAAGTTCGAGTGATAAGGTAAAATCATCACCGGTCGCGGAGGCCGGGGAGGATGGGGCTGGGGTGTGTTCTGTACGATTGTTACGTAGCCTGAGATCGCAGACCTTGAAAAAATGGAAATAATGTTTTCGAACCACTGAAAATTGAATGCAACAGACCCGTTGCACGATTGCAGAGGAGCGATGTTCAATTGTGCAAAGCCGCGCTGTTCACTGTAAAATCAGCATGGTTAAAAACTAACACAAATCAACTGGGTTGAGTGAATATGAACTCAGTTGGGTTCATATTCACTTAAACCAGTTGATTTGCGTTGATGTTTAAGTCAACTGATTTCAGGGTGTAGACTGCGATATCTTATGCCTGATCAGAAAGAGGAATTATCCTCCAAGAAACGAAAAATCATTGTAAGATCCGTAGCGCTCCCCATTTTGATTCATCCAATGTCATTCACCTTATCACGTGTACGCGTTGTAGGAAACAGTATGTGGGTCAAACCCAAAATCCACCCAAGAACGCGCTGCTCGACACAAATTTGATACAGAACATTGTCCTGATGCCCTAGTAGTACAATATTTTAACCCTTTACCCAACGTAACGGCCAAAACCGGCCAGCGCTATTCTCAAAAATCGCCAATTAATTTCCAAAATATTTTCATTTTTTGTCTCAAAAACATAGGTTATGACCCCTCGTTGGAACGAGCTCGTCGAGCTCGTTCCAACGAGGGGTCATAACCTATGTTTTTGAGACAAAAAATGAAAAAAATTAGTTATTCAATAATTTTTTTTGCAAGTGTCGTCTGCTTTTCATGTTAGGTAAAGGGTTAACCTCCCTGGCCATTCTTTGAACGATTTCAAAAATCCATCCAATTAAACAACAACCGATCCAAAATACATTAGACGAAACAGATGAATTTAGTAAAAGTGAGAAACACAGTCGATCATTAAATCATTCAAAGTTTGAATGACGTTTTGGGATCGTTACACCCTTTTCACTCAGACACGATTTAGGGTTCTTTCCCTTCAAATTGTGGGGTTTTATGGACATTTTGCCCTGAAAACGCTGATTTCTATCACTCATAGCTCTTTATTAATAATAATATATACAACATATGGAATTTCGCACATGATAACGTTCATTATGTCTCTAGTAAATTAAGTTGTCAGTATTGGAAACTTCAACCGTTACCCAAAATAGCGTCAGATTGATGTTGTTTTTCATTAACGCTTATTAACTGCACGTTATTCATCTTTCCTTCTCAAAATACTCTCCAATAAGAACCATATCTTAAACGCAATCACCTTTTAACTGACTAAAAATTCTCTCTGGGGTAACCGTTGCGGCGACCCTCGGACATCAACGTCGCAAAATGTAAATAAAGTTCGCCCGATTTTCATGAAATTTCAATTGCTCAAAAAATGAAAAAAATAACTGTTTTCGGATTTTTTGATTTAACGTAATGTTTTGACGTTTGTACGTAATAAAATATATTACATATACCTCATTGATAACTGTTGAGTGATCCTCTCGCATTTACATGGCCACGGACGCAACACAGAGATCGTTACGACATTAATGGCGACAGAAATGAAAAAAAAAAAAAAACGCGACCCTCTCCCCTTTGCGACAGCACTACCTCGGTATCTGGTAACATCTACCACAATAATCTATAATCTATAACTATTACATACAGCTCAATTAATAATGGACAGGTGACCTACTCGCATTAAAATGGCCACACAGGCAGCGTAGAGAATGCTATGACGTCAAATGCGAAGGAGGTACGAAAAACTCGAACAGCGCCCCCCCCCCCCTCCCTTTTTGCTCGCAGCCTTACCCCTCAAACTACAAAAGAAAGCACTAAATTTATATCACATACCGCTAGAGGAATAATTGGAGGCGAGCATTGCCAATTTTTATCCGCATTGCCTAAAAATGTTGAAGCTATGACGAAAATGCATATGGAGGGTCGGAAGTCAAATTAAATTTCAATGCAGGAAAACGACATCTTAGAGCAGTTTAGTACGCGTCGTCCAAAATACAAAGTTAACCCTTTACCTAACACGAAAAGCTGACGACACTTGCAAACAAAATTCTTGAATAACTAAAATGAGCACCATGGGTAATATAAACAATCGACTTGACTTGACTTTTTATCGTTGTTGCGGTCAGAATTCGCAATCGTGCACAAATATGTCACATTAAGCACCAATAAATAATAAATAATTGGAGTGAGCTTAATGAGCTAGTTCCGGTGTGAGGTCGTGGAATCTGTCTTTGAAGCTCATAATGAACTTTTCCAGTTATTTAAAAAGTGTTCTTGTAACTGTCGTCTGCCACTCACAGTGGATATCGGGTTAACCCTTTACCTAACATGAAAAGCAGACGACACTTGCAAAAAAAAATTCTTGAATAACTAATTTTTTTCATTTTTTGTCTCAAAAACATAGGTTATGACCCCTCGTTGGAACGAGCTCGACGAGCTCGTTCCAACGAGGGGTCATAACCTATGTTTTTGAGACAAAAAATGAAAATATTTTGAAAATTAATTGACGATTTTTGAGAATAGCGCTGGCCGGTTTTGGCCGTTACGTTGGGTAAAGGGTTAAGTAACTAGCCAAATTGTTAAGTAATTGGCTAAACCCGGTCAGCGATATCCACTGAGGAGTCACGAGCTGTGTCTGGGAAACAGAATGAGTTTTTTGAGTATTCAAGAATTGTTTACGTCACGGTCGTCAGCCACTAGCAGTGGTAGAAGGGTTAACGATCTCAGCAAGATTGTTCCAGTGGGAGGTCATGGGCTGTGTTTTGGGACATGGAATTAATTTCTCTGTTATCCAAGAACTGTTTATGCAACAGTCGTCTGCTACTCTCAATGAAAAAAAGGGTTAAGTAACTGGCCAAAACCGGCCAGCGACATTTACAAAAAGGCCATTCAAATTTTATTATGTTTTTAGTTTTGCCTCAAAGACCTGTTTTATGTCCCCTCATTGGAATGATCTCAACGAGCTCGTTCTAATGAGGGGTCACGGGCTGTGTTTTGAGACACAGAATGAATTTTCCCAGTTACTCAAGAAAGGTTTTTGCAACTGACGTTTTGCATTCGCAGTGGGTGGAGGGCTTAGTAACTGGCCAGAATCAGCCAGCAATATTCACAAAATGCCATTCAAATTTTACTATGGTCTTAGTTTTGCCCCAAAGACCTGGTTTATCACTCCTCATTGGAATGATCTCAATGAGCTCGTTTCAATGAGGGCTTATGAGCTGTGTTTTGAGACACAGAATGAATTTCCCAGTTACCCAAGAAAGGTTTTTGTAAAAAGTCTTCCACTCGCAGTAGGTAAACGGCCAAGTAACTGGCCAGAACCAGCCCGCAATATTCACAAAAATGCCATTCAAATTTTATTATGTTGTCAGTTTTGCCTCACAGACATATCTTGTGGCGCCTCATTGGAAAGAGCTCCTCGGTGGGAACCCCGTGAAGTGAATCGGTGCTTGTTTACTGAGGTAAACAAGTTCTGTTTTAAAATAGGATCCGGTTACCAATGCTTGGGGTGGAAGCTCCCTAAAATGAGCACCATGGGAAATATAAACAATTGACTTCACTTTACTTTTTATCGTTGCTGTGGTCAGAATTAGCAATTGTGCACAAATATGCCACCTTAAACACCAACAAATAAAAAATAATTGGAGTGAGTTTAATGAGTTAGTTCCGGTGTGAGGTCGTGGAATGTGTCTTTGAAGCACATAATTTACTTTTCCAGTTATTTAAAAAGCGTTCTTGTAACTGTCATCTGCCACTAATAGTGCATACCGGGTTAAGTAACTAGCCAAATGCTTAAGTAATTGGCCAAACCAGACCAGCACCCCCCCCCCCCCGGTGGGAACCCCGCAAAGTGAACTAGTGCTTGCTTACCGAGGTAAACAAGTTCTGTTGTACAGGTAAATTAGGACCCGGTGTGACAGGAATGGAAGTCCGTAGGAAAATTAGTCCCTCTGGACTATTATTCCGCGGAATTATAGTCCTAGGTCTAACATTTCTAGGAATAGTAGTCCGGCGGACTACTATTCCTAGAAATGTTAGACCTAGGACTATAATTCCGCGGAATAATAGTCCAGAGGGACTAACGTTCCTACGGACTTTCATTCCTTTTACACCGGGCCCAACGGGCTCGTTCCAGTGGGGTGTTACGAGCTGTGTTTTTGAGACAAGAATGAATTTCCTGAGCTATTCGAGAATTGCTTATGCAACTGTCATCTGCTTTTCGCAGTGGTTAATTGGTTAAATAACTAGTCAAAACCGGCCAGCGATATTAGCAAAGATGCTGTCACATTTGATTATGATCTCGATTTGGCCACGCTTTTTGTACCACAAACTTGAAGAAATCTCATTTTCACGGTTTATAATTGGATTCGTGGTGTTGATTGGATTTTTAAAATAGATTCCTCAGTCCTCGTTCTGCGTCTCCAGCCTCTCCAGTCTCCACACTCTTCCACTCCCTAACAACTTAACCATTAAATATCCCAGTACCCAGGTACTAAACGATGTTTTGTGCTCATTCCTGTCATGCACAACATCCAAACACCAAAACTTCTTCCCCGTCGCATCAATAATTAGATCTTATTACGTGGTGCAGGCACATGTCAAAATATTATTGTTTGTCGACGGACTTATCTGGTAGCTCAGGTTGTTCTGTGTGATTTTTTTTCCCAGTCATTTTAATCCACGGAAACCTGTACTCCATTGGCGATGAAGAACACAAAAGCACATTCAAATTTAAACATTCTCTTTGACACATAACATTGAGACCAAGGTGTTAATCACTCGTCATGGTGTTATTCGGGTCATAGAGCGTGAATTTGAATTTTGGACAGATTTTGCAGACCTGACTGTTGTCTTCTGACGACACACACGAGCGACAAATTAAAAGTTCACTGAAGGTTTTCGGATTTGGCCAACCCTTCACTGAACTCATTATTTTCCGCTCTAAATTTTAATTTGTATCTGTCTTCCAGATTCTAGTGTTTTTCAATATATTATTACCTAACATTATTTCTTTGCATTTATATGAGGGTGACTACCATACAGACATCTCTCATATAAATTTAGAGGAATCAGGTCATTCACGACTTCAATGATTTGAACGGAGAAATCAGGGATTTGAAATGTGGTTTTGATACATTTCCTTATTTCGAAACACTTTCCTACTTAACATTCAGGTTTACATTGGCATGGCGGGGGCGCACCAACCGCCTAGCGAAACTATATTGAACCACGCACACCACTCGGCCACCGACAGACCCCTGTCGGTGGCCGAGTGGTGTGCGTGGTTCAGAAAAAGTTTCGCTAGGCGGTTGGTGCCGAAGGAAACTCTCTCGGCGTGGGTTCGATGGGTCTGTCGGTGGCCGAGTGGTGTGCGTGGTTCAGTATAGTTTCGCTAGGCGGTTGGTGCCGAAGGAAACTCTCTCGGCGTGGGTTCGAACCCCCGCCATGCCAATGTAAACAAAACCAGCGTCCTTTCTTAATTCTATGGCATCCGAGAAATTTGAAAAAGACAAGTACTGTCGCTGATTTCTTCTGAGGTGCAGTTCGTAGAATTAAGTGCTTAGATGCAACTATCTGATGAATAACATTCAGGTGACAGCTCATATGCCCAAAATACATCCTATAAAATTCGGCGTGAAGGCCAGTTTTCTTGCTTGTCCGTACTTAAATTGTACTTGTTGTCGGTTACCCTTTTGAAGAGTGTGGGAACAGGGCAGTGGAACAAATATAAATTTCGCACTATAATTTTTCTTCAACCCTTTGCGTAACGAGTTGACTAAGTCAGCACATGCGATATACAAAAATCGCCATATAAACTTTATTGTTTTTGTCTCTTCCTTGCAGGACACAGCTTGTGGTCCTCATCGAAACGAGCTCATTGAGCTTGTTCCGATGGGGACCGTGGGCTGTGGTTTGTGGAAGGGTGACAAAAAGAGACTGTGTTTTGGAAGATTAATTGGTACTGTTCAATGTATGTAAATTGCTTTAGGTGAAGGGTTGAGGAATACTTCAGCTCTCTGAATTACAAGCCGATACTACCTCACAACCTATCCAATATGACATGTGGAAAATATATCTTATTTTGTTACAAACTGTATATACTTGTAATCTTATAATTCCTGTTTTTTCCTTTCACCCTCTTAAGACACTACAGCACACTGTTACTGCCACACAACCATTCTATACCAAAAACTCTAACCGCACTCCACGGTGCACTGACCCCATCTCTCCACCTGTCACTTTGCCCCTAATCATGGGTATTAACATAGAGCCACACAGGTCGGCAATCGGACTTCATTATAATTTTCTCGTGTGCAGGTACTGTGTGACCAGACAACCGATTGGAACTCAGCACTCTGTGAAGATCCGCACCGTTAAACTCCGTCTCTCATTGGCTCTGTGTATCATCCTTGGTATCATTCTCCTGTCTGGGGACATTGGAGTTAACCCTGTGCCATCCAGAACTGAATCAGTAGATATAACTAGTATTTCTATACTGAATTATAATATCAGAAGCATCAGAAATAAGCTCGATCATACTACAGATGATATAGACGATTTTGATATAATCTGCTTCACCGAAACGCACCTCCCCAGTTTTAATTCCGACAATGTGCTAATCCCGGGTTACCTCCCACCAGTCAGAAAGGACAGAAACCAACACGGTGGCGGTGTCGGTGTTTATTTCTCAAATGAAATATATGCCAAACGTGTTCCGGAACTAGAATTTGACCAGTCGGTCTTATGGTTTGAGATTACCTCAAAACGTAAGTTCTTGCTCTGTTTAGCATATCGATCGGTTCAATTCTCTAGTAACGAATACTTGGAGAAGCTGGAAGGCGCCATTGAAGACTCACTCAGTATAAACCCGTCCCTGATAATCACCGGAGATTTGAATAGAGACCTTCTTAACCCTTCTAGTCATTTAAATGAAATTATAAATTATTTTAACCTCCATAGCGCCATCAAAGAACCAACTCGTGTAACACCAACCTCAAGTACTTTATTGGACCCTTTAATAGTAAGTGATAGTGTTATGGTTTTAAACTCAGAAGTCCACGAACTTGGTGTCTCCAACCACAAGGCTGTATCAGCAGCTATAGAGACTGGCATAACACAGAACGAAACGAAAATTCGACAGATCTGGAATTACAACAGGGCTGATGTCCCCAAAATAAATGAACACCCTGATATCCGAAACAGATTGGTATTTTATTTCCGACTCTGCTACACTTGATGCGTCATACCACAAATTTGCAACAATTTTTTTTGGTTTTTGATATTGCCACAGAATGTATTCCATCTCACAGGGCAGTCATCCGTCCTAATGATAAACCCTGGTTTGACTCGGCTCTTCGCCGTGAAATTCGTCAGAGAGATCGTCTTCGGAAACGAGCTTTGAAAGACAGAAACCCATTAATAATTGAACAATATAAACATGCCCGTAACAAAGTAAATAATATGAAAAAGAAGGCTAAATCTACTTGTTTTTTTCAAATCTGGATACTTCACGTGCAGTAAGTAGAAACCCTAAAGTTGTTTGGCACACTGTCAAACAGTTACTGAATAATTTTGCGAGTAAGCCTTCTGTCCCCTTTCTAAACCACAAAGATGGTGCAGGCAGCACAGTTCTGATAACAGATAACAAGGACAAAGCCAATCTGCTCAATGAAACATTTCTGTCAAATAGTAAAATAAATGATGATGGACATAGCTTACCTGATTTCAAACCAAAATGTCCTGAGAGCCTGTCTGAAATTGACTTTTCCGAAAACGAAGTGATCCGGATTCTTAGCAATCTAGATACCAAAGAAGCAACTGGACACGACGGTATTAGCAACCGTATGCTAAAAGAAACAAAAAACACAATATGCAAGCCGTTGGTTCAATTATTTAGGCTCCCATTCTCCTTACGTGCCTACCCATCAGACTGGAAGCTGGCAACATTCGTGCCGATTTTTAAAAAGGGAGATGCCCATGATCCTAATAACTACAGACCAGTCTCTCTTTTTAGCTGTGTCAGTAAAGTTATGGAGAGGAATGTTTTTAACCAAATGTACGAACATTGTTGTGCTAATAATTTATTTTTTAAATATCAGTCCGGTTTCCTGCCGCATATCATAATCTCTGCTTGGCCTTTGATAGGAACCAGTTTTCTCTTGGAGCATTCTGTGATATATTAAAAGCATTTGATTGAGTTTGGCACAAAGGACTAATTTATAAAATGAGACAAAACGGTATATCTGGACCACTCATCGAGTGGACAAGCAGCTATTTGTCTGATCGTAAACAATGGGTAACTTGTAACTCAATTTTCTCCGAGTACTAACCTGTTAATTGTGGTGTTCCACATGGTTCTGTCTTGGGTCCGTTCCTTTTTTGATATACAACAATGACATTTCTGTAAATGTAGATTCACCGGACGTGTGTCGATTATTTGCGGATGATACAAGCTTAACAGAAAGTGGTCACGAACCGGATGGCATTGCTACAAAGACCAAAGAAAACCCCAACGCCATTTCCGAATGGGCAAATACATGGTTAGTTACGTTTAACACTTCAAAAACCGAAATTGTTCTATTCTCCAAGAAACAGGTTAAGCTAAGTAATGCTGTAATGTATGATGAGACGCCACTTGAACTCGCAGTGTCACACACACACCTCGGCCTGACCTTACAGGGGGGGGGGGGGGCTAAACTGGAATAGCCAAATTAATAGACTATGTAAAAAGGCCAACGCCAGGCTATCCCAGCTAAGAAAACTTAAGTATATCTTTGGTAGATTGGTAGAAAAAGCCTTGAAATTCTATATAAATCATTTATACTCCCTATTTTAGAATACGCGGATATGGTATGGGCTGTTGCACCGGATTACCTTCTTTCAAAATTGGATAGAATCCACGCCGATGCAGCTAGAATAATATCCGGTCTAACAAGATCTGCCCCAGTATCTACTCTACTTGCAGAACTTGGCTGGGAAACCCGTAGACATAGATGCCATCTCCACAAAATGATTACATTTTTCAAAATTGTAAATAACCAGGCCCCTAGATACCTATCGTACTTATTACCCCAAAAGTTTGAGGACATTTTCCCGTATAGCACCCGGTTCCATTCCAATGTGCAACTACCACTTACACACACGGAAGTATCTGAGCGGACATTTATTCCCTCTTGCATTTCCGAATGGAATGCACTACCTCTAGAAGTTAGACAGTCTGATTCACTGAATAACTTTGTTAAATATGTTGTCAGGCGTGTGTAGACCACCTAAGTACTTCAACAATGGCGATACGGTGGTTAATATAATACACTGCGAGCTGCGAAATTCCTGTAGCGACCTAAATTTTGATAAATACTCCAACTATATTCAAAATTCACCTAACTGTTCATGTGGTTATGAGACCGAAGACGCGAACCATTACTTCTTCAACTGCAGTAACTACTCAGACGAAAGACTTGTCCTACAGAGAAATCTTGTGCATCTGCCAATAAGAACGGCCAATGATCTTCTTTATGGTATTCCAAACTTACCGGATTCCGTCAATATTCACCTTTTTCGCAGCGTACAAAATTTCATAAAAGCCACGAAGCGATTTTAAGACTGGACCGCAAGATGGGCACAGGAGTCTAAAAGCATCCTTTTCCTATTCTGTTGATCTTTAAAGTCAGTGGTCATCTCTGTTGACCCCACACATGGCTCACTTCTATTCGCTTGTTTGTCCTGTCTGTCCTGGCAATAGTAGTGGTGTGGACTCCGTCAGAGTCGCGGGAAATGTGGCCCATAGGCTTGTTGACCCAAGCCAGCAGTGCTGTAGTGTGGCATTTCATTTTCTTCTCCCGCCCCCTTCACTTCTTTGTCCTGTCTCTTGCAAAGTTGAGTACCCATCAGCTTTCTTCTCTAACTTTGTATATACACAAAATTGTTTCAATATATACATACGTTTTGTTTCGCCATTACATCTGACAAAAGCGGAAAAACAAACATTGACATTTTCTTTGCGAGGACTCGTCAAAACCAAAGGAAATCTATGTGAGAACCCAAAACCTGTTGTCTCGGTTCTCACTAAACGAGTTATAAAAATGGCCGTCGCCCCATACACACACGCGTGCACTTTACCAAATAAACAAGCGCACATTTCGAATTTTTTTTATTACGATGTGCTGATCCCTCCATTCACATATGGACTTCCAGTACTTTACCGTTTGAAGAGAATGTAAACAGAAACAATCTGAAAGAATGTCCATGTAACACACAGTACAAATGGGTTATTAATTATATTTTTGATGGACTTTCAGTACTTCTCCTCTGCATTCTAAGCCATAAATAACATATGCCAAGAGTTGCAAAGTGTTTATTAAATATAATTTCATCACTTTCCCGGGCCATTTTTTTTTTATAAAATTGCATGTGGACGAGTGTTTTTTTTTTATTTCACTTCTTATTTTTGTAATTATTTTTTTGCCATCAAAGGTTCAGGTACTTGGTTTGTTTTATGTTTTAGGCCCCATAATCTACCGCATAGAATGTGTGGTGGTGCATTTCGTCCCTCGAGTGCAACAAGGCTTTGCAATGCTTTAGCATTGCAAAGCCTTGTTGCACTCAAGACATAAATTTATCAATTTTTATTAACTTGTGTAAAGTATCAGACAAAAACCATTTCATTTTTATTATTGTTTAAGTTTGCGATGGTTATAAAAATAGATCATGCGGCAACCAAAAGGGCCATGCGGGAGGGTCAGAGAAACAAATTTTAACTTTTTATGCCTTAATAAACTAACTTTTAAAGAATAGTTTTGCTAGGCACGTATTTTCGTCGTGGTGAGGTTTAGCCTCTTAACACCTATAACAACAGGTCTATATTTTTGTGGTATAAATGTGCTGAAGCCTAAAAATTTCATCACAACCAGTCTGGTGAAGTGTTGTCTGAAAATAATTACTAAAGATTCCTAACAATAGATAGTCGTTCATCCATGACACTCACTTAGGGTTTAATCCCGGGAACGGGAATTCCCGGATTCTCGGTTCCGAATGTTGGTCACGATACGCTGGAAATATATAGCACGGAATCGGGAATCACGCATGGCACTGTTTGTGTTGAACTGAAGTTTTCAAAATTGAAAAAATCCCCCCAACGTAACTATGTAAGATTTCGTCAACCCTGAACGCCTGAACTTTTTACAATCCTGCTTCCTGAAGAACCTTTTTCACCAAATCATTGTAGCTTTCGATCAGTTCCGGTGACACCTCTCTTCATCAGCAAGGTCTTCATTCCCGTCAAAGTTCAAACTCGTCTTCATTTTCAGAATTACCAGTAGCACTCACTATTCACTACTACCCCCTCCAACATCAGCTCCTTCACTGCCGTCACCAGTCTCCTCTGCTCCAAGCAGAGGAGATTAGTGCCGGCAGTGAAGAGGGAGTTGACTCCAGGAGGATGTTATAATAAAACTAGCGATTCTGAAAATGAAGACAAGTTGGAAGCCGGTTTGGGCTTCTCTAATGCTACTATTCCACACAGACCACGAATCCCACGAATCTCCAGAAATTGATAAATTTTAGTTGAATCGTAATCAGTTCGTGAAGTTCTTAACTGATTCGTATATATTCGTAGTCAGTTCTTGCAGTTCTTGAGCTATCGGGAATTCGTGGCAAAAGTTTTGAGAAAATTTTGGCCAGGAACTCCCGATTCCAAAAAATCGTAATTAATTTGTAACAAATTCGTAGTGCATTCGTAGGCATCGTAACTGGCTTGACCACGAATCGGCTACGAATCTGTCACGAATCCCACGAATACATGCTGAAGCAGGTACGAAACAGGTACGAAACAGGTTCGAAGCAAGTAAGAACTATCTACGAATTTACGATAGCGTACGAATCAGCTAAGAATCCGCTACGAATCTCAGGAACCAATCACGAATCAGCTACTATTGCCGGCAAATTGGGTATATAAGTTGTTCTTTCATTGATTTCAGGGGCATAAGCTGCTGATGATTGTGCCATATAACAACACGAAATCCGCGACTGAATAAGATGCCAAGAAAACCTGCAGGCAAGGGGAGAGGGAAGACAAGCAAAGTATCCAGGGAAGAGGGAGAAGAAGGCAGCCCCCTCCGAGTAACTACCCCTCCACCTGCAGATGAACCAGCTCCAGAAGTGGAGAAAGATGTGGAAGATTCAGCAGTACAGTCAGTGGCTGCTGAGTCAGTTGCTGGTGATGTTGGTGATGATGAACAAGCAGGTTCTTCCCAGCCCAAGTGCAAGAACGCCAGGGTCTTGTCCAACCTCACAGAGAACGAACCAGAGGAAGTGGCCCTCTTCCTTGAGAGGAATGACTTCATCTACAATAAGAGGCGGACACCTTTGTCTCTAAAAAGAATAAGGCGTGGGAAGATCTGGCCAGGGAGATGGGAAAGGAGGTGAAGACACTGACTGCATTTTTTGAGAGCATCCTTACCCAGATGGGGAAACTCAGGAGGAAGAAGAGTGGGCAGACACCTGTTGAGTTGACAGACCGACAACAGTGGATATGGACCAGATTTCAGTTTCTGATACCTCACATCGGACAAGTTACCCACCACACAGTCCAGAGCTTCCGGAGTGGCGCCACCACCATCCAGGATGCGGAGCCCCGGGAGGAGCCCCAGTCTCCAGTGACCACTACACTGTCCACCACCACTCCCGGGAGCTCGACTGTGACGGTGTCCAGCACCAGGGGCGCCAGAGGCAGGGTAATGGGAGCCGAAACCCTGGACCGGGAGCTACACACCTGCAAGGACCGCCAGGAGAAGCTGTTACAGACCCTGCAAGCTCCTGCTGTTTCCGAGGTCCCTCACCCAGAGAGGTTAAATTTCACGGAGTATCTCGGGCATGCTTTCCAGAACCTGCCCCAGTCCATCTACCGCGACGTACAGAAGACCATGTTTGACCTTCTGTACAACGCTGAGAAGCAGGCAGAACTGGAAGCAGGAAGATCAGCACCAGCACCACCTCAGCAGTACCAACAGTGACAGCCAGATCCCTTGCAGTGGCAGTCCAGACCGGTGGCTCCAGCTCGGTCGGTGTGGCATTCACAGGAGCACACCAAATCTCCCAGCCAACAGGAACTGGCCCGTCAGAGGTCCTCACAGACAGCTATCTACACCACCCTGGTGCCTCCTGCCGAGAGCCAGCAGCCCCGGAGGTCCTCCAGTGCCCTTGTGGCCCAGGAGGAAGCGTCGTTCAGCCTGTCTGAGATACTGATGGACATGGGCTCGAAGGCAGTTGCCACTCCGGTCACAGAGACATCGACGGCAACCACTCAGCTAGACAGGTCCACACTCTCCACCCCTTAGGCTGTGTGCTTAGCTGTGTGCTACTTAGACTGTGTGCTTTAAGCTGTGTGCTTTTAGTGATATGTTTATGTTTTTGTATGATATGATATGATTATGATATGACTGTAATAAACATGTACTTGGATAAGTATTTCTACCTTTCAGTTTTATATAATACAAATAAAACTTGAAAAAAGATATAATAATCTAAAGTTCAAAATTCAAAGTCCAAGTTGAGGTACAGGGAATTTATTACTAATTTTTATGTCTACTGACCGAAGGTCAGCAGAGCTAATGTCATGGCCCGTTGTCCGGCGTCTGTCAGTCCGTAAACTTTTCACATTTTCAACTTCCCCAGAACTGCTGATCCGATCAAGCTGAAATTCAAACAGATTGATAGGGGCAACATGAAGATTCAAACTTGTTAGTTGGACCTCTTGTTTTAATAAACGGAACATTTATTGGTAAAAACAAGCATATATAAACACTAATAACATATATCGTAAAACATTTTAACATCAAAATTTCAACAGTCATCATTCAATTAACATTCACTCCTGCTAGTCTCTCTTGCCACGGAACTGAACCTGCTTCACTGCTAAAATAGGCCTTAAGCTGGTCTCTTATCACTTTGCCCTCACGATTGTCTCTGTTTGGTGCCTGAGGCTGGGGTATCTCCTACACCTGTTGGTCTGCCCCCCAGGCACCGGGGATGTAGTTGTGGTCCTCATCCTACCGGTCCACGTCTGCATTTCCAATGGCAGGGAACCTGATCCTCAGTAAGTTGTGGAGGATGACTCCTGTCTCCACTAGAAACCGCACCACATCAGGTCCTTGTTCCAGGGTGCCCAGGAAGCATCTCCATCTGTTGGCCAGTATTCCGAAACCATTCTCCACCACACGTCTGCCTCTGGAAAATCTGTAGTTGGCCACTAGCATGTCATTGTCCAGACCCCTCCTGCCATAGGTTTTCATGAGAAAAGTCCTCAGGGGAAAGGCATCATCTCCCAGGATGTAGTAGGGTGTGTCTCTCTCATCACGGGCAGCGGATCGCTGTCAGGGAAGTTTATGGTGTTCCCATCAATGCATTCTTTCAGTTCTGAAGCACCAAATAGCTGTGCGTTGGATTGATGACCTTCTCCACCAGTGTCTATCCGGATAAACTTATAACCCGCATCCTCCAGGGTCAACAGTACCAAGGAGAAGAAGCCTTTGTAGTTGTGGAACACACTGCCTGAGTTGTGTGGTTTCCTGATTGCTATGTGTTTGCCATCCAAGGCCCCCAGGGCATGATAAACATTCCACTGGTCTTGGAACTGCTGAGCAATGGCCTTCCAGTCCTCCTGGGTCCTTGGCAGTGGCATGACTTCATCCTTCAGCTCCTGTATGATGGCCTGACAGACTTCATGCACACTCCATACCACTGTGCTGTAGCCACATCGGAAGTCATACTGGAGGGTGTGATACCGGTCTCCTGTAGCCAGGTGTCTGAGGGTCATGGCCAGCTTCATTCCGTCATCTAGGGCTGGTCTCATGTGGGTGTCCCTCCTCTGGGTGACTGGGCTAATCCTGTTGAGAAGCTCATCAAACACGTGGGGTGGCATTCTCACATAGTTGGCAAAGGCGTTCTCATCTTTCACTCTCAGCTCCTGCATCAGTCTATTGTAGTGACCATATTCTAGCCTTCTAGCTGGTGTCAGCCACTGTCTAACCCACCACCTAGGGACTCTTCCCTATCAGCAGCTGGTGTTGATACTCCAGTTCCAGGGCCAATACTACAGCTGCTCTACGTTGAACATCCATTTTGGAACTGATGCCCATGCAGGGGTGAGGGCCTTTTTATACCTATATTGAGGGAAAATCCCACGAATTGTCAAAAATAGTCACGAATTCATTTTCATTCGTACCCGTTTCGTACATCCATTCAGCGTATTCTTAACTGATTCCTAACGTTCGTGCAGTATTCGTAATAGATTCTTGTAAATCGTATTGAATTCTTGACAATATCCGTGCGATTCCAGACGAATCCAGCCGAATCCCACGAATATTAGTAACACTATCGTCCCTGAATCGTAACTGAATCGTAGAGCGTCACGAATTGGACCAGAAGATTTGCAAAATTCCTCGAATCCTCACGAATCCTAAAATTTATCAATTCCTGGCGATTCGTGGGATTCGTGGTCTGTGTGGAATAGTAGCATCAGAGAAAGAACTTTTCCGTATGGAGATGGCAGAATGCCAATAAAATATGTTTATTTTCACGAAAATAAATGCGTCCTGTTTCTCTTGTAAATTTACTTGATATTATCCGGGTCATTTCCAGGTTCCCGGTTTTGAGTGTAATTTCATTTCCGTTCCCGATATTATAGAAAACCGGGAATATATTAAAACATACACTCACTATATTACAGTATTTTTAGCTGCGACTAGCAGCTCTATAAGTGGTAATGTCGGTCGGTCGGTCTGTCTGTCGGTCTGTCTGTCGGTCGGTCTGTCTGTGACCAACGAGTTTCAAAACTCAATAACTTTTGAAATACTTGATGGAATGACTTTATATTTGGCATGTAAGTGTATCTTATTGATGTCTAGCCACTGTTCAATGCATGTGTTGTTCCAAATATTTTTGCTTGGAGTTATGACCATTGATGAACTTAGAATTTTGGAGGTTGCACCACCCGTCGCAGCTACGGCGTCGATGTCGCGATTTTTCTCTAGGTATCTGGGACAAACACACTTCAGAGTACATCCCTGATCTGTTTTGCCTACCATGATTTATGAAAAAAATCCAGTTCCCAGCATGAGCAAGATGGTTGTTTTTTTTTTGTTTACACCAGCTTTATTTACATATCCATAGACATTTTACTCGTATTTCTTTTACGACACGATATATCAAAATTTGGGGCCTCAGTTCATATACACTAGAAAAAGACAGAACTGTGAGTATAGTTGTTGAAGAGGTTAGAGTTCGCCAGAATGAGAATAACTGCCGAGAAAAAATGTTCTTCAAATGTGAGATTATTAACAGGTAGAGTGCTGAAAGCCCATATTTGGGCTGTACTCTAAGGTGCAGGCACTGCAACTCAATGGCTCATTTTTATTTTTGGTCATCAAAATTTGTTCATGTGTATTTGTCTTGTTACAATTTGTAGGAGGAGGAGGGAGGGGGCATGCACTTACCAGGACTTACCTCCAAATTCCCCCACGTTACTGTTCCCTATTGTTACCTTGCAAATAGTAACAATAGTGAACATTTAACAACAGGAGGATATAACACACTAAAAATAGCTATCATTACCAATATCGGTTGATCATAGGGTAGAGTATGCAATTATGTATATTAACCCATGACCAAGTAGTGCCTGTCTCATATCCATAGCTATAAATTAACAAAAATAGAAATAATATGTAGATTTTGCAAAAAATAAGCAACAACACTTGTCACAATGACAACCCTGTACCGTGGACTTTCATCCTTTTTTTCATTCAATTTTCTTTAATGACGTCCGATTTGCTTGTATAATTATGATTTATCGAGATGAGTTTTCATTACTCGATGAACAATTTTTCTATCGTATGAATGTTTTTGATTTGTTTCGACCATTTGTCAAATAGAAAATAATAGGTATTCCAACCCGTATAATTAGACTGTAATTGCTGCAGGAGGATTGTTAATTAGTGTTCACATGGGTTGTACACGCTAGTTTTTTCTCTTCAGTACCCTAAACCGCGTGTATAAGCCTGTGTTCAATATAATAAAACTACCGTGTGCACAAAACTTGTCAAGATTGTAATGATATTCAAACTCTGTGGATATCCTTCATATTATCTTTGAATCTAAATTATTTAGTCTGTATGGATTTTCCTTGTTAAAATTTATGGGAGAGTGCCACATTTCCAAAAAAACGAATAGCATTTGGAAAAATTGCATAGCTATTTTTGAATACCGGAGTTATGTTATGCTGTTTTGTATTGAATTCTTCTAAGTAGATACAATAGTTTCCATCCATTTCTGGGCATTTCCAAATGATCTGCAACACATGAAACATTTACTATGTTTTTCTTTAACTGAACTGCCTTTAAGGGTTGCATGGACTTGGGTATTTTCAAATGACGTCGTGGTTGTTTAACAGAGTTCTCAAAATGGAAGTTGGGATTTTTAATTTGATGGGCTTGAAGTTATTTTTAATGGACATTTTATCCAAAATGTTGTAAAAACAGGAAGAATTTAACCAATAGAATTCATCTTACATATGAAGTTGCTAATGATGCTTGATGGAGAGTTAATCTGAGTTATGCCTGGAATGTTTCACAATCAGAAGTAAAGCATCAGTGAACTAGTTTTCAAATTTGTTTGCAAATTTTCATTTACATTTTGCGATACAAGATAATCAACTGCAGCCTTATAGGCTGCAGTTGATTATCTTGTATCGCAAAATGCTATACATAATTGAACATTGTGTAGCTTTTTGCAAGTTTTGCATAGCATAGCAAAAAGCGACGCGACACCGCTTATTTTGAGCCCTGCTAAAAATAAATCAGCACTCTACCAGTTAAATATTTAAAATATAAAAATAATTCCAAGGTCTCAGCATAACTAAGTTTTGGTATAGAATTCATCTATACTAAAATTGCGTCATAAACTACAAACAAACAAAAAACAGGACACAACGATTTTCTCCAAACTGTTTCTCTTTACATTCATCTTATAATTTCCATCTAGAAACAGTGGGGGGGGGGGGGGGGGGGGGGGGGGGCACCCAAAATTTGCAAGACGTCACGTGGGGGTGGGCGGGTCTCTTGAGTGCGCCAAAAATGTGCATTTCCACTTGTGCAATTTTTTGAATTTTTAAAAAATATATCAATATATCTGCTAATATATACCATCATTTGTGTTTCAAACCTTAAACATGATGTTGTACATCACACTCTTAACATAAATACAACATCAGGAGGCTTTATATGTGAGAATATTGGGCTTAATCTGGGAAAATGTCACACGTTAGTAAGGGGTGGGTGTCTTGTTCGAAATGTAGAAAATGTGCAGACAATATTTTGGGAACAATGCAAATGAAAATTTGTTCCCGTATATGTACACCTGCTCTGGCCAAGCTGATAATGAACAGCTTGTCATTTGTAGACTGGGGCCCACGGCAGCCCACAGAGGTTCAAATTGGTGGTACCAGTTTAAGAACATTAAGAAAACCGTGCCTACTAAGTTTATAACTTTATTTTGGATTTTAATGGGAGAGTGGGGGGGGGGGGGGGGTGGGTGTCTGAGAACGGTAGTAGAAAATTTGCACGTAGTGGGTGGGTGGGTGTAAAAAGGAGCCGAATAAAGAATAGGACGTCACGTCTTGCAAATTTTTAGTGCCCCCCCCCCCTCCCCCCTGCTAGAAATGTCAGTATTTTTTACATCAATTAGCAGAGGGTTAACATTACTGCCAATACATCGTCGCCTGAGTTCCAGTGTGTCCGATGTGCCTATTGGCACATAAAATACATTGGAACTCAGGGAACGATATGTCAATGAGATTGTAAATCTTTCAGATATTTATTTTTCCAATTTATTTTTGATGGTTAGGGAAGACTTCCCCAACACCCCCCCCCCCCCCCCCCCCCCTCAAAAAAAAAAAGAAAAAAAGAAAAAAAGATTTAGATCAGTTTCGGAAGTTATTCCTGCAGATTAGTGAAATATTTTGTTAAAAAATTGTTTGAACGATTTTCTTACTTGTTTGGACCGTGACAGATCACTAAATCATTTGATAAATTTACTAAAATTGTTTGGAAAGATTACTAAACAATTTCAACAAATTAAAAATCGATTGAGCCAGTAACTAAATTATTTGAACGATTTACTGGGTGTATTCAGTCAATCTCGTATTCAGTTCTGCACTCTAAAATCAGTTCAGATAACATAAACCCAAATCGAATGGGTTGAGTGAATATGAACCCAATTGGGTTCATATTCACTGAACTCGGTTGATTTGCGTTGATTTTTAACCCACCTGATTTTAACCCTTTAACCAACAAATCGGCCGCATCCGCCCACGCAATATGCAAATCAGCAGTTGAAAAAATATTATTTTTCAAAATATTTCAAGAAAACCATATCATGTGACCCCTCGTTGGAACGAGCTCGACGAGCTCGTTCCAACGAGGGGTCACATGATATGGTTTTCTTGAAATATTTTGAAAAATTTCAAAAAATGATATTTAAAATAATAAATTTTGATATCGTCTGCGTTGGGTAAAAGGTTAAAGTGTGGTGATTGTCAGTGGTGTCACCAATGAATAGGTATGTGGGGAAGGGGCACTCCCCACCAGCGAATCAAATCCCATGTGCTTCCACAAATTCCGAAATAAGGCCCCAAGAAAGAAAAAAAATCTCATTTGCAGGCTCTTGTTTCTCTCGTCGGGTAGTGAGTTTTCAAAATGTTTCCAATGAAACTCCAGCATTCCACCTGTGGAAGAGCGAAACCTCCTCCCATACGTTTTGGGTATCGATATACTCCTAAACTATATCATGTCATCCCGCCTCAGAGATACTGGTTCCATAACAAAACATCGATTACGTTGGAGACAGTGATGGTAGGGTGAGGGGGGGGGGGGGGGGGGATATCATTTCCCATTAGTTTCCGAAAAAACTTGTGATATTAATTGCATGTCACTTGTAGTATTCATGCACTTTAGTTAATGTTGGCAATATGAAATATTCAACATTATGTTTAGCTGCCAGTGTATTATAGGAAAGTTACAAAGAGACAAAGTAAGAAGGCGGGTCTCCCTCTTGAAGCACCATTGAGTGCCGAAGACTTTTCGAAAAGGTGATAAAATATAAAGGTGCATGCTATTGAAAACTCCAATTACGACCAATCAGATGGTTGGCCAAGGAGTTCTACTGCATGTTGGTTTTCCGGTGACACCTAACATAACAGGTACGCATTAGGAAGCCGGCTAAATGGATTACATCTCTCATGCCTTGACATTTCTGAGATCAGTTCCCTTTACGAAATGTGAGTAGTGCGTCATTTTCCAATTCGAATCTCTGTGTGTGTGTGTGGGGGGGGGGGGGGGGGGGGATTGGGCTGCATGAATATGCGCATGAGCGGTCATTTTATGACATCATTCACATGGTACTAACATGGCAGTCTGATCGCGACAGTGCTTTCTCAGTTTAAATTTATGGATAATTTTTTTTTTTTTTTGTCAAGGACTCATGAAGAGATTCGAGTCGGACACAAAAATTAGGGTTGGTCAGGAAGCCGGAACCATTTCATTTTTATCAACGCTCTTATCAGAGTGTCACGTGCTGCACATGCATCAAATTTATTGTTACAATTACTATTAAATATTATTATTAAATATATTAAATATATTATTAAATCGAACGCATGATGGGCTGTGGTATTAAAAGGAAGCTGAATTAACCTGACCGCAATGATATCGATATGAGGAGGCCGATGTCTGGAGCTGAAGACCTAAGGCCTCAGCGGGAATATTTTGAAACCCCGGTACACAGAGAATGAAACAGAGGTCTGGTAATGTGATTTTTCGGACTTGTATGGAACGCAAATTCGAAATTTGCGGAGGACATGGGAAGTTTTTCATTGGTGGATGGCGCCCAATTGCCCGAACTCCCATCCTTTGTTACACCACTAACCAGCACCACATGAACTGAATTTGAGACTGATTGCACGACTGTATCTACCCATTAATTCTTTCAAACAATTCGGTAATTCTTTCAAACTATAAAAAATAATTTATTCAAACGATTGCGTTATTTGTTCAAACGATTTGTTAAACTGTTCAACCAATTAAGAAAATTTATCAAACTATTTAGTACATTTATCAAACGATCTAGTAAATTGTCTTGGTCCAACGATTTATGAAGTTATTCATACAATCTTTATTTTCGTTCAGAAATGTGCAGCAAGAAGCGAAGACAAAAAGGAAAATTTAGCCACACCACTCTCTCTACAATGTCGATGTTAAAATATCTGTCGCATATATTTTTAGGCACGTCGAAATCCCATTCTTAGCGGGTGCGTCAATCCCTGCCCACGATTTGAGGAAGTCAGCAGGGGGCAGAAAGCGCCCATATGATAGAAGAAAAATAACCAATATCTTCACCTAATGATCTGAGGAAACTACCAATCCCTTTAGAAATACCTACACTGCAAGGCCTGTCATCATGTATTACTCAGTTGAACCAAAGATTTCCAGATAAATTCTTATTGATATCGTCGTGAGGGTTGGAAGATCCAGTAATATTTAATCCTACAGCCCTTGGGCTGTAGGATTAAATTATTACTGACCCTGCTTAATTACTTGTTGTATTTTTTTTTCGCTCCCATCCTCTCCCCACCTGTCGCAGTTTTCCTAGTCACCAAAACTCATATAACCCTGGTTGTAATGGTTAGTTTCCGAGGAAACACGCTCGGAATGCTCCCAGCTTAGCTCGACCAAGTACTTTTTTATATTTCTTACCCAGCCGCCCACATTCGCTTCCAGTGCCCAGTGATATAACTCAGATAAACGAATTGTGAATGATGTTGGCTATTATGATAACCATAGGCGTGCGAGTCCGAAAGGTTTAGCGGGTGATGAGCTAACAGCCATAAATATATTACAGTGCACGACGTGATAAGCGCTTAACTCGCAAATCTTCTCGACGGGAGGGGGAATGGTCTAACTCAGAATTATTTTGTTTTCGATGTTGTCTCATGCCATTTTCTGGCTCTTAATATTTATTTTGATAATGAATACCTGGCCATTCATAATTCCCAATAGCCCGAAAACAGCAATGCTTTGTCATTGTTTAATCCTTGGTCCCTGCCAAAAATGTAAACACAGTTGCCCGAAAATATTGTCGCTCAACGTTTTAGGACGAACGCCTCTCCCACAACTCCACCGCGGATATGTCCTTCTCCTCCCCCCATGATGTGCAGGCTATTTGCGTTTGACACTAGTGTAACAGAAAGTGGAACTGACTAACAAGACATCACAATTCAATCCAACCACGACCTCATTGTCTTGCAGGAATGGACGGACCTCCGGTTAGTTAAGTCTAACATTTCTAACAGACTTTATTCTGTTCACTAAAAAACCTATCACCGAAAAAGCCAATTGTGATATTTGGAGAATCATCTCTTGGTTAAGTAGCTACGCATACACATCTTGGTTTATCATTGCAAACAGACTTAAACTGGCACGCCAAAATCAACAAAGTATGCAAAAAGGCCTTTCCCAAGCTTTCTCATCTGAGGAAGTTCAAGTTCGTCCTCTGCTGAAAAAGCCGATAACTGATATATAAGTCTTTATACTAACGATACTGGAATCTGCGGATGTCATGTGGGCATCAACTTTCTAAAGAAGACAGAATCCATGCTTATGTTGCCATGATAGTATCTGGTCTCATCAGCAGGGACGTAGCTAGAGGCCTTTTAATGGAGGGAGGGGGGGGGGGTAGACCCTTTGAAATTCTAACTGGGAATCCCGACACATGAGCACCGTAGGATGGTAGGCGCAAAACTGCGAGCGCCAAAGGCTCGAATCTTTAGCAGGGGGTCTGGGGTCCTAGAAGATTTTGAAAAATTGATGTGCTCAGATGCGTTTTCATGGGTTCTGGTAATAGTTATAAGGCTAATTTTCAGTTCCAAATTCAGTGAATTTTTTGTAGGGAAACATTTTTAATTCGAGTTGGATACAAATTTTCAATATCTTGCTTTGCCCGAATTGTTCCCAGTGGCTCATACGCCTACTGTCTGACGGACAAATTTGAAACATCGCCTTTGGGAAAGTGGGAGTTTTGTTTTTCTACAGCATTTCACAGGCACTTGACATGACAAGTACTTTTTTATTAACCCGTTGAACCCGTAAGACCGCTTTTCCGGTCCAGGATCATGACACACCATACATTTAAAAAGTAGAATGGCTGCTCAGTGAATTTGTAGGGTAGACTAATCGATATCTTCAACGTGCAGCCCAAAGGCTGCACGTTGAGAATATGGATTGGTCTACCCCAAATAGTGATTATGGACTCTTCTAAGTGATGTCATTCAGACTGCAGGCCGCGTGGAGTCGGAATTCTTTGACCCGATTTTCACCCGAAAGTTTCGGTAGTCGGAATATTTTCTTATTATGGTCCTCCAGTCGGAAAAATAGGTTTGTTAGTGAATTATACCGTATATTCAGTAGTTTTTTATATTTCTAACTGTTGATATTTTTGCCCTCCGAATTTTCAGCTATCATGAGGTTTTGACAAATATTGGGGGGGGGGGTGAGACCCCCCCCCCCACCCACACTCCCCTGTCGCGACGTCCCTGCTCACCAGGCCTACCCCGATTCCCTTACTACTAGCCGAACGTGATTGGAAAACCTTACGTCAAAGACAAAAATTAAATAAAATGATAACATTTCTTTAAAGTTGTACACAACGAAGCTCCTTTCTATCTGCAGCATCTATTGCCGAGAACGTTTGAGGATTTCTCCCCATACAATACACGCTCTCGCTCAAATTTTGAACTGCCACAAGTACACATAAGGGACTCAAGCGTTCGTTTGTTCCACCATGTATTTCTGAATAGAACACGTTATCTACAGATGAAAGACAGTCAACAGATTTGAATGAATTTATAAAGTATTTCAAAAAGGACACGTGGAGACCACCGTTATATTTTAACACTGGCACTTGAACACTCAACATTGTATATTGCAGGTTAACAAATTCTTTTGGTGACTTGCAATCAGACATGAACCAGAATTAAATTCACAACACTCCAAACTGCTCGTGAGTCCATGGAGTTGAAAACGCACATCATTACTTTTTCGACTATGCAAATTAATTAAATGAGAGACGAATCCTTCAAGAAAAGTTGACCCATCTCACAATACATTCCGTCAACGATATCTTGTGCGGAATGCCCAACTTACCTAAATCAGTAAATGTTAATATTTTTCAAATTGTACAAAATTTTATAAAGGCTGCTAAGCGCTTTTGAGACTCTTTCAGGTTGAGGCGAAGATGTTCATCATAAATGCTTTGCGATTTTAAATGCTAATTCAAATTGCTACACTGTTATCTGTTTCAATAAGATATCGATATATCTTCAAATCTCTACTAAAACAAGCTCATTTTGTGTAGAAATTGTATTAAAAAATATCTGTTTCATGTGTTGTTTTCTTTGTGATCTACCTATTACAGTAAGTCGACTAGTTGAAACTACGATTTATTTGTGAGTTTTGGAGAGTGGCGTTCTGCTTCTACTTTATCTCTTTCTTCAGCTGTTTTGTTTTTTTGTACTACGTTTGCAACGAGTAATTGTACATAGTTGCATTATAATTCAGAGTGTACTCATTTGCCCCGTCTTATGTCCATACGTTCGTATTTTAAATCATTTGGTACTTCAAATTCAACTTGAATTGATTTTTTTATACATGTAAATTGTATTCCAAGGAGCAGACGTTCCGTAAGTGTTCGTCACTTTTAATGAAATCCTTTTTGTTATTTACAACAAATAAAATATGTTTAAGCGAACCTATTATGTTTATACAGTAGGCCACCGTGGACTGTTCACTTTCCACGGGTAGACAGTATTTCCACGGACGCAATAAAATTAGATTCCAAAAACTAATTATAGGAATATTCATCAACAATTTAATTAATGAAGCACCGGTTACAATGCAAACAATATAGGTTCTCTTTTGAACCAAAACTGGTTTTAATCTTGTCCCTGAGATGGAACCAGTTCTGTTTAAACAGTATTTATTTCAAATCAAATAAATTTACCAAGATTAGCATTCAATTTTAACAGAATATTACATGAACTGAAATAGATTCAGCGGTAAACTTGGGGCTTATTCAACGCAGTCACCAAACATTTTGAAACAAAGGCGATATGAACAGTTAGCATATCGAACCAGTTTTGGTTCTGTATAGAACCAAAACTGGTTTCATATGCCAACTGTTCATATCTCCTTTGCTTAATAATGATTTGAGACAACCTCGTATAAGCTCTATACTTACGGCTGAAACCCCCTCAATTTATGTTTAATTCTGTTAATATTTAAAGTTAATCTTTATAAATTTATTTGATTTGAAATAAATACTGTTTAAACAGAACTGGTTCCATGTCAGGGACAAGATTAGAACCCGTTTGGGTTCTAAAGAGAATCTATATTGTCTGCAGTGTACAATCCTGTGCTTCATTAATTAAAATGTTGCTACTGCTGATTGTTATTATCTGGGGTAAACGCATGAGTGGTCATCACTGCCCACGCGTGGATTACGACCAGTCCACGGTGGCTATACTGTAGACCATGGTTTAAACGTGCGAAGTTTCGTTTCTCCATTCTTCGATACACATCACCGATAATTCAGATATAAAGGTAGGAAGGGATTGTGCCCTCACTGGGGTTGTCAGTAATTTAGAGTTTTGTCTAACAATCATATAGATTTTGGGCTGAAAACCACAAGAAACGGGACGTATCACATAATGTGTTCCGATTCCGTATCATATTGACGACTGATTCTGATTCCGTATCAAAAAGACGACTCGTTTCCGGTAGCGCCACGGGCTATCATAATAGGCATATAGATACATCGTCGTGTAAGAACCATAAGGTTCTATCTTCCAGTGGAATACAGAACCTTATGGTTCTCACACGACGACATTCTATGAGCGTTTCAGCGGTCGACCGAACATTATGTCCCAAAAATGTTTGAAAATAATTTAACCCTTTACCTATCATGAAAAGCAGACGACACTTGCAAAAAAAATTCTGAATAACTCATTTTATTCATTTTTTTGTCTCAAAAACATAGGCTATGACCCCTCGTTGAAACGAGCTCGACGAGCTCGTTCCAACGAGGGGTCATAACCTATGTTTTTGAGACAAAAAATGAAAAAATAATGAAAATTAATTGGCGATTTTTTTTTAGAATAGCATTGGCCGGTTTTGGCCGTTACGTTGTATAAAGGGTAAAGATTTAATCTGTTTATGTGACAGAATTGTTAGATGAATCAATCATCATGATAATGTGCATTTCCCGTGATTTGCATCAGATTCTCGGTGGTGTCCAAAAACGGGATCACAACTCGCCGGCAAAGCCGGCTCGTTCAGATCCCATTCTGGACACCACCTCGAATCTGATACAAACCACAGGACATGCACATTATCGTGATAATCTGTATTTATCCGATTTTGTCTATTGCTCGATGTTTATGTAATGCAAACTGTCAAATATAGGACGCGCAAGCCACATGATATTGAGGTCAAGACCAAACAACTCCGATGGGAATTAGTTACGCAAACATCTTGATTTCTTTAGGCACTTAACAATGTCATAAAACTCTATTTTCTGCTGTAAATTTTATGGTTTCACTCACAAAAAGCTTTAAACGCAACGGTGCGTTACTGGACTTCAAGGTGGAGAAATCCAACAAAACTAATAGTCTGCTTCTTGTTTAACCCTTTACCCAACGAATCGGCCCGCGTAATATACAAATTCAGCAGTTGAAAAAATATTATTTTTCAAAAAAATTCAACAAAACCATATCATGTGACCCCTCGTTGGAACGAGCTCGTCGAGCTCGTTCCAACGAGGGGTCACATGATATGGTTTTGTTGAATTTTTTTGAAAAATTTGAAAAATTGATATTTAAAATAAAAATGTTTGATATCGTCTGCGTTGGGTAAAGAGTTAAGCATCTCGTGCACTTACGTTTCAGTACCATGTTAAGGAGAATGGTCTACATAATTTTTTGTTTATTGAGCCTTAACGACAATAGTAAAAGCACA
Source organism: Pictodentalium vernedei (assembly GCA_031216915.1). Taxonomy (NCBI): domain Eukaryota; kingdom Metazoa; phylum Mollusca; class Scaphopoda; order Dentaliida; family Dentaliidae; genus Pictodentalium; species Pictodentalium vernedei. The sequence continues at coordinate 159,872,811 of CM062295.1, forward strand.
AATCATTATTGGAACAAGACAGTAAAGATGGTAGGAAATTATAATATTGGGTGAATACAGTGAAAGCTGATCATTGGCTCTCATCCTAGCTTCTCATACTAAAACATAGTTTCGACCCAAGGAACGGAAAAACCGTCATCCCTATCATAGACCGGATGGATCGCTCCATGTTTGCTCATCTAGTCACAGTCTGTTCGCGAGTTCTGTTTCCTTTAGGGGGTGGCAGGTAGACAGGCAATCTGGTTATGCCACTTTCCACGGTATGCTCATGTGTAATATTTATTTTTGTTTACATCTTACATGTATGTATACCGTGAATAAAGAATCTGAATCTGAATCTGAATCTTGGACAGATGGTGCTGACAATGTACACGTCAATAGTGGTGATAGAGATATGAAGTTTTCGGGTGGCCTAGACGAAATGGGTAGACCAGATATCCTCAGATAAGTATCCTTCAAACGGTATTCTCACATTATATATTATTACCATGTCACAAATACTCTTAAATACCAAGATGAGTCCAAGATTCGTATGCGGGGTCACTCAGACGAGCAAACGCTCGATAGCATATTTACTCGGTGAGATTCGAGTCGTCCTAGCGAGTCTGTTCCAATTACTGCTTGATCGACTCTTGGATTTATTCTTAAGAACCATTATATCAGATAACGATGTGACAGTGGGCGGGATGTTAGATGAATGGGTGATCTGTTTGGTGAGTTATTTGAAGTAAAATGAACTAAATGGATGATCTGGATAAACGGAAACATGGATTATGCTGTTCGAAACAACAACAGAAGCACCCAGAATAGGGTTAGAACTAGACAGACCAGACCAGAAATGCTAAAGTAGAAACAATAAGCTGAAGCTATTCCAACATAGGGGGCTCATCTACTTTACTGGACTATACTTCAGGAAAAAGACAAACGGGGTTGGACAGACAGAAAACAATAACATAGCTTACAGATACATAGATAAAAGTACAGCAGAGGATTCCGAGGGTACCCGAATCAATACAAATAGTTGTCGGGTCTGTTTGGGTAATTATACGGAGTACACAAGAATTTGTGGAAAACCTGAACCAGCGAACTACTCCTGTTGAATGGAACACCCCCTCCCCCAAGACACCTTTCTTCCATTAGATGGTTTTGGGCTACATAGCATCCACGCGCCACCATAGAAACAAGATGTCCGAGTCCAGTATACGAAATGGGCGACGGAAATAAGTGTCACCCCAACAACACGCGCTGTGCATGCGCACTGAGACCGGCTATCACTTTGCAATGATGACACAACATGGCCGCTCACGGGGTTACCATGACAACCCAATATGGCGTCACTGGGTCACGTGACATGGCGTCACATCCGAGGTCATCCACTGAGGTCATCAAATTATTGCTCGAAACGTACGAGACATGCAACTTCTCCTGAACAGGAGACTTGATGATACAAGAAGAGCTCAATTGGAGACACTTGCTAAAATTGTGAGACCATCTTGAAGATTCGAAAGTTTCCGAATCAGTACGACTCGCATCGAATCGAAGCGAATCATCAGGATGATTTCAAATCAAAACGAATTTCGAATCTTCGCGGATTGTCATGCCCAGTTTCTAGGGCCAGTCGAGACAAGTTAGACATGATAAAGGCAATGTCTTGGTAAAAGGCGTGGCAAACTGCCAGAATGTTTACCACGACATTGCGGATTGTCATGCCCAGTTTCTAGGGCCAGTCGAACTCACGTACAGCTAAGCTATCAATCACATCTGGCAGTGGTATAGATACATGGGGGAGTCTTTGACCATGCTAGTTATTCTAACATACGAAAATACAGATTATGTTGTCTTGAGCTCGGAGGGGTGATACCCCTAAACTCCCGGATTTACACCTCTGTATAGTATATATGGAAGAAGCCGCCGTAGATTCGTGAAAACTAATCTTTACCTCAGATAACAGTGGTGTCATGGGAATATTTTGAGTCTGTTACACCTATTGATAAATCGTAAATTTGAACACACAGATTTTGGAAAATGGTTCTTTAATGACATCCATGTTTCACATAACAAAAAAACAACAATAAATAACAATTATTCACAATGTCCAACAAAAGAAACAATAAAAAGATGTCATGAAACAAACAACAAAATCAATCAAATATATATATATATATCAATAATGGAAGTTTTTAATGGCGCGTGTGCCTCAATATCTGTGTATTTTTCAATCGAACTGAATTTTTTTTCCGTCAACATCCTTTCCTTTCCAGACTGTTTATGCTTCATCAGTTCCCAAGACTTATTTATTCGTAAAAGTGATGAGTTGCCACCATATTAAAATCTTTGACTCTTAATTACTCACGTGTGAGTCTCTACCATAATAAAAATAACTTCCCACGCTGACGATAATCGAAATGTGGGAAAGGCTTTCACTGGTGAATGTGTGTGTCTGTGTCAGACAGGGTGTATGCACCTGTGTGAAGAGTCTCCCCTCCCGAATTTGTAAGAACCTGGACAATTATTGTCTAGGTTTTTACAAAATCCGGAAGCGAGACTCTTCACTTTGCGAGAACACGGAGAAAACCAAAGGACATCTTTATGGGAACAAAAACACTATTGTAGTTGTTTTCACCATATTCTCGCAAAGAAACAATGAATCAGGGTTTGTCTTCTCGATTTTGTAAGGACTTGTTTTTCACTGAGAACAAATGAAAACAAAAAACTCACAAAAGCGGATAAATAAGACTGTATCTGTGTTTGTGTGTGTATATGAAGGGTGTGTGTCTGTGTCTATTCGCCTTTTAGAGTGAAACGCAATCTTCGATTACCAAACATGGTACGCACATATCACTTGGGAAGATCTGAACACCTATTATTTTTGGGTGTCAAATGTGAAGATTACAGGTGTATAAAATTTAGGATATGTTATTAGAAGCGTGGGTATCAATCTCAGTCCAGTGCGTTTTACCAAGAATTGAATATTTGGCAGGGATGGTTAAGAATAAACCCTCATATGAATTTACCTCAGACTGATATATCGGCCGACATGAAACTTACCCAGTAACAATGTCCAATTATCATTGATCCTCCTGCCCATTATGTGTTTATTGTGTTGAGAACCTACAGACTGCCAATTTGTGCTTTACGCAAATATTTATGCATACCTTTTTAAAAGGGTTAGCTGAATTTTTTTATTCTTCACACAATTCATTTATTCATACTTTTTGCTCAGATAATCTTTAGCAGGTATTTTATCCCAGTGAATAGTTTCGACAGTATTTATTTTTGATCGCTTATTTTCAATTTCTCTGGTGGTATTTTCGAGATAGATTTTACCTTTCAAGGCGACAGTTTGTGCATGGTCAAAGAGAGATAACTCCTCATGAACTTAGAGAAGGTCGTTCTTTTTGTCGAGTGTCGAGTTTCATCACCACTGTGGGTTGTACTCAATTGGTGCGCTCAAACCAATCTCTGGGTGGTATTTCCGTACACATGCGTCAAACGGCAATATTAGTAACATAATTATGATCTAAGTGAACTGGTACGATGTGGTACACTGCATTAGTCAAAACAGATATAAACATTACTGTGAATTTAAAAAGGAATCGCCATTTAGAAAAGACAATCTCGGCATCTCGCTTCGAAAAAAAAAATCTTTCCGATTGCTCCATTCGTTATCGGAACACTTCTACGGACTGCTTCAAGATGCGGTGGAAATGGGGAGGGGTGGGTTAGGGGCACCTTCCCACCACACATCTTCCACTGATAAGCTTCGTGGTCAAACAATGAGTTATAACTTTTGAGAGTATGCAAATGTATCAATATACTGGCATTACTGGAAAACATTTATTTATTTATTTATTTATTTATTTATTTATTTGGGTTTAACAACACTTTCGACGATCCATTTAACCTCTTGGTGGACCGTTTTACGGGTAGAGGAAACCGGAGTGCCTAAAGAGATCCACTGAGCAGCGGAGACCAACTGTCAGATTCCTCAACGTACCGACTCCGCATAAGCGGGGCCAGCATTGGTTGAGGGTAAGTGTACCATGGGTGTGTAATACGCCCTAGGATACAGCGCCACCGAACCCCCACATGGGTAATCGAGATTAAGTGACTTGCCCAAGGATGTATACAGAAAAACGCCTGTTATAATTTCTGATACACGTTGATATAAATGAATACCTTTGCTACTTTCCGAATATTGGATCGCCACGAACAACAACTGCGCATTATTTTAGCACTAACTGGGCATTACCCAATCAAAACTGCTGTGTTATGTCAAATGAAGCTCAATTATGCTTCCAAAAAAAAAAAATACAAAAAAAAAAAAAAATACGCAGAATGAGCATCGACAACTGAAAATCAGATGGTTTTCACGGGTACACACACAACCCATATGTAGACACAAGTGTATACAAACCTCAAATTTTTATTTCTGTGAGCCCTAATTTCATCGTTGCTCTTGTCGGAAATTTCCATGAGTGATCGGGAAACAGGATCGGGCTGAAAAACTATGGCATTGTTTCGATAAAGCCAGTAAATTCTTCAATTGAATTTATCTAATCGGGAGCTCGGTGGCTCAGTGGTAGACTGTTGGATTTCTGTGCTAGAGGTCCCGAGTTCGATCCCAGCCCGGAACGACCCGCGTTGTGTCCTTGGGCAAGGCACTTTATCCCGGTTGCCTACATGGGGGCACGATGACGCCGTGTACTAAGGCCTACTGCACGTCGATGGTGCACATGTCTTCAACCTCTGTAACCCTGCTCGAGCGGAGCTTGAACAGAGTTAGAATGTTGAGGAGTTGATAGTTGCTCGTCGATGCTCGGTGGTTCTCTCCGGATACTCCGGCTTCCTCCACCCGTAAAACTGTCACGGTCACGATTAGCCATTGTGCATAAGTATGTGACCTTAAATACCAATAAATAAATAAATAAATAAATAAATAAATTTATTTAATCGATACAAGCGCTTTCGTGCGAATTATATATGAAACAAAAGGGTACTTTTGAATATCGAACATTGTGGCCCTGTCAAATGGTCAACGTATTTTTTTTTTAAATTCACGGCTTGATACTCAAATTAATTCAAAAGTGAAGACGAAAAAGAGCTTATTTTTGCCACTCGCGTAAATGTTATTTCGTCCTCATCACTCATGAACAATTTATAATTCATTCATCTTGTGATAATGGATTTATTTTACACCTTTTCTATAAATAGTTTCAAATTTCCAAAACATGATTGCGTCATTCGAAAAAGACACACAAGCCCATGCCGTACTTCGTCTGAGGCCAACCACAGCACTTTCGTTGTAAACTAGCCAGCCCGTTCCACACTTTCCTGCTACTGCCGAAAGGAAGATGAACTAAGAAATCATGAGAACTTCATCTAAAAAGCTAGATTCTAGCCATCGATGTTTGACGGTGTGCAATAGTCTAGTGGTTTAGGTATTGGACTCCTGATTGCCAGGCGGGGTGGCCGAGGGTTCGACTCACAGAAGGGGATCAGAAACTAACATTCTAAATTCCTCAAACACATGATTGTGTCATTCGAAAAAAAACACACAAACACCCTCGCACACACACACAACACACACACACACACACATTCACCTTTATAAATCGCAGAGGAATTGATGGAAAATTCAATAAAAAATTGAATTTTTAGACTATTTAAAAACTGGTGGCCAGTGTTGTAATGTATTAATATCAGAATAAAACCTAGATTCAATTTATCGTATTTCGCCTGCTATTACGTTTTAGAAAACGTCTCTGACATTGCGTCGTGTGAGAACCATATGGTTCTATCTTCCAGTGGAAGATAGAACCATATGGTTTCTCACACGGCGATTGTTTGTCGGAAAATCTTTTGCACGTGAAACAACAAAAGGATAAAAGACACTGACACAATCAATAGTACTTTTTCACCAATTACAAAGTGCAGAGCTTCGAAAATCGTCCTCCCTATCTGAAGAAAATGGTATTTGAGCATGGACACATTTCTGCGGTGGTACGTTAAAAGAACGCAAAAGAAAAAAGGTTCAATTAATTAGGCACGAGGGTAAGAACAAATATCTATTCATAATTCATTGATTCTTGTAGTTTCCAATATGACCTTCTCTTTTGGATATCTTTAAGTTATTTTCCAATATCATTTCAACAGCTTATCTTCTGTGGGCGTCTGTCACGCTACTCGTGACCAATATATTCAGCACCAACTGATTCCCTGTCACTGGGGACAGTAATATCTTCCTCGGAAGTTACTTCCGCCGTCGGATCCAGGGAATCGGAAGCAAGATACTGTGGCATTCCAGTTTCCGGTGAATTACGCATCCGGCTGTTTTCTTGTGTTTCTTCCGCTTCTTTTCTTTCATCTGTGGCTATTTTCGACAATATTGTTGGCATACGATGTTTTGAAAGCGTTCTATCTGGAATATCTTTAACAAGACGAGACATTCTCCGAGAAAGACTCTGTACCGTTGAAAGAATTTCGGTTATTTCCGCATCTTTTATCTTAGCTTGGTTCAGCAAGTCATATCTGAAGCTGGAAATGTCTTGTTTAATCTCCTCGAAGTCATCTACAAAACAAGAATACAATTACGTCACCTTTAGGGAGTATACACCATAACTCCTTCATGGGTTTTGGAAGACAACTGCGATTGATCCGGTATGGACATGGGGTAGTATGGGGTGGTTGGGGATATTTTCATCTGCGAAAACCCAGAGAAGATCTTTGAAATAGAGACTTCTGGTGACACTTGAGTTTTATCGCTTATTCTTGCGGTACATTGATCCCAACAGTTTTGATTGTTCTCAAACAGATCGCCATCTGGCCGCAACATACTTACATCATCGGATCGAGATTTCTTAACTGGTAGAATGCTGGAAGCCCATATTTGGGCTTTATTCTGCGTGCAGTTACTGCAACTCAAAGGCTTCAATTCAGTGGCTGTGTTCATATTATCTTTGAAGTGATTTTATTTAGTCTGTTAGGATTTGCCTTGTTACAATTTATAGTAACATAGTGCCCACAGGGCACTCTCCTATAAATTGTAACAAGGCAAAGACATGTCAACACATTGTGATGGCCAACAATAATTTAGCACTCCACCAGTTAAGATATTACGAAATCAAGACCGAATCGAGAAAAACAAAATAAACTGTCATATGAGATACAATGTTTTCGCAATTCCTTTGTCGACAGGTGAAATTATATAGATTATATAAATTATATACGGTCAAAATACTATGTCCACTTCTGTTATCACGACCCTGTGTTTGTATTTTCTAACTTCCAAACAAAATGGTAACTCTATAAAGGTATTTAAAGAAGCACATGCCAAGTCTTAATAGTGAGACCTGACTTTTTGTGATCCTGAACACCTTTCCTATCTCATAAGAATTCGATTTATCTGGGAGAAATACCACAGCGTAAGTGTTTTCTCAGCAACTTACTCTAACCTGAAGGCGAACTTGCCCCATTTTGTTCTGCATACGTTACAAACTTACAATACACAAAATCAGTTGCAAGTTGAAAGTGTTAGCATTCTCCTCAGCTAATGGAGCTCATTTTGAGGGAAACAGTCGTGTATCCATTTATTATGTCATCTCATTGAAAAAAAAATGAACTGGATAAAAAATATGTTGTCGTCGTGTGTTTTCTGTGTTCAATTTTTGGAATTCCCCTACTACCGTCCAGATTCTCACTCAATCGAAAAGGCATAGTTTTACTTGTCCCCAAACTTTTTGTCACCTCTAACAATTTGGAACGAACAGTCAGTGCATATATTTTAAACCTTTTCCAAAACAGACACTTTAACATTTTCATCGAGGGTTCCAAAATCAATAGATATTGCTTCAATCGGCTCAGCTTCCACATGTTATGCTCCTTTAAATATAGAGGTAAAACTAGAGGTACTGTGTGCAAGCTCACAAAGTGACACCCCCCGAATGTGTAAGTTAGATTATCTCCCCTTGACAATGTCAGAACGGAATTATATTGCTTCATGCACATCTTCATATGGAGTTCTTCCATTGTGTAAAGTTTCATGAACATTCTTCAAACGGTTTAGGAGGAGTTGCGCTTATAAGGATGGACAGACGGACGCTCCAACATTTCGGGTTTACGGGCTACCAAAAAACATTTTGTGAGTCCAAAACCTTATTTCACCCAGAACCCAACCCCTTCCACCCTAGAACTTATATTTAACCCTACCCCCACCCCACCCAAAAAACACACCCTAACCCTAACCCTACCCACCCCTGACCCTAACCCCCACCCACAAACGGGACCTAACCCCCCAACCTAAAGCCCTAGTCTGGGGCTACCCCTAACCTCACCCCACCCCACCTGACCCAACCCCACCCTAGTCAAACCAATAGGATTAGGAGCTATTTTTCGGTTTAGGGGTTACTAAAACTAAAACCCTACCCCTGACCCCCCCTCCCGGGACCTAACCCTCCCCAACCTTAAGCCCTACTCTGGGGCTACCCTAACCCTAACCCCACCCCACTCCTAACCCTAACACTACCTTAATTTGGAGGTAGCCCCTAATAATAATATTCCCTAAGCCCCAATGTTGGCCCGAACAGACGGACAGACGGACGGACGGTCGGACGGACGGACGGACGGACGGACGGACGGACGGACGGACGGACGGACGGACGGACGGACGGACGGACGGACGGTCAGGGTGATTCCTATATATACTCCCCCCCCCCGCCCCCAAACTTTGTTTGCGGGGGGTATAATAAGTTAAAACCGTCAGGTATCGTTTTTGCTCGGATATAGGCTATTATAAGTTATGGGGCTTTTTCAGGGGCGGATATCGTGTGATGTAAGGCGAAGTGAGATCAATATTAGGCGAGGCCGAAGGCCGAGCCTAATATTGATCTCGCTGAGCCTTACATCACACCATATCCGCCCCTGAAGGTCCCATAACGTATTTATTATGCCAGTCCTTTGAAAGAGACACAACCATAAGTGCAATTTATGTTCGATATTGATCAACCTTCAAGTTCAATCATTCACTTCAAAACAAAACAGACGATAAAATTTACAGTCCAGGGGGAGTAACTCGAAAATATTTGCATGAACTGAGAAGGGCAGACTATTCGGGTAAGGATTCTCGCTTGAGTTCGTCTCAGACAGTGCCAGATGGCTTCTATACATGTCGTTTTAGTGGTTTATTTATTGTATTTATTTACATTTGTTTATTAAAATTTCTCAAAGACTGGAAGAAACGTATTATAGTTGTACGTTGCTCAACAGACACACACGCAAAATTATTTGTTGTTCGTTGAACACGCGAAATTAGGAAAAGCATCGAAGCGAGCGTTGGATGTCAAAAACAAAATGTCGAAACTGACCGTATATAAGCTCTATATACGGTCAGCTCGGTATTACACAGTCTCAAGTACGGTCACTAGATATCGAAGCTGATTGGTCAATAACAATTACTGGCATAATAAAGTAATTTGCAGTCGACCAGCATCTGGGTAGGAAGAACGAGGCACATTTCAAGAATACTGCGGCACTTCTGACCGCGCCGGGTCGACCGGACAGGCCTCGATACCACTGTGACTAGCTGAAGAAAGTTGTCACATTCTTCCGGTAATTTAATTCTCTAAAAGTGAGGCCGGTTTAAGCGTTGAAGCACTCGTAATCTAAATAAATGAGATGATCTGCCAAAACTTCACCGAGATGAGGAATCTCTGTCAAAATAGATCTGAATAACTTATCACCAATGCACATCAGAGCTGCTGAGTTTCGTAAACTACTTGATTAACGCACAGTATTAATCAACGCCTATATTTGGTTATTCACAAATATAGTTACTCAAACTGTATCATTAGTTTTTAACAGTTCTACTTCCAAAACTTAGCTTATGATCCTCTCATTGTAGAAAACTTGCAAAGAGTTAACCCTTTACCTAACATGAAAAGCAGACGACACTTCCAAACCAGATTCTTGAATAATTAATTTTTTTCATTTTTGTCTCAAAAACATAGGTTATGACCCCTCATTGGAACGAGCTCAACGAGCTCGTTCCAAAGAGGGGTCATTACCTATGTATTTGAGATATAAAATGAAAAATAATGAAAATTAATTGGCGATTTTTGTGAATAGCGCCGGTCGGTTTTGTCCGTTACGTTGGGTAAAGGGTTAAGCACAAAATCGATACCTCACTCGGTCTACTGAGATGTACCGACTCTGGCAAATCATTGCGTAATCCTCTACAAATATGGTGAGCCGAAAGCTCCTGTAAAAGTAAGAAAATGGGAGTAGTGAGTTCAGTTGGTTTCTCCTCATTGTTGATGACAGGAAGATGAACTAAGTGTAATTTTGTAGTTGCCGTGAAGTACGGCAATTTTTCGCAGACACACCCCTCTTGCATATTCTAACACACAATGATACAAAGAAAAATGGCGAATCTCGGGTTATAGGGGTACAATGTGATTGCCAATTTACAAATTTCACAGACCGTGAGATCGTTGTTCAAGAGGGGGGCTGTGTGTACATGTTCATTGCATGTTTTACATCACAATTTAGAAAACTGTACGTTTAAGAGCTTTCGACGAATCAAAATCAGAGCCTGATATCACTAACTAAAAGAAAATAAAAAAACACTACGAAAAAACTACCTTCTGCAATGACATAATTGAATTTTGCCTGTAGTTAGGTGGTTTCTGGTTCAAAGAGATTCCATACTCATGTGTAGTACAGCACAATGTTATATTCTGGGCCACTGACTGATAAGGTAGAAGCAGTCTGTTTTGTGTAGTATCCTCGCGCCCGTAGTATGGCAACAGTATGCCATACTAATATTGTGGAGTTTCCCTGGAACTGTATTTGAAAATGGTATTGTAACTACTACAGTCCTGTGATCACAAAGCGGGTTTTTTTCATGAGAAGATCAGGATCTGAAGGCTACAAACTTTTGTCGGTATTTCGTAAATAAAAAAAACTGCGAAATCAAGAAAGAAAACAAAAGAAAATAACATTTCAGATTTAATGTTCTCGTTTTTGTTCGACGAGTAAGAGTCTATATGGTTGTGGAGAGGTAAACAGAAAGAGAATATCGACCGGATCGTGACTCGATCCGATCACAATTCTCTCTTTGCTATTTTGATCACAGTACTGTATTCCCCCATGCATAGATGGATGATAGGACTTGGTAAAGCCTAATTATAGGAGTTTATTTGTATTTATCATCAATACTATTCTTAATTAAAAAACACATGGGACGTACTATATATAACAGCTCGGGCACAAAAACTAACCAGAAAAAATACACACAAGAGAAGAGTGCCTCCGAGAGAGGTCTGCACTAGGAAACTAATAATTATAATTAAGGAATAGTGCATGGCTTGGAGTTGACTACGCCCATATAGTGCCCAGTGAGGTGGTGTAGTTCCCGCCGCGAAGCGGAGGGAACTACACCACCTCACTGGGCACTATATGGGCGTAGTCAACGACAAGACATGCACTAATCCTTATATTATATCAAACACCCATCAAGAAAAACATCTGTCCGATTTGTTAATCTATTACCAAGGTAGCAGCCCTACCAACCAGCGTTATATAGAAAAAATACCATGTAGTTTTTAAAAAAACATTTTCTTCTTCCAAAACACGGCTAACTTGGATTATTGATATGAGCAGATTCATCAGAAGACAGATTTTGAATCGGCCGGCAAGGGTAAACAAAACATTTCCCCCAGACGGAACTGTGTATTCTAGAATCGCGCAACTCGCGAATGAAGACTAAAATGATCGAAATTTGACAACGCAGTTTGATAATTTCCACGCATTTGTCACACATATACATAACCGAATGGGTCAGCAAGGGATACAAACTCCGAAGATTCAATTGAATTCCATTATTTATTCGTTTACTGCCCCAAACATACAATTAAATACCGTAGCGAAATAAATTGAGCAGCGAAACAAACGATTTTGCATATCCGGACGCGTTCTCATGAAAGTTGGACCCATGTGTGGATCATTCTCTTCGAAACGAGATATGGATCATCTTCTCAAGGAATAAAATGAACGCCTCGGAAAATGTGACTTCAACAATGGAAAAGCGATACATTTTTCCACAATGATTTCTTTTCGGGTCGTTTTGTGGATGTTGTGCCTCTGTGAATCGATATTTAAATTTAGCCTGATTAGTTTTATTCGCCCAGTATGAAAAGAAAACTGATATAGTAGTGTGCTAAAAACAGAAAACGTGTAGTGCCTGGGTGTAGTGCCTGGTCAGTTCTGTGGATGCAAACTACACGAAATAGGGTATCATCTTTCAGCCAATCAGAATGCAAGGAAGTCACGTGAGATATAATATTAGCTGATATCCGCTGAGTATTTCTCAGAAATACTATTTTTAATTAAGAAAACATATGAGGTGTACTATATTTAACGGTTAGGGCACAACAACTAACCAGAAAAAATACACACAGGAGAAGAGTGCCCCCGAGAGAGGTCTACACTATCCAACTAATAATAGTTGAGATCCGCTGAGTATATGATCTGTTCCACCACTGTAATTAGAGCCAGTGGCGAAAGAAGCTCAATCAAAGTGAAGTGATTGGCTACACAAGTGTCCAAGAAGCATCAGACGTACCACCATGGTTCAGCATGACGACTGTACGTAGGAGGACTACGTACACATGTTGCAATGTAAATTGCTACCCAGTCACATTTGGTAAGGAACAATTCAGTTGCCAGCATCGATTCGAAATATTGTGTGCACAGATAGGAGAAGAACAACAGTGTTTCAAAGTGTGCAATGAGAATCACACGGGAAATAGAATGGGAGTGCCTCCCACATCACCCGTCACCCTTGTGCTCTTTATTATAGGGAGGAACAGCACTCCATATACCATGAAATCTGATGCTGTCTTACTTTTTTTCACAGAAAATTGCCCTTTTTGATTAAAAAGATTTGTTGCCTTCTTTAGTGTTATTTTGCAGTTGCCCTGAAATACGGCCCTTTCTCGCAGACACACCCCTCTTGTATATTCTAACACACAATGATACAAAGAAAAATGGCGAATCTCGGGTTATAGGGGTACAATTCGATTGACAATTTACAAATTTCACAGACCGTGACACCGTTCGGGGGGGGGGGGGGGGATGGGTGTATATGTATATTGCATGTTTTACATCACACACCTACACCTACACTCACACAGGGACTACGAAGAGACTTGACAGTTGCTGAGCTGTTAGAGGAAACTATTGCTCCGTGGTTGAGATTGGATGTACAGACAGAAAAATTTAGGGACAAGCTGGTGTTTGAGGTGTAGGGGAAGAAGACACCCCTTCCCCATCCAAGACAATCTAGATGTGTCACTGCATCTGACAACTATGCTTCAATAAAAGAACAAGTTTAAAAAATAATGAATTCTATTTAAACTGGCGTACCTTCGGTGATTTCCGCTTCTCTTTGAATCTCAAATATGTATCTCTGGATAATTGTTTGCATCACTTTCTGAAATTAAGCGATTTTGTAAAATAAACATCACAATTCAGGACATCCCCAAAATTCAACACTTAAAGGGAACGGTGATTTCCGTCCATTGGCGGCAACATCTACGCCAACGATCGAATGTTGGCATGACAAACATAATGGTGTAAAAACGAACTATATAATCCTCAGTTACTAACCTCTGTACAACTGGATTACTGGTCATGCATAGAAAAGTGTCTCAACCGCTGTCGCCATCTTTGGGGCGAATGTTGCTATAAATAAACAGTGATCAACAAAAACAAAATTTCTCAAAGGTTTTCAGACTCCCAATGCCTCGCAATTACCGCTCGCGTTTAAAAAAAAATACTTTGATGTCTGTAAAAATGATGAAAATATTTTTCGTGGCAATACAAATTGAATATTTACAAAATCAGTGCCGAGATTGCTAAATTGATACCGTGCAACTAGTTTTCGAGATAAGTAAACACCGTGACGTTTGACGACGTGACGTTTGATGACGTGAAAGCTGTTACGCTGTGACTACAGTCACAGCGTAACAGCTTTAACGTCATCAAACATCATCGATTGGGAGGAGTAATCGCGTTGATTGAATTCAGACCATTTTAGTGGGAGGAGCAGATTGAGTTGTGACATTTTTCGCTGACGTGCCAGCAGCCCATATAGTTGTTTAGAGATCGGCGACCTCAGCTCACCCGCAATGGAATGAGGCTGTAAAATGTTCAGGTTTTATTCGCTATTCCCTGTCTACACATGAATACAAATGTCGACAAGCGCTAGGGTAGAACGTGATTGTTTGGCGCTTTGAATAGATTATTTCGATAATATGTGTAGAATCCAGAAGTCGCCTACGCTAACAAAAAACTGTAACCGTTATCCATTTACCCAACACAACGTCCAGCGCCATTCATGAAAAATCAACCTTCAGTTTTCAATTTTGTTTCAAAATATAACGTATGACCCATTGTTGGGACGAGCTCGACGAGTTCGTTCCAAGATGGAGTCGTAAGCAATGTTTTTAGGCTTTTTTTCAGTTGTTCAATAATTTCTTTTGTCTACTAACCTGTTTGGAAAAGGTTAGCAAAACTTTGCAAACATATGAGAAGCCTTGAACCTCTCATAAATCTTGGTCCACAAGTGTGATACAAAAAGGTAAAATATTAACTATTTAACACAAAGTTGGCCTTTTCTGGTGGTAGGGGCGAGATCGTAAAGTTTCTGACTGAAATCAGCGATGCACTACATTGTCGTGTGCCACTTCTTTCGCTGCATCGCTAATGTCTGTAATGGCATGGATTTACCACCCCCCCCCCCCCCACCCCTCGTAAACAGTAAGATGGACCCTCACCTTTGGCGTGAAATGTTTGAAGGTTATGGATATCTAATGTCATCAATTGGACAATTAATTGTTATCTCATTTGTATGTACATCTGTGCGGTGTCTTCCCATTTCATCAATTCCCATTTCATCAACTACCTCTAAAATTATATTTTCCCATTTCATCAATTCCCACTTCCTCAACATAATAAGTAGGGAAAAGTAACATATAACATTTAAATATCTATCAGAATGTAACATTTAAAGCACAATACTCTAGTAACATACTCACTATTACTTCAGAATGCCCGTTGGCTTTCTAAATTGATTTGTCTCTTTTGAGTAACAAATTAGTTTAGAATGCCTAGTGGCATTCTAAACTAATTTGTTACTCAAAAGAGACAAATTACTTGAGAATAGGCAAAGAAAACAAACAACGTTCAAAAACACTAGTAAATAAAAAAAATATAATTTAATGTGTCAACTATATATTTCTTAATATAATATATTTCTGTTTAATTTCTGTTTAATTTAATATGTTTTATAATTGGTAAAAAAAATGCATTTACATAAGATTAAAACACACTTTCATTCTGTTGATGAAGTGGGAATTGATGAAATGGAAAAATATAATTTTAGAGGCAGCTGATGAAAGGGGAATTGATGAAATGGCAATAAACCATCTGTACAATGGAAATGCATGCTTAAAATATTTTTGACCGATTCAGTTTATGTTTATCTACAGAGGCTAGCTTTCGCCTTTTCCGGTAAACGTCTGTGGAAACCTGCAGTTAGCCCTTTGGCAAACACGACTAGAAGACGGCACTTGCAAACAAATTTCGCGTACAAGACTGAAGGGAAAAAATGAAATGCTTCACTGTTTCCCGACCGATCCTAATGTTCATGACCGATCCTAATCATTTTATGAACCATTAACCCTTTACCTAACGTAACGGCCAATATCGGCCAGTGCTATTCACAAAAATCGCCAATTAATTTTCATTATTTTTTCATTTTTTGTCTCAAAAATATAGGTTATGACCCCTTTTTGGAACGAGCACGTCGAGCTCGTTCCAATGAGGCGTCAAAACCTATGTTTTTGAGACAAAAAATGAAAAGAATTAGTTATTCAAAAATTTAATTTGCAAGTGTCGTCTGCTTTTCATGTTAGGTAAAGGCTTAACAAAAATCTATTTAAAATTATATTTGAAGATACTTACGGGTCTCGCGTCAAATACGTGAACAGCGCGAATATTTCTTTTGTTTGGGTTTAACGACACTTTCGACAGTCCGACAGTTTTACGTCTGGGAGAAGCCGGAGTACCCGGGGAGAACCACCGAGCAGCGACGAGCAACTGCCAGACTCTCCAACGTACTAACTCCTCATAAGCAGGGTTAGCATTAATTAAAGACAAGTGCACCATCGGCGTGCAGTACACCTTGATACACAGCGCCACTGTGTCCCCACTTGGTCAATCGGGATTAAGTGCCTTGCCAAAGGACGCAACGCATTACCCCTGTCGTAGATCGCACCATTCTCCTTTCGGTCCAATCTCGAAACTACTAAGCAACCGAGCAACCATCGCAAACACAGGCATTTTAATCCTTTATCTAATCCAAAGAATAGACCTCACTTGATAAAAGAATTCTCGAATAAGTATAAACTGTCATTTTTTCCTAAAAAAAAATATAGCTTATAACCCCGTATTAGAAGGAGCTCAACGAACTCGTTCCATTGCGGGTCAAAAGCTATGTTTTTGAGAAAAAAAATTAAAATCATAAAAAACGAATGTCGATTTTTGGTAATACTAATGACAGGTATTTCCTGTCACATTCGGTAAAGAGGGTTAAGCGACTGTATGAGAAAATAAAATATTAAAATAAATAAAAATGTAATCCCGGCCGAACGACCCTTCTATTCTATTGCATGTAACCTGAACCAAACCATTCAATTTTGTTTTGCCTAACTAAAACTACTTAAGCCAAAACTTATTACTTATCGGCCCTCATTGGAATGAGCTCATTGAGTTCGTTCGAATGAGAGGCGAAAATTGAAATAACAAAATTTGGATGGTACTTTTTGTGCAAGTCGGTTAATCCCGTTATGTTAATTAAAGGATCAGTTGCGTGAAACAAAATTTGGAAATTCATTAACATGCAACAAAATCGATACCAAACAGGTATCAAGGACTATTAATTAATTCATTTATTTATTTATTGGGGTTTAACGATACTTTCGACAGCCAAGGACACCTCGTGTCGGACAGTTTTAAGGGTGGAGGAAGTCGGAGTATCCAAAGAGAATCACCGAGCAACGGCGAGCAACTGTCAGGCTCCCCAACATACTAACTCCACACATGCAGCGTTTGCCATGGTTGAAGACAAGACAACCATCGCCGTGCAGTACGCCTTAGTACACAACACCACCGTGTCCCCACGTGGGCAATGGGAGTGAAGTGTCTTGCCCAAGGACACAACGCGGTTGCCGCAGGTGGGATTCGAACAGAGGACCTTTCGGCTTGAAGACTGCGCCTCTACCTGATGAGCCAGCGCACCCCCAGGACCATTAATAATCTAATCTTTGAGCACACCAATAGAGGTGTGAGATTAATCCTTAACCCTTTGAACCCTGGTGGTATCTCCCATGTCATTTCAATGGAGGCAATTGGGAGAGTCCATATTTATTATATGGGGATAGATCAATCTATATTTTCAACGTGCAGTCTTTGGGCTGCACGTTAAATATATTATTTGGTCTACCCTACACTTTAACTTAGTAGCCATCCCACTTAAAGAAATTATGACGTATCATGTGCCAGGGCCGGAAAAGTGGCCCTTAGAGTTCAAAGGATTAAGATCCCAATTCCGACTCTGATCACTATTTGCTGCAATAGAATGGGTGCCTCAATATTCAGTTTCTGTGTAAATTTTAAAGTTACATTCCAAATCTGTTGACAGTTAATTATATAGACAAGTCTTGTCTGCCTACATGTATGTAGGCAGCCAAAAATTGCAAAGGCACAACTGCGAAGCCACATCATGTAACTGCCAAAGTGTAGCAAATATGTACAACAATTTCCAGTGTTTTAAGGGTTAAGTTGGTACTGAGCCTTTCTGAAAATAGAGAACAAATTCCACCAGTTTCTTATCGAGCGCGATAAAATTAAAAATACGGATCCAAAAGGTCTCACTTCCACATTCCAAGTCGGTTTTGGACGAAACTAATCAATTCAGATATCTTACTTTCGATTGATTGTTCTTGGTTTCTTAGCTCACTTGACCGGGTTATTATAAAATCGTACTAGAAAATCTAATGGGCAAACATACACGTTGAAGCACCTTCGCGCACTTTTCTCAGAAGAAACAGTGGTATAAGGGAAGGAACTCTAACTATGAGTGACCAGAAAGTGGTGGTGTGTCTGAATCAATAAGGTATAATACATACAGTACGTGGAGAGTGTATTATTACTAAATCACATGCAGAGTGGAGATTCCACCCAAGCAATAATTGCAAATTTGTTGTAAAGCATAACCAGCACAAGCAAAGTTTCAGCCAATGGACCTCCGGGTTAAACCCGGAGGTCCATTGGATGAAACATTGCTTGTGTTTTTTGTTGATATGTGCAAAATCTGAAAGTTATAGCTTGGGTGATAACTCCACTCTGCGGGTGATTTAATTACAATTCACTCTCTATGTACTGTAGTACCAAATATCTGAAGAAGATATATCCGCCTTGAAAAGTTGCGTCGGAAATGATGCAATCTCTTACACTAAGCAGCCTTGAAAAAAATATATTGTTTTAACAAAATTTTGAAGCATTGTACAGAAATCTTGCAGCATTGCTAAATTTTCCAGAGAAAAAAGATGAATAATTTGATGAATTCTGTGGTGAAAAAAAATACAAATGACTATTGGTGTGTTTTTGCAGGGAATTTCCCCCCCAAAATGTGTCGTGACAGGTAGTTTCCTTCCTGCCAATTTATCTCTCCTAATTTTTCAAGACCCCCCTGTTTTTAGGACAGAAAAAGTTGTCGAAAGGGCTAGATATTTGACAAACTTGAATGCCCAAATTAAAATGATGCAATCATATTTTTTCACACGAACGTTATAACAGTCGCCTTTTGGAAAGTATTTAGTTTTGTTATACCATAAGCCTCTTGTCTAACGGCCATCTTGGACCTTAATGATATGCAAGGTCACTGTTCGAGTGGGTTTTTAACTCCATAAATTAACCTGTCAGCACTGTCATATGTGCGAGCACATCAGGTAAATGGCCTTGTTTTGAACAAGGAAATAAATGAAATAAAACCCTTTTATGATTTAATCTGAATGAATATTGAAACCACAATGCATCGTTTAAACGATATAACAACTAATACTGATTCTGGCGGCAACTGAATACCGCAATTGGTCTCACTGTCAACCGAAGCCAAACTCCATATCGAGGTTTTTGTTGTGTTGAAAAAAGCTTGTTCTGGAAGAAACCAGAATATGCAGACCAAATAAAAACGCTTTCACTTTGTGTACTACCAAGTAAATTCCATGAAGCTGGTGGTCCACAAACTGCAAACTTATTTTTTGAATCCTCCAGATTCTACTAGACAAATAAGTGAAGGTATTGGCGGTGTATATACATACAGTGGGGGAATAAGTACAAAAGTCTCGAATATATTTCATCTGTATGGATTCGCATTGCTAAATGTATGGGAGCGTGCCAATAGGTCAATAGGAACTCTCCCATAAAGTATAACAAGGCAAAAAGATGTGAACAAATTTTTGGCAACCAAGAAAACTTTAACACTCAGACAGTTAAAAATACATTTTTTACATCTTGTTGATATTGTTTTGGGTTTTTCCTGCCTTTAACAAGTTTATTTTCGCATTGGTTGGGGTGTGTGTGTGTGTGGGGGGGGGGGGGGGGGGGTCGGTCAGAGGTGTGACGTTGCAATTATCCCGAGAACAGACAGGTCTGAGGTGGGACGAAGTATGACAAAAACTACGATAGAATTGGCATCGCGATGTTTGTGCCTTTCTTTTGAATGCCTCTCGGTTCCCATTCATTAATTTCAACTCCATGACTGTGCCTACCGTAGATCACAATGAGCGCAGGCATTAAGTGTGATGTAAATTGTACTGAGATTATCCTACAAGTTCTTTACGGAACAACATACCGTGTTATAACGGGAGCGCGATGATTCAGTTGTTATAGCCTTTGCTTTAAACCAAAAAGATTGTTCGATCATGACCAGCAGTGACTGCGTTGTGTCCTTGGCCGAGACACTTAATCCCGATTGTCGGAGTTGGGCGTGGTCGAGCTGTGTACTATACGGCATACAGGATGTCGATGTTTCACTTGCCTTCAACCGCTGCTACATCTGCTTGTGTAGAGTTCGTAACTTGGAGAGTCAGGAAGTGGCTCGCCGTTGTTATGTGATTTTCTCCTGGTACTCCAGCTTCCTCTACCAGGAGACCTGTTCGACGCTGTGATCCTGGCTGTTGAAAGTGTCGTTAACCCTTTGAGACTTTAATTATCCGGACGTTCAAACGTCACTGGGAATTCAGTTTCTTCAACGTTTTCCCCAAAACGTCGGAAAGTACAAATAACAAGATATCTTTCACATAAGTGTTTATCTGTATGAGGGCTAGATTATTTTTGGCGGCCTGAATTTGTTATTTAAAACTTGTTTTATTACAAATTATTGGAGAGTGCCCACAGGCACTCTCCAACAATTTGTAACAAAACAAATTTATATAAACAAAATATTATTTGTGTTTGACTGAATATGAAATATGAGCAAGGAAAGTGTTGGCGTTTGCTCTGGTGTCCTCATTTTTTGAAAGCCCTGATAGTGGCTTCTAACACTCAACCAGTTAGAAAGTCTGGACAGCAGGATTATATTAGTATTTTAAGCTATGATAACATTTGGCTCAACGGTTGTCACTGAGCACTATTCGGGAGAAAATAGGAATTGAGGTTAAAACTTTAAAAAATCTTTAAAACTTTAAAAAGTCGAAAAATAATAACAAAACCAAATGACCACAAAGTATCAACGCCTTGTTTGATTTCGTACGTCATAAGATGTACAAAAGTATCAAGGGGTTAAATCCCAATAAGCATAAATCGTAATATAGGTAAACGTTTTCGCATTACGCCTATAAAATGCATCCATAAGAAGAAAATGTCAAACACTTTACGAACACCCTTTCCTTGAACATGTGTGGTGATAATTCGACTCCCCTATTAGCGAACCTTAATAATGTCAGAAGCACTATTTTCTATTCTCCTCGTCGTCTCCTGAGTTTCAAAGTGTTCTATGTGCCAGTAGGCACATAGAACACATTGGAACTCAGGGGACGTTGTGTTGTCAGAAGGAAAGTACTAAAGAAGGTTGTTTGAACATGAAAGTGCATGGTCGTCTGAAGCAAATTACGATTGATCGCGAAATGGGTAGCTGTGGCGTCGATGACAGATTCCTGTGAGTAAACAAGCAAGGGATAGTTTTTAACTAGAGCTGTCTGGTAATAATATAAAAATAACACTTTGGCCGGCCGCTGACTTGTCGCGGTTCACAGGTGAGAAGGCTATGGTTACGCATGTGCTCCCACCTGCCTCCCTGTTCCCACGCTTCTTCTCTCCTCCCAACCCTCGGAGACGAACTGCTTGATGACATTCCGTGTCCCATTCTTCCCAATCGCTCCGATAAGCATACTAACCCTCTCCTTTGTACCACCTACTAACCACATGTCCTTCATTCTCCCACCACACTACCCCATTATACTCTCAGTGAATCTTGTTCGGTCAGACTGGTGTTGTGGGCTTTCAAATAAAAAGTGTTCCAGGGTCTCCGCCACGCCTAAATTACACATCTGGCACTCCTTTTCATTGTTTTCCTAATTTTTCCCTCAGCTCCAGAGACAGCGATCTCAGCTTGAACAACAATGACCCCCCCCCCCCCCCAAGATGCCATCAAGGTACTCTTCAAAACTTGGCTTCTCTTTATCACCCAGGCCATCCAAAGACCTCTTTGAGTTGACCCCCCCCCCCCCCCCCACACACACACACTCGCCAATTAAGGTTACCATCCTCCACGACTCATTCTCTTGCGAGTTTTTCCCCTGGGTTGTCCTTACTTCTAAATCCGCGATCTCCAGTGAGTAGTTCTCTATTAATTCCCTCACTTGGATCATCCACCCTGTCTTTGTCTTTGAATTCCAAATATTCTGACACATTAGTTTACACCATCGGCTGACGAGGAGATTTACCAAATAGTTAAGATAACAGAGCTTCATTAAGTCTATCCTGTCCTACGTCCACTACGTGCGTGCTTCCACTGTCATTTTTTTTTCTGTGCGGTATTTTAAACTTATCTTTTTTCATGTTTGCTTCCAGAAAGTTACCAGGAATAAGAATAACCATAAATTGCAGATTCCAAGCATACTGATCTGCTTTTGGCAGGCCCTTCTTGTATACGAAACCATCAAATCAAATGTTAAATCCTTTACCACGACGGGTAGTTTGGTGATAAGACTTAGATATTACCGAGGGAAAATTAACTGACGTCGTGGGACCTGCATTAGAAGTTATAAAGAAATGATTTTTTACAAAACAGATTCGTCTCATTGGGATCGTCCTGTTGGGATATTTTACAATTTCATCTTGCTTGGATTGGTCTTGTTCGGAATAAGCTGGTCCGAAACCTTTGGGGTCTGCCGGATTGTTGCCGACGCCACTGAAATGACAGTCCCCTCGGTTGTCCCAATTGCTTAATGTTAAGTATTTTTGATATTTCCTTCAATCCGTTTGTTTTGTTCTGATATACCTTCATTCACGCACCTTTTTGAGATGGGATAGGCTAAGGAATGATTCGTACAGTTAAAACGAGAAGTCATGTCATGAAATGAGCACAAATAGTACGTCGATCTGCGCGTTAATCTACGCGTTATGACCATAGTAAGACTATCAAATTCTGTACATTTGGCCTGTGCACAAGCAATGTTTCAGCCAATGGACCTCCGGGTAACCAGGAGGTCCATTGGCAGAAACATTGCCTGTGTTTGCTATGAGTAACCAGGAGAATCTGCCGTACTTTGGATGCCATTCGATATGGCAAATGCGCGCAATTCCTACTCGCAATCAAGCCTAGATAAGCGCACAGTTCGTGACAGGACTTCTAGTTTTAACTGTAGATCCGAATCAATTTGACAACTTTGACGACTCCAAGTAATTACATAAAAAATCCTGCAGCCTGTTTTCATATCCAAATGTTTACAAGGACACTCTGCCTGAAATTCAACAACAATAAATGTTGTCTGGTTGAAAGAAATGATAAATGACATCAATCGAAACATTTGTTTGATCGTTATTCGTCAAGAGAAATAATCTGTCAGTCAAAATATTCGCAGTATCTAATCCCTCATTTTGGCAATTTGGCATGGTGCCAACATTTCAGTCATGCACAATCAACTGCAACAGTTACCGAACACCATCAATGAACTTAACACCGTACTCTATCTAACGCACTGGCACCATAGCAGATCGAGGAGAAAGCCCAACACTACAATTCTTCTTAAATCCACAGCAGAGGATAAACTTCAACGGCTTTCTTCCGGTAGAAATAGAGATGTCTCACTAAGTAAGAACTTTTAGTAACTTGAAAAGATGCTCCCGATTTATTGAGGTTGATTAAAAAAGGTTTGCTCGAGTGACGAGCTTCATTTGCACATCTCGTATTTCTCTGCGATATTTTAGACATTGTAGGAGAAAGTCTTACCTGGTCTCCATTACACCAACGTTACACACTTGAAACTCTCGCCGCCCTTCCCAATGCCCCCCCCCCCCCCCCAATCTACAGTGACCTCGATCTCAGTTTGACGAGCACTAACCCCCAAAAAGGTTGCCGTCTACAGAATCCACATATCCCGGTTGCTCGTTCTTCCGCAAAGTTCTTTTCGCTCGAATGCTCTCTCTCAAGTTTCAATCACAATTCCCATCGACACTCTCTTTGACGAATCTTGTTTTTCTTGGCCCCCCCCCCTCCCCCAAACCCTTCTAGGTCTGAGATATATACCGTGTAGCTCTCCATTGACCCCCCCCCCCTCCCCACATTAACATACATTAATTAGAAAGCTCTCAACAAAAACCAACCTGATAGGTGAGATCTGATCCATCAACGTCCTCCAATTGTAGATTGCTATTACTCACATTGCTGTAGGATTCAGCATTCTCCAAGCAAACCTTGCCACTTACACCATTGTGCGACACATCTGTTGCCTGATAAAATAAGCAATGTTTACTACAAGTTGATGAGTAACAAGTGAAGAGAATAAAATAAATCATTTTGTTTTAACACAAGGGGGAATAAAAACCTTACAAATAAACGTGCACAATTATGTCGGTATATTTTCATAACATATCTGGAAAATAAAATTCATTATACATACGTGAAATATATTCTGGTGGCCTCATATAAAGTTCACCTCCTCGAAAGATTTGGAAACGATATTTACTTGCGAGAGACTGTGAACAATACTTTCACTTACTTTAATTGAAAGCTCCACCCCTACGTTCAAAGAAGGGGATAACCACCACCCATTACACTGAGACTGGGAACTGTTTACTACCTACGAATTCATAATAGCTTGTTAGGCCGAGGCAGTCAGTCGCCGCATAAAACGTACAGTTGTGTTGGGGGGATGGTATAGAAGGGCGGGGATTGGCGGTCCCCTTGTAAAATTGAATAAAAATTAAAGTGTACCAATGAAATAACGTCTTTTGGTGCATTCTGGCGTTGGAAATGGTCACATATGTATGCTGTGAGAAATGAAACAATTAATTGGTGATATTTATTGGTATCTTTAGAATCGGAGATCGATAACACGACTCGGCTCTATAGTGTTTCTTTCCAGAACAGCGGGAAGCCAAAATTCTATAACAGGGGGTGCCCAAGCCATTTGTGCGTCTGTGTGTGGGGGGGGGGGGGGGAGGGGGGGCTGGTAAGATGATATTTGAAAGGCCGTTGTGTAGGGTTTCGGGCTTCCCCTAGTCCTAACTAGGACCACCTGGTCGTTGTCCCCTCCTCCCACTTCTCTGAAGAGAAGTGGGAGGAGGGGCGACGACCAGAGGGACCTGGTTAGGATTTACCTCCGCCAAAGAGAACATTTTGCAAAATTTAGTGCTGTAAGAGTGAATCTGAGGCATTTGTAGCCCCTATATTGGAGATCATTTTGCGACTCTATGTCGTGTGAAAGTTGCATTGGGTCAATGTTATTTGGCTCTCCCCGTAGCTAACAGTGAATTAGCTCTCCCCGTAGCTAATTCACTGTTGCTGAATTGTAAATTGATGAAATGGCATCGTTCAAATTGCACTTTTCTAAGTGTTATGACCCTTGTATATTTTACCATCCCCATGTGTGTTATGTGTCAAATGACTGCTCTACAATACTGAACAACAAAAGTTCGATATATCGCACAAACACATTTGGTACTTCGGATATTGGTATAGCCAAAACTGTTCGGTCGCACCCGTTTCTTCGTCAGTGCTCTAATATGTGTAACTACAAACCAAGAAACGAATGGTGTTCCTAAACTATAGTTTTACGGAATGATTCATG
This sequence comes from Pictodentalium vernedei, assembly GCA_031216915.1. NCBI lineage: Eukaryota > Metazoa > Mollusca > Scaphopoda > Dentaliida > Dentaliidae > Pictodentalium > Pictodentalium vernedei. Next base: position 159,898,226 of record CM062295.1, read on the forward strand.
TTCATTTCTGGGGCTCCGATCAAGGCAGCGTATCATTTCTTGTGACATCGTCTTGTCACAAATTTCCACCGTCGTTTATGAGTAAAGAAACTTTTCATCCTTCTTAAGGTGTTATATAAGTAAGAAAAACAGTTTACTTTGAAATTCCCAAGTCTGAGATTCCATAAATGTCAGGAAAATATTCACAAATGATACATCCAAATGAAGGTTGCCATGTATAGCAGTTAATAGAACACGAAAAATATATCCATTCAACTCCCAAAATTGATAACAGGCATCAATGGTTGCTAAAAGTCTTCATGAGAACAACACGTGACCAAATGTGCTTCAGATATAAAAAAGCTAGTAATTCAAAACACTCCACGATACAGTGACATGGGAAACACCAACACTGTCTGCATATTTTCTTGAAGAAGGACTCCATGGCGATAACTCATAATTAATTGCAGAATAATTGCATTATTCTAGGAAATTCAAACAGATACCTTGCAAGTAACATGGTAACTCTGCACTTTCCATGTAATGACAGTCTGTAGTGAAAAGCCGATCAGTCTCATTATTTCATAATTTTATTAAGAAAGGTGGCTGCTAAGTGAATGTGTGGGGTAGACCAATTAATATTTTCAACGTGCAGCCCTAAGGCTGCACGTTGAAAGTATCAATTGGCCATCCCCAATTAATGAATATGGACTATTCTAATTGCGGCCATTGAACTGACATGGAAGATACCACCAAGATTCAAAGGGAGTTAAAAAACACCTATCGCTATATAATGTCTGTGCTTTCTAGTTGCTGGTTGTAGGCAACTGTTTGGACGAAGGACTGAGAGTTATAGTACATTGTGTGCAATGCGATATATTTGTGATAGTCCGTGGTTAGTAACACAGCGCGATTTATTGTCAATGCTTTCCAATCACTGGTAGATCTTTCATTCAATTGATGGTCCAAGCACTGGAAAGCTTGATTTGGTACTTTGTCTCCAATGCGTTACGTTTATGGAAATAGCGGTCGCATAGTCGGGGAATGGGTAGATACATAGCGAGGGCAATGGATGGTACCCAACGATTCTCTTCCATCCAGTTCCTGTCTGGAATCGTCGGTGGCTGAGACATAGCAAGCTCGCTGCGTGCTTTCGAGGGTGGACTAACAAGCACGTTTCACTTTTTAGGAAAAAGCCGCTCTGTTTGACACCCAAAGGCAGGCACGATGCCCCTAGTTGGAAAAAGCTATGCCCTCTGTAGAAAAAAACTATATTCTTTGTAGGAAACACTTCTTTTTGAGGCGACCCAGGAGGCCTGTTCCTCTTCGTAGGGAACTTTGAGGGCCTGGCAGGTATGTTTCGTCTATAGGAAAACGTCGTACTGATTGGTACTCCAGCAGACATAGTGCTCTTAGTTGACAAAAAGCTGTATAGTCCCTGTAGGAAAGAGGTATGTTTTTTGCGATGGCCCAGAAAGGTTCTTTGCTCTTGAGGTGAAAACATAGCCGAGCAGGCATGCTTCCCTCCGTAGGAAAGAGTCGAAGTGTTTAGTGCCCTAACAGGCATGGTGCCAATTTTCAGAGAAAATAGGGTCCTGCGAATATTGGAGATTCGATTCGATATCGATACCATCTGTCTGCTTCGAGATCGATACCGAATCAGTCTCAAGATTCGATGTTTTTCGAATCTCTCGTGCTAAGTGCATTTTGTTACATTTCCAACGAAAATTGAATAAAATTGACATTAAATAATTCATTCATGTTGGCTCAATTCATATTTAATTCAGCAACTGACAATGTCTAATTGTTAGGTTAGTAGTATAGACGATAAAACGTCCACAGGTCGGGCACGACGTGCGGTTAATTTCTTGGACCTACTTATCAATAAATAATGATCTTCGGTTAGAAAAGAGTCCAGAATATCCAGTTTGATACGACTAATTGAGCATGTTTGTGGTAGTAGCAACACATTAACACTGCGAACTATACAATCCCGTCCGCGAAAATAAACTCAGAATTAAAAGTCAGGCAGTGCCATCGACTATAATCAACGGTATTAACAGAGCGACGCGTTTTAAAGACCATCGCCAGGCGTAACCAACTAATAGGTTATCGGGGCTTTTCGTCCCTTTACCAGTCTGTCCTCCGGGTCGTTTCGTTCTTTTATCATTTCATACTCAGTTACTTCAAACTGAGTCGTTTCGTACCCATACAAAATGAATGGAGTAAGAGAGTGAGGTGGTGACTGAGTGGATTCGTGTACTGGTCTCTCATGCCGGAGGTCACGGATATGATCTCCGTTCGGAAGAGATTCTCTGGCAACATCAGTTGTGGTATTGATGCTGCTACAACGTACAGTCCTATCGTAGTTTAAATACAAATACGGATGGAACACTAGATATCATGAAGAACAGAAGCAGCAGAGCACAATTTAATATAGTAAATATACATCACCAAACGTACCCCCAGCACACCCCCCCCCCCCCCCCCCCCCCCGCCTGCCTCCCGTGATCCGTGATGTCACATCTCAGGATATATCGCTTTTTCATGTGCCGAATCGAAGGTACAATATTGATTGATGCTTTGGAGTGAAATTTTGCGAGTTGTGTACAGAAGCAGTCGTTGTTGTCACAGATTGTGGTGAATAGTAATAAGCTAAGCCTTCAAAAACTAAAACTTTGGATAATAGGCCTACCTGTTTCAGCTACGGTGCTACAGAGAATATTTATTTATTGGTGTTCAAGGTCACTTTTAGCATGTAAGCATATAATTTGTCTATTTAGTATTAAGATTCGATTATAGATTCGATTCGAGATCGATATCAGAGACAAGATTCGATTCGAGATTTGACTGAACAAAAATTGTGATTCGCAGATCTCAAGGAAAAAAGCTAGTCTCCTTCCAGGAAAGAGCTTCGTTTTTTAAGGCGACCCGAAAAGCTTGCTGCCTTAGGAAGGAGAAGGCATATTGTGTGTGGTGGCCCAGTAAGCTAGCTCTCTCCTGATAGCAGAAAGTTATGATCTCCGTGGTAACCCAACAAGCTGGTCGCTTAAGGAACGGAAGGGTCGTGTGTGGGTGGCCTTGCAGACATGTTGCTCTATGTAGGAAAGAACTATGCCATTTGTGTTAATGTTGCGATGATGTTGGTCAGCACGTATTATTTTTATTGCGTTCTGCTACGATGTAAATGGATATCTACACGAAAAGGGAAGTTTGTCGCTCTCGTGGGTGTTGGTTTAAACGTCAAATATGTATCCAGTACAATATTTTCCTGGTTAATAAGAATCTGTGTAGAAAGAACGGTAACGTGTTTGTCAGTTATTTGGCCAATTTGGTAAGGCTGTAACGTTGATCAGCTTGAGTCGTTTTGAAAAAGTCGACGTTTCTGCAAGTCGGATTTCTGATGAATGCAACAATGGTGCTGTGCATCAGCCTCCCGAAACCGCTCCATCCAACTCACTGACCGCGATGTTTAGAGAGAAATATTTCAGAAATAGGGGACGTAACAACCGTTACTTATTCCGAGTTCTTTATTCGACATTCGTTATCGACCTATAAGATCGGTTGTTAACCCTTTACCCAACGTAACGGCCAAAACCGGCCAGCGCTATTCTCAAAAATCGCCAATTATTTTTCATTATTTTTTTCATTTTTTGTCTCAAAAACATAGGTTATGACCCCTCGTTGGAACGAGCTCGTCGAGCTCGTTCCAACGAGGGGTCATAACCTATGTTTTTGAGACAAAAAATGAAAAAAAATTAGTTATTCAAGAATTATTTTTGCAACTGTCGTCTGCTTTTCATGTTAGGTAAAGGGTTAACGAATGTCGAATAAGGAACAGGGAATAAATGACGGTTGTCACGTCCCTTCAGAAATATACAGAATAGGAAGAAGACCTCGGTTTGTTTTATCAACTTTAGACGTCAAATTGACAGACAACGTTGATGGCTCGGGCTTGTAACTGTTGGAAACTTGGTTTCGTGGATTATCGAATGATTTTCGAATATGCTTAAAGGCATCGTCACGGAAGAGAATTGAATCGAATCCACTGACCTTTACCAGTTTTGTACTTTCCACACTTCAGTTGTGAAAAGGATTTTCCGCTTGATGGGCAATGACAGTTATGTATATTGATAAGAACTGAGCAATGTCAGATATTCTAACGACAGAATTGGCTGCTGTTATTTCTGGAATGTGTGACTAAAAAGATTTTGAAAATGTTCTGGAAGACACGGTGTTCCTATGGCATGTCCCTCTGATAAGCAAGTCATCTCCCAAAAAACCAACTTGCCATTCAAAGTACAATAATATTGCCCGATGCAACAACATTCATTCCCGGTTTTTTCTCTGACATAATCGGAAAGTTCGATCAGAAATATCACCGCATGTTTGTTCAACAAGAAGTGCCACACAAAGTTAAGAACAACAGAAGAACTAATCATTTTAACTTGGTGCGCACAGGGAACGCAGAGGCTCAGTGGTTAGAACATTGAACTTAAAACCGAAAGGTCGAAAGGTCGTTCTATATTTCTTTATTTATTAAGGTTTAACTACACTTCAACAGCCAGGGTCATATCGTGTCGGTGACAGTTTTACGAGTGGAGGACAACGGAATACCCAGAGAGAACCACCGAGCAACGACGAGCAGCTACCAGCTCCCCAACATCGTAACTCCGCACTGCAGAACAGGCAGGGTTACAGTGGTTGAAGACATGGGCACCAGCGACGTGCAGTACGCCTTAGTACATGGCATCATCGTGCCCCCATGTGGACAATCGGTGTTAAGTGCCTTGCCAAAGTGTCGTTCCTGGCCATCAGTAACTGCGTTGTGTCCATGGGTGACACACTTAGTCCACATTGCGATGTGGGGAGAGGCATGGCACTGTGCACTAAGGTGTACTGTGCGTCGACGGTGCACTTGCCTTCAACCACTGCTAACCCTGATTGTGTAGAGTTCGTAAGTTGGTGGGTATGTCGGTGATGTCGATGACCCGATGCTCGGTGGTTCTCTCCGCGTACTCCAGATTCATCCACCCGTACAACTGACCGACAAGGTGGGACCCTGGCGGCTGAAAGTGTTATGAAACCCCAACAATAAACAAACGCCCTGCGAATAATTTCTTTTCGTGAAAGAAACATGTCCTCCGACTATAGGACGAGTAGATAAACAGGAAATAGTGCATAAATTCAAAAACAAGCTACCCTTACAGCCCGACAGAGCTGTGGGAATAAATTATTACTGAACCTCCCCCGAACACAAAATTGCTTCGCTCATTTTGTTGTAAATATTACTCTGTGGAACAATCCCATCCCATAAATGAGCGCTGAAAAGGTTAAAGCAGGGCTTTCTGAAGGATAGGCAGGAAACAAGTTTTCCTTTCCAATACTGATGATTCGACATGACATTCCATTGGTCTGGATTCTGAGGGTCCACATTCATTGTTTTCAGTAAATCAATTAAGCCTTGAAACCGCACATTCAAGAGATTGATAGATCCGCTACACAAATTTATTGAATAGCCATTTATGTCAATGAATCTTGGAGTATGGCAATAACGGCCCGAGGGTCTTAAATAATACGTACGGCAGGGTGTTACTCCCCCCCCCCCCCCCCCAGTATTTTGTACGTAGGGACATTGTCGTCTGGACTGGAGTCTTAAATATCAATTCGCTTTTACTAGTAATCATGTACCTTTTGACGAAACTAGATTTGATACTTGGACTCATGTCAAAGACAGTAGTTCATAGCAGTGGGGAACTGGCCCAAGAAACGTTACCGGGAAATACACCAAGGGGGCCCCAGACCCGGGGAAAATTCTGATTTTTCCAACTGAGCGAACGCTGTTTCCTTGCATTTGAACGATCAGTGGCAGTCCACATAGAGGACATTTTTGTATCATTTTCAAGGATCATTCGGCAAAAATGATTTCATTTCATTTGAGCGATCAATGGCAGACTAGACTGTTGGTTATTTATTTATTCATTTATTTATTGGTGTTTAAGGTCACATACATATGCGCAATGGCTAATCATGACTGTGACAGTTTTCCGGGTGAAGGAAGCCGGAGTACCCGGAGAGAACCACCGAGCATCGACGAGCAACTGTCAGCTCATCAACATTCTAACTCTGTTCAAGCTCCGCTCAAGCAGGGTTACAGCGGTTGAAGACACGTTCACCATCGACGTGCAGTACGCCTTAGCAAACGGCGTCATCGTGCCCCTATGTAGGCAACCGGGATAAAGCGCCTTGCCCAAGGACACAACGCGGGTCGTCCCGGACGGGAATCGAATTCGGGACCTCTGGCATAGAAGTCTAACAGTCTACCACTGACCACCGCGCTCCCCAGACTTCTGGACCCACCGGGAATTTGTCCGGTGGACCATACGGCCAGTCCGTCTCTGGCTCATAGAATTTGGGGTTGTGGTACCGGATTCGGGCTCGTGCGCCCAGCAAGACTAATTTGAGACATGATTTAATGCCTCTGAGGAAGGCACATCTTGATGACGTATTTTAAATATTGTATCGGAAGGGACTTGAGCCATCACAGATGGGACAAAACAGGTTTACACCCCCTCCCCCTCGCACTTTTTAACGACGCTCCTGAGCAGTCTTGTGGGATCAAAGGTTGAAAGTTCTGCCGCAGTAAGGTATTATGTTGCAGGCTATAAACAATCTGTTTACTTACGTCGTAGACTGCCTTTCCACTTCCGAGCTTTTCACGTTTTACAAACGAACAGCATGGATGGAACAAATCGTACATTACTGAGCACAGCGACCTAGGCAGGTAAAGTATGTTTACTGGTACGGGTAACGCGGAACCGTTCTCCATATAATCCATGTACAACTGGCTTCTCGAATATTTCCATTCAACGTCGGAGTCTTCCTGCAGCATATAGCACATATAATAAACATACAGTACAAAGTAGATTACACAACATGCAACAGGGAGTGGCGGCGTTACCGGGTGGGGAAGCTGGAGGGTAAATTTATCCCTAGAAAATAGGCTTTAATACCCTCACTTAACCACCATCATACCTGTACGCACCACTCATACGCAAAAATCACCTCGCAATGGTTTTTGCTCTTTCCAGTTTTGCCTCAAAAACATTGCATATGACCCTTTTTCAAAACAACCTCGTTGAGCTCCTTATAATAAAATGTCGTAAGATTTATTTTCGACGCAAAAATGAAAGGGCATGGTTACCCACGAAAATCTTTTGCAAGTGCCGTCTTCTGTTCGTCTTGTGTAAAGGTTTAACTCGTTACGCGCTGCTGGCATATATTTCTGCCCAGGACACTATATCCTGGCACTGAAGTAAGTAGAATTTGGGAACATCAAACAACATTTTTTCCCGGCAAACTGAATGGAGCATTTGACCAATAATTTCTTGAGTTAAATTTAGATGATTGTCTCATCAAATCAACTCATGGCTGTTACAAAGCAGCCCTGGCCAGATTTGATGATAAATATTTTGAACATACTCAGCGGATTAAAGTTGAATAAACTATGTGCTCTCGATAGATGACATGTCCTTTATTGTTCTACCATGAACAGAAATGTACATGTCAGGACAATAAAGGACAGGTCGTGTAGATCATCTGTCCTTTATTGCCCGCCGACCATGTACAGAAATGTTGCGCAGCCACTGTCAACGGATCGTCAAAGCACAGTAACGAAAGCAGATTAGAAGATTAGGGATGGCGTATTATTTACTCTGCATGCAAGCTCGCAGACCACTGGTCAAAGGATGCAAGAAATTCCCATCTGTTATGGTCTGGAACCAGTTTAACTCTCAACTAGATCATCGCTAATATGTTTAGATTCACTCATCTGGAATATTTCCCGACAATTGGATCTGAAAAAGTTCATAAAGATTCATTTTCTGTGATTCGAAGCTTGAAATGTGGCCCAGTCAATATTTGATTTGATCGACATTTGAAGACTCACCACAGCCGTAGTTTTATGATCACGCCGGGTAGTTCCACAAATATGTATATTTGTTCATCTCGTCAAGAGGAATTGAACACATTGAGTGGAATATATATAACTGGGACGGGAGAGAATACTCGTATACCTTTGTAAGTACAGACACACCATATTACATCAACGGTCGTCTGCGCGCAAATGTCTCCAAAACCTGGATAAATAAACAGCACATTAAAGCGTCGAATTCCGAACAGCATTATACTGGGGGCCAGAGAGGTTGTCTGCAACCTTGCTACCACTTGTTACTGAAGTCGAATGTGCAAGAATTGTTCCCTCTCCGGTGGAACAGTGATCACTGCATCCACATAGAAAGGGACAACTCGATATTTTAGAATATAAATCTTGGACTCTCGCTTTATTTCGGCTGCCGAAATTTGAAAATGACATCGGAATAGTCTTGCAAAAGGGGTACTCACGAAAAGGTGAAAGCGCCAGTTTGTTTGAAGAAAGATATTGCTCTAGTGGTTTCAGTCAATCATATAGATGCACGTACCCCATCTCTTTCCAGGATATATTTCGCAGTGACGTCAGGGGCCTATCCAGGCTAAACGAAAAGGTAAGAGGGCAAGATCATCTTTTCATTTCACCTCGTATAGGAAGGTGAAGGCCCTATCTGTAGAAAAGTGACTCAAGAAATATCAGGGTGCCTGAACCAGTTTTGGGATTTCTGGCACACAAATATACGGTTGACATTTTCCAGAAACAGTTGGAGCCGCCCATATCCCTCTCATCGCCGCTAAATGACGTGGAGCCCCGTGGGGATGATCAGCTATCGTTTTACTTAAACGCGACAATCTCGATGACAAAGACATACAACGCCAATGTTTGATTCAAGGGCGGACTGGGCCAAAAAAAGTTGCCGGGAAATGTACAAAGGGGGAGCGGAGTCAGCGGACCCGGACACAATTTCGATATTTCGAACTGAAAGAACGCTGTTTGCTTGCATCTGAGCGACCAAACGCAGTCCACATAGACGGTATTTAGATGGCATTTGTGTATCATCTCTGTCGCCTATTTGGCAAAAATGGTTGCACAAAACGGGGCACCGAACTCATCAGGCCGACCATAGTAGTTCGGCCCAATGGGAGAAAATTTTGATTTTTCAAACCGAAAGAACGCTGTTTCCTAGCATCTGAACGATCAACGGCAGACTAGGTTGCTGGTATATCGAAATGCCCTCTATGTGGACTGCCACTGGGATAAAAGCATAAGACATGAGTGGATAGGGAGGGCACGAGGGAGAGAGTCAATACTTCTGTTGGGGAGATTGAAAAAGATTGACGTGTAATATTATACAACATATTGGAAATATATTGTGAAAGACTTGACCCGCGGGGTACAAAGTTAATGTATCCCACGGGTCACTTCGAACCCTCTGATTTGGTAGACACTGAATCAAAATTTAACATCAGGACCTTTATGCTTGTGAACAAACTTAAACCAAATGATGAAAAAACAGAACTCATTACCTTTTTTATACCCCCGCCTAGCGGGGGGTATATAGGATTCCTCGTGTCCGTCAGTCCATCAGTCCGTCAGTCCAGCAGTCCATCAGTCCGTCTGTCCGTCAGTCCTTCCTTCGCGAAATTGTTTAATGGAGGGTGCCGTCATGTTGTAATCAACTTCTCCCCCACTTTTCAACTCACATAGTTGCAGTCCTTCCGTCGCGAAATTGTTTAATGGAGGGTACCGTCATGCTGTAATCAACTCCTCCCCCACTGTGCAATTCACATAGTTGAAACTTCAGACTGTGATCATACACACAATGAAGATGTGCAACATGTATGAAGTCTTGCGAAAAAATTTTTTCTCCACAGTTATTTCCCTTTCTTGACTTACTACATTTTTAGTGTTATTTTCAATAGAGGGTACCTTTTATGCTGTAATCAATTCCTCTTCCAGTTTTAAATGCAGATAGCTTAAACTTCAGGATATGATCATACACACAATGAAGATGTGCAACATGTATAAAGTCTTGCGAAAATTTTGTTTCTCCACAGTTATTTCCCTTTCTTATCTTACAACATTTTTAGTGTTATGTTCAATAGAGGGTACCTTTATCCTGTAATCAACTCCTCTTACAGTTTTAAATGCGGATAGCTGAAACTTGAGGATATGATCATACACACAATGAAGATGTGCAACATGTATAAAGTGTCACGAAAATTTTATTTTTCCACAGTTATTTCCCTTTCTCGACTTAGAATAATTTGAGTGCTATTTTCAATAGAGAGTACCTTCATGCTGTAATCAACTCCTCTTACAGTTTTGAATGCACTGAACTGACACTTTAGGATATGATTACAAAGACATTGAAGATATGCAACATCTATAAAGTGTGTTGCAAAACTTTATTTGCTCAAAATTATGGCCTTGATCGACTTGGAAACTTTTCACAGATTTTAAAAAAAATTCAGGGATTTTTTTTTTTGCTATTGTCAATAGAGCGTACCTTCATGCTGTAATCAACTCCTATTACAGTTTTGAATGCAGTGAGCTAAAACTTTATGATGTGATTACACACACATTGAAGATATGCAACATCTATAAAGTTTGTTGCAAAATTTTATTTTCTCAAAATTATGGCCTTCATCGACTTCGAAATTCCGTCGCGAAATTGTTTAATGGAGGGTACCTTCATGCTGTAATCAACTCCTCCCCCACTTTTCAATTCGCAAAGTTGAAACTTCAGGATATGATCATACGCACAATGAAGATGTGCAACATGTATAAAGTCTTGCGAAAATTTTGTTTCTCCACAGTTATTTCCCTTTCTTGACTCACAACAATTTTAGTGCTACTTTTAATAGAGGGTACCTTTATGCTGTAATCAACTCATCTTACAGTTTTAAATGCGGATAGCTGAAACTTAAGGATATGGTCGTACACACAATGAAGATGTGCAACATGCATAAAGTTTCACAAAAAAATTATTTTTCCACAGTTATTTCCCTTTCTCGACTTAGAATATTTTGAGTGCTATTTTCAATAGAGAGTACCTTCATGTTGTAATCAACTCCTCTTACAGTTTTGAATGCAATGAACTGAATACACCAGTAAATACATCGTGGAAAATCCTCCGACTGGCAACTTTTGTCAGAATGTTATAGAAAACTACTGTGAGTTTGGACATATAAGAGGTATCAGTTTGTTTGAAAAATAGTATCCTATATGCTCGTTGCTGCCAAAATACTATTTTATATGTCATATCCAGTGTATTACCTTTCTTCCTCGATTCTTCTCCTGTTTCTGAACTCCTCGGCCATTCAACTCGAAACCACGTGATTCCCCACCGTAGTAGTTGAGCAACAAATTTATTGCTCTTAATTAATATGAAAACTTTTGTGATGTCCTTGGTTGATTGCAATGTCTAATATTCTCTTAATATCGAGAATACATGTTTGCCTCACTTAATCTTGCACTTTAAAACATTACCAGCTGAAAGGCGGGGGTATTTGTTTGTGTCACCCTTAGGTGACACCTATTGTTTTCTGAACACCAAGATGTCACATTGTTGACCTTGCTCACCCTCAGGTATTGTTGCGGGGGTAACACACCACCAGGCGATGGATTGCGGGGGTATCGCACCCCCTGGCGATGGATCGACTCTAGTTTCCTCCAGGTACAAACGAGCACCAGACATTTTGCCTCCTCATAAAGTCGGTAACACCATTATCAACCTATCTACCACAGTCATAAACTTGGGTGTGTACTTTGACACACATTTGACCACGACTTCTCATGTTTCAAAACTCTGCCAATGCGCAAATTTTCATATCCAGAAATCAGTCGAGCCCGGAAAATCTTAACGAAAAGTGCCACGGAATGTCTTGTGTATGCATTTATCTCTTCTAGGCTGGATTATTGCACTGTTTTCCTATGTGGGTTCTCCAACAAGCAGATAAATATATTGCAGATTATACAAAATACAGCTGCTCGTATTGTGGCTCGCAATAATAAGAACGAACACATTTCTCCTCGCTTAAACCCTTTACCCAACGCAGGCGATATCAAAATTTATTATTTTAATCACTTTTGTTTTAAATTAAAAAAAAAAAATCAACAAAACCATATCTTGTGCCCTATTGGAACGAGCTCGATGAGCTCGTTCCAATGAGGGGGTCACATGACATAGTTTTGTTGAAATATTTTGAAACATTTATTTCTTTCACCTGCTGAATTTGCAAATTTCGCGGGCGGATGCGGGCGATTCGTTAGGTAAAGGGTTAAAAAATCTTCATTGGCTTTCTATACATATTGAACTATTTCTACTCCCCTGAATGCGCATGCGTGTAAACAGTTGTAAAGATGACAATCTGAATTACTATAGCGATCGATGGGAGAAAAATGAAAAACATTCATTTGCCACAAATTTTATTTTTTAAATAATGGACGGACATATGATCCAATATTCTATAACACACTTTTTTAAAATGGCATCAAATATGTTTTGTTAAAATTAATTTTTCATGGTTCCATTTTTGTTTAAACTTTTCTCTTTTTATCCAAGTACATCACCTTTGTAATTTGTTGGAAAAGACTGAGGCGGGAAACTTCAAAGTTCTAAACATGTATTAAATCCTTATGATAAAATAGGAAGGACATAGATTTGGTTAAAGCAAAAATTAAGTTTCTTTGTTCTATAAACATATTTTTGATATGTTATTGTTTTAATGGTTACATTTAACTTTGAAAAGGAGTCTTTTTTCTCCATTTATGACCTTGCGACAGATAATACCTCTCCTCTTTGGAGACAATTACATGTCAAATATGACCGCGTGCGCTTTGGTGCGTGAAAAATGAAGGGACATAACTCGAACTTCTCGCCCTTAATACAGGAGGAGAAATAGTTCAAAATCAGCAGCGAGAATTAAGTTCAAGGTTTTTTGTGTACATACAAAACACCAGCAAACTGAGCGCCGTCCTACATCTCATATGAAAGTAAACATGTGTTCAGACTGGGGGTTGATGATTTAAAATATAGCCCAGCTGAAACATAGAATGTGAACTTACCGCAATTGTTTGAAACGATCGTGCCATCATGGCGATCAGCATGTTTACCAATACTGTAACCATGGCGATATTATATGCACCATATATTATGTAGCCAATACTTTCTGTGACGATATTATCATAGCCCGCCACTGTTACTGCATCGGGATCACCACGCCCAAACAGGGACCAGAATATTGTGCGGAAGGTTTTCAGAACACTGAAAAAAAAATAATCAATTGCACCCATTTTTGTCAAACAAATACATACAAAATGTCAAATCACATATCGTCTGTTCATTATGCTCCGACAGACAAAGTTTGGCGGGGATATAGAAATGATTCCTTTACGTCCGTCCGAACGCACATTCAGTACCTTAACCCTTCACACAACGCAGACGATATCAAAATTTACTATTTTAAATATCATTTTTTTTAAATTTTTCAAAAAATTTCAACAAAACCATATCATGTGACCCCTCGTTGGAACGAGCTCGACGATCTCGTTCCAACGAGGGGTCACATGATATGGTTTTGTTGAAATTATTTGAAAAATAATATTTTTTGAACTGCTGAATTTGCATATTACGCAGGCGGATGCGGGCGATTCGTTGGGTAAAGGGTTAAGCGGTAGGAGACGTGGCTTAACACAAAATAGTTCCGTTGTCTAAGTACAGAGTATTGTTTCCTTAAGTGGTAATCCCTTTGTCCTTATGTGGTAGGGGGTTGGGTTTGCAAAAAAAGAAAAAACACAATAGGTTCAAACTTAAGGGTGTCCATCCGTGCGTCCGTCTACACGTTTTGTGAAGCGATAACTTAAATAAATCACAAAACTTGCTACAGTCATGCATTATGAGAAGATCTTTGTCAAGTTAGATGTTCATCAAATTTTAATTTAATCATTTGCTCCGCCTCTGCGTTTGATTGGTTGAAAGCATACAGCGTGAAAGTCGTCAAAATCGTATAAACCAAATCACGATTTGGAATGTCTCTACACGTTCGCACATCCGATCCAACTTTGAAGACTCTGGAAGCCTCGCCCACTCAATCCAATTGTCACCGTGATGGCGTGACGGCAGACTGATAGATGGATAGCAAGCTTGTAAACAAAGATCAATGATCGATTTTTCATCGCCTCCAGTCAGCGAGAATATAATGATAATTTCTCCTGAACAATTGAATTTAATAAAATATACCGAAGTGGGAGACGAAAAAAAGATCATACACTCAAACATGATTTGGGGGGGGGGGGAACTTAAAAAAAAATGTTTTTAATGATATTGTTACGTGACTTGCTAAATATCTGTCGTCTGCGATCGAAAATCAAAACAACAAACAATTTGACAATGATTGACTTGACCTGTTTGTGGCACACTTTCCTGAGTTTGACTGTTGTCTTTTGCGAAAATTATTTAAGTTTTTCGTTCGCGTACACATAGTTTTTATATTTTAATATTATAGCCGTATTAAATTATAAGAAATAACTGTTCTTTTCCTTCGGTTTATGCGATATAAACCGAAAATTTTCAGCACAAGCTTAATCATAACTCGCTACGCGAGTTATGAAGCTTGTGCTGAAAATTTTCGGTTTATATCGCATAAACCGAAGGAAAAGAACAGTTATTTCTTAATTGTCTGCTTTTGTAGGAATTTTGACAATTTTGTTTGAAGTTCGGTGTTTGTCTGATAAGGACATTGTAAACGGGATAACAAATGTGATCGGATTTTCAGGAAATATGCCACAGACTTACATTTGGAGAAGATCTTCGTCATGTTCGATATTGACCAAATGTTGTTCGCGTTTGAAGGAGTTGTCCCCCTTTTTGTTGAAAACTTTGTGTTTGTCTGATAATAACTTTGTGAACGTGTTAACTTGAAAAAATGCAATCAGTTTTCACGAAACTTGCTTTAGACATACATTATGAGGGGATTCTTTTTTCATGAAGATATAGATCTACTTCTTCTTTGCGGGCGGAGAATTTTGCCAGCTGGTGGCATTCGTTTGTTTCTATTTCACTCTGAAAGAAATAAGTGGTAGATTTTTGATGTTCCGTGCCTACATTTTTCGTTAGTGACACAAATGAATGAACACATTGTGTGGATTGTCTCCCTTATTAAACCTTTCAAATCTGATACCCAGAATGAAATCATCTACTACCCCACCTTCGGGAAATGTCTGGGTGAAACATTATAAACGAATGGTCGGATGCAGTCACGGGGCAACTCGAAAGGAATCCATTACACGGTTAACTTTGCACGTACAATGTATCAATCTAACACACGGTTTCTCATAGTTCCTTATTCGATAGATCAATCCAACACACGGTTTCTCGTAGTTCCTATTCGATAGATTACTCTGGTGAAATACACTCGACCAAATTGAAAAAAACACCAACAAAAATATAACTATACCTACAGCCAATGGAAATATTTCATTAGAGAAATAAAAATAAAAATTACTACGGTCGAAAACTCTGTTCCTTTCTCGTGGGAATCACGGTGGGAGTGTGATCTGTTCACGGTACATTCACATCGGTAGATTGTTAAGATTTTATAAATAAATAAAATGCAAGATCAATGCTTATGCGAAAATTTGTTTCATTTTTCATTCTCTTTTTTTTGATACTGGGAGTGTTTTAAGCAGAAACTCGGACAGCGAATTTCCATCAGATCTCGAGCCAGCTCATAGAGTTAGCAACAAGTACTAGGCCTCGTGAAATGTTCACGTGGCTCGTGTCAATTTAGCCAATTACAGTAAACATTTTCCTTTGGCACCAAAAAACCTTGGTTGGCTAAAAGTTTGGCACCAAAAAAAATCCTTTCACTTGTGAAAGGAAGCTATTGCAGCAGCCAAGAGCGCGATCGATGAAGAAAGAAAAAAAAATAAAATATTACTTGTAATAAGGTGTTAGGAATAATGTTTTGACAAATTTTCAACGTTAATTGCCAGAAAGTAGTGAGATTATCAACTTTACAAACAACAGCATTTAATTAGATAAATACTTCATGCCGTTGCGACTGACTCGCGACGGTATGAAGTATTTATCTGATTAAATGCTGTCTTTTCTAAACACTCGAAACCTTCTAAGCCTAGTGGATTAACAGTAATGAACAGTAATTAATGGATTAATCTGTTATTATCTGAGTGTAACAACAGGTATACGTACCGACATCATTCAGCCGAACCATTAATTGAATCAGTAGTAAAGATATAACTAAGGTGACCGCCCTTTTTGCCTACCGAGGTTTTGGTAAAAACTATCGAATTCTGTCGGATTTGACCCATGATCAATTTTCTGTTCAATCTTGAAATAATTGCTAGTTCACTTTTCAAAAGTCGATCAATTTGTTTGGAGTAGACAGTGAAAAACGTCCCTTAATCCCCTCTCCCCACCATTATCGTCTAGGCACCAAAACACTTTGTTTAGCACTAAAATATGCAGAATGACTAAGCGTTTAGAACCAAATGCTGAACGCTGGTCATGTGATGCTGTGGGTGTCTTGTGGTAGTACAGGATGGACTGCCTGTATTCCTGTTGTTCTACTGCACCGCTGCGTCCTGGTATAGAATTATTGACCCCGCACGACTACAAAAGCTGACTCTTCAAAACCCAGTCTAGCTTAAATTATCCCACCTCTGGCATGTTTGTTGGGAAATGCCACCAAGTGATTAGCAGCGTGTATCGCTTAAGTGTACGCTGGTGGTATTATTTGGGTCATGGCGCGTACAATTAATATTCCCCCACCTTGTATATGATGATACATAGAGGATATTCACGAAAATTTGATGAATACCGAAAATATCTCGTGAGTGGCTACAAAGAAATATGAGGATCTTCACGAGCGACGCAGTCGCGAGTGAAGATCCTCATATTTCTTGTAGCCACGAACGAGATATTTTCGGTATTTTCGTGAATTTTCTTTTTATTTAATGCTCTACGACTACAAACTCTCCAATTTGTGGCCTTTATTTGCCATTAAGGCGCAAAATTTATGTGCCGAACCGGCGTCCATACAAAAATTACAACAACCAAACTCCAACCATTGGAATGTGTGAATATCCGCACAAAAAGTAGTCCCGTCTTATTTCTCCCCTAACTTTACGATTTACCAAGGCTGGCGAATTGAAATAATCGCAATGTGTTTCGAAGAAATAGAACAATAACAAAAAACACCACTTTCTTATTTTCAATAACAAGACACGTCATTTTATTTTTTTTGAACTCAATGCACTGAAGACGTGTGAAGTTGAACTGAAGAAATTTGAAAGTGATTTCGGCTTTTCGCTGGAAGGTGAATGAGAAAGTCAAACTTTGAAACCGCTGATTTAATGAATTGATTTAGTCACTGTCACTATCAATTATTCGAATTCGTTTGTATTTGGGACTCTGGAATTCATTACTGATGTGCTGACTCGTTTAAAGTACATGTGATTCGTCATCCGAACCTACGATGAAATATCGATTTCTAAATATCATTTTGATATTTCGTTTTGCCGACCGACAGGGGAATATGACTTATTTTTTCAGCGTGAATTGATGCCTGAGCATTAAATAAATGATGATACAAAGGTATCTTATTCAGACAATGAACAAACATATCATCTGAAACATGTAAGCGCTTGACGAAAGTGCTGCCAGCGAATGTGAAGATAAACGATAGAAAATATATTCTGTCGAGACTAGTCGCAGTAATAAGAAACTTTGAAAGATTCTGAATAATAGTTTGCGAAAGATTGTTAATTTTGAGTAAAATATGATAATTCACAGTTAATCTTCTGCACACTGGTGTCAAAGTATCAAAAGTTCAAACTCCAGTTTCTTTCCAATAATGCAACTAGGAATGTAACCAATTCATTCTTGTTTGACAGAGCTAAATGAGCTCTGTCAAACAAGACTAAATTGGTTAACTTCCTAGTTGCATTATGGGAAGTATTTGCGAATTGAAATTTTGTTATTTTAATACCAGTGTACAGAGGGTAACATTAAGGGTTAAAAACTTTTATCTTAATGCCCGAAAGACTGATGAGTGTAATATATAGAGATTTTGAGTATAGCGAAGTTTTCTGGTCTGCTGTATTGAATCGACTTGAGGACCTTCAACCAAGCAGTATCGCAAAAGTCGGCGTTGCTGACAAGTGTGATACTGTTTGGTGAAGGTTCCCAACGAGATGCAATACAGCAGACCGGAAAATTTCACTGTACTGATTATCTTTTTATTCTATACTTGCTCTCCGGTAATAATTAAACAGTATATCCACTTTGAGAATTCAAAAAAGGATGATGAAAGTAAGCGACCTATTTTTTTTTTTTGTTGATAATACAATGCACTACGGCGTGTTCTTTATTCCCATTCCAGACTGGATTGACTCGACTGGTTGACTCGATCTTCCTCGTCATCGCAGTGTATCTGACACAAATTTAATGTAAGTTCGACAACATTCGTTGAAAAATACATTTGTACAACGACAAAGGTATAAAATCTTTAATTTATTGACGGTTTTTGGATGAAGAGTACATAGCGTGAGGTGGAAAAAGAGGACAGTTCTCACCCTGTCTCGTTTTCGATATTCCGAATAAACGTCCATTTACTGGATAAATGATAGAAAATATATTCTGTCGATACTAGTCGTGGTGATTTGCCATTTGCCAGTATCAGTAGTATCACACGCGATCTGATATTGTAGGGGGATGCATGACCAAATGATGTCCACATCAACTACAGGTATATAATAAAGTAACATCTCAAATTATTCTCAGTTGGACTCGCACAACATGTGCACTGGAATAGGTGACTACTCACTCTCCAAACTGTTCTGCAGCTTGCGCTGTTAAATTGCGTCCACCAATCTCAATTTTGTCTCGAAAACTGTAGTACCAGAATAAATTGTGCAGACCAACCATAAACGCTGAGAAGACCAACATGAAGAGAACCAGAAATTTCAGAATATCCTATAAAATTAAAAAGTTCGATATTATTTTCATATTGCTTTTTGATTTATGTTTTTCTCGTTTTGTTTTCACGCAAATGTATTTTTGGTCGGTGGTATCATTAGTTTCCTAATCCTTTGTTGCCGTTAATCGTTCGTTTTGTTATTAAATACTGGAACGTAAATACAATAGATTTCAGAAGCGAAATAGTTAAATGTAACAATAATTTCAGTGCATACATATAGAATATACCCAAAGTAGCTTGGTGTACCAAATGTTCACCACGAGTGGTGATGTGGTGTTAAATGCGAGTCTTTGGCGCGCGGTTAACACCACTTCGCCACGAGTGATGAGCATTTGGTACATCAAGCTACTTTGAGTATATTTTATTGATACAATGATCGTCAGATTATTAAGGGTCGCTATTATTTTCTCTTGATTTTACTGAGCAGCAGACGTACATACCTGCGAATCGGTTTTTGTTTACATGAGCATCGGTGGGCGGTACTTTCGGTGTCATTTTTATCGCCGAAACAAAATGGAAAAAGAAACGGGGCCTTTAACATTTTAATAACATAATAACATACTATTTCGAGTTATGGATGCTTTATTAACATGAAACAATGCATGTTTGTTAATTTTTGGTGTCGTATGGGGTAAACTCCATTAAAAACGTAATAAATAATTGCCACTTTCAGTTCACTCTTCGCTAGGCGACGTGCGATAATTTAGATAAGTTCGCATTCAGGTTGACGTCACCAAATGTCAACATGGATGTAGTTCCACTGTAGGTGTAAATTTTAACTATTGAAATCCCATTGCTGGCTTGTTCACCGCAGATGGTATGTAAATCTAAAAAATATGTCATAGGCTTTTTTATATATAGCAGAATAGGTAATCATGGTATAAAAATGTTTCTCTCAGCAAAAATTCATACATGAATTTATCATATGACTCGTCCGTTTTGTTCACTTTAAAACATGTGATATTTTGTTTTCATATTAATTAGTGATAAATAAAGCCTTCCGTCAATTTCATTGGTCAATTTCAAAACTAGACAATTTAATTGGATGAACAAAATACAACTGGGCCACATTTTCATAATTTGCATAATTAGAGTTGGAAGCTTTCATTGGTCAATTTCAAAACTTGACAATTTGATTGGCTAAACAAAATACAACTGGGTGACATTTGCATAATTTCAGTAGGGAGAATTTACGTTATCTGTCCTATTTAGGGTGGGTTATATTGTATTAATCTTTTACCTACAAGAAAAACGCCATTCATTTTTTTATATTTTCACTTTTTGCTTCCAAAACATAGGTTATGACCCCTCATTGAGGAGTCGTAACCTATGTTTTGGAAGCAAAAAATGAATGAAAGTTTTATTTTCACGAGGATGTTTTTTCCAAATGCCGTCTGCAACTCAAGTTAGGTGATGGGTTAAAAAGTCATACTAAGTGGCTAATTTGTGCGTGTGTGTGTCATATGATAAATAGAATATGAAATGAGTGTTTTTCTCATATAATATTTATGAAACTCATCCGAATGTTCCGCTTGGGCTCGCCAGAGGCTCGCCAAAACGAAAAATTCTTAGACTCGTTTCATAAATATTATATCTATATCCTAAACGCTTTGTTTGTGTATAGTCCTTCAGTGTTATACCGATATTTATCTTACAAAAAGATCGCATTTCCTCCAATACAAGTAAAAGCTTCCAGACAAAATACAAATCTGTATTGAAGGTAGAAACCCCACGTGCGATCATTGGATTCAAAAAGAGAACGTTTTTACCTCACTCATAGAAAACACATCACACATGTAGAGACCACTGCTTTTGATAACAATAACTAAATGATAAATAACCAACTCAACGACATAAATTAGACTAGATCATTTTCTGTTTTGATGATATAATTATATTGGCCTACCATGCGTTGGACTTGAAAAAATAAAACAATGAAACACACAGCTGAAACTCTGCTATAAACTTTCAACGGCTATAGAACAAGTAGAATAGAGAATGGAGATTACGTCATGCTTAACGCAAAAACGCAATACCATTACGTCATGATCTTTATTAAAAAAAACTCAACTCAGAGACGATAAACTATTGTAAAAAAAATGCAAAAAAGTCAAGAAACGGAGGAATATTGTACGATAAATTGGTTATTACCACCAAGTGGATTTCCGAGATGGTATTGAAGTCGCGACCTCGCCTCTGGGTCATATATCGACAAGTCCGTTAGAACGAGAGGCGAGGTCGAGACTTGAATACACCATCTCGGAATCTCCCTTGTGGTAATAATCTACATGTGTCTGAGATTTTCATGATTTATCGTGAAAGAGAAATTGTTCCACAAGAACTTTGTCTCGAATCTGAGGTATCTGAGCGAAGTGGAAAAGAATAGACCAATCGTTTTATAGAAAGTGTTGAATCCATAAGACACAGAGCATGGTTGAGGTATGCGACGTTTTCTCTTTTACGATGTATGTATGGCCAGAGATGAGGTCTCGATACCATATCGCAAACCCACATGGTGTATTTGAGCAACTATTCTACGATACGCACCCGTCTTAAATTGAAAATCTTGGTTAGTTTACTCCAGTTTTGGATTATTATGTTATTTTCATACTAACATTCACCACTGCTTTTGAACGTTCATAAAACCATGGTCACTGGACTACAGCAGAAGCCCATAGAGGGCTTAGGACAAGACGACACAATTCTTTTGCCCTTCGCCCAATATAGGACTTCACGCCAACACACATACAAGGAGATCTGCGTAATATCACGACCCCACCCAAATCTAAAGTAGTGACATGCCTTACAAGGCACCTCTACACATTTTCTGAAGGCCAATTTTACACCTGGTTGGGCCATGTATGAAGTGCCATAAAGAGGCGCAGCCAAGATAAATGAACTGGGGTGACAAAATATTTTTTGTATCCTCCAAAGGTGAAGGTACAGGGTCTTCTCCGGGAAACAATCAAATTACATTTTCATGCCAACTGGAGCACCCTGAATACTTGCTAGAGATTTAAACACACACACACGGGACCTCTATGTGGTTACGCGCATGGATATTAAACCGAAAGGTCCACGGTTCGATCCCCACCATTGCTAACTGTGTTGTGTCCATAGATAAGGCACTTAATCCCAATTTTCATGCGGGTGCACGGTGGCGATGTGTACTAAGGTGTACTGCACGTCGATGGTGCACTTGTCTTCAACCAACATTAATCATACTTGCGCGGAGTTAAAACGTCGGGAAATCTTAACATTTTCTCGCCTCTACTTGATGGTTCTCTACGGGTACTCCGACTTCCTCCATCCGTAAAAAATGTCTGACACGAGGTCACCCTGGCTGTCGACGGTGTCATTAAACCCCCAAAAGAAAATACCCACAAAGTGAAGGCATAAATGTGAAAAATGGCCCAAAAAATATCAGGGTGTGAGTATAGAAACCTAAGTTTTAAGTATTTCGTTTATGTTAGGTTGGTTTGTTTTTAAAAAGTGGGAGTGGGAGCCACCCCCCCCCCCCCCCCCCTCTGCATGTGACTACAACGCTAGTGCCATACACATTTTACTTACCTTGATCATTTTGCCTAAAGAAATTTGTAGTGGTCCTAGTACTTCAAATGCTGGTAATAAATAGGATATCCTAGAGAAACTCAGTATGTTTCCAACAGCAAACAAACCCTCTGAAACATTTATTGGATCCCACGGGTCCCAGAAATATCTGTCTTTAAAAATAGAAACAGAACGTCTTCATCACATGAATACAAAATAAATACATACATTGGTTCACATTTTAAACATTGTATTTTAGAAATGAATTTTGAAGAGTTTAGAAATGTATTTTGGAGGATGAAGAAATTTTTTGTAACGCCAAAGAATTAAACCATAGGCCGATTTGAACTATTTGTTATTTGAAGGCTTCGGACTGAAGGAGAAAAAAATAGACAAAACCATGGCTAGACTTTGGAATACACACCCCAAAGAGAGACAGAACCATGGCTAGACTTTGGAATACACACCCCAAAGAGGGACAAGGGGCATTCGTACATGTCTTTCGCTCTCGCCCAATAACTTACTCCCCACAAACCATCTTAGTTCACTTATAAATGTTGCAGTCAATAATATTTCTCCTGACCGGCCATTCACGTGCAAGTGGCGTTGACAACATACCCTGGTCAACATCAGTGGACCGAAATCATATCTAAAAACCCAACATATACTTGGAATCGAGAACACGATGCGTGACACATTCATTTCTTGCAGTGTATTCCCGGCAATTTACCAGGATGTGAAAGCTGCTTGCTGTGCTGAGAATCGAGCCGACGATGAAAATCGATTTCGTTAACGTTTCCCTTCGCAGCGTCATCTGACTGCTTTACCATAGGTTTCAGGGTTTGTTGAACACGATGAATGCTGGGACAGAGATATTCTTTTTTCTGACAAAAATGGGTAAAAACTGTGTAAAGGGTATTGTGTTCGTGCCTCGTTCAGTGTGTATTAGCTTTGTCCAAACTTAGACGGTATCGCTGTTATTCCATTTTGGTCCGAACCATACTCCAAAATTAAATTATTGATCCACTGTGCTCGTTTATACAAATACTAATACCAGTACCAGTATTATTTTAGCTAGTGCCTTGTGAATCTCAAATTTCGAGTCAAATCGACTTTTTCATCGAAGCAGGCAGGGGATTTCGAATTGAATCGAATCTCACTGTTTTTTCGAGTTGCAGATATTGCAGCTTCTTATACCCATAGTGTATAACTAATATTGTCAGTCAGGCCTGGCATTCTGAAAAATGCAGGAGGGCAAAAAATCGCTCTCCTCAATCAGCTTAGGAGAGCAATTAGCTTTACACAGCATTTTAAGTATCCAATTGAACGAACTCATTGAAACTGAAACCAACAGACTATTACATCAGTGATTTTATTAACTTTACTAAGGTAAAGCGAAATCTCTTAGACATCTAGATGTCTCACTCAACAACCGAACACACACTTGACAAGACCTGTGTGTGTACACAGACCTGTTGTCCAAGAAAGTCATACGCTTACCACCACCACCTTCAACCCCCTTGGGTCTACAGTCACATCCTGGTGCAAGTGCTTCAAGTGACAGGATAGTAGTAATGGTAGTATATTATAGTGTCAATATTCCTTGAATAATTACCCCTCAAACTGTGATGTCAGTTGTTGAACTTGAAACTGACAGAAAAAAATATTGCTGTGACCCATTTTGCTTCAAATGATTGCAACTGTGTTTGGGTATGGTTGCAGCCATTACCTTTTACCACTAAACCACTTTCGAAAATGAAATTACGTGATGTTATGTGACTTCGAAGTTAAATTACATTTTTGCTTTACAACAAAAATTTAATGTGAGCATAATACATGTAATCTCAATCATCCCAGACCAAAATATTTAGGAGGGCAATTTTTCGCTCTCCTTAATTCTTTCAGGAGGGTTGTAAGGAGAGCTAAAAAATCGCCCTCTTGAAATTGCCAAGCCTGGTCAGTCTCCACTCAAATACTATATTCTACGGCGACTCGTCTGTTTGGGCAAGTCCATCAAAAATGCGGAATATTATAAGTTACATGACGTTTACTTGCCAGGCATGGCGTCATGTGAGGCGAAGTGTCATTAATATTAGGCGATGCCACAGGCCGAGCCTAATATTGATCGCACTGAACCTCACATGAATAATGCCATACCTAACAAGTAAACGCCCTGCAACGTATTTATCATGCCGTCAAACGGATTCAATAATTAATTAAAAGATCCGAATCGCTCCATTTTAAATATTTATTAGGAAACTGTCTTTTATTGCACGAAAATAGGTGAAAACTTAAGGTGGGACAATTAATTCGGAAACAAAATGGCGCCCAGCAGAGTGGGTGTATGGACTCATACACGGTCAGTGGCAGTGTACGGGCTCAATCCGATAGCCGGTGTGACAGGAATGGAAGTCCGTAGGAAAATTAGTCCCTCTGGACTATTATTCCGCGGAATTACAGTCCTAGGTCTAACATTTCTAGGAATAGTAGTCCGGCGGACTACTATTCCTAGAAATGTTAGACCTAGGACTATAATTCCGCGGAATAATAGTCCAGAGGGACTAGCGTTCCTACGGACTTCCATTCCTTTTACACCGGTTCCCCAATGAATAGCCTAATATCGCATAGTCCACCGGTGGCATGAAAATACGTAATCCGGATCAAAGTAGTATCGGAAGCGGAACCTCCTTGAACTTTTCTTCTACGATCAGGTCTGTTTCCTGTATTGGAGACCTGATGGCAGAAAAAGAGTTCAAGAGGAGACACTTGGTTGGATTATTCTGAGAACATCTGAACGATTCGAAAATTTCCGAATCAGTCCGATTCGACTCGGAACGAGTTCGAATCGAATCGAGTCGAATTTGGAAGCTACGAAGGGCTCGAAGTTTAGCAAAATTTAAGTGGTAGTATGCCAACTCTGATCAGGACTACCAACGTTATGGTAGGTTGTAATATTGGTAAAACATGATTTGGGCGGTTAATACTTTTTATATGCATTTCCTGCGATCTCACAATGATTAGCGATCCGCCCGAAATATGTCTGGCTTCTAACCATTCCAGTGGATCTATGGCGAAGCATAACGCTCTCAATAAGCGTGCTATTTGTTATATTTAGGACAAATGGATGCAGCTAAAATCTTCAAGTCCTTATTGCATGTTAGCTCGGATAAGACTAAAAAGTGACAGCCGCTAAGTAGACTGTTTAATGGGTACAACTTTACGAAGACGATGGAATGTTTTACAACCAACAGATGAAAAAACTCAAGGTAGAAATAATATAAGATACTACTGACAAATTATGAAGAATTTTCTTCTAGCAAAATTAAATATGTGTCAACAGTAGAGTGACCTCAAAGATGCCAGTGCGATCTTATCACGACACATTTGCAATGGTGGATCGAGTGGATCATTCTGAGAAGACGACTGAATCAATAAAGGCAAATAAAAATAGCATCGGATATGCAATTTGCTCCCCCTTCTTTCTCAACAGGTAATATTCGACAGCGAAATAGCCAGCAAAAACATATTTTACAAAAACATCCACAAAACCATATCATGTGACCCCTCATTGGAACGAGCTCATCGAGCTCGTTCCTTTCAGGTTTCACTTGATATGGTTTTGTTGAATTTTGTTGAAAATTCGAAAATATAATATTTAAAATAATAAAAATCGAGAGCGTCGGGGAAAGGGTTAATCTAGGGAGGCCATTCCACCGCCCTATCACTCACTCAGTATTTTTTACACCGTCTTTAAATATTTACGGCACGTCATTTGAACATAATCCATATATATCTGTTGCATAAAGCCTCTCACACAGAGACGACTGTCCCATCAAAAGGAAACAATTGTTGCCGCACCTTGTTTTTGTATTGTGTAGGACCATTCCATAAATAATGTTTGTGGAAGATATCAAGTATCTTCTTCCATCTGGAAATGGCATTTTAATAATTACAACGTAGACGATCCTTTATTTCAAAGACTCATCACACCGAAGATCCTTTACTCTGAAGGACCTATATTCCGAAAGCCCAATACTCCGAAGACTCAGTATTTCGAGGTCTGATATTCCGAAGGTCCGATATTCCAATGGGCCAATAGTCCGAAAGCCCAGTGCTCCAAAGGGCCGATTTTCCGAAGATCCGATACTCCGACGGTCCGATTCTACGATTCGGACTCTTGGGCTCTGTATTCAGCCTTCAGACTAGTGGGCCTTTGGACTAATACATCTTCGTAGATTTGGGCCCGGGGAGTATTGGACCTTCGGACTATCTAGCCTTCGGACTGTTGGTCCTTACGTATATCTGTACCTCGGAGTACTGGACTTCCGGAGTACCGGACCTTCGAAATATTTGGCCGTTGATCTTTTGGTATCTCGCATTATTGGGCCTTCGGAATATCGAACTTTAGGAGAATTGGGCCTTTGGTATATCGGTACCTCGGAGTTTTGGTCTTCGGAATATAGGTATGTAACAATTACAACAACGTGTTGACTGGCCAAAACGTTCAACGTGTTTCTTGAATTGTTTTCAATGAACGTACTGTTGTGTTCTGAATAGGCCAACGCATTGCCAGAGACGCATGTATCGTTCTTGCTGTTGTTTGTTTCTAGTGACTACGTAAGGCAGATTTTATTGAAAAAAGCAGAGTTCCGAACAAAATAATGTCCATGTGCACAGGTCTTATGATAACCGATTTGTCTTTTATTGACCCAATTTCCACACAAAAATAGTTATTTTTTCGTAATAATCAAAGGTGTATACACTTTGAAGTCACTGGAGCAGTGGTAGTAATGGAAAAGATATCAAAATAATCACTGTAATACTTACCTGCATTCATCCAGTATAAATGAACCCTACATGCGGTTGTTTCAGCTGTGCAGTTAACGGATGGCTGTTCCAAAGCATCCACAGCTCTATGTAACTGAAAATATATTGAATACAAATAGCAGTTAACAGGACTAAAGCTACGATCTCAAATTTTCCGACATGGTGAGATGAGAGTTAAAATTTGCCCTCATTGTTGTCCGGGCGTTGACCGTCGGAACGAATTTGAAACCAAATTCAAGATACTTTTTTGAAACAACAATAATCGAAACAGATCGGAAACGAATTCGTTTATTATCATTATTTTAAAGAATTACTTTAGTCTAACAAAGCGTCGCTTGAGCGCTAGAATGTTCTATGTCCCCTATGGGACATAGAACATTCTAGCACTCAGGCGACGAAAGGTAATTCTTTAAAATAATAATACACGAAATTTGTGTGTGAACATGACTACAGTACAGTCGACGTGGACTGGTCGTAATCCACGCCTGAGCAGTGATGTCCACGCATGCGCTTACCAGGTAATAAAAATCATAATCGGCCAAATTTTAATTGCTTCATTAATTGAATTTTAGTTGATTATTCCTATAATTAGTGTTTGGAATCTAATGGGGGTGCGGTGGCGTTGCGGTGACCGGTTCTCGTCAGATCACCGAAGTTAAGCAACGTTCAGCCCGCTTAGTCCTTGTATGGGTGACCGTCTGAGCGATCGATTCGGACTCCAGCGTTGTTCCTTGTGCAAGGCACTTAACACCAATTGTCCATATGGGGACACGATGACGTCGTGTACTAAGGTGTACTGCACGTCGATGGTGCGCTTGTCTTCAACCAATCTAACCCTGCCTGTGTTGCAGTGCGGAGTTACGATGTTGGGGAGCTAGCAGTTGCTCGTCGTTGCTCGGTGGTTCTGTACGGGTACTCCGGCTTCCTCCCCCCGTAAAACTGTCACCGACACGATATGACCATGACTGTTAAAGTGTCGTTAAACCCTAATAATTAAATAAATTGGAATCTAATATTATTGCGTCTGTGGAAATATTGTTCACCCGTAGAAAGTGCCCAGTCCACGACGATCGTGCTGTATTCGATTGTCAAATACTTATAACAAGCGCTTTCATACAAAGAATTTTTTAACCCTTTACCCAACGCAGACGATTTCAAAATTTATTATTTTAAATATCATTTTTTAAATTTTTTCAAAAAATTTCAACAAAACCATATCATGTGACCCCTCTTTGGAACGAGCTCGTTCCAAAGAGGGGTCACATGATATGGTTTGTTGAAATTTTTCGAAAAATAATATATTTTCAACTGCTGAATTTGCATATTACGCGGGCGGATGTGGGCGATTCGTTGGGTAAAGGGTTAAACATAGAGGTATTTTTGCATAATGAAAATTCTGGTTTCACTAAATGGTCAACTATTTTTTTAAATGAGCTGATTTCATGGAATATGGTGGCATTGATGCGTCCACTATATCTTTTTTCAAAGGAACAGGGACAGGGTGTGGGGGTGGGGTGGGAGGGCGAACCGTCTCTCTGTAGCTTCTAGTCTGAGATAGTCAGCTTTCAACAATCACAAATCTTTCAAAAGTTATTACTACAACAACGCGGAGCGCAGTGGCTCATCAGTTGGCGCATTACACTCCAGATCGAAAAGTCAACAGCTGAAACGCGTCAGCTCCGCTGGGTTAATGGGCCAACAACTTATGGCTATCGAAAGTGTCGTTAAAATTCGGTTAAACAAACAAACAAACATGCAGCTAGTGCCCTGCGAAGCTTCGAGATTCGATTTGAATTCGAATCTTAAGTTGATATTCGATTCGATTCGAAATCAGCTGCCCGATTCGTTTCATTTCGAATCTTTACACGGATATATAGCTTGGTATTAGTCATTCTCATCGTCTCACAAAACGTATAGTTCAAATGGAATTTGTACGTAAATAATGCTAAAATAAAGGCAGCGTGTAACTACATCAATATTAACTTAAATAGCATCTGACTCAAGCCACTTCCCATGGTAATTCCAACCTCACTAGTCTCTACCACTGCTGAAACAAAGTTGAAATTTCCAAACAATGTTGACGATGAGCTGTTTCTAGATGCTAGGCATGTGCAGTGCTTAGTGCTGGTAAGGCTCTCATCCGTTCCTGTGTAATATTCCAAATACATCCAGGGATCGACCAGAACTGTTTAAAATACACACCAGCCTTGGAGCCTATTATGAAAATTTACACGTCAAATTTTGACCCATGGGGCTAAATTTGGTAAACCACAGCAAACATTAATCTTCACATTGGTTTCTGATCATGTCTTGGCTGCCTATTTAGGCAGCCAAGACTTGATCAGAAACCAATGTGAAGATTAACTTAACCAGGACTTGAAGTACTAAGACACTCCAAAATAACAGTAAATGATAACCATATACTATAAGAGCAACCCTATCCATAGAAAGAGACGCTGAAAATGGAAATGCAGTTTTAGAAGTTCAGAGCCAATTAAAAAGCCTACATTTGAGATTTAAGAGCCAGATTATGGTGTTTGGGAGTCAAATGTGCACTGGCGCTTGTCCAGGTCGGTCCCTGGCATCATCAAGGCGTGCTTCCCAGGAAGGCATGCCTTGATGTGTAGCTGGAATATTTTACCAGTCGGGACTTGAGCCTATATAGTCAAAACAACCAGGGTTACAGTGCCCCTTACCTTATCGGCCATCTTGAACACGCCCATAATTTGATTCGAAATTTGATTCGATTTCGAATAATAGATCCGATTCGATTCGGGATTCGATTCGAATCGAAAATGTGTGATTCGCAAGGCCCTACATACAACAAAACTACTAATTTGTACTACTGTTACTACTAATTACTACTGCTACGGTTGATGTTGCTGCTACTGTTACTACTACTTGTACTGTTCCTACTACTACTAATCGGTAGAATTTGACATTTTGGTTTCCTAAACCTTTCAAGACGGAATGCCTAAATTTTTGCGTAAAAGAGGATTTGACCGTCAATCACAAGTCGCTGAAATGCACCTGAAATGGTGAAGCCATTCAGTAATAATTTCTTTTCCATGGATCGATAGGGCCGTGAAGATAAATAAATACTGCCCCCACCCCACCCCCGCCTAAATACAAAACAGACTCACTCATTTTTTATTTTTTGAAACAATAATATTTTGTTTAACCCTTTACCAAACATGAAAAGCAGACGACACTTGCCAAACAAAATCTTTAAAAGCTAATTTTTTTCAAAAACATAGGTTATGACCCCTTGCTGGAACGAGCTCGGCGAGCTCGTTCTAACGAGGTGTCACAACCTATGCTTTCCAGACAAAAAATGAAACAAATAATGGAAGTAACCACCCCGTTCATGAACTTACTGGAGAAAGAGAAGATAACAAACATGAATAATGTTTGCGTACAAAACGATTCGGTGAGCGGTTAACAGATAGCGTAATGTATTAATGGATAGGTAATAACAGTGCTAATTTAATTTAACAGTCCGAGAGGGTAGTCGGCAAGCTCACGTGCCACCAGTCTAATTGTGTCCCGAATTCGACACTGTTATTGGCTGTGAATTCGACGCTGGAATTGGTTGTTTGTTTACCAACATTTTGTGGAAATTTGCACACAGACGACTATTGATATACTGCGATGTGTCTTTATTACAAAGATATACAGATAATCTTCCTGCCTCAGTTATAGATTTTCCAATCAAAAAGTAGTGAATTCCCCTTATAGACATCAACGCGTTAACATAATATGTGGAACTATCCTGTGTAATCATAAAAATACTGTTGTGATGAGTCCTGATTTCTGATGGCAATGTCACCAACTGTCGATCAAATCAAGTCTAGATTGAGCAACATTTCTAGTTTTGATTCACAGAAAATGAATCTTTATGAAATGTTTCAGATTCACTCATAGGTTCGCTATTCCAACCAACAGAATATTCCAGACGTGTGAATCTGAACATTGGCGATCACCTAGTTGAAGGCTAGACTAGTTCCAGTCATAACTGCGTCAGAGTTCTTACAAAATTAGACTGGTGACATGAGAGCTTGGAATATTGGGTTATATCATTACTGAACCTACCTGAAACTAGAAAACAGATTGCGCAGACAGTATTTTAGGCGGGCAGAAATCCCATTCTGGTCAAAAGTGTAATGAAATGACACAAAATATGGGCGGTCAGCATTCTCAGATCGCATGCGATAATTGCTTCTAAAGCAACAGTTCAACCAGGCCCTTGTGTTGCATCACCAAAACTACATGTAAGTAGGAGGAGGCTTGGAATAACCTACTGGTGGTCCTTTTATTTGGATGTTACAATTTAGCGAATCTTGTATGAGGAAAAGTTCGCAAGAGGAATGGAGCCGTTCACCAGACCGTCTGTAACAATTACGGAAACCTTGCACATGGTGTTAAAACTGTAGGAGGACAGCTTCCAAAGGAAAGATACACATAAATCTTGGTAGATCTGATTCTCGTGTTGCTTTTTTAAATTATGAACCTTAATTTTAAGAAACTCAAGAAAATAAATTTGTTGCAATGAACTCTTATAGTTGGGTGTTATCAAGTTTGTTCACCCGTCTGTGTAAAGGTTAAGGACCGCTACTGAACTGTGATCTTGAATAATCTATCATCGCATTAGGCCTCTGTTCATAAATGCTTTGTTTTAGGCCAATTGACGAACGTAAATGCGCTGATTTTTAACTACTAAATTATCTGTAGGGACAATCCGTGCTGTCATCTAATTTCTAAAATAATCTGAGCTGTAAATGCTCCAATACTTTCAATTAGGTGCTTTCAGCAGCGGAAATACATTTTTATAATCTTCTGCCACATTGATTAAACTTGGATCCTAAAACTGTAAAATAGTTTTAGGGTGTCGAACGTCCCTTGAAGGCCGAAAATATCATTCGGACGTACCGCACCATCAAACAATATTTTACAGTTTTAAGGTCTACACATTTAAATTAATTTTTATTTATAGGAAGATACGTACTTACAAACACAACCGTGTTCTTCACATTCACATGTATGAATGCGAAGTTCGCGTGTTCAGAGTGACATTCAGAACACCATCACCATCTTACAAATAAAACACCACGATCGACTAACGCCATCGATAGTTGGTCACAGTTTTTCAATATTGTGGTGACGAAAAATGCAATATGGCCCATAATTAACAAAAATACGCAATTGTTTGATGTCTACAATAAATGCGTGCGATTGGCTCAAAACAATGTCTTAATTCGCAAAGGCCTTAGTACAGTCCCGTCGTTAGTATAGCGTTTACGTAGTCAAGGCCCAATGATTGTTTAGTAAATAATACCTTTCTCCTTATTCAATCAATGAGGGGGCGCGGTGACTCAGTAGATAGAGGTACAGGCTGCAAGCCGAGAGGTCTTCGGTTCAAATCCCACCTGCGGCAACCGCGTTGTGTTCTTGCAAGACACTTCACCCCCATTGCCCACGTGGGGCCACGATGGCGTTATGCACTAAAGCGTACTGCAGGTCGATCGTGCACTTGTCTTAAACCAATGGTAACCCTGCTTGTGTGGAGTTAGTATGCTGGTGAGCCAGACAGTTGCTCGCGGTTGCTCTGGTTCTCTCTGGGTACTCCCCCCCCCCCCCCCCCCCCGTAAAGCTGTCCGACACGAGTTGACCCTGGCTGTCGAAAGTGTTGTTAAACCCAATAAATAAATATTCAGTCAATGTGTTTACCCCGTTACTCAACGTAACGGCCAAAACCGACCAGCGAAATTGACAAAGAAGCAGCCATTCAATTTTTATTATTTTTACATCTTTTGTCTCAAAAACATAGCTTATGACTCAGTTGAGCTCGTTCCAATGAGGGATCATAAGCTATATTTTTGACAAAACACTGAAAAAAAATAGTTATTGAAGAATTTTGTTTGCAGGTGTTGTCTGCATATCGTGTTAGGTAAAGGGTTAACAAGTGATGGATTTCCAGCAGTCTGACTGTTTATATCTACTTGTTTGTGGAAACTGACCGAGCTGCTAGTGACTGCATGTAAAGCAAAACAGCCTGACTCTCAATGCTTCATATTTTAATACCTTAAGAGGGGAAATTGGACAATGTGAGGCAACCAGAGAAGTCAATTCCTCACCTTATACATCGTCAAAGTAATCAATGTGAAGGTACAAGTGTATAATGATAGAATCACAGCATCCATTAGGTTGTAGTAGGATTTGAGATGCGACTTCAATCCACTGCCGTACAGCTGGGAACATTCGTTCAAATAGAAACCTGGAAAAAGAATACAAAATATATCTCTATGTCATTAAAACACATTGGTATACAGAGGTTTTGGGTGATACTTCACAATCAATCATACGACAGCTTTTGTCTATGTAAAAGAATCATTTGCCAACAGTCAAATTTCGCCAGATATTTTCAGTCAGAACATTTTCTTCTCAATTAGAATTTTATATGTCGATTCGCCCTTGCTGATAATCATGCATTGTCCGAGACGAGATTTGATCTTGGACTTATCTGGACTTTTGTGGACACACAGTCGATCTCATAAATGGAGACATAACATGACCGGGTTGGAGTACGATACCTGTTAATTTTTAACCCTTTGAACCCTAGCGGCCGTTTTTTTCCGGCCAGGAACATGATACGTCATAATTTCATTAAATTGGATGCTAAGTTCATGTGTGTGGTAGACCTATTAATATTTTCAACGTGCAGCCCCAAGGCTGCACGTTGAAAATATTAATTGGTCTACTCCTAAAAAATGAACATGGACTCTTCCAGTTGCTGTCACTGCAGTGATGGGTTGCGATGTTGGGGAGCTGGCAGCTGCTCGTCGTTGCTCGGTGGTTCTCTCTGGGTACTCCGGCTGGCTCTACCCGTAAAACTGTCATGGTCATGATTAGCCATTGTGCATAAGTATGCGACCTTAAACACTAATAAATAAATAAATGAATAAATAAATAAATAAATAAATAAATAAATATACCACAAAGAGTTAAATAAGAAGCTGTGTCACTACCATTACATGTATAGTTTATTTATTCGATGAAGGCCAACCTTCGTGGTGTTGTTGGAATATTTTATCTGTCTAGAATTGCCAGAATTGAGCCATTACAGTCGGAACAAATCGGGTGTACCCCCACCCCCTACTACCATCACCCATCACCCCCACCACCACCACACACATGCTCGTTATCTTCGCGACGTCCCTGTAGAAATGTATCTTGAGGAATTTCTTCAAGTTTCAAGTTAAATTGCACGTTCTCCTTCAGTGGGGACATTAGTGGTTTTCGGACATACTTCTCATTCCTACTTTCTGCCGGAAAGGTTATGATCTCGACCCCACCTGAAACTATCTACGCAACTCTTTTCTATCAAAAGGACACCCTTTAAATAGTCCCCATCCCCATAATTTTCATTGCGTACTATTCTGCGCTGTCGATTAGTTTACCGTTCAGAAAATGATTTCTCCCTGTTTTTTAATCGTAAATGGCAGTGAAATAAATTTTATGGAAGAGAGGATTCTCAATGCTTTGAACCCTGGTGGTGTCTTCCACGCCAGTTCAATGGTCGCAATCGGAAGAGTCTATATTTATTAGTTGGGGGTAGATTAATTAATAGTTTCAGCGTGCAGCCTTGTGGCTCAACGTTGAAAATATTGATTGGTCTATCCAACACATTCACTTAGCAGCCATACTACTTAATAAAGTTACGAGTTATCACGTTGCCGGGCCGAAAAAGGACTCTCGGATTCAAAAGGATAATATCCAGCATGAAGCCATGGGATTAATCTACCCGGCATATTTTTTTGTAAACACCTCTTTGAATTGAAATAGACTTTAGTCTTGAAGAGGTGATTGTCTTTGATAGAATGACAACTTCGTGAGAATGTATGTTCAACACAGACGCCCCGGTGATAATGAAATAAACAGATGAGTTGAGTTTAGTTCTATGTGAGTCGGGGATGGGGAACTGATTTTGTATACATGCCAACCACAGTGACATTGCACTAAATCGATTTACCTACAGACGGTTTCATCGGTGGGGAGCCCGTTTCGACGTACAGGTTCTGCCCAAGTGTCAACAAAACCGTCACCACAGGACAACGAGTCCAAACAAACGTGGAATATGGGCCATTGGTGTCATGTAATTTTTTCCAAGAGTTTAACCCTTTACCCAACGCAAACAACGCAAACAATATCAAAATTTATAATTTTAAATATTATTTTTTTTAATTTTGTTCCACAAAAATCAACAAAACCATATCATGTGACTCCTCATTGGAACGAGCTCGTTCCAAGGAGGGGTCACATGATATGGTTTTGTTGAATTTGTCTGAAAAATAATATTTTTTCAGCAGCTGAATTTGCATATTACGCGGGCGGATGTGGCCGTTGGGTAAAGGGTTAAAGTAAGTGCAGACACAGAATTTAGTATCTAGGAAGAGAACATTACACTTAACCATGGGCGAATGAGCGCAGGAATTGATTTCCATATATAAGGAGAAAGATAGTTTTAAGACTAAACATGTTTGAAGACAAAAGATAGTCTTAAGACTAAACATGACAGAATGCAAGGAAAAAATCACCCAGTTCAGTAGAAACTTACATGTATCTATGCCCTAAGCTAGAATTTCAAAACGTTCCGACATGGTGGGCGAGAAAATCTTCCGACAGTATTCCAGGATCATTAAAACCGTATGCATGCACTTGAAACCTAACTCAATATACCCCTTTAAAACAATAACAAACGTTCGTTTATTATTATTATTTTAAAGAATTACTTTTAAAGATAGTAATTCATTAAAACAATAAAACTAAACGAAATTGTTTCGTGTACATGATTACACGAATGTCATATATTTATAACGAGCGATTTTATACAGAGGATATGTGAAACACGAGGATATTTTTGCATAATGAAAATTGCAGTTTCGTCAAATGTTATTTTGTTTCAAATTTGATATCAGAGAAAATGTTGGCGTTTGGGCGACCAACAGTTTTCCCAACAGGCAACACACACTTCTGACAGATAGGGTCATGGAGCAGAATCACCCCTTAACCACCCCACTAGATTCAGGTCTGAAATTAACCCTTAACTGCCCTATTGATTAAACCTTTTTTACCCAATGAAACCGGTCACATCCGCTGGCCTAATTTACAAATTAGGAAGTTGAAAAAATATTTTTTGAAATATTTCAACAAAACCATATAGTGTGACCCCCTCATTGGAACGAGATCATCGAGCTCGTTCCATTAAGGGGGGGGGGGGGGGGGCATAATACGGTTTTATTGAAATGTTTTAACCCTTTACCTAACACGAAAAGCAGACGACGCTTGCAAAAAAAATTCTTGAACAACTAATTTTTTTCATTTTTTGTCTCAAAAACATAGGTTATGACCCCTCATTGGAACGAGCTCGACGAGCTCGTTCCAATGAGGGGTCATAACCAATGTTTTTGAGGCAGAAAATGAAAAAATAATGAAAATTCACACACATTTTTTGAGAATAGCGCCGCCGGTTTTGGCCGTTACGTTAGGTAAAGGGTTAAAAAAATCGAAGAACAAATTAATCTAACAAAGTTTGATATTGTGTGCGGCGGGCAAAGAATTAAATGTAACCAGCATACACAGTGAAAAAAAACATTTAGGTTTTGTTATTTTCTTAAATAAGTTAATTCCGAAAAATAAATGGAATGAGTTCGTCGAGTCGTTGTAACGAGGGGTCATAAAGTTTGGACAGCTAAAACGAACATTTTATGTTATTTAAGAAACAATATTGTTTTGAAAGTATCTTCGGAAACTCTCAGATGAATGGTTAAAACACTTACGGGCTGATGGGAAGGTCAAGCGAGTTCAGGCAGCAGAGGATCTCGCATTTTATATTTTAACCGAGGATTCTATTTCTCTCTGTTTAAAAATCGAAGAAGCTGTGCATGTGCATACTGTTCATGTTGCCTGTAACACTGCGCAGTTCCGCCTGAATCCGACTCATGGGAAATGAAATATATTTGAACAGGTCGCGCGGGTCGACACGTGAATGCTTCGCAAACAAACTTTTATTTATAAAAATGTACCAAACCAACTAGTGTATGATACAATGGCGGCGTCACTAAAATAAAAGGGTGTGGATGGGCGTCACTAATTTTTGCCTAAAACATAGCTTATACCATCTCCCCGGGACGAGTTGGTAGGCCTCGTTCCACTAAGGTTTTCATAAACAATGTTTTTGCGGCAAAGAGTACCTTTAAGGTTACGACAGAAATGTTTACCAATTGTCGTCTGCAATTCGTGTTAAGGAAATGGTGAAACAATAATAACAGTTAAATGTTGATTAAAAACATTCGCGTGTAACATTTTTTGGTTATCAAAAGTGTCAGTGGAGGAGGGGCAGAATATGTGATCTCAAAAAGTTGTTGGATGGTGCTCCTGCCAACACCCCACTCACTCCCGTTTCCGCTCTACTGGTGTTATATACAGAACCGAATATGTGTGTGACGAGGCAGAGTGCCAAACAATCATTTTTAAATGAGCCCTCGAAAATAACTTGACCCTCATCGAGTTTTGGGTACTCGACATGGAAAGTGGATTGTCAATAAAACTCATGCGCAGTGGATTCCCCAAACACAAAATTACTTTCAAATTATAAAAAATATACCACGAGAAATACATGCACAATTTCTGCCAATGGACCTCCGGAATCTACCCGGAAGTCCATTGGTTGAAACTCTGCTGTACCTCTTATACTTTGTAATTGAACATTACATATAGTTATTCATTAGGGTGGGGAGGTTAGGGGTGTAACTGGCAGTGTGCAAGTGTTTAGTGAAAGGCCATTCACCGCGCGTTGTATTATATAAGGTTTCATATGTAAAATATCATTTGTGGATGTCAGACTCATCAAATTTGCTTTTCGATTATTAAATGAAATTAATTTTTCAGCTCAAAGGCTTTGCGTTTACTTTGTGCAATATAAAGAGCAACTCCACCGAGAAATCTTTAAACCCTTTCTATTTTAATTATAGTAATTACTTAAATAAAATGAATAAATTATTAACGATTTGATAATAAATTGACCTACTCTGATATGTCAATTAACAAAAATATCGGAAACTAGAGAAACAGAATTACTGCGACCAGTAAATTCGAGTGTGTGTGAAAATGGCGAAAGCATCAGAAACAAATCATATAGAAAAAGAATTTATGAAGACTTATTTTCGGGAGTAAAATATCTTCCATGAAATCAGAAATAGGTTTTCGTAAACAGTATTTAAAATTTTTCATTTAATATTCAGATTATTTTTTTCAAGAAATCGGAAATAACTACATGTTCTATAAAGGACACAGCAATAAATATTTTTGACTCTGCCCACTTTTTTGAGAGAAGAAATACATGCATGAACTCCAGAAATGGATTGGGGTCACAAAATACAATTTCAAACAATTCAGAAAGCTTACTTGATGAGACCTGTGTAACCCCAACTGAACCCAAATTATTAACTTCCATAGTGTTTTGATTCATTTGGTATTGGTCCGAGGTCCAAATGTCATATTATGCTAGAGTGAGCGTAACCAACTTTCAAAATTTGAGCCATCCCTTCTCCCCGTCAAATGTTTTGAGAATAAAAGTACCTATATGAACTGCGGCAATGCATTATGAGAACACAAAATGTAATTTTCAGCAATCCTGAAAAATGCACTCAATGACCTCTGGTTACCTCAGTGACCTTAACGCATATTTTGAACCTCCATTGAGTTTTGACTCATTTGGTGTCGGTCCCAGGTCCATATGTCATACCATGCTTGAGATATGAGCATGACCCACTTTCAATTGTTTTGGTCACACCCACTTTTTTGAATGTAAAATGCATGTATGAACTTTGGGAATGCATTGGCGGGGGGGGGGGGGGGGGGTAGGGGGATCCAAACATATGATTTACAGCAATTCTGAAAAATGCACTCATTGATCCCTGGTGACCTCAGTTAGTCACCTTGACCCATATTGAGAACCTCCATTGAGTTTCGACTCATTTTCTGTTGGTCCCAGGTCCATACGTCGTACAATGCTTGAGATATGAGCGTGGCCCATTTTCAAACACCGCTACGGACACTCCCAATGCCCCTGGAATCTGTAAAAACATAGGTGGCCGAGTACTTGTGACTATCTATCAGTATGCCAAAAACCAGCGAGATAGGACAATTCGTTTTCGAGTTATCGGGTGGACAAGGAAGTGCATAGAAGACAGAAGACAGGAGAAGAAGAAAGAAGAAGTAGAAGAAGAAAAAAAAGAAAAAGAAACCGTACAAAAACAATAGTCTCTGTGTTTTACACAGACTAATAAAAACTCAACAACAGGAGTAATGGAAAATCTAAAATACGTAACAGCCACACTAACATTTAATTTAACACTTTTTGAATACCAGCACTGCTACTTGGTTTGTAGCAATCAAAATCTGCAACGGAAAGAACATATCTGAAATAGTTTTGTTGAAGGATAAATCTGTTAAATTCTACATCTTCGCGATAGTCGGTTTTAATTTTCAACTGACTCACCCTACA
Organism: Pictodentalium vernedei; assembly: GCA_031216915.1. Lineage (NCBI taxonomy): Eukaryota > Metazoa > Mollusca > Scaphopoda > Dentaliida > Dentaliidae > Pictodentalium > Pictodentalium vernedei. Next base: position 159,938,079 of record CM062295.1, read on the forward strand.
CATAAAATAAGAGGTTGACGGCGGGAAGTTTTTATTTCTGGAGTGAATTTCTACGCTGCAGTATATTGCAACCCATTCTTGTAGATTTATTCACTAATCTAAAGATACACAATCACGTATATGTATGTTTGGAAGAGCTCTTTTCAACAGGGCAACACAGGAGTGTGTTTCAACAGCTTACATAGCAAATGTATAGTGTAGCACAAAGGGCATTTCACAAGAAGAACAACGATTCTCAAAACTGGCGTCACTAAAAATGAAGTTGCCAGGACAACCTTGACTAGCTGGGCCCATTGAATTACCTTCCATTACTAATAAAATATTCAAATAAATGAAAAAATGAAATAGAACACATACAGTTGGAGCTAAACCTATAAAATGTTTGCAAATGTATTTTACTAAATTGTGTTTCTCTCTAGGAATATAAGTACTTAAAATGAATCAATGACATTTTTAAACGATCTGACAATTTACTTGTCGGTAAATTGACAGGTATTTTAGAAATTCCCAGTTATTCATTCGGCTCATTAAACTTTTTTTTTTTTTTTGTTTTTTAGATTTTTTTATTCAGACACAGGTGTGAAAAACATATATATATATAATACAATTGTACATTATTAGACATAGATTTCTGTTTAAAATTATACACGTATGACTTCGTATAATCGAGGTTCTGTAGCTAATAAACAGTGAGTATGACTATAACATTAACAAAGTAGGGCTTAAATTCTATCAATATATCAGATAATGACTGTTGCAGAAGCAGGTGCGAAACCTCAAGGAGCAATGGAAAAGCACAAATCGCCACGCCTCCCCGAAGTTTAAGGCGCTAGAGCTTGTCACGCTAGAACTGAAACCGAGCTGGGCCACACTGCCAACTGTTATATGATAGTTGACAATCAGGTGTAACAGGAATGGAAGTCCGTAGGAACGTTAGTCCCTCTGGACTATTATTCCGCGGAATTATAGTCCTAGGTCTAACATTTCTAGGAATAGTAGTCCGCCGGACTACTATTCCTAGAAATGTTAGACCTAGGACTATAATTCTGCGGAATAATAGTCCAGAGGGACTAATTTTCCTACGGACTTCCATTACTGTTACACCGGCTCACCTCGCCTTCAACTCTAATACCTTTTTAGATGAGTATACATCAATGGACATTAATTCTATATTTTTTTACTCTTTCAATTGTTCAATGAAGCTTGTGAAAGCTGGATTGCACCTTCTCACCTTGCAGGAATAAATGAATTTTTATAGACAAGAATACATATATCTGTTATTGATTCCGTTTTCTCGTTGTTGCTGTAATCCAAAATGACATATTGTTTTTCGAGCGGTAGTATGATTCCACATCCCTCTTCTAACTTTTCCTTCAAGTTTATTAATATTTGTTTCGAAAAGGAACATTCACAAAGAGGTACAAGATTGTCCCTTTAGCATTATTACAGAAGGTGCATAATTCTGTTTCTGTTAAATTACACTGTATAGAGAATCATATGTAGTATTTGTATTGCAGACTCTGTAAATAAGCATCATCAGTGACTGTGAATGAATTTTTATATATCTGCTCCCAGTCTAAGTTGATATTAAAATTTTCATTCCATTTTCATTATGTTTGTAGAGGAGATGTAGCAAACTGTTGCAAGAATGTTGGATAACAGGTCTGACAGACCTTTTGGGAGTGTTTAAGTTTTTCAATATGTTCGTTTTTTATGTCGTCAATTTTTTTCGTACTGTCTCATTGTTTCCTTCCACAATTTTCGAATAGCCTGAATGACCCCCTGGTAGACAGCAAATTGTATTTTGAGGTTGTATTTTTAGCAAAAATCAGTGAAAGATAAAATGTTTCTATCCTCTGTTAAGAGAGCATTGATAAAAAATACATCAGCCTTGAGTCACCGTTTACCCCCCCCCCCCCCCACCCCCCCCCACCCCCAAAAATGTCTATTATTAATTATTATGATTTTTATGTCAGTATTATACTAAATTGGTTCCAAAAATATCCATTCTGGAGTTAACGTGTTATTTTCGTCCGGAAGTGACCAGGCAGTGAGAACATTTTTCCAGAATGGGTTTAGAAGTCTCCTATTTTGTGCAGTCCTCCTTTATGAAGGTTCCAGGTTTTGTTTCTTCCGAGATCTTCGATGTCGTTTAAAAGAAGAGTCTTCCAAGGAACAAAGATATTTGGGTCTAACAGTTTTTTGAGGCAAGGTAGTTTTAGTGATTAACTGTAAGCTCTTCGTTTTCTACAGTATTAATTATTGAAGATCTTTTTATCTTATCATTTTTTACGTGACCGTAGGAAACTAAAGAATTTAGTTTGTATTTTACAAAGAATATCTACATGGGGATAGGGTAGAACCGACAGGTAGTGTATTAAAATCGGTAAAACAAGCGTTGTGACTAGCAGTCTTTCCGATTAGAGTTAAATTTCTGAAGGACCAATGAGTAACTTTTCATTTCTTTCAGTTTTGTTTTAGATAATTGTTTAATATATAGTTTTCATTGAACAGCTTATACTCTATTCCCAGTATTGTAAAATAATTTCAGTCATTCCAGTAAACTTGTTCGCCAGTTTGTATTTCCTCCCCACAACCCTTCTTCGATCCGATCCAAATCACTTGCGTTTTCTCAAAGTTTACCTTTCGTCCAGACAGATAAAAAAATGATTTCACCATTTCAAGGGTGGCATTTAAGAAGTGACCATCGTCACTTAGAAAAAGATATAAGTCATCTGCATATTGACTTATTAAATATTCTGAGTTGTTTATTTTTATTCCATTGATATTTATGTTGTTTTTTAGAGCTGCACTAATGATCTCAGCACAGAGGATGAAGAGGTAAGGGGATAGATGATCTCCCTGCCTAACACCCCTCTGTAGATCGAAACTTTCAGTGCAATGACTATTATTCAAGACATAACTATATATATTGTTATAGAAAGTGTGAAACCATTGTATTATTGATGGGCTAAAGTTTTAAAAAACGTAGAGTTCCTCCGATGAAGGTCCATTCTAGCAAATCAAATGCTTTTTCAAAATTCAACAATACAAGCATTCCAGGAATGTTTTGCTCTTCGCATTTTCTGATAAGATCAAATGTCAAGTGTGGTGATTCTCCAATATATCTTCCTTTTATGAAATCCAGTTGAGTTTCCGAAATAAGTTTCGGTAAGACTGTTTTAATGCGATTAGCAATTGCGGTAGATCCTATTTTTACATCGACGTCTATTAAAGAAGGTGGTCGCCAATACTTCATGTGTAATTTCGATTTATTTGGTTTGGGTATACACGTAATAACACCAGCTCATTAATCTTTATAGATAGAAAATAATAATTCTGGAAACAGAATTGTTACGGTTTAATGGTATTGGATAGTAGGGGTATTAATGAATGTTGTTTGCTAATTCCTAGTATTATGTCGAAAGATTGACGACTTATCGAGCGCGACACAAACGTCACAGATCCAGGGGTCGATTTAATCTGAAAATGTTGAATGGCAATTTACTGCTCATTTGGGAAAATTGATTGGCTGTTTGATGAAAATTCATTTCAGACAAATATTTATTGAATAGCAAAACTCTGAAATTTAATTGCAAAATGCTATGCTAATCCAGTTAAATCGAGCCCTGCACAGATCAAGCCGACATGACAGGTGCCGAAACAATACTCTTTAAATGTGTATTTTGTAGCTGATTGTAATAGTTTATTGATGGTTTGTTTGTGGGCTATTCCGAGGATAAATTGGATAAGTCTGAAAGACAGCGTAGGTAGGGTACACTGCAGACATATGCCCACTTATTACAGTTTCAACCCAAATGAATCAAAATCTAAAAGAAAAGCTAAGAAGCACGAGAAACAAGAGGGATGGAGGAAAAATAATAACAAATAAAGAAAAAAGAAAATTGAACGAATGCTAAAATAGGGAAGGTTATAGTTGTCTCCAATGAATTGGCAAAAAGTTGATTTTTTGCGAAACCGCCAATTGTATCAGTACTCTCAATACTAATACGAAGGCGATAGTTTCCTAGTGGGAAGAGCCCTTATGTATGGCAACGTTTTGTTAACTGATCGCCTAGAACCTGCGGGTGATTCTTTTAGTGGAACGCAGCCACTTCTAATTACCTTAGCTACCTGTGCTGCCAAATGAAGTTGTTATATTTCGACACGGGAAGACGTTTGAGACAGCGATTGAAGCATTACGTTCAGTTAAATATGAGCTGTTGTTTGATGGTGGACATCACTGCTCCTTGATGTAGCCTTAACTTATTTGTTATTTATTGTGGTTTAAAGGCACTTGCAATAGCCAAGATCATGTTGCAACTGGCAGCTCTGTTTTTACGGAAAACCCGAGTACCCGGAGAGAACAACCGTGAAGCGAAGAGTTGATGACGAACAGCGTTAGCAACGGTTGAACACATGTGTACCGTAGACGCGCAGTACGCTTTAGCTAGGATTTAATCCCGGAAACGGGAATTCCCGGGTTCCCGATTCCGAAAGCCGGCCATGATATCCGGGAAATCTATAGTACGGAAGCGGGAATCACGCATGGCACTTTTTGTGTTGAACTGAAGTTTTCAAAATTGAAAAGCTGCTCCAGCGAAACTTTGTAAGATTTTGTCAGTCTTTCCACGCATGAACTGTTTACAATCCTGCTTCATGAAGAACCTTTTTCTCCAAAATCACTGTAGCTCTCAATAAAGACTCCGTTGTTCCAGAGCCAGATGTTCACCAGCTTCAAAGTTCAAACTCGTTTTCATTTTCAGAATCACAAGTATCACTTACTATTCACTGTCTGTTTCAACATCAGCTCTTTCCTTGCCGTCACAGCCTCCTCTGCTTCAAGCAGGGGAGACTGGTGTCGGCTGTGGAGAAAGAGTTGAAGCAGAGGAGACTTGTGGCGGCAGTGAAAAAGGAGTTGAAGCCAGGAAGAAGTGGTGATAAAACTAGCGATTCTGAGAATGAAGACGCGTTGGAAGCGACTGTAGGTTTTCACACTTTTCTTTGGAAAATAACTTTTCCGTATGGAGATGGCAGATTGGCAATAAAATATGTTGATTGTCACGAAAATAAATGCATCTTGTTACACTCGTAAATTTACTTTATTATCCGGGACATTTCCCGGTTCCTGGTTCTGAATGTAATTTCCTTCCCGTTCCCGTTACTGTAGAAAACCGGGAATATATTAAACCATAGACTTAGCACACTGCGTCACCGTTTCCCAACTTGAGCAGTTTGAATTAAATGTGTTGCCCAAGGACATAACGCAGATGACGCGGATATGGATAGGACCCAAGGGCCATCCACAAGACGAAAAAATAAACCTGGTCCATTTTTAATTGGGGAATAAATTTTAATCCAGCAGTAAATTGCAAAAGTACTCTGCATTTACATGCACTTATAAAAATACGATATTCTTCGATTTGATGCATGAAAATTAAATTCACATTAGTCCTAGATTTTTCGTAAATCCGCACCTCATTAGCTGGAGTATTTCTAGAACTTTTTTAATCAAAGATTTTACCCAAAATCCTGGATTAAAATCGTTTACATGGCTACTAAATTGACCTAGAGGTTTTTTTGTTTAATCTTGGATGTGCTAAAATCTAAGATTTTTTCTCATCATGTGGGGTAAACTATTCCTTGATCCAATGCTTTCACCTGTGAACTACCGCACTCCCCGTACTGTTAATGTTAACGAAATGCAAGAAATATGTTTTACAAAGTTGTTCATGAATATTTATACGAGAGACAATTTATACGAGAGACAATTGTAGTGTTCAAACCATTTTCGCACATCGTTTATAACGGGTACTTTTAGTTGATTTTCAAATCGTCCCAGAAAATCGTACAAATGAAAAAAATATTGGGAAAGAGGTTGTGAGTACAATGTTACGGGTAAGGGTGGATCGTCTTGGCATCGATTTGATTGAAGAAGAATGCCAAAGAAAAAGACAATTTTAGTACATAAAACAATGCTTAATCTAATTATCGCTTTGCCGAGGACTGCTGGTTTGAGGGAATAAAATCCCAAGGAGTTTTATCAAGAATGTAACACATAATATTTTATTATATAATATCTTAACCCTTTACTTAACGAATCGGTCGTCCGCGTAATGTACAAATTGAGCCGTTAAAACACACATTCAAAAACTTCAGCAAATCCATATCTCGTTCCAATGAGTGGTCACATAATACGGTATTGCTGAACTTTGTTTGAAAAAATTTAAAAACATAAAATTAAAATAATAAATTTTGATATCGTGTTCGTTGGGTAAAGGGTTGAAAGACAATAGGAAATGTACATCAAATATTTTCCGATTCCCATTGTCTCTGTAGAAGACGAGAACATGTGTGCGGACGTGGCAGGTATTATGCCGTAAGTTTAGAATGATATCACTGCGCGCTTTTGACGTTTGATTGTTGTAACTGTAATTAAAACAGGCAATTTTAATTGTAATTAGAGCAACGCAACGCATGAAATAAATGTATCACCTTTTGTATTTGAGTCTGCACCAGAATTATCCCATTCGTGATTACAACAAAAACTAATTTTTTATATTTCTTTGTTTTCAGACATGAGATAAATCTGATACATACTCAAAAGCAGTGGGTATCATCAACATGTTGGTGTGAGTTACACAAAATATCACAATACCAATCCTTTTTATAAATATATGTCGTAATGACAGGTTGCAGGTGACAAAAAGAGTTGTTATTACGCGTAAAGATCCTTTTTTAAAACAAACTGGAATTCACAGAACACAGAACTGTGTTCACCCCAGCGATCGTTTCTCGCTCAGTTCGCGAATCAGTGTCGACCGTCTTACACCAGTTGGTCGAGATTCAATAAATAACATATCCACCTTCTACCCCATAGTTGAAAGAAGTATACAACTATCGAGATTCAATGCATTTATTTGAACTGAACCCTTTACCTAACTAATGTGCCACATCCGCCCGCGTAATATACAAAATGAGCAGTTGAAAAATAGAAAATTTTTTAAACAAATTTAATAAAACCATATTATGTGATCCAGTTCCAAGGAGGAAGAGATCGCATGATATGATTTTGTTGAAACATTTTGAAAAAATTGAAAAAAAATAATATTTAAAAAAATAAATTTTTATATTGTATGCATTAGGTAAAGGGTTAAATTTATTATTGTAACTTTCGCCATAATGAATTGGAAATAAGGACAAGAGGTCCCAGGGGCCTGAGGGCGTTCACCTGACATGGTAGCCTTAATCTCAACCCAGGGAATTGATTTGAACGAGCTGCATCTGACCCTCCTAAGAAAAACTTATATACGAAATATCAAAAGATTCTGACAGGTGGATCTGAAAAATTATTTTTTAAAGAATATCCTCATATTGAACTAAGTTATAATTCGGGCTCCCACAGGGGGCCCAAATATGAACGTAGGGACATGGCTTGAACAATCAAAATATTCTGACTGGTGGATGCGAAAAAGAAGATTTTTGAAGAATAGTTTTCATACTGAACTAAGTTATAATTCGGGCTCACACACTGAGCCCAAATATGAATCTAGGGACTTGGCTTGAACAAACTTGAATTTCACCCCCATAAGGATGCTGCATACCAAATATCCAAAGAATCCGATTGGTGGGTCGAAGAAGAAGATTTTTTAAAGAATATTCCTCATATTGCACTAATCTGAACATTTGGGCTCACATAGAGAGCCCAAATATAGATAGACCCAGTGATTTGATTTCAACAAACGTGTGAAGGAATCTTCCAAAGATGTTATATGTGAAATATGAAAGCCTTTGGAGCAGTGATATGGGATTCTTTAATGTTTTTCCCATTACTGAGGGTGTTAAAAATGATGACTCAGCATTTTTTCAAAGTCCTGGAAAAGTACCCAAAAATATAATAATACCACTTTGGCCGGCCGCTGATTTGTTGCGGATCCCGGATGAGGAAGCCTTGGTTACCCATGTACTTCCTTCCTATTCCCACGCTTCTTCTCTCCTCCCAACACTCGGAGACGAACTGCTTGATGACATCCCTTGCCCCATTCTTCCCAATCTCTCCGATTAGCATATTAACCCTCTCCTTTGAGTCTCCCACTTACCACATGTCCTTCATTCTCCCATCCCACTTCCCCATTATACTCCCAGTGAATCTTATTCTTTTAGACTGGTATTTTGAGCATTCTAGAAGAAAGTGTTCCAGGGACTCCACCATGCCCGAATTACACATCTGGCACTCCTTTTCACTGTTTTTCCCAATATCCCCCCTCAGCTCCAGTGACCGCGACGTCAGTTTGAACAACAGTGACCCCCCCCCCCCGCCCAAAGGTGCCATCAAGGTACTCTTCAAAACCAGGCTTCTCTTCATCACGCAGGATACCCAAAGAGCTCTTTGATTTGACGCCGTCACGCCAATTACGGTTACCATCCTCCATGACCCTTTCTCTGACGACTTTTTTACCCTCGTTTGTCCCAACATCTAGGTTCGAGATCTCCAATGAGTAGTTCTCTATTAGCTCCCTCACTTGGACCATCCACCCTGTCTTGATATTTGAGTTGACAATTGTCAGGAACATTACTTTACACCATCGGCTATCGGGGAGATTTACCAAATAATTAAGATAACCGAGTTTCAATAAGTCTATCCTGTCCTTGATCCTCATCCACCCAAGCTCACCCCTGATTGGTTCTAGTTCTGCGGCATTACTCGACCCGTTATCCATCGGTCTGCAGGATTTCCAAGCACTTTACAGCCGTCTGGTTTAGGGGTACCACTTCCGTACCGTATGTTATACTTGGCAGACCCACCATTTCCCAAATGGTTTTCCCCACGAAAACCGTATTGAAACTGTTTTTCCCTATAAGTTTCATTTGGTTAAGGATTCGCTTCCCCTTCAGAATTAGTTTGTTTGTGTGGTTTCGGTAGATGCCTCTTACAGTGATGTTTATATTTACCCCCAGATACTCGTAGTCACCTGTCTCTCCTACACTAAGAAGTTTCTGCTACCTTCCGGAATACAGAACTCCCCCACTCTCCACGTTCGAGTGGGGTTCACTTTGCGGCCCACAGGTATAACTTTGCTCTTGCTTTCATTTAGTTCGAGTCTCCATTTGCTCCCATATTTCCCAACAATTCCCAGCATTTTCGCTAGCCCCTCTTCGCTTTCTAACACAAGCACCATATCGTCTGCAAAAAATAGCCCTGGGATCTTAAAGTCCCCAACTGCTACCCCCCTCGTCGCTATGCAGGAGTTCATCTCCTAAACCTTTGATGTACAATGCAAAAAGAATTGGCGAAAGGAGATAGGCCTAAAACAGGGGTGTATCCCCTGTTTTAGGCCTATCTCCATAGGCACACGTTTTGTTGTTATGTTTCCCAGGCCAAGTTCACTCTGTACATCTTTATATAATGCTTTCATAATTCCAACAAACTCGCCTCGCAAGCCCAGAGCCTCAAGCTTGCGCCACATACCCTCCCTCCATACTCTATCGTATGCCTTTTTAACATCCAAAAAGGCCATAAATATCTTTTTCTTTTTTGCTTTCGCGGGTTCTGTCATTTGGGATAGCGTGAAAAGATGGTCAGTGACTCTCCTTCCCTTCCTGAAGCCATTCTCGATCTCTTCCCGAAAAAAACCGTTCTCCTCAATCACCTCCTCTAATCTCCCATACAAGACTTTGCATAAAACTTTTCCAATGTTGACAGAGATCCCTCGATAATTATCCAAAACGTCTTTTCCCCCATTTTTTGAATAAATGTCACTTTGCTTTCTCTCCACTCATTTGGGACCTCTTGTTTTTCTATGGCTAAATTAAATAGGGCAGTTAAGCTTTTCCAAGAGTTCTTCTTCCCCTTTTTTGATAAACTCGTTAGGAATTTCGTCCACCCCTCCTGCTTTTCCATTCCTTAATTTTGAGATCACCTTTCGCACATCCTTAATTTCGATGCACACGAAGTTCGATAAATTTTCCTCGACCTGGTTCGGACACTCGGCTGGGTTCCCATGCCCCATCGCTTATCGTTTACCTTTTCCCAGTGCTTGACTAGTTCTATTGCGATTTGATCTTGATAGTCTGTAACTCTGCCATCTACTTTAATACTTTGTTACGTTTATTCACCTATTTTCAAAATACGTTCGAACTCGACCCCCCTGTCATTCTTATCGTCCTAATAAGGCTGCTATTTCGCACTCTCCGATTATCGACTTTAATCTTATTTACTTTATTTCGTGCTTGTTGGTATTCTTCCTTTGCTACCGTAGCCTAGTTGCTTTCCGCCCCCTTAAGTTTTCTACTTCTCCTGTATGCAGCACGTTTAGCTTTTCTACCCTTTATGGCCCTTTTCAGTTCTTCGTTCACTCTGTACCCAAGTTCCCGTGTTGGCACCCTAATCTTCCCTACACTTCCCTGCCCGGCCTCCACAAGGTTCGTAACTGTGGCGTTGGCCATCTTCTGGACACTGCCCCTCATGTGTACGGTTGCAAGCTTTGGTTTCAATTTTTCTTCGACCTTCCACCAGTCAGCATCCTTTTTGAGTTCCCAAATCTCCTTGAGCTTCTTTTGCTTTTTACTAGGTTTTTGGCCCCTATCGTCACTGTAATCAAGTTGTGATCACTATCCACCTCCATTTTACCCTCATCATCCACTTCTACCCCTATCACCTCCCTCCATAAATTAATATCTGTGAGAATATTTTCTGTCGTTCCTCTTCCAGGTCCATTTCCCCTTACACTTCGCGTCCTTGTTCAGAATCTTCAGACCGAGCTCATGTGTGAAGTTCAACAGCTTCCTTCCATTCCTGTTGACTTTCTTGTCCCCGCACTCGATGCCTTCTTCATTATCACCTATGTGCCCATTAAAGTCACCCATCAGAATTATACCGAGCCCCCTGTTTTCTAATTCTGTGATATAGGACCTTAGTGTTGAGTATATCGAGACATTCCACTCGGGTTTGCTCCCCCCCCCCCCCCCCACCGCACAGTACAAAATACCAAGGGCAATACTTTTGTTTCTTAGATTGATCTTGACCCATCCAATTTCTTTCGATACCTCAACCGAGGTGCTGACACCTTCCAGGTCTGTGATCAGCGACGGTTTTAACCCCTCTTTAATGTACATGTCTACCCCTTCCCCTTTTTTCTGGTCTTCTGTTCGCCCTACACCTATCCGCACGCATCCCCTTACTTGGTTACCCGTTCCTCGTGTGTTACCCACGTCTCGTTTAAGCCCATGACATCAAAGTTCTGTGCCTCGATCAATGTAACAATTTCACATACTTTCCGGGGGAGACCCTGTATGTTGTTATAACCCACTTGAAGGGCACCGAGATTCATTGGCTTGCGCCTACTGGTCCCATTGTTTACTGGCGCTAGCCTTGGTAAACTTATTCTGTCCCCGTTGCTCTTGTTCACCCCCATCTGTGTCCTCGCTTGTTATACTTGCCTCTGGACTCCCACCCCGCTCCTCTCTAAAAAAGCTCCGATACCCGTATAATTTTATCCCCCAATACCCGTTTCCCCATCCTGCTAAGATGCAGCCCGTCACGCCCGTACATGCTCGCGTTGCCCCAAAACGTATCTCAATGGTCGATAAAGGGTATTCCTAGGTCAACACAGTAGTTCTCCAACTCCTCATTCAAAATCCTTGAGTTCCGTTCGTCCCCACCTCCAAGGACAGGAAGGACCCCGGATACAACTACTCTTGCATTCCTACTTAGCAGTTTGCTGACCAAACCTCTATACGACTCCACCAAACTTACTGACCTTCTCTCCCTGATATTGTTGGTCCCCAGATGGGCCACCACTTGCGGTTCCGATCCTAACCCGCCACAATACCATCTACCCGGTCCCTCAGATCCTCCACATTCGCCCCCGGAAAGCACAAGACTGTTCGATTAGAACTATCAGGACCACAAACCACATTGTCAATCCCACGTACAATGCTATTCCCCTCTACAACTAATTTTCTTCTTCCCCCAGTTCCTATATCATCTGCAGCTCGTCTCGTTTTGCATGCCTCTGGCCCCGTCTTTCTTTTCAACGCCCTCCTTACCGCATCTGGCCTATCAACATCAGCAGCCACCTTTCCCCCCTCAATGTCTCCCTCACTCTCATCCCAGGAGTATCGGAATCTAAAACACTGAACCTGTTCTCTAAACACCGCCTAGCAACCTTGGCAGCCTTACGCCGACTCTGGCCTGACTCTACGCAGCCCTGTCCTGTCCTGACGCCACCTTCCGAATTTTTCTCCTAGATTACTCCCCCCCCCCCCCCTCGGTTACACCCCCACATCAAACATCCTTCCCCCCACGTTTCCTGCCTCCCTGTTTCCTCCTTGAGTCCACAATGACCTCCCCTCCTCCTTCCACTTCCCCATCATAGGTAACCTTCATTGGTGTGACTCCAGATACACCAGCCCAACCTCCTCTTCAGCTCCAAAATTTCCCGCTCGAATCCAACACACTTCTCTAACAACTGTAAAGTATCCCTGTAGTTGGCACATACCCCACAACTATACATTGGCCGACCACCACCATACCTCATATCACACTGCCTGCAATAATAAAACCGATGGCAATTTTTTTGGACCATTCCTTTCTGCTCTTCCTTAGGAAGCTTCACACAAAATAAAAATTCTCAGTGCATGTAGTTTTGGAGATATGGGCGTTTTAAATTTTTTCTATTTTTAGCTCCTGCAGTTTCTGTGGAGCGACGGGAAAAAAATGTTGGGCATAAATTGGGTACTTCTGACCCAATAAGCCCTTTTATTAAATTTGGTTCAAATCGGTCTCTTAGTTCGGAATATAGAAATTTTAGTACAATTCGGGCTCCCACAGGAAGCCCAAATATGAACCCAGGGACTTGGCTTTAACAAACTTATATCTCACCTCCCTAAGGATACTGTATACCAAATATCAAAATATTCTGACTGGTGGATGTGTAATTGGCTTTAACAAACTTATATCTCACCTCCCTAAGGATACTGTATACCAAATATCAAAATATTCTGACTGGTGGAAGTGTGATTTTTGAAGAATATTTCTCATACTGAACTAAGTTATAATTCGGGGTCACAGAGGCAGCCCAAATATGAACCCAGGGACTTGGCTTGAACAAACTTGAATTTTACCCCCATAAGGATGCTGCATACCAAATATCAAAAGATTCTGATTGGTGGATCTGAAGAAGAAGATTTTTAAAGAATATTCCTCATATAACACTAATTTGAACATTTGGGCTCCCATAGAGAGCCCAAATATGGACCCAGGGAATTGATTTCAACAAATATGTGAATTTATCTTCCACAGATGTCATATATGAAATATGAAAGCTTTTTGAGCAGTGACTTGGGAGAAGAAGATTCTTTAATGTTTTTCCCATTACCCACAGTGTTAAAAAATGATGACTCAACACTTAGTCAAAGTCCGGAAAAGTACCCTATGATAAAACTGATGACAAACTTTTTGGACCATTCCTTTCTGCTTGTCCTAAGGAAGCTTCACACCAAGTACAAAATCTCAGTGCCGTGTAGTTTTGGAGGAATGGGCATTTTAATTTGGTTCTATTTTTAGCTCCCGCGGTTCCCATGGTGCGACGGGAACATTGTTTGTATAAATTAAGTACTTATGACCCAGTAAGCACTCATATCAAATTTAGTTCAAATCAGCCTCTCGGTTTGGAAAATAGTAATTTTGAGCGGGCCCCAAAAAAATTCTTGCCCCCCCCCCTCCCCCCCCCCCATAACAACGGTAAATATATCTTCTCGAATTTCTCTTGGACAAATCTGATTCTACACCTCAAAAGGAAGCTGCAAACCAAGTATCAAGTCTCTGCTACTGCTGGTTCATGAGAAGAAGATTTTTTAAGATTTATGCACACTTTTTGGGCGTGGCTCTACCCAGGGGCGGAGCAACTAGATTTGAACAAAATCAAAGTACGATGTCATACCAAACAACCATCTGAAATTTCACTTAAATCGGTTCAGCGGTTTTGGAGGAGAAGTCGCAAACACCATGTTCACGGACGACGGATTGACGACGGACTAAGAGTGATCACTAAAGCTCGCCCTGACTTTCAGTCAGGTGAGCTAACAAACACGCAGTGTTTTTCGTAACTATTGAGGCCATGTCCAACCGCATTAGGCAATAAACTGGCTTAGTGGTAGACTGTTGGCCTTCTATACAGGAGGTCCCGAGTTCGATCCCCGTCCGGGACGACCCGCGTTGTGTCCTTGGGCAAGGCACTTTATCGCGGATGCCTATATGGGGGCACGATGACGATGTGTAATAAGGCGTACGGCACGTAGACGGTGCTCATGTCTTCAACCGCTGTAACCCTGCTTGAGTAGAGCTTGAACAGAGTTAGAATGTTGAGGAGCTGACAGTTGCTCGACGACGCTCGGTGGTTCTCTCCGGGTACTCCGGCTTCCTCCACCCGTAAAATTGTCACGGTCACGATTAGCCATTGTGCGTAAGCATGTGACCTTAAACACCAATAAATAAATAAATAAATAAATAAATAAATAAATAAATAAATAAATAAATAAATAAAAATAAATAAATAAATAAATAAATAAATAAATTCGGCAATAAAGAACTCAGTATGGAATAAGTCCGTATTGTGCAACACCAACAAAAAAATACACCCCCCTTCCAAAAAAAAAAAAACAAAAAACAAAAGCAAAAAACAAACACGAATTTTTCGAAACTGCCATATTGAGCACTAAACAACAACATTAAGATTGACAAATGCGTTTTTAATAAAAAACAACTAATTATGCAATACTTAATTTTTAAGTTGTGTTCGAATGGTAGTGGTGGCAGGCACTTAGTCGGATATCTATATGGGGGTGGGGTGCACAAAGATGTTTTGAGGGTCCAAACATTTTTGTGCAGCGGCAGTATTACAAAGATTGAGGTATTTAGTTGGAGAGAGGTATGGAAGTGATTCCCTCTAGCGTTTGTACGTTTGGGCAGAAGCAGGATATACGTTTTAAAAATTTGTCTGCGGAGGTCCAGGAAGGGGCTTAACCGGGGAAATGTTTAAAAAATGCGCTCCAAATGGCACTATTTGGAGACATTTTGAGGCTCGAGGGAATGTCAATTTTCCCCTAGTGTAGAATATCATCGATAATTTCATTAGTTGATGCCCAATGCAGGCAGTAGAATTCGGGACATTTTAGCCACCTTCCCCCTGACCCTCCCACCTCCGTTGGTTACGACACTGAGTAAAGAAGGTAATCCAAGCTTTCAAGTCACCAGTCTAATTTCATAAGAAATTCGACACTGTTATGGCCTGGAACCAGTCCAGCCGTTAAATATTCATCGCCTTTGTTCAGATTTACTAAACAGTTGAATCTTAAAAAAATTCGTTACGATCTATTTTTTTTCTGAATGAAAGCTAGAAATGTTTTCCAATCGAAATGTTATTTGATGACATTTTGATGACATTACAATCGGAAATAAAGTCGCAGCACAGCAACAGTCCACAACAGCGTAAATTCCAATTAAAATTAGACTGGTAGCCTGACAGCTTGGTGGTGATCCTCACGTCTGTTTCTAGACAACGTTTCTTCCATTAGTGTGGGGTAAATACAGAGAACGACACGCGCGTGTGATCAATAGCCGTGAAGGCGTGTAATAAATACAGAAAGACTCGCGCGTTTTATCCTTCCGCGATAGCACAAGTGCCATATCGATTAACCGACTCGCACGCGCGTGTCTTTTTGTGTTTATTACACGCCTTCGCGTCTCTTAAAAAAACAATTATTATTAGGGCACTCAGCAATTCATTTGACAACTACCAACAAAAAGAACGCATTTTATCGCCAATCAAATTGGTGTACTCGTACTCTTCTTCTTCTGGATATTCATTTTCCCCTTCATTTCTTCTGCGCTATTCTCGTACACATTGAAGTTCCCATATCCTTCAATTCTATACATTTTATTTAGTAATATCGGAATCGGTTCAGTGTCGGGTGATCAACTGTCTGCTCAACAATTTCCGTTCGGCACATGTATGCGGGACGGATTTTCATATTCCGCATGAGTTCGTGCTGCAGCAGATGGGGATTTCATAGAACAGATTAACTGATATACGCTAAGATCGTTCGGAAAATTGATACTTCGATACGACGTTATCCCATTTTATCCATTTATCATAGTGAGAAAAATCCATCCGTTAAGGGTTAAAACCATTTATTTCGTACGCATATGTAATTTATTAGCTGTCGAGCATTACGCCCCAATGAGGAAGAAAGATTATCTTGTGCAGGCCATGCACTTTCCTCCCAGTACAAATTATTTTATGCCGCATTACTAGCACATAACACAAAGCTTTATAATTAAAATACTGGATAATCAAAAATAAAGGAACGCCTCTGATGAACATTTCCGATTAATAACGGAAGCTGTGAACGAGATGTATTGAAGATAGGCAGATAAATCAACAAAATAAATGTTGAATTGGAAAGGTGCTAATCTTGAGATATAAACCGCCTATTTCTCTTTCACTGACTGCGTTTGTGCGTGCAAACAGATCTGAAGATCGTCTCTTTTATGTACCGAGGACGGAAGGGAACAAAATTAACCAGTTAATACTTTCAATAAAAATAAGACAAAGAGCAAGTGTATTTACTGGTGAGAGATGTACTCCAGTTTTTCATTTGCGTATATTTGTTTAATGGGGGTTATGGACACTATCAACAGCCAATGGCAGTTTTACGGATGGAGAAAGCCAGGGTACCAGAGAGAATCACTGAGTAGAGATTAACAACTGCGATACCCCCAACCTACTAAGCCGGCAGAAGCAGTGATAGCAGCGGTTGAAGGCATCACCAACCTGTAGTCCGCCCCAGTATACGGCACCACCGTGATCCCACGCGGGTAATCAGGATTCAGCGTCTTACTACAGCTCAGATGGCGCGCATGTCAGGATCGAACCATCGACGTTTCAATTTCAAGTCCAATGCTTTTAGCAATGAGACACTGTGCTGCCTTTTTCTTTTCTTTGAACCTTAACTCTTAGAAGCCGGGAGTCGAGTTTTCTTGCCTCTGACGTAATAGGGAAGGTAATCTGGCTTTGACGGTTCGGCTATCTTTGGGCTGGGGGAGAATTAAACACTGAACAGGTGCTTCTAGTCAAGTGTCGTCTGCCTGAATAGGCAGACGACACTTGACTAGAAACACCTGCTTACTGTAAGTTTTTCGCGGTATGCCATGCTCAATAAATTCATTCTGATTCCCCGGCTTCTAAGAGTTTAATATCCCGAAACCCGTTCAACTCTTTACACAACTGGAACAGCAGACGACACATTTTTTTTTGTATAACTACATGTTTTTTGGCATCGAAGACACAGGTTATGACACCTAATTGAAACGAGCTAAACGAATGATCGTGATCGTAAGCTTCGATATCAGAAAATTGATAAAATAGCAATATTTGAATTTTCATTTTTTTGTGAATAGCTCTTGTCGCTTTTCCAACGTTGGAAGGATTCATTTACGAAGTTAACGGTCTCTTTATTTCATTCAGTCTAGGCTTCAAATCTGTCTAAAACTAGAAATGACTGGTTCAAGGTTTAAAATCATTACAGGGAAAGGAGAGTCATAAAATGTCACGTGGCATACATGTGGTTCACACCCAAACCCAGTTATTAACACAAAGACCACATATGAGCTGATTGCGAAAATATAAGCAAATTTATATGTCCAGTTGTAGAATATGGTGCCATAATACCAAATGGCCTGAACAAAACCAACATTCAAACGCTACAGAGGGTTCAAAACCAAGCCCTGCGCGTGGCACAGTACAAGCCTATAAATATATTATACATCGATAAAGCCTATAATATACATCGATAAAGCCTATAATATGCATCGATAAAGCCTACAATATACATCGGTTAAGGAACGTCATGAGCTTGTAAAAATAGAAACTCCTGAAACACGTTTAAAATATTTACGAAACAAAACCCCCAATGGACTCCAAGAAAGTGAATTAAAGGTAGAGCTAAACGAGCGCCGAGTCCTTAACAGAAAAACTAAATGAGCTGAAGGGGCACAAGATGTGGATACAGCTAGTTATCATAAAGTAGTGTGACTAAATAAAATGTATGGTTCTATCAAAACAACTACAAAAGGACAAAAGTCAGTGAAGTTTACATCGCCAGTCAAACAAATCTTAAGGGCGGAGTTAGTGAGGACTACCATAACGCGTTGATGTAAATAACCTGGACCGGCGATAGGTGACGATACGCACGAAAGCTTGCCTCTACTACCAGTGGGAGTTGCAAACAGCGGAAAATTCTCCACCTGCAGGAGGGTTTTCCATCCCCGGAGTATTAATTTCGGGGAGGTAAGCCTGGCTGTCGCCCCACATGGCACTCGTCGTTCTCGACGGAACAGTGTACTTAGGAGGCGAATAAGTCTTCTGACTATAAGTTACAGAAAATTATAGAGTAGAATGAAAGTGCGTGGAGTCAGTGATGATTGCCTCGCAACTCATTGAGAACTCTAGGATCGAGTCTGTGAGGTCCGCCTCGCAACTCTGTGGGTGGGGAGTTGGATAGGAAGAACCCCACTCCTCGTCCCATCATCAATAGCAACAATCACACAACAGTCTCAATTTCCAATAGCGGATTCTTACCTCTCTCCACCTATAACTTTTCTAATTGAACGCTCTCAAATCTTCTTGAAACACTCAAACTAAGAAGAGGCATGAAAAAGTAGACGAAGGGCAGAGGGATTAGAACAAGCTTCTTGCCAACATACACAGGAGACCACCAAACACCTACCAAGGATTGAAACAAGCTTGCCTGATTTGGACCAGTGTACATTGTAAATAAACAGATGAATAAAGATATAACAGCTCCTTTAAGGCTATTGGGTGTGTGTCTGTGAGGGCGGTTGTGTCCAGGTCGGTGTGAGTGTTTGAGGGTGTGTGCTTGTGGGGATGTGTGTGGTGTGTTTTTTTTGTTGTTGTTTTTTTTGTTTTTTGTTTTTTCCCACTTCCCCGCCATCTGCTCCCCCCCACCCCCCCCCCCCCCATGAAGGCAGACCAGACTGCCAAGGTTCCGCATCCACTCTCCTTCAAAGGCTGATGGATGAGTCCCAACTTTCAAAAAAGCATATTGGTGGATTTTGTCCTTTTTATAACCGTTATGGATAATATGCTGGGACTGCCTTTCAGTTTCAGCGACCTGTTTGGGTTTCTTGTTCTTCTTTCTAAAACAAACTGTCGGTTTTGGTATTACCATAAATATCCCCACGTTCTAAGTAAAACACCAAAGTAGAATTATTGTAGTTATGCACAATTCCTAGGCACCTTCCAGTTCGAGGTTGATGTGGGTCTGACCACACAACCCTACCACTAGTGCACACACTCAAATCAAATAAGACTCTTGGTCCGCACTTTCGTCTGTCGTGGCTTCATAAACAAATTAAGTTATTCGTGTCCCAATCATTTCAAATCCCACAGCATCACTGTACGCCTTCGGTTTCAACAGAAAGTTGACATAATTGTTGAACTGTATAGTGTACTGGAATACCGCTACATTTTGAAACTCCTAGGGTTTTCTTTAATCGAAACAAAAGGGAGAAAGAGAGTGATTGGTTTGTTGGAGTCGTGTTGGTGCACTGGAAACCACCTCAACAACCAGGGCAACCATGATTGTTCATGTGGGATCGGGAAATCTTACCCTCGGTACCATATAATTATGTCAGTGGCCTAAGTTTAATACCCGCTCTTCAAAGTGAGGTTTTCGTATCCAACAGGAACCGACACGGGCGTAATCTTTTTACCTATACTCAACAGTCCAAAGTTCTCTCAGGAAATATTCGCCTTCCGTGTCGAAAATCTGTCTTCTGAACAACACATATGCAATCAAAACAGATCAGTTATTTGGATTTGGAATGAAAAAGTAATGTACATGCCACAGGTATGTATCAACAAACTGGCCCACGACCGCAAACGAAAAGAGAAACAAGTATCAAATTGAGGCTTAAAGTTTAGATTTCAACCCAGGTAAGTATGTAAACAAACCATTCAAGGGATGTGTTTAACCGCAGTAGGTGTACGTCACGTAAGCAGTGGTAAAACTGAATACTAAACTGAACCTACAGCTCTAATATGTATATCAATAATTTATAAAGAAATTCAATCTGTACGTATCTGTAATCTTTTCAGTAACCGCAACATGTATTAGTATCTCTCGGTATCTTGATCTTCTACGCGGTTCTGTAATTTTGCTTGGACTCTAGATATCAGTGCAAGCTATGAACATATCATGCACGGATAGCTGATTTCTATATACGACTAGCACTTTCAGTGATCTTCCCACTAAAACGGGGACGTGTTGAAATGAAAACGTACAAGTAGGAACTATATAAAATATTAGGCCATAAAAAAACTCCTTGATTATTATCAACACTTGTCACCACATTTACTATCCAATTCAGATTTTTTAATGAAATTATGCATCCCAAAATCCCAGTGGTTGAATCAGTGTGAGTGTGATTGGACCGTCACATGTGTATCATTCGGCATATGGACAATAATACTATCATTAATTACTGTTTATTAATGATATTATTTCATTAACACTTGAATGTAGTTCAATACTCTACGCGCTGAGGTCGGAATATCAAATGTTCAAGCTGCAAATGTTTCCCATTATGCAACTTTGAGTTCATTGAGCTTTATCAAACAAGGGTGAACTGGTTAAATTCAACGTTGTATTGTGGAAAACTCTAGCACTAGGATTTTTTATAACTGGGTGCATAGGGTTAATGCACACTGGAAGGGATTTATATTTATGACACGCCTCTTCTATGGAATCCCCAGCTACAGCGGAGAATGGAAATCTGTTTCGCACACATTTGCAGAACGGAAATTGTTAACGGTAGTAGTATGTCTCGTATGTTTGAGGTAAAGGTTGGGGGACCTCGGTGGGGGACCTCGGAAGTGACGTCATGTCACGTGACGTAGTGGCGCCATGTTGTGTTGACATGGTAACCCGCGTGAGCGGCCATGTTGTGACGTCATCTCAATAGTGATACGTGTTGTTAGTGCGCATGCGCAGCGCGTGTTGTTAGGGTGATACGTGTTTCCGTCGTCCATTTTGTATACTGGAGGTCGCCAGCTTGGTTTCTATGGTAGCACGTGATTGCTATGTTACCCAATTGTTCTGCAATAAGACGGGGTATGTTTTGAGGGTGTGTTCCTTTGTAGAAGAGTAAAACTAATTACCACAAACAACCCGACAATCCTTCCAAATCACCAAAATCCACCCGAACTTTTACTATTTCGAATTCTTCCAGAATTCTCTGCTTCTATCTATATATGCAATAGTTATCGTTTATCTGGCCATGTTCCTTTGTTCTAGAGTATACTCCAGTAGTGTAGAAGAGCCTATTAACTGGAACAGTTTACCTTATTATTGCTATATTTGGCAATTTCTGGTCTATTCTTGTTAGTTCTGACCCTATTCCAAGTACTCTTGTTGTTTCATTTATCTAGATAATAACTAACCAATCAGATTGCTTGCTTTCCAATAATCTGTATACAGAGTTATCTTCCCTGTGTATAATAAAAGCCTATATCCAATGGCCACATCCCATGGAATCCCATTTTTGGGAAACACCCATGGCTATAGAATCCCTTTTCTGTCATATGTGCTTATGTGAAAAAGCACAATGTGACACAATGTGCCCTAGCACAAAGGCACATGCTTTATGTGCCGATATGTGCTTATGTGAAAAGGCACAATGTGACACAATGTGCCCTAGCACATAGGCACATACGGGTATTTGAGGATACCTATGTCCTGGTATTGTTTTATTCGAGGATACCTACTGGAGAATCCCTTTTTTGTCATATGTGCTTATGTGAAAAGGCACAATGTGACACAATGTGCCCTAGCACAAAGGCACATGCTTTATGTGCTTATATGTGCTTATGTGAAAAAGCACAATGTGACACAATGTGCCCTAGCACATAGGCACATACGGGTATTTTAGGATACCTGGTATTTTATTATTTGAGGATACTAGTTGGACTTTACATCCGGGTACTTCATGCTACATCCGGGTACTTCTGTTGGGGTAGTAGATAAAACCAACAACACTGAATATAAATTTAAATTTCTTTTATTCAAGTATACAATTCAATGTCTCAAGGCATTTCTCTTTGTAGTTCTTCTTGCATGGGCTAACCATTTCATCTTCTTGTGGGCTGGAGCTTCTTCCCATTGCATAGCTAGGTTCTTGATAAAACACATTCTCTCATTTGATAACTTGGCTTTGTTGGTTGCTTTAATTTCCTGTCTGGCATCTTTGGGTTCCTCTTTCTCTTGCTGTTTCATATTAGTAACTTCAGTCTTCTTAGTAGTAACTTCATTTGTGGTTTGGGTGGAAACATCCTTCGTATCTTCGGTAGTAACTTCATTCGTAGTGGTAACTTCATTCTTTATGGGAGCTGGCATCTTTTTCTTGACTTCAGTAGAAACTTCATTCGTAGTGGTAACTTCATTCTTTATGGGAGCTGGCATCTTTTTCTTGACTTCAGTAGAAACTTCTTTCTTTATGGGAGCTGGCATCTTTTTCTTGTCTTCAGTACAAACTTCGTTCTTAGTGGAAACATCTTTCTTTGTTTCTGTAGAAACTTTGTTCGCAGTAGTAACTTCGTTCCAGTTTATATTGTGAGTCAGTTCTGTCTTTATTCTTTTGTTTACTGATCGGACAGTATCCACACATCTTTGTTTCTTTTCACCAGCATCCATGTCTAGATTTTTTCTCTTGGCTGCATTTACCACACGATTCACTTGGGTCAGTTCCTGGGAAGTTAGCTTTAATCCAGCATCATTCTTGAAGATCTGTATATGTAAGTCATCTTTGAATCTGAGCACTGTTGTTGACACAGACATCTTCACTCTTCGACGTTCAAAACGGAAATGAATTTATTTTTATACCAACACTCCTTTTATACTTTTTTTTCTAATCGTCTTCTTCTTCATCATCATCTACTCGGAATGAGTAGTTTGTCATAAGGTTGTCGAACAGAAATCTTCGCTTTTCCAAGGCATATTTCTGGGATTCTTCAAAGTCAAAATCCTCTTCTTCACGAAGACGCTTGGCAGTTTCTTGAATTTTCTTGTGAATTGAGTCGTTGCAAAAATTTCGAATGTACTCAAGGGTATAAATGTATTTCTCACTAATGGCTTCTCTAACATTCTTTTGAAGTGCTCTATATGCTGTTTCAACTGCATCTTCACTATCCATTCCATCATCAATATATTTGTTCATGAGGTTGTCAAAATCGTTTTTGTATTTGTCAAAGGCACTTTGAACGATACCTCCCATCATAGAAACGTCTTCTTCTTCATCTTCTTCTTCATATTCCATATCTTCTGATAGTTCCGACGATTCATCAGGGTCCGAATCTCTTGACCAATTTTTTTGGTGCACAGCTGGATTGCATTGTGGCCGCTCTCTTCGAAGGTCAGATTACAAATAACAAATTTCTTATGAGCACGACCCTTTTATAGGATATCGGACAGAACATTGATGACGGGTTTGATCAACTTTCCTAAAAACCCTCCTTTCTGTATGATGCGTCTTCTTTTCCGATAAGATAGTTCTCTCTTTGGTGAGGCAATTCTCCTTATTTCGTTCTTGTGTGGAATCAGCTTAGCTCTCTCAGATTTGGTTATAGGCACTGCGCCCGTCAAGATGTTTGAAGCACAATCACATATACATTCTATCAAATCATCACAGGCCATCTTCAGCATAGTCTTGGTTTCATATCGATTCGCATCAGATAGGATGCGCAGTGTATCTAAATTTCTTTCTAATCTTGTAGTGTTGCTCGATGTATCCGATTTCTTCATGGGACAGTAATCCTCTTCATGTCTCTTACGTGTGAAGCTCCTGGAGAATTCTTTATCACAATATCTGCAGCAATGGACTTTCATGACTGTACTCTTTCGTGGTCGTAGAACAAATGAATTTATTTTCACTCCAACACTCCTTTTATACTTTTTTCAGAGCTAGGACTGGGTTGATAAGCGCTGAGAGAAAGCAACTCTTTCGTAGTATACATCTTTTGATATCTGGAGAAATTCCATCATCTGTTAGCAGCTTCAATACATGTTCGTATTTTCGCAGGTCATCAAATTCAGCTAAATTCAGTGGTATCTTATCTTCGAGAATGTTGGTAGCACATTTGCATAAACAGGTAATCAAATCTTCATCAGCAGCGCGTAGAACGGCATCGATTTCCTCCTTGTCAGCATCCCGTAAAAATTCTAAAAGTGCTTTATTCTGGTCAGTCAGTTCAGTATCTCTCTCCTCTTCTCTTCTTCTTGGGCAGTTATGTTCTTCATGTCTCTTCCTATTGTATGGCTGTGCGAACAACTTAGTACAATATCTGCAGTGGAACCGACGATGGTCCTTTTCGTGTCTTCGAGCATTATCCGATCTTGAAAATATCTTGGAACAGTATCTGCATCGAACTGGTAACATGTCTTCATTCGACGACGGTCAGGACACAAATGAATTTATTTGCGTACCAACACCCCTTTTATACCTTTCCCAACAGAAGTACCCGGATGTAGCATGAAGTACCCGGATGTAAAGTCCAACTAGTATCCTCAAATAATAACATACCAGGTATCCTAAAATACCCGTATGTGCCTATGTGCTAGGGCACATTGTGTCACATTGTGCTTTTTCACATAAGCACATATAAGCACATAAAGCATGTGCCTTTGTGCTAGGGCACATTGTGTCACATTGTGCCTTTTCACATAAGCACATATGACAAAAAAGGGATTCTCCAGTAGGTATCCTCGAATAAAACAATACCAGGACATAGGTATCCTCAAATACCCGTATGTGCCTATGTGCTAGGGCACATTGTGTCACATTGTGCCTTTTCACATAAGCATATATCGGCACATGAAGCATGTGCCTTTGTGCTAGGGCACATTGTGTCACATTGTGCTGTTTCACATAAGCACATATGACAGAAAAGGGATTCTATAGCCATGGGTGTTTCCCAAAAATGGGATTCCATGGGATGTGGCCATTGGATATAGGCTTTTATTTTACACAGGGGAGATAACTCTGTATACAGATTATTGGAAAGCAAGCAATCTGATTGGTTAGTTATTATCTAGATAAATGAAACAACAAGAGTACTGTGAATAGGGTCAGAACTAACAAGAATAGACCAGAAATTGCCAAATATAGCAATAATAAGGTAAACTGTTCCAGTTAATAGGCTCTTCTACACTACTGGAGTATACTCTAGAACAAAGGAACATGGCCAGATAAACGATAACTATTGCATATATAGATAGAAGCAGTGAATTCTGGAAGAATTCGAAATAGTAAAAGTTCGGGTGGATTTTGGTGATTTGGAAGGATTGTCGGGTTGTTTGTGGTAATTAGATTTACACTTCTACAATCGAACACACCCTCAAAACATACCCAGTCTTATTGCAGAACAATTGGGTAACATAGCAATCACGTGCTACCATAGAAACCAAGATGGCGGCCTCCAGTATACAAAATGGACGACGGAAACACGTATCACCCTAACAACACGCGCTGCGCATGCGCACTAACAACACGTATCACTATGGAGATGACGTCACAACATGGCCGCGCACGCGGGTTACCATGACAACACAACATGGCGCCACTACGTCACGTGACATGACGTCACTTCCGAGGTCCCCCACCGTGGTCCCCCAACCTTTACCTCAAACATACGAGACATACTACTAACGGTCTATATTTAACCCTTTACCCAACGTAACGGCCAAAACCGACCAGCGCTATTCACAAAAATCGCCAATTAACTTTCATTATTTTTTCATTTTTTTGTCTCAAAAACATAGGTTATGACCCCTCATTGGAACGAGCTCGACGAGCTCGTTCCAATGAGGGGTCATAACCTATGTTTTTGAGACAAAAATGAAAAAAAAATTAGTTATTCAAGAATTTTGTTTGCAAGTGTCGTCTGCTTTTCAGGTTAGGTAAAGGGTTAAATAGAAGCGAACATTCCCTGGAATTTTCTACAAATCGTGCACCGCAATTACAATTTGAATCGCAAGCGATAGATGAAATAGTAACACAGGTTCCCCCGCAAATTTAGTTGACGATAAAATGTGTTCTTTTTGTTGATAGTTTATCCGCTGAGTTCCTCAAATGAATTGCCGAGTGTCCTTCTAATAATTGCTTTTATAGACGTGAAGGCGAACAATAAACACAGAACCACAAATGCGAGTGAATGGGTTAATAGATATGGCACTTGTGCAATCGCGGGAGGATTCTCATTCTATAGTTCCGCGTTGACACTCGTGCCATATCGATTAACCCATCCGCTGGAATTGCAATGAAGAAAAAACAGGGAGTGTATTTAGTCAATGATAGAATCACAAAGAAGAAAAACAGAACAGAAATTGTAGTCAGCACGAGAATGACAATGAAGAGAAAGCAGAATATAAATTTTATTCAACACTTGAATCACAACGAATGACATAATATTTAGACAGCACTAGAACAACGAATGAAGAAAAAGTAGGAACAAATTTTATCCAGCACTTGAATCATAACACATGAAAAACATGACATAAAGTTTAGTACGGACGGGGCAAACGTTACGTACTCCCAGTCCCTTATTCGATTTTATCGGTTGATAACGCATGTCGAAAAAGGAACTGGGAATAAGTAACGGTTACCATGTCACCAAATTTAGTCACCACCAGAATCACGATGAAGGAAATCAGAAGATAAATTGCACTTGCTCTGTTCACACAATGGGCTTCTACACACACAGTGGCATAACTAAGGGGGCTTGAATAGGTGCCAGACCCCACCTCCACCCCCAAATAGGTTTTCCTGTTCGGACATGTTCTTGTTGGAGCACAGCACAAGAACGCCATGACGTCATGATCTTCATTCATAAAAAATCAATTCACAGACGCTGAATGACTGTCAAAACAGACGTCGTTAAAAAACAATACCCAATCCCTCCATTGTGTGGACAAGTCACGAATGGGATGAATATTGTAAGATAAATTGGTGATTACCACCATGTTGGTTCACAAGATGGTGTTTTCAGGTCTCGTCCACGCCCCTGGGTGATACATCGACGACTCTGCAAGGATGAGAAGCGCGGTGGAGACTTGAATACACCATCTCGGAAACCCCCATGGTGGTAATAACCTATATTTATCTCAGATTTCCGTGATATAAATTCTTGCACAGAATTTTGTCTCGACTCAATTAACTAGTGGGCAAGTGAATTACTTTCACGCACCTTTAACCCTTTGAACTCTGGTGATATATCCCATGCCAATTCAATGGAAGCAATTGGACGTGTTTATATTCATTATTTGGGTTAGACCAGTCAATATCTTCAACATGCAGCCTCGGGGCTGCACTTTGAAAATATTGATCGGTCTTCTCCATACATTTACTGAACAGCCATCATATTAATGACGCTATAACGTATCATGTTTCTGGCCGGAAAAGCGGCCGCTTGGGTTCAAAGGGATAAGGGAAGGTATCGGATATAAACAGAATGGAATAGATACATCTGTTTTACAGAAATTGTTGCACCGATAACACACAGAGCATGGTTGAGGTATGCGACGTTTTCTTTGTGACAGTGTCGACCTCGTTTGGTTTCAAGTCAATTTTGACCTGTAAACACCATTCCGTAGTACAGTTAAATAGTCGAGTTTTGGACGGTCTCAGTCTACAAAAGATGAACACCAAAGTGTATGAAGTTGTCTCCTCAGATGCACGAAAATCACATTTCGGAGACCATCCTCAAAATTGTCACTAGCCAGACAAACGAGGGTCGCCACGTTTGATTAGCCGCATTTATATTTACTAAACTCACACACCGTTATAGGAATTCACCTTTTTTCCAAGCTCAACCTGGTTGTACTCGCCCATCTCTTCTCATTGCTAAACACGCACGTTCGGCCTGCCCAGTTACTCCATGACTCATACTTTTACGCCAAGGGGAAGAGACAATGGGAATTAATTCGCCGCACCTGGGAAGAAACATAGGTACGCCCTTTGAAATCTGTCTCTGCAACTCCTTACATGTCAGTCACTATCACCATGTAACCGGACAAATCAGATAAAATGTAACCACCCCGCCCCTTCCACGACAGCCAGTTTTACGACACGCCTGCTTGTACTGGTACTCTTGGTTATAAAAAATCTAAACTACTAGGTACTGAAGACACACGATCATATGAATGCGCTTAGGATGCAGGCATTCTTCAACACAATGCACACTGCTGAATCACATTATATTTTAGTTATTGGTTATAACAAAGAAGGTCTGAAACTGAAAATCTGATACCGTGTTATTGGATTTTGTGTTTGGGTTTGGGTAAACACCATGACGTATAATGATATGACAGCTGTTACGCTGTGACTGAGGTCACAGCGTAGCGGCTTTTACGTCATAAAACGTCGCCGATGGGAGGAGTCAAACACGTATCTTGAGTCGGGTAGACTGAGTTTCAATTTCTTTGGCTGACCTTTCAGCAATCCATCGGTTTGGAGATCTGTGACCGGAGCAAGTTGAAGATTCCATTCATCACGTGCGCCCAAACCCGTTAATTGAAAACATACAGCTCTTCCTATAAGGCCCCAAGTACGTTATTAAACGTATTGCTTCGCAAGGCATGCGCTCGTCTAAATAGTTCCCTGCGACGTAGATGTTTTGGAAGATACAGTCATATACTTTCTGTAATGGATTGTAAACCTGGCATTTATTTCATAAAATAGACTTAACATTCTTCTGGTGGTTATATTTTTAATGCGCCAAATATGAACAACATTTCGAAACACGCGTTTCTAGGTTTAGTTCAGGTCAGAAATAACGAATTGTAAACAGACAACCACAGACCAGAGTTCAGCTTTCGCACAAAAATACAAGTTTAGTTGTCGGAAAAATGACCACAATGTCCGGCTTTCCACGTGATGACACCTACCTGTAATCCAAATCATGATTAAAAGCTGCGTCTCGGTGAACGATTGTTGTCGCATAGAGATGTTTGCGTCGTACAAATCACGTTCAAGACCATGAGCCTTTTGCCAGTCGTCTTTGAGTCTACGAAACGTATGAAATGCATCTGGTGATGTGCGATTTAACAGCTCTACATCCGGTTTGGAATACCAAGTTCCCACTACTAGCAGGAGTAAGTATACCACAAACATTGTAGTGTGAGATACGAATTTCACAATCGGAGACCGTAATGGCCGTGCATACTGAAATAAAAACAACATTTGTGTTCATCGGGTTAAAGAGACCTCAAGAGTTTGGGACATCGTGGGAAGTTAAATATGCTAATTCGTGACCAGTATGGTGCGTTTGGCTGGTTACCTGGACATATTGGTTTCTCATGTAACACCAGGGACCAATACTATAATACTTTTACAATTGTATTTTGTAGAATTATATTTTTTATTACATTCCTCAGTTCGTTTTGCATTGAATTTAATGTTGATTAAAAAGTGGTAATGTCACGAGTGAATTATGTCACTTCAATAGTAACTTTGGAACGACTGACGTATATAAGCCACGCCCCCACCGGAACTATTTTTGTTTTTGTTTATCGCTGGTAAACAGTTAATTAAAATGAATTTTCCTTCTGAATATTTTTAAAAATCCTTTCTTTCCTCTATGAACAAGTTCGTTAGCACAGTTGACAAAATCCAAATAGAAATGTTTTATCTTATGGCTGAATGCCATTCCCCAAATGCGACTGGAACGCCACATAAAATAGTAAAATATCGAACGAAAGTCACAAAAATAAAACTGGGCCATTTCCAATCGAAGATTTGACACAGAAAGTGATGTATGCATACGCGCTAATTTCAGAAGTATTTCAGAGCTGCATTTGCGAATATTTTGTGTTGAATTATTTTTATTTTTAATGAAAGACATTTTGGTCTAAAATGAAATTTACTAAAGAGAGTGACCCATTCTTACGGCAAGTTACGGTATATAATTCGCCTCGAGACATGACTATTTTGTATTTCCTTTCTGCTAATTTTAGAAATGTTTCCGTGTTTACACTAAATTGGATTATATCTGACAATAGTTTGGGTTGAATTATTATAGTAAAAGACCTCTTTATTCCGAATGTCATGTAATAAACAGAGTCATCAATTTGTTTTGAGCGTTACGGTAAATAATTCATCTCGAGACGGGACGTGAGTAAATCACGAGGGCGCAGCCCGAGTGATTTACGAAACAGTCCCGTCTCTCGATGAATTATTTACCGTAACGCTCAAAACAAATTGATTACTCTCTATATAATTATGACTTTAAATGGGTTAAAATGAACCATTAGCATTTTCAAAGATCTGACAATTTACAATTTGGTAAATTGCCATATCTTTTGAAAAGCTAATGGTTCATTTTAGGCAGTTATTGTAATAGGTAGAACATAAATGTTAGAAAATACAATTGTAAAAGTTTTATAGTATTGGCTCTTGGTCAGACAGTGCAGCAAAACAAGTCTGTCGCTAATTTCAACATTCAATTCAGTGATTAAAAACCACCTACCACTAAATACATCAAATCTGTGTGGGAAGTGGAGTAGAATGGAGCAACAAATGTCAAGCTCCATCCCTTCCAACCAGATATTTTTATCGTTCAATAACAGTTGAAGAAAATACCATTTAATATTGACACGATGTAATATTTGTCATACAACACCTGCATATCCCCTTTTGTTAGAGAGTAATATGCGACCAGTGGCCAATGCTATAAAACTTTTACAATTGTACTTTCTAGAATTGTATTTTGTTTGTTATGACTAAATGGGTTGAAATAGACCATTAGCATTTTCAAAGATGTGGCAATTTGTCAGTTGCAAATTGCCATTTCTTTTAAACTGCTAATGATTCATTTCAGTTAGTTATATTAATAGGTAGGAAATACAATTCTAGAAAATACAATTGTAAACGCTTCATAGTATTGACTCAAGAATGTGTTCTCTGTCAATGTCTATTGACAGTCGAAACCATTCTACGAGAATGTACTGATTTTTATGACTTCAGGTGGCGACATTATAGTAAACCGTCCTTGAGAGAACTATTTTATAGCGTGTGTTCTCACCACAATCTCTGGTTTCTCGAGTAAATCAACCTTTTATAAAGGTTAGGTGGGAAACGGCACCCGACCCATTGGACCTATCAGTCACCACATGCAAAATAGTTTAAAATATTACAAAACTTTATTTAATTTATTAATGGTTTATGCCATTTACTAATTTGAATACACAGTTTATTACAAGACAGATTATTCAAATTATTAGAAGACTGTTAATTAAATTTAGAATAATGCTGTTAATTGAATTAATGAATTTGTTTATTCAGTTCAATAATTTGAATATTCCGTTTATTATAACATTGCTTATTCAAGTATTAGAATTGGTAAATTGAATTAACAATCTTGTTCTAAACTGAATTAACAGTGTACAAATAATTTGAATAAACAGTCTTGTAACAAACTGAATATTTAAACTAGAGAAACAGAATTTACGGCAACCAGTAAATTCGAGTCTGTGTGAAAATGGTGAAAGCATGGGAACTAAATTATATAGAAAAATAATTTATGGAAACTTATTTTCAGGACTAAAATATCTTTAAAGAATTCAGAAATAAGTTTTCGTAAACAGCATCTAAAGATTTTAATTCAGAATTCAGATACGATTTTTCAGGAAACTGGAAATAACTTCTGTGCATAGCATTAAATATGTTCTATAAAGGAATCAGCAACGGATATTTTTGCCTGTTTTTCGTAAACTTCGGGAATGCATTAGCGGGTTAAAAAATGTGATTTCTAGCAATTCTGAAAAATTGCCCCCTGGGTGACCTCAGTGACCTTGACCCAGACTTTGATCACCAATTGTGTTTCTACTTATTTGTTGTTGGTCCCAGGTGCATACGTCACACCGTGCTTGAGATATGAGCATGGCCCACTTTCAAAATGTTAGGCCACGCCCACTTTGTTAACGACAAATGCATGTATGAACTTTGCCAATGCATTAGAGGGTCAAAATGTGATTTCCGGCAATTCTGAAAAATGCACTCATTGTCCCATGGGTGACCTCAATGACATTGACCCATATTTCGAACCTCCATTGAGTTTCGACGGATTTGCTGTTGGTCCCAGGTCCATATTTCATACCATGCTTGAGATATGAGCGTGACCCACTTTCAAACTTTTTGGCCACGCCCTCTTTTTGACGTAAAAATGCATGTGTGTACTTCGAGAATGCATTAGAGGGTCAATAATGTGATTTACAGCAATTCTTAAAACTGCACTCATTGTCCCCTGGGTGACCTCAGTGACCTTGACCCATATTTTTAAACTCAATCGACTGTCGACTCATTTGGTGTTGGCCACAGGTCCATAAGTCATTCCATTCCTAAGATATGG
The DNA here is from genome assembly GCA_031216915.1 of Pictodentalium vernedei. Classification (NCBI taxonomy): domain Eukaryota; kingdom Metazoa; phylum Mollusca; class Scaphopoda; order Dentaliida; family Dentaliidae; genus Pictodentalium; species Pictodentalium vernedei. Next base: position 159,970,559 of record CM062295.1, read on the forward strand.
GCGTGACCCACTTTCAAAACACCCCTACGGACACCCCTAATGTCCAAGAAGCTGAGAAACATAGGTGGCAGAGGACTTGTGACTGTCTATCAGTATGCCAAAAAATCAGCGAGATAGGACGATTCGCTTTCAAGTTATCGTACGGACAAGGAAGGGCATTGAAGACAGAAGACAGGAGAAGAAGAAGAAGAAGAAGAAGAAGAAGAAGAAGAAGAAGAAGAAGACTAATTATTGAACTGAATATTCAAATTAGTAAACTAAACTAGAGAAACAAGATTGTGAAGGCATTAGAACTAAATTTTATAGAAAAGGAATTAATGGAGACTTATTTTCTGGACTAAAATATCTTTACACAATTCAAAAATAGGTTTTTGTAAACGGCATTTAAAGTTTTTCATATAGGATTCAGACAAAAAATTTCAAGAAACTGGAAATAACTTCTGTGTTTAGCATTAAAGGTGTTATATAAAGGAAATCAGCAATGGATATTTTTCGTGTAAAAATGGACGCATGAACTTCAGGAATGCACTGGGGTTCAAAAATGTGATTGCAGCAATTCTAAAAGATGCACTCAATGACTCCTGGGTGACCGCAGTGACCTTGACCCATAATTTGAACCTCAGTCGAGTGTCGGCTCTTTTGGCGTTGGTCTCAGGTCCATAGGTCACACCACGCCTGAGATATGGGTGTGACCCACTTTCAAAACACCCCTACGGACACCTCTAATTCCCCCAAAATCTTTAAAACATAGGTGGCCGAGTACTTATGACTGTCTATCAGTATGCCAAAAATCAGCGAGATAATTCGATTCGTTTTCGCGTTATCGTTCTGACAAAGAAGCGCATAGAAGACAGAAGACAGAAGAGTAAGAAGAAGAAAAAAGAAAGAGAAAGAAAACATACAAAAACAATAGACTTTGTGTTTCGCACTCATTTGGTCTTGGTCCCAGGTCCACACTTCATACCATGCTTGAGATATGAGCGTGACCCACTTTCAAAATTTTTGGACACGCCCATCTTTTTTGAGGGGTGTAAAAATGGATGTATGAACTTCTGGAATGCATTAGGTGTAAAAAAATGTGCTTTTCGGCAATTTTGAAAAATGCACTCAATGATCCCTGGGTGACCTTAGTGACCTTGACCATATTTTGAATCTCCAACGAGTGTCGACACATTTGGTGTTGATCCCAGGTCCACAGGTCATACCATAACTGAGGTATGGACGTGACCCAGTTTCAAAACACCCATGCGGACATCCCTAATGTCCCAGGAATCTGAAAAACATAGGCGACCGAGACTTTGTGACTGTCTATCAATATGCCAACATTCAGCGATATTAGTCAATGCGTTCTTGAGTTGTCGTGCAGACAAGGAAGCGCATATAAGACAGGAGTCAGGAGAATGAGAAAAGGAAGTAGAAAAGAAAAAGAAAAAGAATCCATACAAAAACAATAGTTTGTGAGTTTCACACAGACGAACTAGAGAAACAGAATTTACAGCAACCGGTAAATTCGAGTCTGTGTGAAAATGGCGAATGCTTTAGAACTAAATTTTATAGAAATAGAATTGATGGAGACTTTTTTCAGCACTAAAATATCTTTAAAGAATTCAGAAATAGGTTCTCGTAAACAGAATTTAAAGATTTTCATATAGGACCCAGATACAATTTTTCAAGAAACTGGAAATAACATCTGTGCATAGCATTAAATGAGTTCTATAAGGGAATCAGCAATGCACATTTTTGACTATTTTTCGTGTAAAAATGCGAGTATGAAATTCGGGAATGCATTAGCGGGTCAAAAACTGTAAATTCCAGCAATTCTGAAAAAATGCACTCATTGACCTCCGGTTGACCTTCACCCATATTTTGATCCCCCATTGAGTTTCGACTCATTTGTTGTTGGTCCCCGGTCCATACGTCACATCATGCTTGAGATATGATCATGAACCTCTTTCAAAATTTTAGGTCCATACGTCATATCATGCCGTAGATAGGAGAGTGACCACTTTCAAATTTTTTGGCCACGCCACTTTTTTCGTGTAAAAATGCATGTATGAACTTCGGGAATGTATTAGGGGGTCAAAAATGTGATTTGCTGAAATTCTGAAATGCACACATTGACTCCTGTGTGACCTCAGTGACCTTGACCCATAATTTGAACCTCCATTGAGTTTCGACTCATTTGCTGTTGGTCCCAGGTCCATACGTCATACCATGCTTGAGATATGTGCGTGACTCACTTTCAAAAGTGTTGGCCACGCCCACTTTTTTCGTGTAAAAATGCATGTATGAACTTCGGGAATGCATTAGGGGGCCGAAAATGTGATTTCCAGCAATTCTGAAAAATGGTCTGAATGACCCCTGGGTGATCTCAGTGACCTTGACCCATATTTTGAACCCCAGTCGAATGTCGACTCTTTTGGCGTTGGTCTCAGGTCCATAGGTCACACCCCGCCTGAGATATGGGTGTGCCCCACTCTCAAAACACCCCCTACGGACATCCCTAATTCCCCCAAAATCTGTAAAACATAGGTGGCCGAGTACTTATGACTGTCTATCAGTATGCCAAAAATCGGTGAGATAATTCGATTCGTTTTCGAGTTATCGTGCTGACAAAGAAGCGTTTGTGTTTCGCACAGATTAATTAATAAACTGAATATTGAAATTAGTAAACTAAATTAACACATTGGTAATTTGAATAAACAATTTACTAATTTGTCAATTGGAATTATTAACTAAGCATCTCCTTGCACTTCCACGCTGCCGTAGCAGATAAATCTTTTTCAATTGTTTTCAGTATGAGAAGCCAGAAGTACAAAATGTGGAGAAATGTCAGTTCCGAAAAAGGAGGTATTTTGGCATTATAAAAATACCTTCATGCTATTGATGTAGGGTCTATGCAAGTACAATCTTCGACTATGATACAGTTTAAAATATTGATTCGCATTTGCATACAGTCGCAGTATTATAACGTTAGCAGTATTTACAGATATTCATACAGGAATCAGAACATTTTTAAAAGAAACCTGAAATGGCATATATGTGGCCAGCATTCAAAGGGTTTGAACCATGAATCATAAATGGACATTTTTGGCTCTGCCCACTAATTTGAGTGATGAAATACATTCATAAACTTTAGAAATGTATTAAGGTGTAATAAAATGCATTTCCCAGTCTTTCTGAATAATGCCCCCATATTAAGATCTTCAGAGGGTTAAAATATTCCCGTTAAATACTCCATTTTAATCCTTTAAATGGGGGCACAGTGGCTCAGTTGGCAGAGGTGCAGGCTGCAAGGCGAGAGGTCCTCACGCTGTCCTTGGGCAAGATACTTCACCCCATTACCCACGTTGGCGCATGGTGGCGCTGAGTACTAAAGCCTACTGCACATCGATGGTGTACCCGTCTTCAACCAATGCTAACCCTGCTTGTGTAGAGTTAGTATGTGTGGGATCTGACAGTTGCTCGTTGTTCTTCCCGGGTAACCCGACTTCCTCCACCCGAAAAACTGCCGTGGTCATGATTAGTCACTGTGCAGAAATATGTGACATTAAACACCAATAAATAAATAATCCTTTAAAAATGAGCTCAATCCAATAAAAGGTCATAAGCTATGTTTTTCAAGCAAAAATGAAAAGGTAATTAAAACTGAAAAGACATTTCTGTGAATAATATTGACCGGTTTTCGCCGTTATGTTGGCTAAAGTGTTAAAAATCCCTTACTTTGGAAGGCACACTGCAAAGGTGTCCCATTCCACGTAGAATTAAATGTTACAGAAAATAAAGCGAAAATCATTAAGTTTCCCAGCTGGCAGTACCTGCTTTTGCACCCCGGAAGGATGGAACAGCAGAAATCAGAGACATTCTCTTAATGGCTCTTTGGCACCAAGTTTCTGCACTTTCGGTGAGACCGAGCCGAGCGCAGTGAAAGACTATAGAATTCCCCTAACAAATAGGTTTTAAACAGTCATAGCACTAACACAGTTAACAGTACAGTCGATCATGTTAGTATTACATTGTTACCGGCATCCTGACAGTTTTGTGATAAGTTTCAACAATTATTCAGTGCAGTTTTATGGAAAGGGTTAACTTTATTCTGCCTGAAATAAAATATGTGCAATCCACATTGAAGTCTTGAGAGGTTTAAAAGCATTGACCTGAATAAGATAGGTTTCAACAATTATTCAGTGCAGTTTTATGAAAAGGGTTTTCTTTATTCTGCCTAAAATAAAATATGTTCAATCCACAATGAAGTCTTGAGAAGATTAAAAGCATTGAACTAAATAATTTATAATTTATTTCCTTGCAAGGCAAAGGGTTTCTCTCAACTTAGTTCCAGGAACTTACATCCCATTATCATAACAAGATTACATTTCACTTTTTGACAGCTACTCCACTGGTGTTTAAGTTATCTCCAGTGTGATCCTATTGTTTGGGGAGAATTTACTGTATCGGGAAATTGGAGGCTGTGAAAACCCTGTGGCCGACTGGACATATTTTTTAAAAATAGCCTTGAGTGGAATGAATTGTTAAATCATAAGTCTTGGAAACTTTTGTTAAATCACAAGTCTTGGAAACTTTGGATGTTTAATAATTTCACTCCTATTTCTCCGCATTGTGCGGGTTAGATTTACTCTCAATTAGCCGTCGGCTTTGTTGTTTGATCTATGGTATTCGCTGTCTACATATGGGAATTGCTCTTCCCTAACGACATTCCATACAATTATAATAACTGTTTTGCACGAGTATTGACAAACGATTGACAACAAGCTACACTTATCACTCTTTATTATTCCTTTGATCTGTTAACTCCCCAGCGTGGCATTCTGCTGATACCGCATATGGCACGAGGATGTGGGAACCGGGATACAAGAATGTTTCCAACATGTAGTTGAGAGAGAGAGAGAGAGAGAGAGAGAGAGAACTTCCTCATCAGTATAATATTTTTATACCATAATACACTCCCAGAAAACCAGAGTCTGTGTGAAGGGATAAGCCCTATGACTCAAAGGTCGTCGCCGGAAACTTACATGTCACGCATGCTCGTATGATTGCTCTCTTCTGCGACCTACGAAATAGAGAAGTGGTGCACATTTTTGGCTCCATAACAATTTCTCGAGGCCTGATGGGAAAATTTGTTAAATACAAGCCACAACTGATACATATCAGTGGGTGGACGCCCTTCTATAGTCGTACCCCCGCCCACCAAAAAAATGCATCCTACGCCCCTGAATTATATGCGACACTGTCCCGGCTCGCTGAAAGGGATGGCAGCTCACTAAAATGGAGGAGAGGGTTATAAGTAGTTAGAATACCTAGGGTTATTCACATTCTGAAACTTTCAAAATAAACTACCAAATGATCTCAAAAAGCAGGTCCCACGACACACAGACACAGGCGACAGGTTCGGACTGGGCCAAGATGCTCCAAGGGGAGCCCAGACCCGTGAAAAACTTTGATTTTGCGAACTGAACGAACGCCGCTTCCTTGCATTTGATCGATCAATGGCAGTCCAGGTAAAGGTCTTCTCGGTGACATTTTTGTATCATTTTCATCGATCATTCGACAAAAATGGTTCCACGGGGGTGGGGAGGACCCATCAGGAAGACCATAGTTCGGCCCAAAAGGAGAAAATTTTAATTTTTGAAATTGTTTCCTTTCATCTGAGCGATCAATGGCATACTAGACTGCTGATATATCGTAATGTCCACTAGGTGGACTGCCAGGAGCAATCCACATTGAAAACACCTCGCTATACCGGCAGTCTGTGCAATCAAATCCATTTTGACTTTTGGTTATTTTCACGAAATTTCACGTACAAACAGGACGTTCCCCGAGTTCTAATGTGTTCTATGTGCCAGTAGGCACATAGAACACATTGGAACTCAAGGGACGAGGTGTTGGGCTGCGTCAGTTTTGGGGCCCACGGGGGGAACCCAATAGGGGATACACCTGGAATTCTCCCGGTGGACCATATGACAAATCCGCCTCTGACATGCGACTGGGAAAATAGTGAACAGGAACAGTAGAAACCTTTGAGCAGCTGTTTCCAGTCCAGTATCCTCTGCCATTATAGGCAGTCGACCTCTACTATACACGACTACTCGGCCATAAGTGCTGCCATGTTTTGTGTTATTTATTTCTCAGGCTTTGGGTCCTTCGATTATTCGAGTTTCGAATCTTTTCTCGAACTGGCCTCCCGATTCGCTTCTGCTTGTTAACGAATGGCGAACAAACGATCGACACGAATCGGCCACGATAGCCAGCGATAGAGTCAGGTGATTTAGGTTTCTGTCTACTTGACGGATCGGAGATGTTGTGGAAACGAGCGGAAACATTTCACTTGCCATATAAGAAAATTCATACTTACTGATAACTAAGGATGTGATAATAGCGCCTCCCCAACTCAGTCTTTTGGAGGATGGACGGTACATCTTCCTCCCATGTGATCCACGACAACTCTCATACAATGCAATCAGTGTCGGTATGTGATTTACGCAAAACTGGGGGAATGGGTACAAATTGTATGGATCCCTTAATTTGTACCCATTCCCACACGTTCATACTCCAATAAAGATTATAAAAATTGCATTCAGTTCTTAAGAAAATGACTTGAAATCCCATAATTGATTAATTTGATCGTCCCTTACGAACTATGAAAAATGAGGCAAAAATCTACTTTTTGAAAAGATATATACTTATTAGCAAAATAACGCAGGTGAACCATTTACTGCTCTTGTCAAGTGACAATAAAATGGGCAAAAAAGCAAACAGCAAAAGTACATTTCACTTATTACTTGGAGGGTTTCTGTATACGCATACTGTGGAAATTAAAATCGACTATCGATGCAAATTCATTAGAGCAATGCGAAAAAATGTTCATCAGAGAAGCAGAAATGTTCGCACGCTTTAAGTCTGTATATAATTCGCAGATAAACTCTTACCTTGAAGTCAGGTTTGATCAGATAAACCAGGACTAGGAATGGATAGGCCAGCAGGAATAGAAGAATCATCAATACTCGAATATACCAGGTACTGTTATTCAGCCAAAACCCGCTTTGCCATTCAGTAACCAGTCTTTGTTGGCAACAGGGGTGTGCCACAAACTGTAAAAGACATGAACACCAACTTGGTACGGAAAACCGGTTATGAACCCGTATCTCGGCAATATTTAACGATTACCGAGCCGCCGAGCCAATACGAAACATATCTGTACATGTTGTTTCCTAAAGTGTTTTACTAGGGCCCTGCGAATCTCAAACGTCGGGTCAAAATTACATCCCGAATCGAATCCGACAGAGAATTTCGAATCGAATCTTTTCACGCAGCAGATTGCACGTTTCACTGAGATAATATTGTCAGCCTCCACTCCAGTATTGTACTGAATAGCGAATCATCTGTTTGCTCAAGTCAACCAAAAAACGGAATATTCCAAAACGGAAGCAACGTTGCGGAACCTCCAGAACTCTTTATCTCTCATCGGGTCTCCTGTGGAGGAGACCAGGGACCAATACTATAAAACTTTTACAATTGTATTTTCTAGAATTGTATTTTCTAGTTATGACTTTAAATGGGTTGAAATGAACCATTAACACTTTCAAAGATGTGACAATTTGCCAGTTGGAAAATTGTTATATTAATACGTACTGGGGCGCGGTGGCTCAGTAGGTAGAGGTGCAGGCTGCAAGCCGAGACTCGGGTCCTCGGTTCGAATCCCACCTGCGGCAACCGCGTTGTGTCCTTGGGCAAGAGACTTCACCCCCATTGCCCACGTGGGGGCACGGTGGCGCTGTGTACTAAGGCGTACTGCACGTCGATGGTGCACTTGTCTTCAACGAATGCTAACTCTGCTTGTGTGGAGTTAGTATGTTGGGGAGTTGACAGTTGCCCGCCGTTGCTCGGTGGTTCTCTCCGGGTACTCCGGCTTCCTCCACCCGTAAAACTGTCATGGTCATGATTAGCCATTGTGCAGAAGTATGTGACCTTAAACACCAATAAATAAATAAATACATTAGTAGAAAATGCGATTCTAAATAATACAGTTGTAAAAGTTTTGCATTATTGGCTCCTGATGACAGGTCGAAAGATCACGTGGAAATACTAAGTACGATTTTGAGAAAATCTCGACATTTCGCAAATTTACGAATCAAAGCGACTTGAAGCGAATCCAACCGAATCATCGGAATAATTTAGAAATGAATGGAATTCCGCAGCTTCACATTATTTTATCTACATACTTATACATTCCGTTAAGGGAACTGTGCTCTCGTGTTGTTACTGAGGGAAGCAATAGTGCGCAAGAGAGAGCGAAAACACTCTATGGTTCCCGACTAAAATGGAGAGAAAGCAACTGGAAAGAGAGAAGAAAATGAAAGCAATAAACATTCTATTTTTTTCCATAGGAATGACTTCAGTTTGGTATTCAAATCCACAAATTTATTTCCGCACATTTGCATGAAAATCGTCAGCAAAGCCATTTTCGTGCAAATTGAGAGAAAACAATGCTTGGATTTGAATTTCACGCGCATAATTAATGGAAATAAATTAGCGCATGGGTATTCAAATTCAAAAATGTAGATCCATAATTTTTCAAGAGAATGGATTGGTAAATCATATTCATTAATCCTTTGAACCCGGGTGTCATCTTCCATGTGAGTTCAATGGCAGCAATTGGAAGAACCCATAGCCATTATTTGAGGGCAGACCAATTAATGTTTTTAACGTGCAGCCTTGGAGCGGACGTTGAAAATATTGATTGGTCTACCCCACACATTCACTTGGCAGTCGTCATTCTACTTAATAAAGTTGTGACGAATCATGTTCCTGGGCTGCAAAATTAGTTTCTCGGGTTCAAAGGATTAATGTGTTTTTCTGTGTAAGTAAGATTGTTTTTCCTCAGCAGATATGATTTTAAACCTTTACCTAACATGAAAGCAGACGATACTTGCAAACAATATTATTGAATAACTATTTTTTGTCTCAAAAACATAGGTTATGACCCCTCGTTGGAACGAGCTCGACGAGCTCGTTCCAACGAGGGGCCATAACCTACGTTTTTGAGACAAAAAAAAATGAAAAAAATAATTAGAATTAATTGGCGATTTTTGAGAGTACCGCTCGCCGATTTGCCGGTTTTGGACTTTACGTTGGGTAAAGGGTTAAATTTTGTTAATACAATAAAAAAAAACCATAAAAATATCAAAACGTAAGTTTATTTCCTTGGTTTTTGTTTCTGTAAAGGTCAAAAAGATTCTGGACGGAAACTTTGGTGTTTCATTCTGTCCATTACTTCAATCCCTATTATTATTTCTGTATCCTTACTTATTTTTCTTTCTTCCCTACACAGGGAGCGCGGTGGCTCAGTAGGTAGAAGTGCAGGCTGCAAGCCGAGAGGTCCTCGGTTCGAATCCCACCTGCGGCTGCCGCGTTGTGTCCTTGGGCAAGACACTTCATCTCCATTGCCCGCGTGGGGGCACGGTGGCGTTGTGTACTAAGGCGTACTGCATGGCGATGGTGCACTTGCCTTCAACCAATGCTAACCCTGCTTGTGTGGAGTTAGTATGCTGGGGAGCTGACAGTTGCTCGCCGTTGCTCGGTTGTTCTCTCCGGGTACTCCGGCTTCCTCCGCCCGTAAAACTGTCACAGTCATGATCAGCCATTGTGCATACATATGTGACCTTAAACACCAATAAATAAATAAATAAATATTCTTTCCTACACAGGTTTCCCGAACGAACGCTTTGGGAGCATAGTATCCCATCGAAATGCATTAGTGGATCATAATGACGCCTCGCTCTTCTCGACAAAGTAAGTAGGGAAATGACCATCACATTAAATTTTTTATTTCCTTACTTTTCATTTTAATTCACAGACTGTCTGACCACAATCGACCAGGTTCGTCAAGGTTGATACACTGGAGATCATCGTGCATTGCGTAAAAGGAAAAAAGAATGATGTTTTGTTTCGTTATTCGGAGAAAAATAAGGAACTGTTGTTTACAACTTTGGTTGAGTGATCGTTCAGGCAGTTAACATTATATAAACTGTGCAATATATACGTTAGTCATGTTTTGAATGGAATATTTCGTCAATCTACTGTCGTATTCCCACGAGTATCCAGTGGGTGGGAGGATCATTTTACTACCGCCACATGTGTAACACGCGCTTACAGTTAAAACTAGAAGTCCTGTCATCAATTGCGCGCAAACACCTCGCCATTTAGCGCGTTTATCGGCGCGTTAGGTCATACAAACACCTCGCCATTTAGCGCGTTTATCGGCGCGTTTAACCCGGAGGTCCATTGGCTGAAACATTGCTTGTGTTTGCTGTGAGTAATGGCAAGGCTTTGTGATAATTTGGGTAGTTTCAATAGGACAATTGCGCGCAATTCCTGTGCGAAAATGTATCAAGATAAGCGCGCAATTCATGACAGGACTTCTAGTTTTAAGTGTAAATTGGATCACTGCTTTCATGTAGCGTTCTAACGAGCATAGTTTTCGAGGTTGTTTTATTGGGAGTTTACAATGAACGGCCTGAAAAAAATGCAAATGCTTCAGAAAGCACATTTCGCTCATCGGTTATTCAGCCAACATAATGTCTAAAACAAACATCGTTATAAAGAGAACATTCCATCAAATCTCACACATGTATTGTGGGAAAGTCGCTTTATGTTTTCCCTGCCCTATTGCGTGGATACCATTGCTAGTGCGGCTAAACTACTTAACCCTTTACCCAACGTAACGGCCAAAACCGGCCAGCGCTATTCTCAAAAATCGCCAATTAATTTTCAAAATATTTTCATTTTTTGTCTCAAAAACATAGGTTATGACCCCTCGTTGGAACGAGCTCGTCGAGCTCGTTCCAACGAGGGGTCATAACCTATGTTTTTGAGACAAAAAATGAAAAAATTTAGTTATTCAAGAATTTTTTTTGCAAGTGTCGTCTGCTTTTCATGTTAGGTAAAGGGTTAAATGAAACCGAATTTAATCCAGGCAAATTTCCAGAACAGATGTTACGTTACCTTCTTTTCTTCATAATGGATAGCCAGTTTTAATCTCGCCAAGCTCTCATATTTTTCCATGCTAGCTCTACCAGTTTTATTCAGAACCATATCCAATTCCCTTTGTGTTCTTATTCTGTCAAGCAGTTTAACAACGTATTCACTTAACTGCTGACAGAGTTGTGCGTATTCATTCTGAAATTAAAACAAACATCCAAGGTTGGTCTCCACATTTGATACAAAATAGGATCAAGAAAACCTCCGTTCAAGCACAGGTGTGCGAAAAAAGAACCAGGAAAAATCATTTATGCATAGATCATACAATCTCTTCGTACCAGAACATCAACAAAAATCGTTCCGTGCTGAAGCTTGAATCTCGATCACTAAAAGAAGTAGAATACTGCAACTAAAAGCATCATTTCAAAAATTGAGGTTTGATGAGAAAGTATTTTTAAAGAATTGCAAGCTTATTGGGTAGATTCCTAAACGGTGGCGCTTAACATCTTCATTCGATTAAAAACTTGGAAGAGTGTCCCCCAACGGAAGATAAAAAACAAAACAAAAAAGAAATAAAAAATAGCCTTTTAGATGCGGTTAAGTGTTTCTGACGAAACCTGGAATGCAAACGCAGGATCCACGGACAATAGAGAACGGTTAATATATTTTACTACCGTGGAAGGTTACTATCTATGAATGTTTATTTGTCACAAATGAACAACTTAAATTGATGTAGAAGATCAAATTCTCGAAAAAGTATATCCACAGAGATGTTTGTATGAAAACCAATAAACTTGCAAAGTTCACGAGCACCCAGGTTCACCAAGACAAATGAGCGAAACAGACTGTGAGCTGAAAAATCTATTGTCAAAGTTTGAAACATAAATCATTTTGTTGGCCAGAATGTGGCAATCTAAAAATAACGGAACTGGTCACAATTACTGATTCAATTTGCAGGCAAGAAGAATCAATTTACTTGAACACGGCAGAAAGGGTTGGAGAATAGAACTATTAACGTGGAATGAGGAGGTTATCTTCTCTTCTCAGTCAAAGAATATAAAAGGTAAAGAGCGACCAATTCAAACTTTCTTCCTTTTGCCGAAAGGGCGGCACTAAACTGCGACCGTCAGATTAAAAAAAAACACAACAAAAGCGTCTGGCAGAGACCAAATGATAGGTATGAGTACTGACGATTCCGAATAATTAAGGAACAGTACATGGCTTGGAGTTGACTACGCCCATATAGTGCCCAGTGAGGTGGTGTAGTTCCCGCCGCGAAGCGGAGGGAACTACACCACGTCACTGGGCACTATATGGGTGTAGTCAACGACAAGACATGCACTAATCCTTATATTATATCGAACACCCATCAAACAAAAACATCTGTCCGATTTGTTAATCTATTACCAAGGTAGCAGCCCCACCAAGCAGCGTTATATAGAAAATATACCATGTAGTTTTTAAAAAACATTTTCTTCTTCCAAAACACGGCTAATTTGGATTATTGATATGAGCAGAAGACAGATTTTGAATCGGTCGGCAAGGGGAAACAGAACATTTCCCCTAAACGGAACTGTGTATTCTAGAATCGCGCAACTCGCGAATGAAAACTAAAATTTTCGAAATTTGACAACGCAGTTTGATAATTTCCACACATTTGTCACACATATACATTATCGAATGGGACAGTACGGGATACAAACTCCGAAGATTCAATTGAATTCCATTATTTATTCGTTTACTGCCCAAAATATACAATTAAATAGCGAAATAATATGAGCAGCGAAAACAAACGATTTTTCATATCCGGACCCGTTCACATGAAAGTTGTACCCAGGTATTGATCATTCTCTTCGAAGCAAGATATGGATCATCTTCTCAAGGAATAAAATGAACGCCTCGAAAAATGTGACTTCGACAATGGAAAAGCGATACATTTTTCCACAATGATTTCTTTCCGGATCGTTTTGTGGATGTTGTGCCTCTGTGAATCGATATTTAAATTTAGCCTGATTAGTTTTATTCGCCCAGTATGAAAAGAAAACTGATATAGTAGTGTGCTAAAAATAGAAAACGTGTAGTGCCTGGGTGTAGTGCCTGGTCAGTTCTGTGGATGCAAACTACACGAAATAGGGGTACAGCATTCGTCCAATCAAGAGACCAGAAGGTCACGTGAGATATAATATTAGCTATATATTGACTTGTGTATACGCAATATATATTTCATTCATTCCATACTTTCCCCCACACACACAGCAGATACCACAAGGACACGCAACGAAAGAGGTGCTACTTTTATCTTTACAGTTTACATATTCTAATGAAAATTAATTCTACCTTCTTCTTTTAAGCAGGTACACAGAAGATGTTTTTTTGACCAGCACCCCAATAACCGCTACAGACAGTCTAACCATTATGGAAACAGTCACCCCCATGGTTCCTGAACATCCTCCGCTCCATCCCTAAAAGTGGTCAACCACTTTAATGGAGGCGAGCGTTGGTCCTGCGTCCCGCCTCTGCCCCTTTTTGTAAGCGCATTGCGCATCTGTTTTGTCCCAACCCAATAGGATTACAATGCAGGCCTGCCCCCGAACCAGGGAAGTTCGGGTCTTCTTCTTCTTGGTGGTCCCCGAAAGGGGTCGTTGTTGTTTTCCTCCAAAGAGTCCAACTACAACAGAGACAGCCTGAGGCAGATTATACTTGCCAGTGATGGCCATCACTCATAATCATCCTCGAAGCGGCAGACTATACTTGCCCGAAAATCCAGATGGACTGCACCCTCGGGGAGAGGTAGTACCTTTGTGAGAGGACCCAACCTCCCACACTGGTCCTCACCCGAGGGTCCAACCGACATCAGTCAAAGAGACCGCCTACCCACAACTGGAGACACCTGCCGAGTACCGGATCCTTTTCCTCCTTCAACACGCCTAGACATGTGACAGCCATCATATACAGCTACTGAGGGTCGAAAGGGGCTTGTCCCCCATACGGTCCCTGTGCGCCTTCGGCGCGCGAAATCATCATTTCGTCAATATATATTCGAGGCTTTGCAACAATATTTTAACTTCAACCCATCAGATTTCGATTTTGGTATACAGCATGACTTCAAATTTGCGGTCTCACATTTTCGCAAGTAGGACCCAACAAAGAAAATGGAAGTACATTACACGTACTAGATATCCCAAATAAACTGCATCTGGTGATTTTGTGTGCACTCGGTACATCAAAACTTTAGTAATAGTAGCTGGATGTTAACAAATACATAATGAAAAGCATGACTTCAGAGTTGCGTTTTAAGTTTCGCAGGTACAGGGATAACCACGGGTCCTAAAACATCAGATAAACGTCCGCGCGTACACAATATCATGTTTTTTATATATTCAAAGGAATGGTTGCACTGTTTTGGGTTTTTTTAACCAGTATTATTTTACGTAGAATGCCTGATAGAAAATCAAATTTAAAACCTAACTTTCCGCCATACAGTGAGACACAGATATCATATCAGAAACAAAAGCTCTTTCTCTCTCACAATTAATGCAACAAAGGTTATTACACATCGACAGGGATGTGCAATGCCCCAAGAAGGATAATCTTTTTGAAAATAAGAGGATGTGATATTTTAACCCATTATATTTTATGTATAATGATTGGCAAAAAATCAAATTTGGATTCATGCTTTCTGCCTGACTGAGAGACACAGAGGTGAAGTCGAAAACTTTCAATACAAAGAGCCAATCAACCGGATGCTTGTTATGTTGGAATTACAGTTACAGTTACATTTCTCCTAATCTTTCGTTCGGGCTAAGGATAATATTAGTTACCCCGTGTCTGAACACGTGGTACGGGGTTTTACCTGTTCGAAGCCAGCCGTATCCCTTATCGGGATACGGCTGGCTTCGGGCAGGTAAAAACCCGTACCACGTGATCAGACACGGGGTAACGAATTTATCTATTGACTTTCCGTTTTAGAAGTACAATCTGTTTCATGTGTGAACACACACAGCATGAGATCTTTTATCTTCCATTGTTGAGCCATACAGGTTTCTGTGGAATTTTTGTGCAAAAGAGATTTTGTGAAAATATGCCGATATGACTAGTATAAAAAAATATTGAATTTCTTTTTTTCTTTTTGTCTCAAAAACATAGCTTATGAACCCTACATTGGAGGGTACTCGACAAGCTCAGTCCAATAAGGGGTCTTGAGCTATATTTTGGAGATAAAAAATTAAAATATAATACATGTACACTGTAAAACTGGAATGACGATTTTTTGCGAATAGTGCGGGCCGTGATCAGACATGGGATAACAAATGTACATGTATCTATTGACTTTGAAGTATTTCATTTATGTGAACACGCAAGGAGAGGGAACTTTATATTCGACTACTAAGCCACACAGTTTTTTGTTTTGTTTTTTTTTTTTGGGGGGGGGGGACTTTTTGTGTTTTTCAACTATATTCTGGTATGGTACGATCATACAAACATTTGTTGTGCCGTCTGACTTCCGCCTTCCAGTTATCGGTAAATTGATTTCGATGAACGCGACTTCTAAGGGGTAGGGACAATTTGTAGATTTCGGAACGAGGCTTCCACTGGGTATGGGAAATTTGTCAGTGGCTGGGCGGACGTATCGTGGGTTTCAATGAATATGGTCTCATACCACGCGTCTATCAACCAATCAAATAAAAAAAAATCACTTTAATTAATAGATAAAGCAGTAAACTTGGCAGATTTTCTTCACAATTATTACCGCATATAGGCTACTCCACGTGGAAAGGGAATGCGTCTCTCAGGCTGTGTAATACCATGATGGATGGTGTTGAGAATGAAACTATCTATTAAGATTCCGCTATAAATTAGAAGCGGAATTTCATGGTTGAAGTTTAAATACTGTTACCAAACTTGGGATAAATATTTGATATTCCACAGATTACCGGATAATTTATATTATGGGCCGCTTGTTCTTGTGGTCTATTTGTGGTCTCATTGTGCCTACTTGCCAGAATGTGAGACCGCAAATCTGAAGTCGTGCTGTGCACTAGAAACAAAATTCTATGGATTAAAATTCACTGTATAATACTGTTACCAAATTTCGGATATATATTCTCTTATACTTATACTTTGCCTGTGGTGTCTAGCAATTTCTTATAGTATCTTTTCCGACTTGCGTGCTCATATTAGTGAGACTGTACCGAAGAAGTGGCACAGTCAAATGTCTATGATGACATATCGCTAATTTGAAGAAAATACTTCTGCAGAATTGTAACCTGAGCAAGGATGGAAATGTCACAATAAAAAGGGTTTAAAATACCTTTAATGCGAAAATACGTAATCTCCAATCAAAGCAATCGTTACCTTAGTCAAAAGAGTTTTCGTTCAACGACATTCGGAGGTGGCGTAAAAGTATATTGATCGAACTGAATACGGTCAATTACATCCGATATATCCCCACCTGAACTCTGCCAATAAAATTTGTAACAAAGAGTCAATAACGTTTGCTAATAAAGTACCAATTAATTGTTCACATAATCATTTATAGACATAATTAAGAAAAGTATTCCTCATTATTAAAATTACATTTTCATTGTGAAAATTCTTCCTATGTTTTTTAATTGCTATTTAATTCGGCCGAGTTCCAAATGTGACTGAGTGATGCAAATCTACTAAGATTCATTATAAAGGTTATTACGAGCTATAAATTTAAATATCGTTTGGAGTTTGAAAGCATGTGTTCAATATTGAGAACAACTGTAAAATGCACTCCACAATCCGGGACAACATAGGTAACGTCGCTGAGCATGGCAATTTGAACCTTCACAATCCTGCATTTTAATAAGAAAACCGTGGTCTGAAGAATGAACATAACCCAGTGACACAACGTTTACTTTTAAATATGTTGTTGGGCTTTCTAGTCCGAATTCATTGCAGACATGTTTGCGAAATACTCAAGTACGTAATGAATGTATGAATATTTATTCCGGCTTGTTATGCTTGTGCAATATTGAAACAGTTTATGTAAAAACGAAGCAGAAATAACGAATTTTACATATTGGTCGATTCGGTATAATTTAGGTTCCATTTTTTGTTTCCCAAGTCAATCGAGTCAACATGAGAATTGAACATCGCAATTATTTCGGTTACGAATCGTCACAATATGTAAGCACCCAAGTGCGCTAAATCACACATTATCGAGGCCGTTATTTCGTCTGCTTGTGAAACATACAACTACGTAATAATACTGCGTGCACGTGGATTTCTTGAGGAAAGGGGACTTCATCCAGAGACTTCTCGAAAATGACTGAGTGGGGTTGAGAAAACCTAATTTGCCCCGGCTTTGAGGCATGTCTTGATGATGGACTTGGACTATTAGTCGAGATTATAGTTAATAAAATTTAAGACATCGGGGAAATTTATTCTTGAACGAACGAAATATACATGTAGAAGTCGGGACGCGATATCTTATTTAATTAACCCGCACCCTACCGGTACTCAAAATTGGTCATGATGGGCTCCCAACAGCCCGAATCGGATACTACAGACCACCATTTGAATGACTGGCTGTGTCTATGGCACAAGTCCCTGTGTCAAATCTAGTATTTTAAGAAAGTACATGAATACTGACAAGAGATAATTGGTATCTTGGACTTCATTCCTTACGAAAATATCCCGACTGGAAAACTATCTGGAGGGGTGTGTCACACACCGCTAACCCCATTTCCTCCCTTAGCGACGCCCCTGAATTCTCCATAACTGTTCACAAGCTTTTTGGGGTACACAGAGGACATTTTATTTATTCAGAAGTTTGTCGCGATATTTAATATCGCCACAGTCCACTGAATAAACAAACGTTTCTCTGGTACAGCACTAAGATAAAAAAAAGTTGGGTCCATTTCTCGATCAGATTGCGATTGGGGTGTTATCAGATCATGTCAAAATTTACACAGATAGATCGAAAGGTCATGGATAAAATATTGTGAACCCCAAGTCAAAATTTCAAGAAAAAATGGGAATATCATCTGAGTTGCAATGTCTTCGCAGGGTTTTTTTGAACAGAGGCAAATACTATAAAACTTTTACAATTGTATTTTCCCGAATTGTGTTTTCTACAAGTGGAATGGAAAAGAATCATTAGTATTGGCAATTTGTGAACTGGAAATTGCCACATCTTTGAAAATTCTAATGGCCCATTTCAGTTAGTTATTTCCCAAAATAGAAAATATATTTCTGAAAATTACAGCGGCAAAGGTTTTATAGTATAAGCCCCTGATGAGATTCTACATTGCTCTGGGATGAAACTAGGACAGGCACATTCGACCAGATAACGACCCAATCGAAATGCTCTATCCAATCCGTATTGTTATCGCAATTTTGTGACCAGATAAATAATTAATTATAAAATGCAGAATAATATGGTTTGACAACTGGTACATTCAGCGGTGTTGCCACAGTGAGGGTGGCTTGTCCCCCAACCCCACATTTCCTGAGAAATGTCAACCTTAGACATACACATTCATGCCTGAAATCCCTAAACCTGTTTCATGTACTTTCAGCTTGATACTTCTTGGGCCATTTTGTTATTGTTATTTCTCCACCTTCTGGGTACTTTAGTCTTCAGAAAATACCCAGTGTGCTCCAGTTAGCAAACGAAGTTAATCTTTCTCCAGAGACGAACCTGGATTTTCACCTGCGGGGAACACACAACCTTACCTCCACAGAACGGGGTGGAATGAAGTAGACGATAAAATTGTCTGCTGCTATTGGCAGCAGAGAAATATTTCGGTCCCCTTACTTCATTTGGCTTGGCCAAGCCCCCGTAATGTACATATCCTAAAATCTAAATTTATATTCAACTTCCTTAGGCTTTTTCATTTCATGGGATTTTATAACTTTACGAGCCTTCGACTCGACTCTCATCGCTCTTTTGGTTGAAGATATTGCAAGTTTGTAAAACCATTAATATTGTTAGTATTCTATTGAACGAAGACTCCTCTTTGCTCCAGGCGATAAAAAGGCGGAATATTCCAGAACGGAATCGGCATACTTTCGGAAACCCGGGTCCAGTACTATAAAACTTTTACAATTGTATTTTCCCTAATTGGATTTTGTGCAAGTGAATATAAGTGAATAACGGAAATGAATCATTAGCATTTCAAATTACCACATCTTTGAAAATGCCAATGGCCCATTTCAATTAGTTATTTCCATAAATAGAAAATACAATTCTGAAAAATACAGCTTTGAACGTTTTATATTAGCCGCTCATCACAGAAGAGTTTAAGTGGAAACACTAAGAAAGATTTTGGGTAAAATCTCAGCGATTCGAAAAATATGCGAATGAGGTCGATTTGAATCGCATCGAATCGAATCATCGGTCCAAATTTAAATCGAATCTAATTTCGAAGCTTCACAAAGCCATATTATCAATGCAATAAATGAAGAGAAAAAACAAAAATACATTTTCTTGAAAACATATTACAATTTGTTCTCGTGATGGACGTAGACGAACTTTAATTAGATAATCAGGTATAAGGATTGGAGTCTTATTGTGATACCTTTGTGTAGACAAGGTATAAGCCGTATACAATTAGAAACCAACTCTAATTACTTATTGATTTCCACCACATTACTGTTTTTATTTTATAGACCGCTTTACAAGGCGATATTCATATTCCTCTGAGGACATGTTTTGTTATAAATATTAATAAGACCCCTTTTAATTTTTGTATTGATCAACTGCCGCGATTTTACCCAACATATGCAGATGCCGATAAAACAAGAGTTTGTTTTTCTCATTTCCGTATTACAAACCAATTCCAATGAGGCATATTTAAAACATCGCCGTTTTCGTGACAAATAATTTACGAACAATGCGACGGAAATATTTAGAGGTTATAACTTGGTTAGTTTTTAATCGGTCGAGATATCAGCCAGAGATAGCTTCATATCAGTATAAGATCGACTCAGCCCGAGTTAACTTCATATAAGACTTAGACTGAAGGTCGAGAGCTAATGGGACGTTACTGAGGGCGGATGTCTCGACCAGTATGAACCTAGCCAAGTAATAACCTCTTTATTTATTAAAACAAATTAAATAGTTACAAAATGATCTCTTATCTTATACAGTTTTCGGACAATGTTGTTGTTTCTTATTCTGTTCACAAAGTCCGAAATTTCTTCTCCTAGTTCAGCTATCCGGACGTCGCGGCTTACCCCGTGGGGAAGCCGCGACGTTCGGATAGCTGAACTAGGGGGAGAAATTTCCGCGACGTTCGGACAGCTGAGCTATCTCTTCTCGCACTTCGAATATCTCCGCTTACGACTCTGAATCTTAGTTTGTGTTGAATGTTGCGTACAACTCTCTTCTGTTTTGCTTCACCCAACTAATCCTTATTTACTGCCACCATTAAGTCCTCTCCATACAAAAACCACTCCATTTTGCCTGATAATACCCATTTTACTGAATGATTGCTTTCGACGAATAACGGTGAAGGATTTCGCAGCGCCAAGCAATTCATCAACGGGGAAACTCTACCTTATTGGTTCATTTCTGCCGAGGTCGGCGTCATATCAGCCAAGTTTGAAGTCATATCAGCCGAGCTCGATGATGAAGAATTCTGAGAAAGAAAATCTAATAGATAAAGGGAACAATGTAATGTTTATATCCCTACGCTCAAAAGTGCAATGGTTGTAAAATCTGGTGATTTAGTTATTTACATGTCTGTTGCTGCTAAATACCATATGCACAAAACTGCTTGGTGAATTAGTGCTCGTCGGTTCGAACCTGGCCCGCGTTATGTCTTTAGGCTAGACAATTAATCCCAACTGTCTGCAATTAATCCCAACTGTCTGGGTAGGAGCGCGATTGCGCATTGTGCAGGGACGTAATGCACGTCGACGGTCCACCTGCCTTCAACCGCTTCTGGATCTGTTTGTGGGGAGTTAGAGTTCGAGAGTCTGACAAGTACTCGTTGCCGTCCTGTGTTCTGGTACTTCGGCTTTCATAATATATCCCACACGATATGATCCTAGCTGATGACAGTGTCGTTGAACCCTATTAAGTGAATCTTTAAATATAAGGAGAGGGAAATTGGGCATTCTAATTCACCTAATTTTGCTCCCACCTTAAAACAATAAGATTCGACTTGAATTGGAAAATGGCTTTGGAATTTTCAGTGTTAATTATAAAATTAGATTTGACTTGAATTAGAAAATGTCTATGAAATAAAGTTTTAGTATCAATTATAATTTACACATTACAAATCCCTGCTCATCTTTCATTTCAGCAGAGTTTTGCTCCACTCCAATTTTTTTCAAAACTTGTACTTCCCTATGGAAAATCCCGTGTTAAAGAGCAAACCGGCTAAAATCAGCATTTGGCATGGGAGTTTCCAATGGTAATTTTTACACATTTGTCTTTATCGCATATGTACCTTTACTATGGGAATCCATTTTCTAATTCACCTACAAATTACAGGTTTAGAATTTTTGTTCTAAATTTGAATTTTACCACTGAAATCCCAATAGGAGAAAACACACAAACCTGTATTTTGAGCATCCGTGCTTCGCTTTTTTGTGCATTTAAAAAAAAATGGTCAGAGGTGAGTTTGAAAAAAATGCGTGTCCTGTCGAGTTTTTCACTTGTGTTTATGTAAGCGTAAGGAAAAACTTAATTGATTTTGGCATTTCTTTTTTTATAGCGGCGAGTTTCTACAGTGTAGTGGGGCGGATAGCGGGGAGGGAATTTCGACCGGATCACGGATAAAATAGACCAACAGTCGAAAGTCGCTCTTCTCTTTGTCGCCACAGTAATGTTGTCATTACATTACTCATGTGCGCACAAAATGGATTGATATATACAAATGCATGCCTTATTCTTCCTTCTCAGATTTTACTTCGAGGGTACGAGAAGTCTGTGAGTCCCGAGTTTCAAAGTATGAGCAACGTCTTTCCATTGTTAAGGTATTTAATTAATTTTACTTACCCTGAAATACTTCTCTACGCCAGACAAGTACCGCAGTTCTTTACCTAACTCAAAAGCTGACAATATCGGATCTTTACTTGACAGAGATATATAAGCCTCACTTGCTAATGCTCTGTATGCATTCAGTCTGTATTTACCAAATCTCAGAGTGTCAAATTTCATTTTATTCTTGCACTCCAGGCAAGAACAACTAACTTTATGAGGCTTCAGAATTCTGTCTCCTCTGAGCAACAACAGTTGAACTATTTCGTACTGGTTCTTGTGTGCAGCAAGCATGAGCGGCGTAATATCAGGTGAGAATTGTGAATCGTCGTGTGATATTTGGTAAAAGTCATCCGTTACCCCAAGTTTTTGTCTCTCCTTCCATAATTCCAAATACCGCCTGTGTTTGAGAATGGTTTCGGCGATTTGTACATGACCAGCACTAATGGCCTGTAGAACTGCCTCGTAGATGTGAATAACGCTAGATTTTTCAAGTAGAAGTTCCACAATCTGCAATGAAAACAAATGGCTTTAACCCTTTACCTAACATGAAAAGCAGACGACACTTATAAAAAAAATTCTTGAATAACTAATTTTTTTTTCATTTTTTGTCTCAAAAACATAGGTTATGACCTCATTGGAACAAGCTCGACGAGCTCGTTCAAATGATGGTGTCATAACCTATGTTTTTGGGACAAAAAATGAAAAAAATATGAAAATCAATTAGCGATTTTTGAGAATAGCGCTGGCCTATTTTGGCCGTTACATTGGTTAAATTTAAGCTTAGCATTTTTCTGCTGATCTGATGCCAATGTTTTTCTCCAAAGAACTGAGCCACACACCTTCAGGTACATAGAACATTCTAATGATCAAAGAACACTCTCTCCTTTGGTCACCGAGTGATACACCCACAGCTTGAGGAAATGAGGAAATGACAAGTTTTCACGGCCTATTACCAGCATCTTTTCCAGGTGTGTGGTAAATAAGAAAGGTGTTTTGATAAATTAGAACAAAGCCGTATAGTTTTTACGTAAACGTGAGTACAGCACCGTAAGTGTCAATAATATTATTCTGTTGTGGATCTTTCATGAGGAAACTATTCTATTGGGTTGTTGGGTTGGTTCCGGAAGCGGTTACTATACGCGATCCGTCAACTACCTTGGGAGTAGGACATAACCAATGTGACACATTGTTTTGTTTATTAAGAGCCCTAATTCTTCAGAAATACAAGAAAATAAATTGCAATAAACACCATAATTTGGCTCTTTATTAACATGGTGGAGTATGTTCACCATAAACTGTTAAAATGGCAGTGTTTTTCATCGACTTCATTCAGTTAAGTTCATCTTAGGGTCCCGTGAACGCACATTTTGATTCGATTCGAATTCGAATCGAATCGGGTCTATTATTCGAAATAAAATCGAACCTCGAATCGAATCAGGGGCGTCTTGAAAATGACCGATTGGGGGTGGGGTGCTGTAAACCTGAGTTGTTCCGACTGTGGTGGCTGAAGTCCCGGTGTAAAAGGAATGGAAGTCCGTAGGAACGTTAGTCCCTCTGGACTATTATTCCGCGGAATTATAGTCCTAGGTCTAACATTTCTAGGAATAGTAGTCCGGCGGACTACTATTCCTAGAAATGTTAGACCTAGGACGATAATTCCGCGGAATAATAGTCCAGAGGAACTAATTTTCCTACGGACTTCCATTCCTGTCACACCGGCAAATAAAATATTCCAATTTCATTATCAATGCATGCCTTCGTCAAGGCACAAGGCATGCCTTGATGATGTAGTTGGAATATTAACCAGTAAGGATTATAGTTTAAAAATATGAACCGGTGCTAGAATTTCGCGCACAAGGCACTGTACCGGGCTAGCCCCTATCAACTCTTCATCATCGACATTTTGTGGGAACTATAAATTGCTTTCAACGATTGTAGTGACAAGCAAGACAGAAATTAGCACGGGCGGTGGCATGGATACAGATTCTAATTATGTTAATATGGCGGAAATTACACTCCCTCTTTTTCAACGTTATTCATGTACGATTTCCATCTGCACTTGTTGTTTTGCGAGACGACGTTGATGACTGATACCAGGCTATATTCCTGTGGAAAGATTCAAAAGGAAACGATTCGCTCAACTGCTTTCGAATCGAACAGAATAGCAACTTGAGATTCGAAATCGAATCGAATCTCGAAGCTTCGTATAGGGCCTCCTAGTTCATCTTTAAACTAGTCCATGCTTTTTACAAACGGAACCAATTACCGGAAATGTTTCAAAGTCATTTATTTATTTATTTATTTATTTATTTATTTATTTATTTATTTATTTATTTATTTATTATTGGTTCTCAACGCCACACCAGCAGCTACAGTTAAAACTAGAAGTCCTGTCATGAAATGCGCACAAATAGCACGTCGATCTGCGCGTTAATCTACGCGTTATGACCATAGTAAGGGTATCAAATTATGTACATATGGCCTTTGCGCAAGCAATGTTTCAGCCAATGGACCTTCGGGTAACCCGAAGGTCCATTGGCAGAAACATTGCCTGTGTTTGCTATGAGTAACCAGGAGAACCTGCCGTGCTTTGGATGCCATTCGATATGACAATTGCGCGCAATTCATAAGCGCAATTAAGCCGAGATAAGCGCACTGTTCGTGACAGGACTTCTAGTTTTAACTGTAGGCGGAAAACTGCAGAAAGTAAAACATGCCACGGTCAGTTTCGAAGTAAAATGATTGATTAAAAATAGGACATTATTACAATAAAATGTCAAAGACAGGAGTAGTTGGAGCAGTAATGAGTGGTGATGCAAGTAGTGTGTAAACCTTCTAAATCAACCTGATAATTTAAGACTTGAGTCCAGTCTAAAATAATAAAGATTTACAATTTATCAAAAAGTTTGATTACTTTAAGAAATGATAACAGTTTGTGCGGAATCGAATGATAAAATAGATCTCTCCGAGATCCTACAGTGAAATAACTGCCCTCGGACATGATTAAAATCAGAGCAATATAAAAGAATATGCCGCACTCTCAACACATGTTGTCTGGGAACACATCCTGGTCGCTATCTACGCTCTAACAAAAAGGAATGTGTAATTATTACACGCCCGTTCTGTGCAATCCCCATCCACAGCAACTCTAAACCACGCGGAAAAACAACATCTGTTCCGCACATATGGACGAAACGGAAATCGTTGACGGATTATTTTTATACGGAAGCGAAATTTCACTGGATTTTTCTACAAATCATGCACCGCAATTACAATTTGAATCGCTAGTGACTAAACTTGTCCCCTAAGTTTCAATGTGTTCTATGTTCCAGTGGGCACAAAGAACACTTTGGAACTCAGGGGACGAAATAGTAACAAGGGTTCCCCTCGCAAATTTGGTTGTCTATAAAATGTGTTCTTTCTGTTGATAGTTGTCAAATGAATTGCTGAGGGTCCTTCTAATAATTGTTTTAAAAGACGTGAAGACGTGTAATAAACATAGAACGACACGCGCGTGTGAATGAGTTAATCGATATGGCACTTGCGCCATCGCGGAATGATACAACTCGAGGCCTGTGGCCTCTCGCTCTATCCTTCCGCGCTGACACTCCTGCCATATCGATTAACCCATTCACACACGCGTGTCGTTCTGTGAATGTCCTGTTCGACTAATGTGACATCGTGCCAGAATTACATGATCCTTTCTGCAAAGGTTACAGGACGAGTGAGGATCGCAAACATCTGGTCGGGAGCGATGGAACTTATATGCTGTTCCATCCCACTCCGCCAGCCACACAGATTTGATGTATTTACTAATATGTAGCCGGTAAAAAATCCCTGATCACATCTTGAAATCAGTGATAGGCTTGTTTAAAGCCTGATTTGCTGATCTGTCTGTCCGGATGATACCGAAGATACCAACATGTCCACATAACCAGGAAAACACTATATCATATTGATAACCGCGGCATTTCAAACTTTGGTCGAAGTGTTCGGCCCGAGGGTTTCTATACAGAATAGAGTGTTGTTAATTAAAAACTCGACGTGCTAAAATTGAACATGCGATATACCACTCAAGACACTCAGCCATATTGCCCTCTAAAGTGGTATTAAAATTATGTCATATTATTTAACGATATATACAACTTAAAATTTGCTAAGAACCAAATATTTGACACATCATTGTGAAATTTGCTTGTCACATATTTGGGATATTTTTGGTGGATGTGATTGGGAAATGTAGTGAGATGGTCCCCAGTGTTTGCATTAGCTCCCTTGACAGGCAGCCTTTTCGTGACAGTCGTGGAAAGCAGGTACCCCTTGATTTTCATGATGTTTTCGTGTACTGTCTACATGCACATGACATGTGTAGGGTATTCAATCTTCATTTCAACACAAACCCTTGTGATTTAATGATTGAATGTGGCAAATGCAAATGTAAGAAGACATTTGTCTGAAGCAGAAATGTGATGGGCTGCAGGGATGGTGGAGCAAGGGGGTACCCATCGTCAGGTTGGTGAGGCCCTTGGTGTGCACCATACGGTGATCACCAGAGACTGGGGAAGATTTCAGCAGTATGGCACACCAGTAAGACGGCATGGTGGTGGCAGAGACAGGGCAACATCTGCAGCTGAGGACCGGTTTTTGATCATTCAGTACCATAGGAACCGCTTTGCCACAGCAACCCAGTTTCGCAGTGACCTCCAGAATGCATCCGGGATAAATGTTTCGAAGGAGACTATCCGAGCAAAGTTGCACGAAGGTGGTCTCCGATCGCGAAGACCGTGTATTCGCATTCCGCTGTCCCAGAACCACCGCCAGGTACGATATGAATGGGCCATGGACCACGTTGGATGGACCAGAGAAGACTGGCGACCTGTCATTTTTACAGATGAGTCAAGGTACTGTCTAGCCCACACAGATAGGCATTCTAGGGTATGGGGGAGACCAGGAGAGCGATTCCATGCAGCCAACATTGCTGAGCATGACTGCTATGGTAAAGGGTCAATCGTGGTCTGGGGCGGCATCAGCAGGGATGGACGTACAGCGCTCTGTGACCTTGAAAGTGGTACATTGACTGCACAGCGGTATATTGATGAGATCCTGGATGTCCACGTCAGATTGTATGCAGGTGCAGTGGGTGATATATTCATTCTGATGGACGATAATGCCAGCCCTCATGTTGTCCATACTGTCGGAGAGTACCGACAGAAGGAGGGGATTGAGCGTATGGACTGGGCAGTAAGATCGCCTGACATCAATCCAATCGAACATGTCTGGAATGAGTTGCAGCTTGCAATTTCAGCCTGTCCAGTCCAGCCAAGAAGTGTCCAGGAACTTGGTGCCATGCTGGTCCAACTTGAAGAGTGGAACAACATCCCACAAAGGACCTCCAGGAACCTGATTGGGAGCATGAGAAGGCTTTGTTAAGCCGTAATTAACAGTAATGGGTCTCATACTCGATATTGAACCCATACCAGTTCGCTCCGTCAACTTTTTGGCAAATTTGAAAAATTTCCTCTTTTACCAATAATATCCATTTTCCATGGAAATTCAAAGGCTAAAAAGTAATGTCAAACACAATTAAAATCTTAATTTCTGTACTTAAATCATTAAAGATGTAATTAAATAAAAATATATACACTTTTCATTACAATATTTCAACTAAAACGTAAAACAGGTAGTTGGATATACTTGGTGCTTAGCAAACCTTGAGTAGTATATAATAATGAGACTGTTGGAGAAAGGTAGAATGTAAAACCAGCCTGTTCAGTATTAACCCTTTACCTAACATGAAAAGCAGACGACACTTGCAAAAAAAAATCTTGAATAACTAATTTTTTTCATTTTTTGTCTCAAAAACATAGGTTATGACCCCTCATTGGAACGAGCTCGACGAGCTCGTTCCAATGAGGGGTCATAACCTATGTTTTTGAGACAAAAAATGAAAAAAATAATGAAAATTAATTGGCGATTTTTGAGAATAGCGCTGGCCGGTTTTGGCCGTTACGTTGGGTAAAGGGTTAAAACGCGACTGATGGGTTCTGCACTGAATGTGAAATTCAAGTGAGTTACTATAATCACAAACGTCTCTTAACCCCGATTGTCCACATGGGAGCACGATGGCGCCGTGTACTAAGGCGTACTGCACGTCGATGGTGCGCATGGCTTCAACCAATCTAACCCTGCATGTGCTGAAGTGCGGAGTTACGATGTTGGGGAGCTGGCAGCTGTTCGTCGTTGCTCGGTGGTTCTCTCCCGGTACTCATGATTCCTCCACCCGTAAAACTGTCACGGTCATGATTAGCCATTGTGCATAAGGATATGACCTTAAACCCCAATAAATGATAATAAATAAATAATAAATAATCACAAAAGTGGGAAGAGAATTATGGGTAAGTCTCACCTACCCGGTTGGTCGTAGGTAATTAATAACAAATATGCTGAGTAAACACGCTATAGTCTGTCCCATATATATTTTGTCTGTGTTGATGATTTCCATGTGTGTTTTCATTTTTCATTGACACTCGTCGCACTTCACTCTTTTTACGAATAAAGTGGGTTATATTAAATTTGTTCTTTTTTCAGTATTCGCAGAATTTGCAGTTTATTTTAAAGCCAGTTCTTTTTTTGTACTCACTGAATTCACAGTGTATAAATATGCAGCATTATTTAGTATCCTCAGCCAATAATAATGCACGCACTGAAGACTAACGACGGAACTATGGCCCTGGATGACAAGGCAACAGCCAGCGTTTTTTGCCGATCTTCTAAAGAAAGCTCATCGTCCACAAGAAGGGAACAGATATGACAATGATTTCAAGGTAAAAGTAAATAAATCTGGGTCGCGAACATGTCGAAATTATCTGTCTGTTTTCCTCTTTTCAACACTGTGGAATCTTGCTCATCAAAATGCTACAAAATTGAACACCAGATGCCATTTTTGTTTGCATGTTCAACTATTCTCGTTATTCGCATCTATTTACCAAATAGTTATCTCCCCTGATTGCTAGGAATTGGCTTGCAAAAATTAGCACTAATTGAATGGGGAATTTTTATATTTCTCAAAATTATATAAAACCCGTGAAAGTTATATTTGCTCTGCGCATCAGACATTTAAGAACAATATATATGCTCTCACTTGGTGATATAATCGAACCATTTCATTCGACCAATTTTTTTCCCCTGTTCATTTAAAAAGGTACGGTTATTTCGTGTAGAGTGCCATGTAAAATAATGGAAAATTGCGTTTTCGTCAACTTTTAGAGATTTAAATATTTTTTAGTCTTCATATTAGCAATGCTCTGCGCATATGTGCATATAATATAGATATTGTCCTCTCTAATCATATAAAAATATATAATCTGACATTTGCCCATTTTTTTCCTTTTGATGTTAAAACCAAGACAAATTTGATTGTTGTAAAAACAGTTGAACCCACAGTCCACAATATGCAGAAGGTTTCGGTGTGAATAAAAGGAAAGGTGCGATAGCCCTATTAATTACTTTCAGTTCAGCCAGAAATGTGAAGCTTGTCGCTTATTTAACTAGTATGCCTCATTGTCCATTGAAGTCCATAAATATATGTATGTGTGTGTTTTTTCTACAATAAGAAGATAGTTTGCGTTGCAATTTGTAATGTCACACAGATACTGTTGACTCTGTCCGGAGGTTCCTTTAATACCTGCTTTAAAAGAGATGGCTCACACTTTCACAAGCATGGCCACTGAAAGACAGCTACGTTCACATTCGCATATTGACTGGAAAAAAATTGCACAGGGAGAAAAGCTGCCACGCCCTGTACGAACAAGTACCTCGGTGCCAAGAAATATTCTGCCCACCAAATATGAAGTTGAGAGACTAATAGAAAAAGATGGAAAGGTAAGATTTATTTCAATAATAACTCAATTATAGTGCATGTACAAACGGGTCAACGGGACAATAAGCCACCGGTCAAAGAACCGCCGTCCAAACAGCCACCCGATTAAAATTCCCTTTTTTAAGATCGGACAAGAAAAAAAGCCACAAAAATGCGGACAAAAACCCAGTTAATATTTTCCGCCGCTACGTTTACAACTTTCATTATAGCAACAGATAATTATTTATATATTGCATTTTAGAAGGAATTTAGTTATTTCGCTATTTAATTTCCAATAATTTAGTACGAATATTAAATAATTTATTTGTAATAGATAATTACACCGGGTCGGAGAAAATCAAGCTTATCGAGACGTTTTCAAAATTTTTAGGGCAAGTTTTGAAATGTAATTTTAAAAATTCAGGCTATTGTCATCACGTGTTACGTGTTTTTAAATATATATACTGTTATAGGTACTGTATGTTGAGAAAACGATTTCCCGACAAACAAGATTTTATTCACACCTTTCAGTGGATCAATGCTAATTACATTACAGTCAGACTCCAGTATTCACAGGGGGAGATAACTTTTCGAATAATACATCCCTACGACGAATTAAGTTGAGTATGGTTTTCCTTCCTCCAGGCCTGAATTTGCAATACCCTATTAACCCTTTACCTAACATGAAAAGCAGACGACACTTGCAAACAAAATTCTTGAATAACTAATTTTTTAATTTTGTTTTGTCTCAAAAACATAGGTTATGACCCCTTATTGGAACGAGCTCGGGATCTGATCAAGAAAAAGAAAGTTTTGGGATCACAGTACAGTAATGTCTGTCTATAAATGCTTTTTGTCATGACATCACTTCCCCATTCTAGAAACGATTCATTTATCCTATTTCAGGACTCTTTCCCAAATTTCAAGAAAGTATACTCTGCGAGAATGCTTGTACTCGTATGTTTCTGCAACTATATCGTAGCACATACTGGGAGCAGAAAATAGACAGTAGCTCACTGCTCGGATTCGAGTACGATTCTATCCTCTCGTGGGCTGATGCCCCGTAAAATAATCCTCCGCGCACTCCACTCGAGGATAAAATTCCTACCCGAATCCGAACAGTGAACTTTTGTATTTATTTTATTTTCTCCTTATTTGTTTTCCGAAAACAACCCTTTATAACTGATTTAACTCAACAGCCTCGTAAACAATAACAAAATTGCTGTCATTGCTGAGAGTGGAATACGATGCTGGGAGTGGAATGCCATTTTCGGCGAGTGGGAGTGGGAATACGATTTGTATTGGGGGAGAAAAACGAATAAAAATAAAACGAAGTTTGAAATCTTCACACCTGTCTTGATCCCACTTTTCCAGCAAAATGCCAGCCTTACATACATTCATGTCTGAAATTCTTAAAACTACATAATTCATATACTTACACTCTGATATTTCGTGGGTCACGTTCTATGATTATTCCGCACCTTTCTGGGTGCTTGAACCTTCAAAAAGCACCCGGGGTACTCCAATTGGCATGAAAAGGTTTTTTTCCCCGGAGAGGACCCTGGGCCGTCACCTATTGGAATACACAATCTTAACTGGTTGAGTGCTAGAAGCCACTATCAGGGCTTTCGAAAAAATTAGGATACCAGAGCAAAAGCCAATGTTTCCCTGCTTACGTTTCATATTCAGTCAAATGCAAATAATATTTTGTTTATATAAATTTGTTCTGCTATAGATTACTGGAGAGTGCCTGTGGGCACTCTCCAATAATTTGCAATAAAACAAGTTTTGAATAATAAATTCAGACCACTAAAAACAATCTAGCTCTAAACCAGTTAACTGGTAGAGTGCTAAATTATTTTTGGCCACCAGAATTTGTTCCCATGTCTTTGCCTTGTTACAATTTATAGGAGAGTGCCTGTGGGCACTCTCCTATAAATTGTGACAAGGCAAAACCTGACAGAGTAAATAATATCACTTCAAAGATGATATGAAGCACAGCCACTGAATTTGAAGCCTTTAAGTTGCAGTAGCAGCACTTCAGAATAAAACCCAAATATAGGCTTCCAGCACTTTACCAATATAAAAGTGGCGGTTTGGGGGCTATATGGGGGCTTAAGGGTTAAAACAAAACTTGACTACAACAGTGAACAAGTACTGCTCCATTTCCAGGAGGTTGATCAAATAATTGAGTAGAAAGTGGGTGTACAGTTCTGTGAACTTTGGTGAAATGACTGACCACCAAATATTCTTGGTTTCAACTAAGTCTGGAACACTTCTGGGGTATTGTACAATACACAACAGTGACAGAAAAAAGATGCTTGTTTTCTATGGTAATAATTTTTTAGGGGAACAGAAATAAACCTTGAGTGATTAAAATACTCATAGCGTCTACATGTGGTACAAACAGGATGATTCAATACATTCAACCCAATGAGACATCCAGTCATATGCTTTTATTGCTTTACTCTGTCAGTGGTGAGCAGGGACCGATCAGGACTATTTAAAATACGCTCTAGCCTCGGAGCCTATTTTTTTCAATTCATGCGCCAGATTTCAATTTACGGAGTCACACTGCTGTTTGTAACACACACTGCAAATAGGTAATAGCTCTCATCATTTTCATTTTGTACACTATAGAAAACATTAATGTTCACTGTGCTTTCTGATCAAGTCTTGGCTGCCTATTTAGGCAGCCAAGACTTGATCAGAAACCACAGTGAAGATTAATGCTTGGTAATTAAGACTTGACGTATTAACTTAAGCACTCTACAACAATGATAAATGATAATCATATATATAATACATGCAAGAGTGTCTCTCTCGATTATCCATCGAAAGAATATCAAAATATGATCTGAGAAGTTACGCGCCAACTGAGAAGCCTATTTCTGAGATTTAAGAGCCAGGTCCCGATGTTTCAGAACCAAATACGCACTGGCGCATGCCCAAGTCGGTCCCTGCATATGTTTATATACAATTCCAGACCACCAAAAATAATCTAGCCCTCAACTAGTTAACACAGCACGATGAGAAATGGAGAAGGGGGATAAAATATATTTATGTTGCAATTTTCCCCCCACCCCCACTCCCCTTTCCACTTCATGTGGCCTGACCATTCCCATAAACTGAGGAATGGAAATATATGCCCAGCATGAAATGGTTTGCGTTTCATTGGTATTGAAAGTAAATATATGGAACGTCAAAACTTTTCAACACTTATGGCTTACATGTTGGTATGATTTATGGTCAAATTGTTCACGCTTTTAGCAACAGACTACCAGTGGCAAGAATAAAATCAGCTCAAGTTATATGTTGTTTTCATCACATGATCAGGATCTTTTCCGACAATTGATCCAAAATAAAAAAAAAACAAAATACCTTAGTAAACTCGACAGTTCAATAACATCCAAGAAGTGGCACCAATTGTGAGCAGACACATTCTTGTGCGAAACTTGAACCATGATCGCTGGACGTTTGTTTACCTTTCACACAGAGCTGTAGGTTTTTAAATTTCTTGTTCGGTTTCGGTTTTTGGTTTTTCAGGTGGAGAAAAACCTCGGTTCGGTTCGGTTTTCGGTTTGTTCATGAGGCCAAGTAAAATTCAATAAAACTCATTCTTATGTCCAGAGTCATAACTGAATGGAAGTGAAATTGAGTGAAACTCAATGAATGCCCGAAATAAGCTATAATACATGAAGAATCAGGAAGGCCAATATAATAATTACCTAAATATACAGAACTTTTATTGTGCTTGGCCATTTTTCGAGGTCTGACACCTACACCCAACTTGAGGAAAGCTGCAAACACAACTAAACTGAAATGTCGGAAATTCACAGAATGTAGCCTTCCCAGAGAAGTGAGAGTACCCAGACACTGCCATTGGCAGTGTCTGGGTACTCTCACTACTCTGGATGGCTACATTCTGTGAATTTCTGCAGCAAGAGCTGGCAAGAGAGTATTTAATAAAAAACGAAAAACCTTAGATTACGGGATGTCGACGGTTTCGGTTTCGGTTTTTAAAAAAAAATAAAAACCTCGGTTCGGTTTCGGTTAACCTACAGCTCTACTTTCACAAGCTACATATTGGCAAAATTATTGCTTTTGAGTTTTGAACTTCTGTTTCAATAACATTTTATTTTGAATGCTGAATGTTTCGTAGCATCTACGTCACTGTGGCCATTGTTTGGTGCGGACATTGTTTCTTAAACGCAATTCGAGACCTTAAGTAAATTGCTATTTGTTTTCCAAACTATTTAGGAATTTGTAGTCGGGCTTTCGACCAAGTAATAAAACGAACCTTCAACTCAGGATACTGTGAAGCTCCGAAATTAAATTCATCTCGAAATCGTCCCGACGATTTGATTCGATTCCATTCTTGTCGCGCCAATTCGGAAATTATCGAATCGCCGAGATGCTCTCAAAATACAACCATGAGTTTCTTTCTCTTGAACTCTTTCTATACCATCAGGTCTCCTGTACCGGAGTTCTGATGATAGAAGAGGTGTCCAAGGAGTTTCCGCTTCTAAAACTACTTTGTTTCCTTTCTGGAATATTCCCCATTTTTAATTGATTTTCCCAAACAGATGACTTGCGTTGAATATTCAACGGGCGATAGCCTACAACCGGAACTTTTTTACCGCACCGTTTAGTTTCGCTTCGAAAAGTTTCCAAATTTCGTTATACAATCATCGGCCGTCTGTCGCATAGTGGGAAAATGAAAACGTCCAAAGCAAAATAAAGTCGGTTCACAAAAAAATTAGCTAAAAATGAGATAATATTTTTAAAAACTCCAATCATTTCCAACCAGAACATTAAGAAAGTCCCGTGACCGTCTCGTTTTGTGGATCCCATTATATATAAATTGGTCAACTTTATCTCGGTAAATCTTCGTACATCTTGACATGCTTCGAACTTCTTTTAAAAACGTTTCTCCCATCTGTTTTGCAAATCTGCACATATTTGTACTTATATTTTTTCTAACAGTAATGGCCACCAAATGGTTAGGCGTGAATGGGCACCAGCCCATTCACGCCTAGCCATTTGATGGCTATTACGGTTAGTAAACAGCGATACGAATTTCAACAAACACTTGTTCCGAAAAGGCTGTTTTGATTTTTTATCGATCCATTTGATCAGTGCAGCTTTAGTCAAAACAAACTCTTCACCGGGTTAAACATCGGAATTAAAGTTTGTTTATTTAAATGAATTTTAATGTATGGGGATGTGTACTAAACACAGAACGCGATTTGTGTTTGAATCGGTGGGTGTTTTACATAACGAGTTGGAATGGCGTAGTCATATTTCGCGAGAGCCTTCGACTAGAGTGACTGCGCTATCCCAACGAGTTATGTAAAACGCCCACCGACTCAAACACACAACGGGTTCTGTATTTATTACACATCCCCATATATTAAAATTCATTTAAATAAACAAATTTTAATTCAGCTGATTAAACCCAAAGGGGAAGAGTCAGTTATTTATTTTTGTTTGAAGTGGTACTGATCAAATGGATCGATAAAAAATCAAACCAATCTTTAGGGAACCAGTCTAAATTACATTCGTTATCTTTTCTATTGGGGTGTTTGTTGAAATTCGTATCGCTGTTTCTCTTCGGCTGGTGTCCATTCACGCTTAACCATTTGGTGGCTATTACTGATATTAAAAATATAAGTACAAATTTTGGCGGATTTGCAAAACAATTGGGGAAAATTTTGCGCGACTGATGATCGATAATTGTATAACGAAATTTGGAAACCTTTCCAAGCGTAACTAATGACTCCACGGGAAAGGAACTAGCCTAAAGGGTGCGGGAAAAAGTTCCTCCTTGGACATCTCCAGTCAAATACAGAACCATTTATGCCAAAGAGGCGATTCCGTAAAATACAAGGGTTTAAAGTTTCATGGATGTGTAATAAAATACTTAAATGTAGACAAGCAATATTTATGGTTGTAAGAATATGCAATATCTACAACTTAAAGAGCCGTAAGATTCGATTCGATTCGAGATTCGATTCGAGATTCGATTCGAGATTCGATTCGAGATTCGATTCGAGATTCGATTCGAAATTTTCTGCCGAGTTAGAAGCGGTATTCTATTCGACCCAGGATTTGAGATCCACAACTCGTCCCATCGCTATAGAAACACTTACGAAACTCCTTCAGTAAATTAGGTCTGATCTGAGCCAATGGTCCGATGCAGACCTACTTTACTGAACTGGTTTTGTGAATTCCATGTAAACTGGGGAACCGTCGGACATGCTTTGGATCTCGCCATTACTACCAAGCGACGCTTTTCAAGTCTTTCACTTGGTTTTCAGAATTTGTTTTCGATTCAATGTCTACAGAAGTAGTATCACACGAATTAGTCAAACACACAAGGCTTATTGCCCGCGGTGATCATATCGATTAGGATTAGAGTGGAGATGCCGGTACAATCAACCCCGTTCACAAATTTGAAAAGCATCGCTGGTAACCGACGGATATCATGCCCCGTGTTTGATCCCTTTAAAGCTAGTTGTGCATGTAAAAAAACTGCAAATTGCCAAGTAAATTTGGGTAAACCCCAAGAATATGGGTCGCTGCAGTTTATTTTTAAAATACCGGGACTCTTCCATTTAACTGTTTCATTTTCATTCCATATCATGTTTCCAACATATAATAACCTTTTAACCCTTTACCCAACGTAACGGCCAAAACCGGCCAGCGCTATTCTCAAAAATCGCCAATTAATTTTCATTTTTTTTTTCATTTTTGTCTCAAAAACATAGGTTATGACCCCTCATTGGAACGAGCTCTTTGAGCTCGTTCCAATGAGGGGTCATAACCTATGTTTTTGAGACAAAAAATGAAAAAAATTAGTTATTCGAGAATTTTTTTTGCATGTGTCGTCTGCTTTTCATGTTAGGTAATGGGTTAAGGTCCAATAATGTATTTATTAGTTATTTAAACCTTTTTCGTGCTGTAAAGTTAACATACTGAGAAACAAAATCTCCATCTTGAAGTGGACATCCATAAAAGTTTAGGGTCAGTATTGTGAGGATAAAGGTTAGCAGTGGCCTGCTAACCCCCTCCCTTACTATTCGGAGCTAATGATTTCTCCCAAGTTTTAAGTTTTATTTCTAGCAGCAGATTGTGCTTCATATATTGTGCAATACAAGCAGAACACAGATAGGCGGAAAGTTTGTATCCTTGTCTTACAGTCCACAAAAGAGGAGGGTCAAATCGAATTTATTTTCACAAAATTTATTGAAAATATAATGGAGACTAGTGAAAAATTTAAAAAGTTCAGGTAGCCAGGTATTTTTAAAATAAACTGCACAGTTTCTATTCTGCAGCGCTGCACAATTCTTTGGACAGATCGCGCGCACTGGTGACGCTATGCGGGTTGGAGTGGCATGGACGCATTTGCTCTCCCACAAAAATAGGCTTCGCCTCCACTTTGTCCACCCCATCACACACACATACACCCTCTCACGCACAAACTCACCCTCACGCACATATACACAATTCTGCCCCACCCGGACGGAGAACTTGACCCGCCCTTGCGCTCCCTCCCCAATAAAAAAACATCTGGCGCCGCCACTGATCGCACACTTACAAATTACCTTTTCTAGTTTGGTATTCTTGGCAGCTTCTGTCTTCGTAATATGTTCATTTTTCAGCATAGACCAGAGACGATTATGTTTGTTCCGTTTAAAGCTAACCTCTCGGGGGCGTTGTAGAGCAGCGTTCCAAAACGTCATATTGAAAACAGAGCTTAATTTTCAAAGCAACAGACTATGCTGAACAAATGGAAACTCTAAACTTAAAGAACTGAAATATGCCATAAACTATATCAGGCATCCACCAAGCAAATCGAAAAGACATTCTCCTTGTTGTAACATACTTTCAAATCATCTCTTTTCAAACTGTTAACAGTAAACGTAATTATAGGTTGTTGCAAATAAAGGCACATCTGCAATAAGTAACATAAGAGACCTTCTCGTACAGTAAACGTAATTATAGGTTGTTGCAAATAAAGGCACATCTGCAATAAGTAACATAAGAGACCTTCTCGTACAGCGTGACATAGATGTTGGGAAGGGTGGGGCAAATTTTATGAGAATTATAGTGCTGCTAAGATATGCCTAAAGCTACCTGGTTAAAAAAAGTAACCACGACAATGAATGGCGCTTATCAAATTGCATTCTGAAGTAGATTATCCCTCTGAACCTCGTTTTCGGCCCAGGCACATGATACAACATATTTTGAAGTAGGATGACTGCAAAGTGAAAGCCTGGGATAGACGAATCAACTGGCCTTAGGGTTGCACGTTGAAAACATTGATTGGTCTACCCACTTATAATGAATATGGACTCTCCTAATAGCTACCATTGAACTGGCATTGCAGATACCACAGAGGTTCAATGGGTTAACAGAACATTTCCAGTTCTTTTTATAATTATTCAGTCATCGTCTCTCTTAAATTCTCGGTCATCTCAGTCGCAAATCTAAGCATACGGCAACCTTTCGAGACTTGGTTGAGACAAGCAGGTATATATGGAAAGCATACAATTAATGGCCCTCTACCAAGTATAAGTTCGCGCTGACTTCGTGTTTTGAAATAACATGTTTCTTGTTTGCTTTCAGTTCGTAATTTATTGGAAAGGTTTTATTTTGTTGCTCCCCACTGTAGTGACCAGCACTCCTGTACAGCCTAGCTTTCCAACACTTACACTGTAAACATCTTCTCTTTACGGGGAGAAGTTGTCTGTAGAAAAAACTACTTTGCAAGGTAGCATGTACGTCACATAAGCAATGTACATGTAAGGTCGTTAGCACAAAGTGTACGGAAATATGCTAACCTTTTCAATATTATGCTCTCAATTGTTGCCTTCTTAAACCAGAATATAGGTGTAGTTTCTACACATGCTTGTGCGATTCCTATCTATTCGTCCCAACAAAATGAGTCTCGTCGCGATAAAAGATTCTGTACAAACGCAATGAGCACATAGCCGTTCTATCTACCGTTCAGTTAACAAAAACATAACTTCTCAAAAATAGTCGTTAACAAACAAAAACGCCACACCCAACTAATCAGAATAATGGGACTTCATTTTCAATTCTCTCAACAAAAGAGCGCGCTAGGGAATTATATGTTTATAGTGCATGAGAATCTCTTTAAATACTTGACGTCACTTCATTCAAATTTTTTTAGGTGAGCAAACCACAATGAGATTGATGATGCGTTTCAACATTTTTGCGCTGGCGCTATTGCGATTCGTCTGCATTTTTCCCCTTTGGTGTTTTGCATAGGGGTTGTTTAATTATTTGGTCACACAATTCCTTTCAACATGGAATGTATGTTGAGGGAAACTAGACAAAACGTTCGTTCTAACAGTATCAATTGAATGAAATGACTTGTGATTACCAGTACCACTGAACTAGCCCATCAGGCGCGCGTGCGTTCGTTTCTTGCCACGTTATGTGGCATGTATTGATACCGTTATAACGATACAAGATCTTTTATCGCCGGAGTTTTATCGCTACTGATATTGCTGTTTGCGATTGCGTTTTTAAGGGGAACTGGTAGATAAAATTCGATAGCGTCAAGATGATTCGTCCCGAGAGCCCTTGGTTCGGAAATTTTCGAATGTTCTAGACGAAAAATACCAAATGTCTCCTCTTGACTTTTTCGTTCATCTGGGGCCAATACTATAAAACGGTTACGGTTGTATTTGTCGGAATTGTATTTTCTGATCATGGAAATAACAACTAATTAAAATGAACCTTTACCATTTTCAAGGATGTGGCAATTTGCCATTTGGCAAATTGCCATATCTTTTGAAATGCTGATGATTCATTTCCGTCATTTATATTCACTTGTAGAAAATACAATTCGGGAAAATACAATTATAAAAGTTCCATAGTATTGCTCTCTGGTCTCCTGTACAGGATACTTGAAGATAGAAGAAATCAAGGAGGTTCCGTTTCCGAAACAGATTATGTTCTGCAATTGTCCGCATTTTTGATTGCCTTACCCGAACAGACGCGTCGTCGTTGAATACAATTCTTGAGAGGGGACCGACAACATTTATAAGAAGGTGAAATAGTTACAGTATGACGAGACATGAGATTTGATTGGATTTGCAGTCCTCTGACTGACTCGATTCGGGGTTCCATTCGACCATGAATTTGAGATTCGCAGCTCCCTTGTGTAGGTTTTAGATTGTTCAATAAATTACAGCACAGCCGCCGTGGACTGGTCACTTTCCGTGGATGGGCAATATTTCTACGGACGCAAAAAATTAGATTCCAAACTCTATTTATAGGAATGATCATCAACAATTTAATTGATGAAGCACCGGGTACAACCCGGTGCTTCATTAATTAAAATTTTGCAAACGCATGCGTGGACATCACTTGTGTCGTAGTGAGTCCAAATACGAAAAGGGGGGTATCGGGTTTTATTATAAGTCAAAATATAATTGTTTTAAAAGGACTGTACGAAATATTGATGATTTGGTATTGTTTGTAGAATTTGACGGCAAAATATTCAACCTCATTTTTGCTGATGATTATTTTTATTACCTGATAAACGCATGCGTGGACATGACTTGTGTCGTAGTGAGTCCAAATACGAAAAGGAAAAGGGGGGTATCGGGTTTTATTATAAGTCAAAATATAATTGTTTTAAAAGGACTGTACGAAATATTGATGATTTGGTATTGTTTGTAGAATTTGACGGCAAAATATTCAACCTCATTACTCCGGTAATTTTTATGTCGGCTTATATACCGCCTACCAACTCAAGCTACTGGCGTTCAAATCAGCTGCTTAATTCTATCTATGATAGAATTGAGGCAGAAGTATTGCAGTACGGAACAGAAAATCTTTTCCTGCTGGGGGGGGGGGGGGGGAGACTTTAACGCACGTACTGGAGTAAAACCGGATTATGTTACAGAAGGCGGGGAGGAACATATGTCACTCCCGGAGGATTGCACAACCGAGACAGCCAGTGAAAGAGGAAATCTTGACAAAACTGTCAATAGCTTTGGAAAGCATCTTATTTCACTTTGCAAGGTGGCACGACTCAAAATTGTTAATGACCGCACACCAGGTGATTATATTGGTAATTTTACAAGTTATCAATATAATGGCACAAGTGTTGTAGACTACGTAATAATATCTGATAAATTCCTTACGGATGTGGATTATTTCTGTGTAAAGCCGCCAAATGAATTCTCTGACCATTGCCAACTATCGATGCACTTAAAGTACAAAATAAACACTTCCGTTGGAAAGAACTCAAAATATTGTTACACCAAATATCCGGTCAAACTTAAATGGACGGACCAAAGTGCAGAAAAAGCATTACTATGCTTAAAAAAGCCGGGCATAATCCGACAACTTGAACAGTTTAGAATGAAACCATTCAAAGAAGAAAGCAAGGACACGGAATGCGCTGTCAATGATCTTATGTCAATTATAGAATGCGTAAATCGATCCGCGACAAAACGCATCCCGTGTCCACGTAATAATAATCGGAAACCCAAACGTAAATGGTCCGACGTAGAGTGTAAACAACTCAAA
The DNA here is from genome assembly GCA_031216915.1 of Pictodentalium vernedei. Taxonomy (NCBI): domain Eukaryota; kingdom Metazoa; phylum Mollusca; class Scaphopoda; order Dentaliida; family Dentaliidae; genus Pictodentalium; species Pictodentalium vernedei. The sequence goes on from CM062295.1 coordinate 160,011,952, forward strand.
CGTAACATGGAGAATATAATACTTGCAGTACGGAAAGATCCATATAACAAGTCGCTCATAGAAAAATATTTCACAGCTAAAAAATCTTATAAAAAGTCCATTAAATGTAAACGTAAATTGTTTTATAAAAATATATGCGATCAACTTGCTAGAGTGGAATCAATTGATCCTAAGGTATATTGGAGACTAATTAACTCTCTGAAGACAAATGAAATCTCTGAAAATCACCTTGATTCAGATGGCACTGTAGATTTTTTCAATGATCTCCTGTGTAAACCTCGAGGAGAACAATTCGATTACTACGATCACATCGAAACTCCTAATGTAGATATCCCATTGAACAATAACCCTATAATAGCTGACGAAGTATACAGCTCGCTCCGTCAGTTAAAAAATAAAAAATCTACAGGTCCTGACAATGTGTCCAATGGACTCCTAAAATTTATTGTTCCGCATATTATCGACGAGGTTGTGAAAGTGTTTAATCAAATACTAACATCAAAACATTATTCTCTTAGTTGGAGCAAATCAATTCTTACAACTATTTATAAAAAAGGAGATAGACATGATCCAAATAATTATCGTGCCATAGCCCAGAGCAATACTTTCGGCAAACTATTTAACAGAATCATCAACAATAGAATTACTAATTACTTAGAAGATAATAACCTAATAAGTGAGAACCAATTCGGATTTCGCAAAGGCTGTAGCACTGTTGACAGTATGTTTGTCTTGAATTCTGCTATTAATAAATATAAAAAGACGAAAAGACCACTGTATGCAGTATTTGTAGATTTCAGAAAAGCTTTCGATACCGTTGAAAGATCAAAACTTTTCCAGAAATTACGTAATATAGGCATCGGCGGGCCGATCTTAGAGTCAATAATGTCAATGTATAAATCCTGTTACTACAGTACGAAAACAAACAAAGGAGTAGCCCCCCCCCCCCCCCCTCAGCTATCCACCATTGGGGTCCGGCAGGGGTGTAATCTCTCCCCGACACTTTTTAAAATATTTATAGATGATATAGCAAATATATTTAATGATAAACGTACGCCAGTTTCATTAGGTGACTACTCATTAAATCATCTTTTATTTGCAGATGACCTTGTGTTGCTATCCGAGTCCCCAGATGGTATTCAACAATGCTTAAATAAATTAGATATCTGTGCTCTGAAAAACAGTCTGAGTGTAAATATAGATAAAACAAAATTTGTTGTATTTAGGGCACGTCAATCGACCGTAGTTCCCAATTTATACCTCGGATCTTCCAAGCTCCAGAAAACTAGCAACTATAATTACTTAGGATTGAATTTCTCACAAAATTGTAAACTACAGGATGCACAAAAAGATTTGAGCATGAAAGCACTTCGAGCACTTTATTTCATAAACGCTTCATTTAAACAGAAATACCGCCCAACGATACCCATATTTTCTAGTCTATTTGACAAATTAATTAAACCAATACTACTGTATGGTAGTGAGATATGGGCATCAGAACTAGATTATAAAAACGAAAACAGCACCGCGTGTGAAAACGCTCACGTAAAATTTTGTAAATTATTACTTGGGGTAAATAAGAATGCCTCCAACTTTGCTGTGCGCTCTGAACTAGGAAGATATCCTTTGTTCCTAGATGCCATAGTACAGCAGACGAGATACCACTCCAAGTTGCTGTCTCAGAAAACTGATTCTCTACTTGGAGCGGCGTATAAGGAAGCAGATAAGCATGCTTTAAAGAAATTCAAAACTATAGTACACGAATTCCTAGATGTCCAAGAGGTCAATAGCTTTTGTCGCCAAAAAAACACAAAGAAATACGTTCTTGAGAAAGGAAAGCAAAAGTATGAGGAATATTTCTATGAAAATATATATGACGATAACAAAAAACAAGGTAAAAACAAGCTGAGAACATATCGTACAATTAAAAATGAGTATATTCTAGAACCATATCTAGTACACACGACATCCTGGGAGGCACAAAAATATTTACTCGCCTTCGAATCAGTAATCACAATCTGATGATAGAAAAGGGAAGACATGTACAGCCCCCGATTCCGGTTAATGAACGAAAATGCCCAAAGTGTGGTTCGGGGGCAACTGAGGATGAATATCATTTCATCATGGAGTGTGATCACTATAGTCAATTACGGGAGGAACTCTTCGTCTTGGTAACAAATGAAATTGGTCACTTGAAAAATGACGATGAGTCAATAATGTTCAAATTCATCATGCAAAACAACATCCCCAGGTTATGCAATCCTATCTGCAACACGATCCGACGATTCTTCATGCTACGGGAAGGCGACGACCTGGGAAATAGAACTCCAACGAAGAAACGCATTAGAATGTGATGAGGATGCACACAGTGAATAATTCATGTATATATATAATCATAAGCGCATATACACGCTAACGCACACGCAGGCATGCACACGCACGCACGCGCGCACACACGCACACACATTTACCATTGCACTCACATGTATGTGAGTGTGTGTGTGGGTGTGTGGGGGGATGTGTGTGTGTGTGTGTGTGTGTGTGTGTGTGTGTGTGTGTGTGTGTGTGTGTGTGTGTGTGTGTGTGTGTGTGTGTGTGTGTGTGTGTGTGTGTGTGTGTGTGTGTGTGTGTGTGTGTGTGTGTGTGTGTGTGTGTGTGAGGGTGTGTGTGTGTGTGGGGGGGGGGGGGGGGGTTGTCTTACCAACTTGACGAGGTAACTAGACAAAAGAGTTTGCGTGTTTCGCCTTACCGAGGTACAAAAGACAAAAGAAACCCTTTACCTCGGTTGTTTTCCCAGAACTGTACCGGCAAAACGAGGTTGAAACCGTTAGTCCACACAAAGGACAAACAATGGGGTACCTCGGTATGTAGGGTAGACAAGACTCTGTGTGTGTGTGTATGTGAGGGGTGTGTCTGGGTGTAGGAGTGTGCGTGTATAGATGGGTGTGTATGCAGATGTGTGCATGGGTATATACATGTGTTCAAAATATCATTACATATTTCGCATTATATATTATAAAAGGACTATATTGAGACATGACAGGATATTCTGTTGCTGACGATGCTGTATCAAATGGTCTTAATTATACTAATATTGTACTATTATACATGCAATCTGCCCCAGTGCGGGTGATTTATTGCAATAAAGTTCTATTCTATTCTATTCTATTCACTGCCCTCGCGGGATTATCCATGGCGACTGTACTGTATAATAGAGGTTAATCTGCAATTTGCGTGGACACCACTGCCCTCGCGGGATTATCCATGGCGACTGTACTGTATAATAGAGGTTAATCTGCAATTTGCGTGGACACCACTGCCCTCGCGGGATTATCCATGGCGACTGTACTGTATAATAGAGGTTAATCTGCAATTTATGCTAATTGTATTTAATGACTCACTTTTTCAACCCTTTTATGCATAAAATGCGTGAAGAAAGTAGTAGCAGGCGATGACACGATGACACAATACACAACAAATTGGTAGGACGATCGGTAATAATTGTATTACTAATAAATATAATAATAACAACAACACTTCGACAGGCCGCTGATTTGATTATCACTGAGATCCCAAATACCGCCCTATCCTCATGTCTCTTCCCTTTCCAACACTCGGAAACGAACTTGATGATATCCCGCATCTCATTCTTACCAATTTCGCCGATAAGCATATTAGCCTTCACCTTTGCGTCACACAATAAACACAAATTCACAAATTCTTCATTCGCCCTCTGTACCTTATTCTACCAAAATGGTGTTTTGGACATTCCAGAAAAAACGTGTTCCGTGGTCTCCGTTAATCCTAAATTATATATTTTTCACTGTCTTTCCCAGTTTTTCCCTAAGCTTCAGCGCCCTCAAACTCAGTATGACCCGCTCCACCCCCCCCCCCCCCCCGAAAGTTGCCATGAAGGTACTCCTCAATACATGGCCTCTCTTTATAACTCTGACCACCCAAAGACCTTTTTGCTTTTTGACCTCTTCGAGCCAATTTGGGTTACAATTCTCCCCCCCCCCCCTCTCTCTCTCTCTCTCTCTCTCTCTCTCTCTCTCTCTCTCTCTCCAACAATTGTTTTACGCCACTGAACTTCCCTATAAACATAAATTAGATTCGCCAACTTTTGGGGTAAATTTATATTCTCCGGGACGACATCATTTAGGATCTTTAAGTTTAATGGGCCAACATTTCCCTCAATAACTCCTCTGTCGAATATTAGGCTGTTGGATTGAACTGTTAAATGAACCTCCATATGGATCAAAAATAGATTCGCCCACTTTGCTACAAAGTTACATTTTTAAGGGCGATACCATCCAGGAGCACAGTCTTGAATGAGTTATTATTTCTCTCCGTAACGTTTTTGTTGAAACCCGTTTCAGCAAGATCGTATATGATATAAAGTCACATTTCCAAGTCAAGTGCGGTTCGTAGAACCTTGCTTTGAGCTCGTTCATAGATCAATCTGCATTTTCGTTACATTACTTAACTTGAAACTAAAACAGTTGTTGCAGTGGTTTTTAAATGACTATTCAGTGTAATCATTTATGTTCCACCATTGTTCAAAACCAGACCGTATTGAGAATGACCACTTACTATTACATAAACATGGTTCCGACAAATTGCAATGGATCTGATGAACCCTTTGCACCCTCGTTTCCTGGAATGGTTTATGCCTCTGTGTACACTTACAGTGAGATGGATCAGTCCAATATCAATATACAGGGAGGACAAAATATTAACTACAGTCCGCAGCAGTTTGGCTGCAGACTGCAGTTATTATATTATCATCGATGCCCCGTGTATAGACTTCATATAATAGCACAAAAGACGGGACGAAATTATGCCTTGGAACGAAAAATCGGTCCTGTGCGTTCAAAGGGTTAAAATTCTTCTCTACAGATCTCTGTATAAAGGAACCGCGCTTTGACAAGAAATGAGAAAAAGAAGTTTTATGTGATGAATGACGGCAGGTTGCTCCATCCCATCACAAATTCGCGTCTGATCCTCTAAAAACATTATGACTATTTAAATCTGAATTTTTACCCCCTCCCCTACTCCAAAAACACCCGAATTTAGGAGAGAAATTACCGATAACTAACCTAATCACCGGGAAATACAAAGAGCATACGTTTTCAAATTACTTGAAACCCTGTCTCTCATAATAATGAGGGTTATGATGGGGAAGTTGGCTCGGAGAATGAAGGGCATGCTGTAACACAAAGGGAAGGGTCGGAGGGGTAGAATGCTTGGAGAGATTGGGAAGAATGTGTGGCAGAGGATGTCATCAAGCAGTTCAGAGTGTTTGGAGGTGAAGGAAGGCGTGGGGAAAAGGAGACATTTGAGGGAACAGGGCTAATCAACGCTTTGTCACCTGAGAACCGCAACTCAGCGGCCGACAAAGTGTTATTATTATTAATATAACAAGATTACATGAAAATTCCGGTAAAGGAAACTGAACGTGAAATACATTTTTTTTACATTACATAACATAGCTTTTGCCCCATCATTGGAACGAGCTCGTTCAAATGAGGGGTCATAAGCTGCTTTTGAGACAAAATACAGAAAATAGTGACACGAAAAAATGAAAGAGAAAAAGAAACAGAACAATAACAAGAATAGCATGGGTGTAAATTTTCAATTGAAAGACTGGTTTTGTAAATGATAATCATTCAAATGCTTTTTCTTTGTATGATTGTTTTTCCTCAAGATACATTATTTTTAATATTTGGTAATGAAATAAAATCAAATAAATATTAACAATATTTTAAAATAAGGCTTTTTTCAAAGAAACATTTTTATTTGGTAGCGTTAAGATTCTGAACAGAAATATACTGTTTCTTTCTGTCCTTTCGTCTTTTCCTGTTGCTCTTTCTGTTTCTTTATTGATTGTTTCCTTTTTTCCCCGTTTTTTTCCCTACATTCCTAAACTTTGTGGAGGAAATCTTTAAAAAATATAATATGCCAGTTTGTATGTATAAAGCAGAACAGAATTCGTAAATATGCCGGGCTTTATGTATAAAGCAGAACAGAAATATATAAAAAACACACCGGCGATTCTGCGTTCTTGCATTCGTGATTAATAAGGAGTGTGGCCAGGAAATTTTTTTAGCAAAACAGTTATGTAGTTTGGAAGATCTTATGACTGAAACGGTAGGCAATGTTCACATCTATAAAAACTTATAGTTCCGTCATACACAACTGTGGGTGCGGTAAATTAATTAATTGATTAATAATTTATTTATTTATTTTGAGTCACTTTCGGCATCTATGGATATATCATATAATACGTCAAGTTTGGGCTATCGTATCTCTGTTGCCCATTTTAGAGGACTTCCACCCCAGACGTTGGTTAGCGGGTCCAAGTTCACCAGTAGAACATAACGCGTTTATTTCAGTCAACTAGAACTGTTCCACCCTCCTGAATTTCCCACAAGGGACAAACGCGTGTAAAAGAGTAAGAGGAACACATATAAACAATATGGTGTCACGGAATGGTCTATTTAAATACCGACTGCTAACATGAACTTTTTGAAAATCAACGAGCAACTTTTCACCGAACACCAAGCACACACTCGTGGTTTTTCTTCAACAATTCCACGAACAGAAGTGTCACGAGCATTAATCTCCTATTTCGAAGCCCCACAAAGTAAACCTAAAAAGCACCACCAACATCAGCGCACCTGTACACAATACGGTACACACTTTGATTATATAAAACTTCCAGCCATATTTGAACTATTAGAAAAATAAACTGTTTAATTTTCTCGCGGCCTTTAATGAATTATCCACAAACACTCCTTCTGACAAACTTTTCGCGAGAACAAAAAGGGTTTTCATAAATTTTTGATAACATCTGTGTTGATGATTAAGAGCGCGCGCAGTCGAATAATTATTCAGCTTGACACTGATCAATAAGAAGCACAAAGCAAACAGATAAAAGCATTTTGTTTTCATTATATGCAAATGGGAATGCATGTTCATGGGATTTCTCAACTGTGCCACTTCCTGGTATCACTTCCCAGCAGGCTTGAAATAGTTCCACTGTGGCTTGTGTTTAGTACTTTCTCGTTCATTTTTCATACAGTTTTTATATCCATTTGTTCACTAAGGGATACGAAACGATGAAATAAATAATTGGGTAGCTGTCTATGACACTGTTTGCAATATGTGAACAGTGGATGATCATATTAACCCTTTTGAACACGAACGGCCGCTTTTTCGACCCAGGAACATGATACGTCATAAGCTGATAAAGTAGGATGATTGCTGAGTAAATGTGTGGTAGAGCTGTAGGTTTTTAAATTTCTTGTTCGGTTTCGGTTTTGATTTTTTAGGTGGAGAAAAACCTCGGTTCGGTTCGGTTTTCGGTTTGTTCATGAGGCCAAGTAAAATTCAATAAAACTCATTCTTATGTCCAGAGTCATAACTGAATGGTAGTGAAATTGAGTGAAACTCAATGAATGCCCGAAATAAGCTATAATACATGAAGAATCAGGAAGGCCAATATAATAATTACCTAAATATACAGAACTTTTATTGTGCTTGGCCATTTTTCGAGGTCTGACACCTACACGCAACTTGAGGAAAGCTGCAAACACAAGTAAACTGAAATGTCGGAAATTCACAGAATGTAGCCTTCCCGGAGTAGTGAGAGTACCCAGACACTGCCATTGGCAGTGTCTGGGTACTCTCACTACTCTGGGATGGCTACATTCTGTGAATTTCTGCAGCAAGAGCTGGCAAGAGACTATTTAACAAAAAACGAAAAACCTTAGATTACGGGATGTCGACGGTTTCGGTTTTTAAAAAAAAACTAAAAACCTCGGTTCGGTTTCGGTTAACCTACAGCTCTAATGTGTGGGGCAGACGGTTTATTCTCGGAATGCCGGCATGCTGTAATCATAAAACTGAAATTTGTTCTCGCATTGCCGGCGCAGCTCATTGTTAATTAGGTATAGTTTGTTTCATATAACTGCTCACACTAAGTGGACCACACTCGAAGGTGGAGAGTGGGTGAGTTCTGCATTCCGGAAGGTAGCAACAAACTTCTCAATGTAGGAGAGACAGGTGATTACGAGTATTTGGGGGTAACTATAAACATTACAGGAAGAGGCAAGTACCGAAACCACACAAATAAATTGATTCTGAAGGGGAAGCGAATCCTTAAACAAATGAAACTTATAGGGAGAAACAGTTTCAATAAGGTTTTCGTGGGAAAAACCATCTGGGAAATGGTGGATCTGCCAAGTATAACTTACGGTACGGAAGTGGTACCCCCAAACCAGACGGCCGTAAAGAGCTTGGGAATCCTGCAGAACGATGCAGGCCGATGGATAACGGGGTTGAGTAATGCCGCAGCGATAGTACGACAGCGCGTTGAAAATATTAATTGATCTACCCCCAAATAATGAATATGGACTCTTCTAAGTGCTGCCTTGGAACTGACATGGAATATACCACCAGGGTTCAAAGGGTTAATAGCTGGCTGACTGGAGCGTCTTTAACACTCTCTTCAACAAATCCTGATTTTTAAACGATATAACGTTTGTCTTCTCGATTCATGCTGCAAAGCGTTAAAAGTTAGTTCACCCAAGCACTTTACCACTCCTTTGATCAGAAGGATAATATTTACTTTCGTTTATCTATTATTCATGACGCAACACAAAATAGTTTTTTTTTCTAGTCATTTTTAACCCAAGGGAATCGACAAAATTACGAATGTTTTAGTTCATACATAATGGAGGACTCAATAGAAAAACAGTGGTGTTTCATCGTATGCCCGAGGAATCGGTCGTATCTGCCAGCGTAATTTACAAATTGATCAGCTGACATTTTTTTCAAAAACTTTCAACGAAGCCATATCACGTGACTCCCTCCATTGTCGCTAGTCGAACGCGTTCCAATGGGGTAGGGGGGGGGGGGTCACATGATATGGTTTTGGTGAAGTTTTTTGATAAATTGGAAGTACAAAAATTACTGAACCATTTTAACCCTTTACCCAACGTAACGGCCAAAACCGGCCAGCGCTATTCTCAAAAATCGCCAATTAATTTTCAAAATATTTTCATTTTTTGTCTCAAAAACATAGGTTATGACCCCTCGTTGGAACGAGCTCGTCGAGCTCGTTCCAACAAGGGGTCATAACCTATGTTTTTGAGACAAAAAATGAAAAAATTTAGTTATTCAAGAATTTTTTTTGCAAGTGTCGTCTGCTTTTCATGTTAGGTAAAAGGCTTAACAGGAGAGGCCGCTTTAACAGCCCAGGAACATGAAACGTCACCATTTCATTAAGTTGGATGGCCGCTAGATGAATGTGTGGGGTACACCAATCAATATTTTCAACGCACAGCCCCAAGACTGCACGTTGAAAATATTCATTGGTCTAACCCCAAATAATGTATATGGACTCTTCCAACTGCTGCCACTGAGTTGACATGGAAGATGCTACCAGTATTCAAAGGGTTATGTAACAAATTTTGCACCGTGTGCGTTATGTAAAGGATCAATATTGTTGTCTCTTCCATGTCCTCAGATGAAGGAACTTATGATTATTCAATACAATAACAACAACAATAACAACAACAACAACGACAACAGTTCTGTTTCGACCGAATAAGACAACAAGGATAATTATGTCCACAAACCGATTGCATCTCCAAAGCACGAGACGATTGTGTCCGCAAACGAGCCGATTGTGTCCGATGGGAGACACAGGGCCGATTATTATGTCCGCATAACCCAAGCCGATTGTATACAGACGTAATCGGCTGACATTTTGAGGACGTAATAGTATTTCGGGCACAGTCGGCCTTACAGAACCATTCGATTTAACATACATACATGTGTAACTGACGACTGTCGTGCAATCGGCCGTATAGGTAAAAAAAACTGAATAAATCTTTAAGCTGATCACATCCACAAAGTGCGAGTCGATTCTGTCCATGGCGAGATCTGCAGACAATTCAGCGTGGGCTTTAGACACGTAATCGGCACACGGAAATAATCGGTTTGGGTTTTGTGGAAATAATCGGCCGAGGTCTGTCTGTGGATGCCAGTGGCTCGTTTACCGACACAATCAGCTCATGGGCGCCATCAGCTTCGGTACACAATCGACCTTGTGGACCCATTCGGTTGAAAACGTCTTGCAGTCGACACAACGAAAATTACAAGATTTCTGATTGGTTTGAGGAGAATATGCAGAGACACTGAAAACAAACTGTCGGTGGTAAGATTTGAGCGCGATAGTAAAAGTCTTATCTGTTGTTGTAGTAGCAGTAATGATGGTGGTAGTAGTAGTAATAGTAATAGTATTGGTAGCTACAGTAGAAACGGAAGTTTAGTGTTATATGAAGAGCAACTACTCAGTGCAGTGCCTGGTCGACCCTCGGCATGGAAAATCAAATTGATAGAGACAGACTCAAGGTGCAGAAAGAACATCAACCAATCAATCACTTTTTTTTTTCTCTCTCTGACTCTTTTTTATTGCGAAGTTAGATTTTCTTGTATACATTTTTTACATTTCTATCATTTGTTTCGCCATTGTATTGATTTTTAGTATCACGTTAAGGGAGCGGAGGGTATACTAAGTGGAAACTCGGGTGAGATTTCCCCATCTTATACCCCCCCCCCCCCCACCAGGGATTATAATAAGCTTACAATTAGCACTGGTAATAGCTTGTTTAACACTTTACGTAGCGAATCGACAGCATATTCTCACGTCATTGGCAAACTGAGCAGTCCAATAAAACAAATATTTTTTATTACACATCCATTAAACTTTAAACCCTTGTATTTAACGGAATGGCCGCTATGACATAAATGTTTCTGTATTCAACAGGTGATGCACAAGCCGGAACTTTCTCCCAGCACCATATTTCTTGTTCCTTTCCTATCGAGTCTTTGGTTACGCTTCAAAAAGTTTCCAAATTTCGTTATACAATTATCGATCGTCTGTCGCGTTTGTGTGAAAATGAAAACGTCCAAAGCAAAAAAATAAAGTCGGTTCAAAAAAAATTAGTTAACCAAAAATGAGATAATATTAAAAAAAACAATCATTTTCCAGTCAGAACATTAACCCAGTACCATGGCCGTCTCGTTTTGTGGATCCGTTATATCTAAATTAGTCAACTTTATTTCGGTAAATCTTCGTACATCTTGACATGCTTCGAACATATTTTAAACATGTTTCTCCCAATTGTTTTACAAATCTGCACAAATTTGTACTTATATTTTTACTAACAGTAATAGCCACCAGATGGTTAGACTTGAATCGGCACCAGCCGCAGAGAAACAGCGATACGAATTGCAACAAACACTGGTTCCCAAAAGGTTGTTTTGATTTTTGATCGATCCATTTGATCTGTACAGCTTCAAACAAAACAAACGGATTCTTCATGTTTGGGTTTAAGCATCGGAATTAAAATTTGTTTATTTAAATGAATTGTAAAGTATGAGATGTGTAAAACACATAACGCGATGTGTGTTTGAATCGGTGGGTGCTTTACATAACTCCTTGGAATGGCGTAGTCATATTTCGCGAGAAGCGTAGGCCGTAGGCTCGAGCGAAATATGACTATGCCATTTCAACGAGTTATGTAAAACACCCACCGATTCAAACACACATCGCGTTCTGTCTATTTGTCTATAATTGACAAAAAGGAAATACCGCGATTGGAAAGTTAATACAGTGTTACTAGTTTTCGTGCTAGGTACACACCATGCCGTCTGATGAAAAGAAAGTTGTTGCGCTGTGACAGTTACGTTGTGACGTCAGAACGTGGCTATTTTCACGTCATTAATTGGAAGGAGATATCACGTTGATTGCGTTGACACATATCGTTTGTTTGGGGCAGGAGGCGGGGGTAGATAGAAATGCGGCAGTTTTCGCTGGCGTTCCCACAATCCAATGGTGCAATCTGTGCGATAACCTTTGCAGTCTAACGGTTTGAACATTGAAAATATTCGATTAGCAAACCCATATAATGGGTGTCGACCATTAATTTAATTATTTAATCCACAGGCACCTGGGTTAAATAATTAATCCTAGTATATTTATTCTATATTAGCTTCCGAATATAGCCAGTGTTGCACGAACGTAAAAAACGTGCCGTCATTATGCGACATCGTATTTACAGTTCACCATGGACACGTTTGTTCTGATAGTATTGCCATCATCATGTGGCGTGGGATGGGATGGGGAAATTTCACCGAAAAGGAAAAATATTCGACCCATATACGAAGCTTGTCGAGGGTGAGATTTCCCCATTCAACCGCCACAGCACTCCAGGATTACTTTTCTCCCACCGCACCACACCACACATGACGTCACCAAAATAAAAATATGGCACGTGCGATGAACAATTACTGGTCTACTGATTGACCGTAGAAAAAAAATGAAAGGCCTGTTCAGAAAGGGCATCGAAATCTTCAATATATAGCAAAGCTATCTGCTACGAAAAGGAAATGATTAACATTTTGTAACCGTTGAAAAAAGTGGCATTCTTGTGACCTCACGTTTGAAATTATTGATTCACATGACGTAATGTGGCGGGTGGCGGAAGTACAAATATTCCTCGCATGATGCGGGGGTGGAATTGCTAAAGTCAATTAAAAGGAGGTGGGACGCCAAGTTTGTTTACAAAAATGACGAAGCGATCGTTAAATATTTAAGTGAGGACGGTCAGGTGGAGTGGGTAAGATAGATGTGTTTCACCAGGGTATCTTACCTGCGACACATGTATCTCATTAGGCAGGTGGTGGGAATTTTTTTTACATACGGGCCATATTTCAGCTCAATATCTCTGAAAATGTAGGAGTGCATTAGTATCAAACAGACAAAGTAACAAACACGGGCCAATTCTATAAAACGTTTGCATTTGTATTTTCTGCAAGTGAATATAAATGACGGAAATGAATTATTAGCATTTCAAAAGATATGGCAATTTTCCAACTGGCCACATATTTGAAAATGCTAATGGTTCATTTGAATTAGTTACTTCCGTAAATAGAAAATACAATTCTGAAAAATACAACTGTAGAAGTTTTATAGTCTTGGTCCCAGACCGACAAATATATCAAGAGGCACAAATTCGCGTTTATAATATGAATAGACTTTACCTGCAGATCCTCCACAATGGAGACGATTAGTTTATTTACAAACACAATATGGGCTTTGGTTGGAATTGCGTGAAGAAATAAAAGGTTCCCACATATGATACATGAGATAATATGAGAAACTGTAGTGACATTTTGATAAAGCGTGGTTACGTTAACACCAGTGGGGTGAATACTATAAAACACAAAAAATATATTGAACCCTTGTTTCAATAGCAGCCTATTATTGAATGATTCGAATTGTATTCGTTATAGGGGACTATTTTTTTAATCAGACCCTCTGTCAGGAGATGCAGAGCTCCGTGTTAAGAAGGTACTTTGTTCCACAAAGAAAATCGCTGATCTTCGTCCGTTTTGATATCTTTTGTCTGAAACTGGATCAAGTGATAAATATAATCTTCAATTTGTTACCAGTCTACAGAGACATTTCCGATACACGTTAACTTAATTAGGCCTGGATTTGACCAAAGGCTCAGCTAATCTTCCAGGCCACCAGTCTATTCTGTAAGGAACTCGACGCTATTATGGCCTGGTATCAGTCTAGCCTGAAAAAGCCTTTCGCTTATCTTTAGATTCAATCCGTTGGAAAATTTCAGTTGGTCGAACTAACTGAAATAATCTATCTGACTGAATGTAAAAAAATCGATAATCATTAATTTTCAAGAGAATATATCTATGAAAACAGCACCAGAGATTATATAACAGTTGTTTTGCCCCACTGGTGTCAAGTTTCTTAAAGGCCAGTAACTTAAAATTTTATTTATCATTTCCAGTTTCCGATATAATTTGATTTTTTAAAAAAGATGACCTCTGTAAATTATATCGAGAAGCAAGTGTGGTGAAACAACTGCTGTAGTTCAATTTAATAGGCTTGTCTGTATTCGGTTCTAGCCGACAACCTACCCGAAACTCTAAGCAAACTTAACCTGCAGATCCGAGACGTTCGAAAAAGGGTCGAGTGTGTTTTAAATGCTGCGTTCAGTTACATCCCATCTTCTTCAAGGAAAAGATTGCTATCGTCTGTAGATTGATTTATTACACATTCGGAATCACTAATTTTGACACCCTTAATCTCTGGGTTATATTTTAGAGCAGCAATTATGAATTTTTGCAGACAAAATGAACAAGTAAGGGGATAGTAGTCTCCCTGTCTAAATCCATGCAGTAATTCAAAGAATTCAGAGAAGTAACCATTGTTTAGAACATATATGACAAATTCCTGTAAAACCTTTCAAATAACTGTATAGCCGAACAACCAACATCTAGAAATCTTGATGTCTTTTATATGAAAGCCCATTCGAAAGATTCAAAAGCATTCTCAAAGTCGATTAAAACCAATAGTCGCTGAATGTCGAAGAAGCTATATTTTTCAACCCAGACTGTTATTAATCTCATTGACTCGCCAACAAACCTGTTTTTCATGAAACTCTACTGGGTTTCCGATATTAACTTTGGACTTTGGTAATCGAACATAGAAATGGATTTTCGGAAACAAAATATAATTCAGTCGCTCTTTTCATAGGACAGCCTACCACTCTTTGCTCATGGTTCCGACTATTTCTTCTTCGACAATCATTGTCCTACCCGAAGTGTAGGGTTCGGGCTGGGGTGGTTGAAGGTGAAGAAACAGGCTGAATCGGTCGAAGGTGGGATTCTTTGGCAGAAACACAACTAAATGTTCCATCAGGTAACTGCACCACTTAAGTCTAGATACTGCACCTCATGGAAATCAGCGAGAACGTATCTTTTTCAAATTCCCCGTGTGCTATAGAATCAAAAAAGGACGCTGGCTTTATTTACAATGGCACAGCGGGGTTTCGAACCCACGCAGAGAGAGTCTTTGCACACCAATCGTCTAGCGAAACTATACTAAACCACGCACACCACTCGGCTACAAACAGTCTCGGGTCGGTTCGAATCCCCCACTACGCCATTGCAAAATAAAGACACTGAAAGTGTTTGCAGTTGTATATTTCATTATAGAGATATCTGTGTGTTGACAGAATGTACACATTTCATGCTCTCAACTTTTCTTTAACTCAATTTGCATCCATGCGATATGTCTTTGAAAGCTTGGTGGAGCACGTATCCCCAGTACCCTATCGTTTCAGCAGTTCTGAACCCCATGCAGTAAACGTACACCAGAGAAGACAATTACTTTTTTAAAAAAATTGAAAAAATAAATACAGATACAGTAAATATTTTTCACATTGGTATTTTTCACTAGTTTCAATGTGGCATTCGAGAAAATAGCCTTTCCCTATAAATTTAGAGCTCGTAAAATTAAATCACTCAATCCGGAAAATGAAGGTGACCTTTTAAATGGTGAATGTTGTTGACATGAAATGTGTCACCAGAGACAACCATTATGCATTAATGGAGATAAAGAGACAACGCTGCAAATTGTAAACTATCAAATCATTTCATTTTTATCTATTGTAAAGGAAATTGTAGATGATAATATAAATAGCACGAACAGAGCCATTTCCTCAGAGCATTAATAATGTATAACATAGATAAAATAATAGTTCTCATCATTCGATCGATATATAACAACACTGACTTGTCTGGTGGGACTATGCTGACTTTTTAAATCATAGTAGAGCGGCACGAAGCTAGCACGCGAGTGACATTAGAAGACTGAACAAATTTTAACTACAGATCGATAAAGCAATTAATGCATATCAATAACCAAGCGAAACATCGCTCCCCTCAAGGATTGGCCCAATCCTTAAAGCAATCACATAGAAAAAAGGTTAATGATTCATTGTGGTAATAGAAATTGCAATTCTGGAAAATACAATAATTAGTGTAACTGTTTTATAATATTCAGGGCTGGGGTCTGTTAACCATTTACTTTACACGACAATTAGACTACACATGTAAACAAAACTATTGAATATCTATTTTGTCATTTTTTTTAGTCAAAAAACATAGCTTCTGACCCCTCATTGGAACGAGCTCGACGAGCTCGTTCCAATGAGGGGTCATATGCTATTATGATTTTGAGGCCAAAAAGTGAAAAAATAATGAAAATCGAATGGCAAGTTTTGTGAATAGCGCTGGCCGGTTTTGGCCGTTACGTTGGGTAAAAGGTTAATTAGCTGTTATCTATATACAATGCACCAGACACCAGTGTCATTCTTATTAGGTTGATCGTATACTTATTGTAATTACCCATATTATCACGTCCAGTCGTTCTGTATATATTTGCCTACTTTCTTATTGAATGGTTCTGTGAATGGCTTTCCACTCTGCTATCCTGAAAATTGTCTATATTTGTTATGGGGAATGGCAGGAAGACAGTCCACAGGGCTATGATGTTTCCCGCAGTATCTAACTGCAGATGTTTACTGCTATTATTGTAAAAACTTATACTGCAATAAATATTTCAATTCAATTCAATTCGGCATCTGCATCAGTATCTCGACACTTTCGAAAGGGTGTCCGTCACAGAATTAGCCCTGAGACCCGAATTTCCTCTCCCCGGCCCTGATAATATTGCTTCTAGTGAGGAATAATCACACGGATTCACAGAAGCTTAGGCAGGCCTGAAAATAACTCGCATTTGTCACGCGAGGGTTACTTGTATTGTACGAGGACGAACTGCGGGCTACGAAGAAATAATACAACAAAAAATTAAATTCCTTATCGTGCATGTATTGTACGAGGACGAACTACGGGCTACGACGAAATAATGCAACATAAATTAAATTTCTAATGTCTTTCCTGTCTGTCTGACAACTTTCGGGTCTAATATGACTCAAAGGTTATGCATTGTATTCACATATTAATAGAATGACATGCCGTTCACATTTTGAGGATTTTTCTCCATGATGAATAGGAACAACTAACGCGCCATCTTGCTATGCTGTTTATTTTGACGGAAATTCTGTTATCACGTGAATAGTATAGTTGTCGTTGTTAATCCTTATCCAAAGTTATTGTTTTAAATATTATGTTTTCAAACATTCCACAAAATTTCAACAAACCATATCGCGTGACACCTCATTGAAACGAGCTCGTTCCAATAAGGTGTCACATGATATAGTTTTCTTGATTTTTTTTTAAAAATATTTTTTTTTTTCATCCACTGAATGTGTATGTTACGCAGACGGAGGCGGTCGATTCGTTAGGTATAGTTATCAGAGAAGCATCACAACACTGTATTCCTATAAGATAAGTTACCACCATGTCACATAGCTCAACATGTTAAAGGATTACAATGCAAGCTCTAGCTCTTTATTTAAGGGCCTACGATAGGAAGGACTTGAAAGATTTGGATTGAGACTTTAAGAGAAAACACAAAAAGCGAGACCCACCTCTTGAAGTTTTGCGAGAACGATCTGGGGCCGCTACTATAAAACCTTTACAATTGTATTTTCTAGTTAAGACTTTAAATGGGTTTAAATGAACCATTGGCATTGTCAACGATGTGGCAATTTGCTAATTGGCAAATTGCCAAATCGTTTAAAATGCTAAGGAATCGTTTTAGTCAGTTGTATTAATAGGTAGAAAATATAATTCTAGAAAATACAATCGTAAAAGTTTTATAGTATTGGCCCCAGGACACAAACACTGGATGTTCAAGTTCACATCACCGTCATAAAAACATGCGTCGCGTATTAAAATAATTTATGTGTATCTGATGTCAAATCACTTTCAGATGGTGACCGACAGCTCGCTAATGTATTTAAACCGACAAGCAGCAATTTGACCTAAACCAAACCACCCTCCAGAAAAGGGTCCTTCCTACTAAACGATGAGGTATTCCGAGAGATACCGAGGTGAAAAGAAAAAAAAGTAAGTCAGGGTTGTTTAAAAAAGTTTAAATATAATTGCAGACATTTAATTGATTCTTTCGAAGCAATATACGTGATATTACTTGATTTATTCGAGTAAATGCAAGATATATGGACCGAGTTGTTACCGAAAACTACCCCTTGGTATATAGTAGGCAGCTTGGTTATTAATGGGCTACATGTGTGCGTGGATGAGGCATTTAAGTGGTAACTAGGTATCATAAAACAGATCACTGTAATATTTGATAAAACTAAAACTTACTCAGATTTTATCTGGGCCTTGGGCCGGCCAAACTTTTCAGTTCCGGCAGCTCAAATTTTTTTTTTTAAAATTTCATTTATTTATTTGTTTGGTTTTGTTTATTGTTTTGCCATTGTTGGCTTTATGTTATTAGAATGTTGTGGCGTACTGTGATAAGTATCGCTCGGCTGTACACCCAAAGCTACAGCTTGTATTTGGTCTATGTACAGTACATGGGGAGAGGATTGCAACAAAATCACCTGTGGAGTGGAGTTATCACCCACATATGGACAAAAACACAAGCAATGTTTCAGCCAGTGGAGTCAATGGACCTCCAGGTTTAACCCAGAGGTCCATTGTCTGTCCAGAGCTTAACTTGTGCTTGTCATGCTTTGCAACAAATTTGGAATTATTGTTTGGGTGAAATCTCCACTCTCTGGGTGATTTAGTGATAATACACTCTGCACTACTGTATATATATACTATACTTGTTAGCCCTTTCGCCTGTGATAAGGGCATTAATTTAGCCTTGGTGATTTATTGACACTTTTTTGTTTTCAAGGTTTTCACCCTCTTTATGTGACCAGTTTTTTTTTTACAATTGCCGCTGTTTTATAGAATTGTAGAAAAATTTAGTCAGTATCCTTTTAATCGTCGATCCCGTTGGTCAGCCGTGAGTGCTGACCACATCTCTAATCTTACAGCAATTTTTTTTATCGTTGGTGACTGAAAATTTACCACTTCTGAAACATACTGTTTTCCATGTCATGGTATTGGTCCGTAACCATTTTTCTGTCATAACAAAGAAGACAATTGCCGACAGCCACAAAGAGAACTAAGTAAGAAGGCACTGTGTGATTAACAATTCACACTGTTGCTTTCTGAGGTGCAGTCGCTTTAAATACCATTACCAAGCTACCTACCAAATACCAAAGGGAAGATTTTTCAGCTCACTCTATTACTTTAGCACCCATAATTCTCAAATATGGCATTAAAACCATGCGCATACTGCTTAAATATATTTACATAATCAGAATACACCACCAGGGGTGCAGTGGCTCAGGAAGTAGAGGTGCAGGCTGCAAGCCGAGAGGTCTTCGGTTTGAATCTCGCCTGCGGCAACAGCTTTGAATCTCGCCTGCGGCAACAGCTTTGTGTCCTTTGCCAGGACACTTCACCTCCATTGCCCATGTGGGGGCACGGTGGTGCTGTGAACTAATGCGTACTACACGTTGATGGTGCACCTGTCTTTGTGTGGGGTTAGTATGTTGGGGAGCTGACAGTTGCTCATCGATGCTCGGTGGTTCTCTCCGGGTACTCCGGCTTCCTCCACCTGTAAAACTGTCACAGTCACGATTAGCCATTGTGCATAAGTATGTGACCTTAAACACCAATAAATAAATAATAAATTCGATTGCATAAAATGTTTTCGGAGTAATGGTTGCGGAATGAAATATTTCAATATGTTGGATACTTTGGGGTTCCTTCTTACGCCTTGCGTATTGTCATATTAAAAGTTAGGCGATAAAAAATCTCGTCGAAGTGTTTTTCCCATCCCTGATATAATTTAAATCCCATTACTGCGTCCTCTTCAGAGTAAAGTTCCGTCCCCCTGGAGCATAAACGTGCCAAATGTAAATTTCGGAAATTAGCAGAGGACACCTTTGAGCTTTCAAAGTGTTTTTCGCTCCTTTATGAAATGAGTTGTACCAAGCCCCTTCAAACATGCTGCTGTGCTCATCCCACTAAACACCTGGAGAATGGTAATGTTGGCTCTATCTGTCACGTCAAAATGCCTAACGACATTTCTAATATTTAACAACGATGCGTATCATCTGCTGCTTGATTGTGATACCCCAGATATTTCCTTATGGCTTGAATGGAGTTACACAAAGACTGTGGTAGATCGTAAATGAGTTCTATGTATGGTGCTGAGCTGACGTATTGTAATGTTTAGATCTCTTTTAGAATTGAGTTTTTTTCCCGAAACTCGGGAGTGTACAAATATATTCATTGACCGACAACGCTGATATATTTGCCCAGAACACCATAACTGTCAGTTCATGCAGAATCTTTCTCGCAAACCTTATTTGGAGTCGTGCGACGGTTGAACAAGCTTCAGTGTTACCATCGCCAGTTTTCAACTGAAATCACACGATCATCCGCCCAGTCTTTATAGACAAACTTTGATGTACGAAGCGTGATGTAATCGAGCACCAGACGTGGATACTGTTCATATCGGCACATTACATACATGTTGCACAAATGGCAAGCATTTCTTTTTCGAATTCTAAAAATAGCGCGCGAAATTGATTCAACACTTCATTCGCAAAAGCGGAACTAAGAAAATCAATCAACCATCTCCTAAAGGATTCCATGAAGCAGAATATATACCGAACCTTTTTATGTCATGCTTCACCAATAAATTGACAATTGTCACATTTTATGTAAGAAACTTGCTTAATTCGCACTGCGCCATATCATCGCCAGAGAGCTAGAATGTTCTGTGTCCCCTATGGGACATAGAACATTCTAGCACTCAGGCGACGATATATGGAAAAGGTAATGGCCGAATCACGTCAACATGTTCCAGTCGTACAATATAGTTACTAGTAGAATATTCCCACAATATAACTTCACACAAATACGTTCTCAACATCGAGGCATAACATTAAGAGATACCATTCCTTTGCCCCAATGGTGAACTGTAGCCACCGGGTGAGTATCCTTTCACATCCTGATCCACCATCGCCAGTATTCAACTGAAAACACACGATCATCCACCCAGTCTTTATAGACAAACTTTATAGACAAAGGTAATGGCCGAATCACGTCAACATGTTCCAATCGTACAATATAGTTACTAGTAGAATATTCCCACAATATAACCTCAAACAAATACGTTCTCAACATCGAGGCATAACATTGAGAGATACCATTCCTTTGCCCCAACGGTGAACTGTAGCCATCGGGTGAGTATCCTTTCATATCGTGATACACCAGAATTTCAGGGAATGGCCCTGTCGTCCCGAAACCCATATTGAAACCTAAAACATATGGATATTTTATGCATACGTAATACATTTATTTGGAAATTAGCGCGCATGTATCCAACAAGTTCTATCATTGTTCTAATCCTAAGAGAATAAACTTCTAAAGAGGGAGATTATCCTCACCCTTACCCATGAGCGATTCACATTTGGACCTCTGCACACTTTCATAAAATGAAGAACATTGACTGAAGTCTCCGACGCAGGTGCGTTTTTACATTTTTGAGTCTTTTTAAATGCGATTTGCCAAGTGTCTTTGTTTCACTTGTTCGAGACGGAAATTTTTTCAGAAGTTGTACTAAATCGACAAGGAGATGTTTTCCCTTTGAATCTTGGTGCGACACAGATGTAAAAGAATATTGCTATTTTAAATCGTGCAAAATGTGTCTTGTCACCAAAATGAACCTTTCAGGGTAATCGTTAGTTTTCGAAACCAATCTTTAGACGTTATTACATGGTTAAATTCATATCGGCTGAGCTATCAGCTCGAGGTAACTTTATATCAGACAGAGACCGAAGAAGTTTATTTATTAACCCTTTGAACCTTAATGGTATCTTCCATAGTTCAATGGCAACAACGGGAAGAGTCCATATTTTTTATTTGGGGGTAAACCAATTAATATTTTCAACGTGCAGCCTTGGGGCTGCGCGTTGAAAATATTGATTGATCTACACTACACCTTCACTCAAAAGTCAACCTACTTAATGGAATTATGAAGTATCATGTTACTGGGCCGAAAATGCGTCCTCTGGGGTTCAAAGGGTTAAACCAGAACAAATACTTACAAAATTTCCTCAGATACGATACAGTTTTCTCACAGTGTTATTGTTAAAGTCCGAAGTTTTCTCGTGTCCTAATTCAACTACCCGAACGCCTCGGCCTCTTCAACGGGGCAGCCGCGACATTCGGATAACTGAAATATCTCTTCCCCAACATCGACCAATCTCAGCTTACGACTACGAATCTTTAGTTTGCGTTGAATTTTCAGCACAACACTCTTCTTTCCTGTCTGCTTCCCTTCAGTCCTACCTCACTGCTATTTATTACATCGGCATTAAAAAACTCCATTTCGAACCACTCCATCATATTTTTAAAACGTTCCCATGCAGTAAACTTGTTCATTAGATTAAAAAGATAACAGTACGGAAGTCGAATATGAGGACTCCAAAAATAGAATGGCCAGTTCCCTTTCAAGCTGTCGGTTCTCGTGTTAAGTATATCCGGGATTCCTTATTTATTACACGCATGTGTTATGAAATCCCCATCTACGGCAACTCTAAACCATGCGGAAAATGAAAATCTGTTCCGCAGATATTTGTGGAACGGAAATCGTTGACGGACTCCTTTTAAATAGAAACGAGATTTCACTGTAATTTTCTACAAATAGTGCAATGCAATTACAATTTGAATCGCTAGCGATTGCTGAAAATCGCCCCCAAGTTCCAATGTGTTCTATTTAAGGAATAGTGCATGGCTTGGAGTTGACTACGCCCATATAGTGCCCAGTGAGGTGGTGTAGTTCCCGCCGCGAAGCGGAGGGAACTACACCACCTCACTGGGCACTATATGGGCGTAGTCAACGACAAGACATGCACTAATCCTTATATTATATCGAACACCCATCAAGAAAAACATATGTCCGATCTGTTAATCTATTACCAAGGTAGCAGCCCTACCAACCAGCGTTATATAGAAAAAAAATACCATGTAGTTTTTAAAAAACATTTTCTTCTTCCAAAATACGGCTAACTTGGATTATTGATATCAGCAGATTCATCAGAAGACAGATTTTGAATCGGCCGGCAAGGGTAAACAAAACATTTCCCCCAAACGGAACTGTGTATTCTAGAATCGCGCAACTCGCGAATGAAAACTAAAATTTTCGAAATTTGACAACACAGTTTGATAATTTCCACACATTTGTTACACATATACATTACCGAATGGGTCAGCACGGGATACAAACTCCGAAGATTCAATTGAATTCCATTATTTATTCGTTTACTGCCCAAAACATACAATTAAATAGCGAAATAATATGAACAGCGAAACAAACGGTTTTTCATATCCGGACGCGTTCTCATGAAAGTTGGACCCAGGTATGGATCATTCTCTTCGAAACGAGATATGGATCATCTTCTTAAGGAATAAAATGAACGTCTCGAAAAATGTGACTTCAACAATGGAAAAGCGATACATTTTTCTACAAAGATTTCTTTCTGGGTAGTTTTGTGGATGTTGTGCCTCTGTGAATCGATTTTTAAATTTAGCCTGATCAGTTTTACTCGCCCAGTATGAAAAGAAAACTGATATAGTAGTGTGCTAAAAATAGAAAACGTGTAGTGCCTGGGTGTAGTGTCTGGTCAGTTCTGTGCGGGATGCAAACTACACGAAGTAGGATATCATCTTTCAGCCAATCAGAATGCAAGGAAGTCACGTGAGATATAATATGTGCCAGTAGTAACTCAGGGGACGAAATAGTAACACGGATCCTCCTCGCATATTTGGTTGGCGATAAAATTTGTTCTTTTTGTTGATATTTGTCAAATAAATTGCTGAGTGTCCACCGAAAAATTGTTTTCTTTACAGTCTTGAAGGCGTATAATAAACACAGAACGACACACGCATGTGAATGGGTTAATCGATATGGCACTTGTGCCATCGCGAAAGGATAAAACCGGAGACCTGTGGCCTCTCGTTTTATCCTTCCGCGCTGGCACTCGTGCCATATCGAATGACCAATTCACACGCGTGTGTCGTTCTGTGTATGTATCATGTTTTAAAAAGAAAACTGGTAATTTGAGATTAACTTTGACTTTGAGGAATGAAGTCGTCTGATTATTGATTGTAAGTTATCTGAAAGGCCCTGGTTGTATTTTAACTCTTACTTGGCTTTACTCAGTACATGGTAATCATCTGAAATATGAAACTGTTAATGACATCGAGCTGCAGATAGACTTTGACAATACAACCGTTTTGTACAGGAATATTTGTATCCCAGATAGCCGTGTGCCGTCACGTTCTTCTTTAAAAATAGTACACTAAAATTCCCTCAGTTTGCATAGGAATTCCACTCAGTGTTTCGTCAATTTTACAAAAACAAAAAATAAAGAACTTCAGTGTCTGATTCTCAATAAGTTCTATCCACTGTAGGTGTGCTACCACACTTTCTGGTGTTTATGGCCCGCAGAAATTCGAAGAGGATTCTAGAAGAAAACGGTCTATTCGTTTAGTAAATTAGATTATTCGGAACGGTTCTTACAGTACAGTCGACGTCGACTGGTCGTAAGCCACGAGTGGACAGCTATGTCCACGCCTGTATTTACCTGGTAATGAAAATCATCAGCCGTTGTACCCGGCGCTTCATTAATTAACTTTTTGATTATTCCTATAATTAGTGTTTGAAATCTAATATCAATGCGTCCGTGGAAACATTGTTCACCCGTGGAAAGTGACCAGTCCACGGCGGCCGTACTGTATATCCCAACTAAAGATACGAACTGATGTAAAGATAACCGGTGCATACTGATCACAAAGGAGACATTGGTTTTCCTTCTGAGATGGAGATGTCGCGCAGTGTTATCAGTAATATCCGATGTGAACCATACACTACACGCTAAAAACTAAAGTGTTAAAAACTACACTTGAAGTGCTGTATTTAACACCTACTAAGTGCTGAACTAGCACTTTGTTCAAGTGTAAATATCCTAGAACTTGACAGGTGTTACAATAATACCACTTGACAAGTGAAATGTGAAGAAACTTAAAAGGAAACAACGCAGATGACGCGGATCAGGCTCGAACTCTCGAGTCTGATCCGCGTCATCTGCGTTGTGTCCTTTTAATTATGTACCCACCAAGCGCAAATCAAATTATGGACGATTCTGGAAGAACCACCAATGCTAGACACATGGGAAGTGCCATCCATTCAAGTTTCAGATGTCTGACGATTGTAATGTCTAAGTGCTTAAAGCATTGCACTTTGAGTGTTAAAATCAAACCCTAAGAGTTAGAATGGGTTGTTTAATACCTTGAAAGTGTCAGTTTTAACACTTTTGTTTTTAGCATGTAGGGTGTTGAAGCTGAACCCATACATTCTGTGCACATTCTTCCTTTGTTGGGGGCTCAGGTGAACGTTAATCCCCAGCAAAATCCCATGCAAAAGAATGTAAGAAACCACAGGGTCGGACACGGAGTCTAAATTCGAAATGACATAGTCAATGCCCAATCCCCCTCCCCCTCCCCCTTCCAACCCAACAGAATAAACCGAAACGCGGACAAAGACAAAAAAAACTGGCAAAACTAGCACAACTATCACACACGCATCCTGTGAAAAGATACTAAGGTTCTCTAAGAATTACATAAACAACAAATATGGCTTGTTATGTATAATATTTGTCAATGGATTCAGTTATCCGGGGCATTGACAATCTGGTCACTATGGAAATGTGACAAGGCAAGGAAACGGTATATTTTATCCAGTTGTATACAGTTCTGCAGAATGATTGTTAGACATTTGTCATTTGTGACCTTTTTCAGTTGTTACTTACATCTTTGTGTCGCGAAACAAGGATTTGTGGATTATTTGTTTGGGGTTGATGAATCCTTCAAGGAGATCGACTATCAAATTATAGTGGTTTCCAGGGAGCGCGGTGGTTTAGTGGTTACGGCATTGGACTTCAAACCGA
Organism: Pictodentalium vernedei; assembly: GCA_031216915.1. NCBI lineage: Eukaryota > Metazoa > Mollusca > Scaphopoda > Dentaliida > Dentaliidae > Pictodentalium > Pictodentalium vernedei. The sequence continues at coordinate 160,037,847 of CM062295.1, forward strand.
AAGGTCTTTGGTTCGAACCCGCCAGGGGTAACTGCGTTGCATCTTTGGGTAAGGCACTTAATCCCGACTGCCCACATAGGGGCACGGTGGCGCCGTGTACTAAGGCGTACTGCACGTCCATGGTGCACTTTTCTTCAATTAATGCTACCCCTGCTGTGGGGAGTCTGACAACTGCTTGCCGCTGCTCGGTGGTACTGTCTGGGTACTCCGACTTCCCCCACTCGTAAAACTATCCGACACGAGGTGACTCTGACTGCCGAAAGTGTCCTTGAACCTCAATAAAAATAGTTGTTTACAAAACAAATGTGTCATAATTTAAGCTTATTATTCGTAGCGGTTATTACATCCCAAGTAAAGATAGATAAATTGGTTAAAAAGAGACATGGATATTCAGTACGTGGAGAATGGATTGTAACTAAATCACCCGTGGAGTGGAGTTATCACCCTAAGTATCACTTTCAAATTCTATACATATGGACAAAAAACACAAGCAATGTTTCACCCCATCGATCTCCGGGTTAAACCCGGAGGTCTATTGGCTGCAACTTTGAATGTGCTTGTCATGCTTTGCAACATATTTGCAATTATTGCACGGGTGGAATCTCCACTCTGTGGGTGATTTAGTGATAATACACTCTCCACGTACCGTACCGAGATAGAGATATCGGACAATGTCCTAAATAATATCCAGGGTAGCTACACACGGTGAAACGTTGTTTACGTTCACTGAGACTTACATAAATAACAGATATGACTTGTTATTAGGCTTTCCAAAACCCAGTTTGGGAAAGACTCTTGTTATTCTTCTTTTGCAAGATTTTTCTTCATTCCTTTTTTTATTTTTTTATTTTTTTTTCCGCCATCAATTTTGTCTGTTGTGCTGCTCAAAAACAAGCTGTACGATTTCAACCAAATTTGGCATACTTATGTAATGTTACACAATTTAGTTAAATGAGGTACCGTCATATTCGTGAAAGCATTTATTTTCAAAATATTCTGCCCAGACCATCGAAATATCACCATTTTTCAAGTCTCAAAATTCTTCACGGTTATTTAGCTCCAATTTTTCACACATTTAGAGCTTAATATGATGCACCAAAATCACCACACAAATATTTCAACATGAACAACCATTGGCCAAAAACGACATGAATATAGCATTTTTTCTTCAAAATTGACCAACTTGAAGGGAAACTATTTTTAATTGCAAGGTTGTTTTAACAATTATTTTAGTAGATATAGATACAACAACGATTGCAGAAGAAAGTTACTGTTTACTCTTTTAATCTCAGATTTAACCCTCAAGCACAATGAGGGCGAAAATAAGAATACTGTTTTAAAATGCAAAGACTTAGCCAATTTTGGTTTCTTTTAATTTCAAACACTTTGCTTCACTATATGCAGAGGCGCTTAATGAACCAATTCGCAGTTGTAAGGTATGCGCTGGAGCTTAATCCGACATATGCTTTGGCCACTTAAAGAATAGTACTGTCCGAAAAAAAAAATTTCAATGAATTTTACAAATTCCTGTACTCATTTGCTCTAACTGTAAGGTTGTTGTAGCAATTATTTTGGTATGGATACATGCAACAATGATTGCAGAAGAAAGTTACTGTTTACTTTTTAATCTCAGATTTAACCCTCAAGCATAATGAGGGTGGGAATAAGAGTACTGTTTGAAAATGAACAAAATTAGCCAACTGTGGATGCTTTTTTCTATCATTTTGGAAATGGTTAATTTCAAACACCTTGCTTCGCTATATGTAGTCTGCCTTTTCGCAGTAAAAAGTTGGGAAAGCCCGTAATTTGGCAAACAAATTACAATTCTCTAGTTTTTTTTTAAGGTTTTTTTAAGGTTTTTTTTCTGCCCTACATTTTGTCTGTTGCACAGCTCAAAAACAAGAGAATAAGAGCACCATTTGAAAATGCCAAAATTAGCCATCTTGGGATGCTTTTTCTATCATTTTGGAAAGGGTTAACTTCAAACACTTTGCTTGTTCGTGTTCACAATTCACTACCGAGCATATTTGCTGCCGTAAGTTTGGTTGTAAAGTTTAACCCTGTGCCCATTCTGGTTGCATAAAAGTAGGTACCGTCCAAAAAACTCCCATTTTCAGAATTTGGCAAGGTTAAGGGACAAGTTGCTCCATTTCTGATTAATTGAGCGCTGAATGTTTTGCATGGCTGCATGAGGCAGTCAAATTATGACAACTTTTGTTTTATATTTTATTATTAAAAGGTTAACCCTTGGCAGATTTGAAACTTCCCATAAGGGTACTGTCGGAATAACTGTTATTTTTGCCAACTTTTAGATGCAATTTATCAACACTGGAGCCATATCTTCTCAAAACGTTTCCCATTATAAGAAAGGGTATTAGTCCAAAAACAAATTTTGCTGTTATATGTTTTATTCAAAGTTTTAACCCTAACCTAGTTGTCGGGCCTTGAACTGGAGTACACTCAAATTGTACCTGTCTATTCAAATACCAAGATTCAAGATTCCACCATGTCTGTTATCAGAAACTCAAGCTGTGATGCCTTATTTATGTCTACTATCATTTATAGCTGACTGGTATTCATTCTCCAGTCAATTCTCCAGTCAAGTATTGCATTTATTTTATCACTTTCACAAATCATTTGAATATTACTTGCCCTGTCTAACTCTACGTAACCAAAGCTATTTGAGAGCACTGTCTGAAAAACTGAAAACTGAAAATTTCAAAATATTCTTTAACCTTCTTTTACTGATTTTTTTTAAACGCGAGGTTTCAGAGAAGTAGATATGGATTTCCAGCAATTATGGATGGAATAATAAGAAATGCAGTTTGTCTGTCTGTCTGCCTGCCTGACAGCAGGCCCGCTCTGACTTCGACTTTAACCATACACCAGTCATGCCAGTGTAAAAGAGTACAGGCGGTAGAGTTGTTATAAGGCTTGCCTGCCCCTCCGTCCACAAACGCGCCCCCCCCCCCGCCCGCCCTTACTTCGACATTATCCATACACTATTCACGCCAATGTGAGAGTATTGTTGGAAGAGTTGTAGGAAATGCAGTCTACCTGCCTGCCTGCCTGCCTCCCTGCCTGAGCTTTCCATAACTGCATTCGAAAATCAATGGGGAACAAATTTTGTGTTTTAAGTTACCGTTTGAAAATGCCAAAATTCGCCAACTCTGGTTGCTTTTTCTATCATTTTGGAAAGGGTTAATTTCAAACACTTTGCTTTGCTATTAGTAGAGATGCTTAATGAACAAATCTGCTGTTGTAAGTTATGCGCTGGGGCTTAACCCAACATGTGCTGTGGCAACTTGAAGAATAGTACTGTCCAACAAATTGATTTTTAGTGAATTTTGCATATTTCTGTACTCATTTGTCCAAAAACAAAAATGAAAGATCTCGCTGTGCTTTCCACAGCTGCATTAAAAAATCAGTGTATAACACATTTTGTGTTACATGTTTTGGTGTCCCGCTTTATCCTACAGTTAAAACTAGAAGTCCTGTCACGAATAGTGCGCTTACTTAGGCTTAATTGTGCGTTGGCATTGCGCGCAATTGCCATATCGAATGACATTCAAAACACGACAGGTTCTCCTGGTTACTCATAGTAAACACATGCAATGTTTCTGCCAATGGACCTCCGGGTTACCCGGAGGTCCATTGGCTGAAACATTGCTTGTGCACAGGCCATATGTACAGAATTTGATAGCTTTACTTGGGCCATAACGCGTACATTAACGCGCATATCAACGTGGTATTTGTGCGCATTTCATGACAGGACTTCTAGTTTTAACTGTATACCAGTTTTTGGCCATACAAATACGAGAACAGTCAGACAAAATTCTTTTCTGATTAATTTCGTACTTTTCTGTACTGAGTTTCCCTGGATAGGATTGAAATAGTCTGTTTGTCTTTGCATATCTGTATTATGTATTATAGGGAAACAAATTTTCTGTTTTGGTGTCACACATAAACAAACATGTATTGACAGCAATACCCAGAAAAAAACTTGAATTTTCGTGAATTTTGCTGCATTCTATGCTCATTTTCTTCTGTCAATAAATCCAAACCCGAACAAATTGATTTCCCCTGAAATGGCTATTAAAGTAACTAACTGTTTGCTGGAAAATGTTTTGCACATGTAGAGGAACGTTGCTGTTCATGTTTTAGTCTCACATTTAACTTTCCAGGACAGTGACTGCTATAAAAAGAGTATCATGTAAAAATGACAAAATTGGCCTACTTTGTTTCCTACTTTCTCTCAATTTGGAAAGGGTTAACAGTGTGCTTGGCTACGATTAGAGATGCTCGCTGGACAAATCTTCTGTTGTAAGTTTTTGTCTCTATGGCTTAACTCAACATATAACATTGTACACTTAAAGAATAGTACAGTTTGAAATATTATGATTTTCAGTGAATTTAGCAGTTTTCTGCACTCATTTTCTCCAAAACCAAAAGTACATAGCTCAATGTGCTTTCTATGCAATACATTCTGCCTTTTCACATTGAAACTTGGAAAATCCCGTAATTTGTCCAACAAATTACAATTCTCTAGTGTTAAATTAGACTGTTCACTTATATTAATAATAATTGTCTATGGATTCACTTAACCCGCGCTTTGACAGCCTGTTCATCAGGAAAGGCAAAGCCTTTCTTTGCAACTGGGAAAGAGAGAAACGAAAGAGAGATTGTTAGACTGGGAGAGAAAAGAGAGAGCGAGGTTCACAGTTTAAAAAGGAGAACGTGAGGTTGACGAGAGATAGTGATAGAAATCATCAGGAGCTGCTTGATCAGTTCAAACAGTTCCAAGAAAAGGCCGACAAAGACAGTGATATCCCGAACGGCCTGGTGACTGCAGATAGGGGGAAATGAGAAACGCAACTGAAAATGAGGCAACGACAGACGAGATTGTTTAAACGTAACATGTGATTGAGAGAAAATAGATAAGGAAATAAAGAATAATAAGAAGTTGGAGAAGGAAGAAAAGGCCACCTTCAATACATGATGCATTACCTTTGCATGATAGAAAGTCATAAGAAAAAATGCCGATGTGCTGTCAATGGGGTGTCCGGCGTACATAATCTCGTTGGTGTTGAGCCCAAAAAAGGGAAGATTTGTGCAGGATATTTGAGTAAATCCTACCAGTTGGTGATATTTCTCGTGGTGCTTTCAGTTGCGCTGTAGTTCATTGAAAACGTTTACTTGATAAGATAAAGTTGTGTATCACATACAAAATAAGGCGGTTCTCCACTACTTAAGTTTATTGGGTTTGAAGAACGGTGTGTAGTTTAAGATTGTTGGGGTAATTGGGCGGGTTTGGTGGTGACGAGTGCCAGGCTGGGCACCAATTTCAAAAAGCAGTAGACGCGTAAAATAACTTCTGTGCATTGCATTAAATGTGTTCTATAAAGGAATCAGCAACGGAAAGTTTTATTATTTTTCGTGTAAAAATGCATGTATGAACTTCGAGTTAAAAAATGTGATTTCCAGCAATTCTGAAAAAAATCACTCAATGACCTCTGGGTGACCTCAGTAAAAATGAGCCATATTTTGAACCTACGTTGAGTTTCGACTCATTTTGGTGTTGGTTTCAGGTTCATACATCATACCATGCATGAGATATGATCGTGACCCACCATCAAAATTTTTGGCCACGCCCAATTTTTAAGTGCAAAAATGCATGTATGAACTTCGGGAATGCATGGGGGGGGGGGGTTAAAATGGAATTTCTAGCAATTCTAAATGCACTCAGTGACTGCAGAGTGACCGCAGTGGCCTTGACGCATATTTTGAACCTCAATTGAGTTTCGATTCATTTGTTCTTGGTCCCAGGTCCATGCGCCATTCCATGCGTAAGATATGAGCGTGACCCACTTTCAAATTTGTTGCCAGGATGACATTTTTGTGTGTAAAAATAGATCTATGAACTTCTGGAATGCACTGGGAAGGGTAAACAAATGTGATTTCTAACAATTCTGAAAAATGCACTTAATGACCCTGGGTAACCTCAGTGATATTGACACATATTTTTAACCTCCATTGCGTTTTGACTCATTTGCTGTTGGTCACAAGTCCATATTTCATCCCATGCTTGAGAGATTTGTATGGCCTAGTTTCAAAATGTTTGGCCACGCCCACTTTATTTCTGCATAAAAACGGATATATGAAGTGCTGAAATGTATTCAGGGGTAAAAAATGTGACTTCTAGCAATTATGAAAAATGCACTCAATGACCCTGGGATACCTCAGTGATCTTGTTCCGTATTTTGGACCTCCAATGAGTTTCGACTCATTTGGTGTTGGTCCCAGGTCCATACCATGCTTGAGATATGTGCGTGTCCAACTTTCTAAATATTTGGCCACGCCCACTTTTTTGAGTGTAAAAATGCATGTATGAACTTCGGGAATGCATTAGGGTACAAAAAATGTGATTTCCTGCAATTCTGAAAAATGCACTCTATGTCCTCTGGGTGACCTCAGTGACCTTGACACACGTTTTGAACCTCCATTGAGTTTCGACTCATTTGCTGTTGGTCCCAGGTCCATACGTCATACCATGCTTGAGATATGAGCGTGACCCACGTTCAAAACTTTTTTTATATAAAAATGGATATATAAACTTCAGGAATGCATTTGGGGTTCAAAAAATGTGATTTCCTACAATTCTGAAAAATTCACTCAATGACGTCTGGGGGACGGCAAAATATTAGGCCACTCCCACTTTTTTCGTGTCAAAATGCATGTATGGACTCCGGGAATGCATTAGGGGGCAAAAAATGTTGTTTCCAGCAATTCTGAAAAATGCACCCTGGTTGACCTCAGTGACCTTAACCCATTCTTTGAACCTCCATCGAGTGTAGACTCATTTGATGTTGGTCCCAGGTCCATAGGTCATACCGTGCTTGAGATGTGAGCTTGACCCACTTTAAAAACTTTTTTTCGTATAAAAATGGATATATGAACTTCAGGAATGCATTAGGAGTTCAAAAAATGTGATTTCCCACAATTCTGAAAAATTCACTCAATGCTCTCTGGGTGACCTCAAAATATTTGGCCACTCCCACTTTTTTCGTGTAAAAATGTATGTATGGACTTCGGGAATGCATTAGGGGTTGGGGGAAATGTGACAAAAATTCTGAAAAATGTTCTCAATGACCCATGGGTGATCTCAGTGACCTTAACCCATACTTTAGACCTCCACTGAGTGTCGACTCATTTGGTGTTGGTCCCAGGTCCATAGGTAATCCCATGCCTGAGATATGGGCGTGACCCACTTTCAAAATATTCCTATGGATACCACCAATGCCTCAGGAATCTGAAAAAACCTAGGAGATCGAAAACTGATTAGTATGTCAAAAGCCATCGGGATAGGACAATTCGTTTTCGAGTTATCAAGGAAGTACATAGAAGACAGAAGACAGGAGAATAAGAAAAATAAGAAGAAGAAAAAGAAGAAAGAAAAAAAACAAAAACGAAAAAGAAACCACACAAAACAATAGTCTATGTGTTTCACACAGACTAATAACATCTTAGAATCAATGTTCTCGCTTTCCTTTCCAATGGATGATATTCTATAGCTGTGTTTTAAGTTATGTTATAAATTTCGATCAGAATGCGAGCCAGTTGTGATCCTGTAGAAATGTTCTATCTGCTTTTGTCACGGAATAACAGTACTGTGTGGCGGTATCAATATGTGAAATTTACAGTAGAAACCTCTGTGTAGTAATTCCTCCCCAGCCATATGGGTGTATTCATTGTTGACCATTCTCTTCACTTTTGAATGACGATTACTGCGATGCGATATTTTAACAGCGAGCGTCGATTCTTGTTTTTTAACGCGTCATTGGCGATTGGAATTTTTTTATAAAAATCATCCGAAATAAGCGGTGTGAAGATTCAAAAAGAAGAGGAATTGAGAACTTCAGGGTGTGGTATGGAAATACACCGAATCCCGGAGGTCACTGTCGATTAAAGCAAGATAACTTCGCACTCCGTATAAGATGTCTAATGTCGCATTAGAATCTCAGCCCAAAAATTGGGCTTCATTTTATAAGTGTTTTCTTGTTGCCACTCTTACCATTTAACTATTCTAGAAGCGATTTCGTCACACACTGAGTCATTCGCCTTAACCCCATATGAATATCGAACACTTTTACTCATTTTGTAACCTAACAACAACTGAGCTGAATTATTTATTATTGTGGTTTAACGACACTTTCGACAACCAGAGTCAACTCACGTTGGACAGTTTTACGAGTGGAGGTAGCCAGAGTACCCGGAAAAAAACATGGAGCAATGGCGAGTAACTGGCAGACCCCCCCCCCCCCCCCAACGTACTAACACCACATTTATTTATATAAGCAGTGTTAGAACTGGTTGAAGACAAGTGCACCATCGACGTGCAGTATGCCCTCGTACACAGCGCTACAGTGCCCTACATGGGCAATCGGGAAGAAGTGCCTTGCCCAAGGACACAACGCTGTTACCCCTGGCGGGGGTCGAACCGTGGACCTTTTGGTTTGAAGTCCAACGCCGTGACTACTGAGCCACCGCGCTCCCATCCCAGCTGCAAGGCACCGAAGTAGTTATATGACTTTGTGACACTATTGGGTCTTGTTGTTTTAATACACCACTTGGACTGTAAACTTATTGAGACCGCCATAACGGGGATTTTTCGGAATGTGGCTGTATTGGTTTCAGACAACTGTAGAATTTGGACTTTGTGGATTCGCCCAACTGTATCTTTCCTCGTAATGTACATCAACTATAATACTTGTATCTATAACAGGTAGTGTCCGATGCCCTTTTAACCCTTTACCCTGGGGGCGCGGTGGCTCAGTTGGTAGAGGTGCAGGCTGCAAGCCGAGAGGTTCTCGGTTCGAATCCCACCTGCGGCAACCGCGTTGTGTCCTTAGGCAAGACACTTCACCCCGATTGCCTACATGGGGGCACGATGACGCTGTGTACAGTGGCGTACTGCACCTCGATGGTGCGCATGTCTTCAACCAATCTAACCCTGCCTGTGCTGCGGTGCAGAGTTCAGAGTTACGATGTTGGAGAGCTGACAGCTGCTCGTCGTTGCTCGGTGGTTCTCTCCGGGTACTCCGGCTTCCTCCACCCGTAAAACTGTCACGGTCACGATTAGCCATTGTGCATAAATATGTGACCTTAAACACTAATAAATAATAATAATAACCCTTTACCCAACGTAACGGCCAAAACCGGCCAGCGCTATTCTCAAAAATCGTCAATTAATTTTCATTCTTTTTTTCATTTTTGTCTCAAAAACATAGGTTATGACCCCTCGTTGGAACGAGCTCCTCGGGCTCGTTCCAATGAGGGGTCATAACCTATGTTTTTGAGACAAAAAATGAACAAAATTAGTAACTCAAAAAATATTTTTGCATGTGTCGTCTGCTTTTCATGTTCGGTAAAGGGTTAATCTCCTCGTATTGAGGTCCGACAGCGTACAGAGGTAAAAGTTATGGTAACACCGTAACCACCATATTTTAATAACTTATGTTAAAATTCCAAGAAACTTCTTATTTAGTGACTGTATCAGTTAAAAGTAAGAAAATGAAAAACAGACAGCCAAGGGAAACAGAATAAATTAATACCGACCTGAATATATGGATAGTCATGCAACTGACCAATAAAACACAAACAAAAGGTTGACGTAGGACCTAAACAAGTAAAAAATATGTTTCTCAGGCCCTCCCCATGGCCCTTTCAGCTGCCGCATGCGTTCTTTTTATAACCAATGCAAACTTAAAAAAAAATAAAAATTAAATGGTTTATGTCTGATATTTTACCCAAGTTAATACAATTGATAAATTTGTCCATTGAGTGCAAAAAGACTGTGCAATGCGAAGCCTTCTTGCCCTCCAGGGACGAAATACACCACCACCAATGCTATTGTGTCGGTCATGAGGCCTAAAACATAAAATAAACAAAGAACATAAACTTTTGATGGCAAAGAAATAATTACAAAAATTAAAAAAAATAAATAAAAAACCGCCAGCCCACATGCTATTTTACAAAACAATGGCCTGAGAAACAGAAGATCTACTTTGTGGGACCTAATTTCTCGTATGTATATGCATTGTCGTACTGTTTTGCTGAAGTCTATTTATTTTAAAGGAGCACCCCGTTCCTCAGTGATGATTAGCTGTTCATGATATAAAGACTTATGTATTCAAAATTGAGTAATAGGAAACATGTTTTGTTATGGTGTTGACTGACCGTTAACCCTTCGAACACTGATGGTGTCTTCCAAGTCAGTTCAATAACAGCAAATGGAAAAGTCCACATTTCATACTTGGAGGTAGCCAATTCAATATTTTCAACCTGCCGCTTCCGGGTTGCACGTTGGAAATATTGATTGCTTACCCTGCAAAGTCATCTTACTTGAAATCAAATTATGACATATCATCTTCCATTACCCCAAAACGGTCTTTAGCGTACAAAGGGTTAAGGTGTCAACATCCTGGTGTTTGTTGACACAGAACACTTGTTTGTCACAAACATAAACCTTATGTAATAAAAAGTCACACAAACTCTTCAGTTATGCAATTCCATAGCCACAATGAATGAAAAGTCACAAAGCATTTATGGTCCTCGGCACACCAGACGCAGGAAATAATAATGATAACTGACAAAATATTTGTACACCGAGGATGGGGGTTGCTACATATTATCAATTGCATTAATTGATAAACAGTGATATGGTCGCCAATTGCCAGTCTCTGCAACTAAAAATATAACAAAAGAATTAAAACAAATATCGAAGTTATTATTTATCAACTTTCAAGCAAAATGCGTACCCCAAAGTCTGATCTGCTGACTCCTAAAATGTTTCTGTGTGCTGGTGAGTTGAGTCGTTCCTACAATATCATCTCATTTTACAGAAACCAACCCATCGTTCCTCGTTGGCGAACAAAATTCGGCCCTGCACATCACTTTAAGTTCAACTTCACAATTGTCTGTCACCGGGGCTACTTGAACCAAGTATGGAACACTGCTAGCATCATACTTCGCAATGTACCATTCACTGGGGTTTTAGGTGCACTGAGAACAAATCTCCTCCAAAGGGCCAAAAAATGTTACGTTAAATAAGGAGCCACAATCAGGCCACAATGAGAATTTTTCTCAAAACAGAGGTTGATTTGTTTCATACACAGCTTTGTGTATTGTAATCCTTGGATTCAGTCATTTTGTGAGGTAGACCAGTCGATATTTTCAACTTCCAGTCTCAAGGCTGCACGTTGAAAATATTGATTGGTCTTCCCTCAAGTAACGAGTACAGACTCTACCAGGTGATGGCTATGAACTGGCGTGGAATGTATCATCAGGGTTTAAGTGTTGAACGAAATTCATTAGGTCGCACAAAGTGTTTGTATTCGTGGTCACTTTTTGAAATATGAATTAATGAAGAAGTCAACTCTGCCGCACATCCAGTACCTAACGCAAGAGCACCGGATGTTATGGCAAGGACGCCGGAGACGATGAGCTATGGGGCTTCAACCCCCCCCCCCCCCCCACAAACACACACACACACTTTTTTCGTAGAGTATGTTCCGTTCCTCAGAAGTGATCTGTACAGTGTCTTTCTCCAATTAACAACACTTGTTTTGGGTTATCCTGGTAACAAAGTAACAAATTATGGCAATCTTGAATTATTTTTCGGCTTTTATGATCTCGTTTGACCTGCTTAATTGCCAGATAGCAAAGTTTGTTTATTGGGCTCCCGGGGATGTTCTCGATCGAGATTTTGAAACTTTCTTCTCACGAGGACGCAGTGTTTCTGCATTAAAATGATACTGAAATGCAAGCACATTGAGTGTTTTGGGCCTAATTTATCAAAATTTTCTTCCGACAGGGCGAACCATGGTAGCCTCGTGGGAGCTTGGACCCTCCAAACCGGCATTTGTTTTAGCCCCCTACTTTAGATTAGACTCTGGCGTCCATGTATGGGGTCGACTACTGCGGTGCTGACGAAATGATAAATGTGGATTAAATACACTGGAATTTTTAATTATACATATTTAAATTAAATACTTCAATCAATGGAACACGCTGCATGTACCAGGGAAGTAATTCTTCTGAGATTTGAAGTAAGCTTCCAAACTTCCGTTTATTCTTTTGAGTACCTCTTTTGTATGTCGCTATGGTGCTGACATTGCAACAGAGGGACACGCGAAAGTTTGTTGATTTTGAACAGACAATGCCTTGAGCATCAACAGAGAAAGCTTCAGCGTGAAATTGGTTGTATGCAGAACGCATTTTCTGTAGGGCTGTCGCGACTATCATTTTTTGTAATCGACTAATCGTGACCAGTAATCGACGGTTAGTCGATTAATAGTCGCTTCCCATGATTTTTAGCAAATCATTCTTCTGTTCGTAAAACTCTGAAAATGACAATGGCACCAGTGTGTTCAGACGAAGTGGGGTTGTGGGAACAACAAATCGGTCCCGACTGAAGCTACATGTAGTCCAATCTTGGACCCACAGTCCGTAATATAATTTTTGGGGTTGGTACGTCCTGTAGGACGTACCAACCCTAAAAATAATATTACTGACTGCGGGTCCAAGTTTGAACTAGATTGAAGCCGATGAATTAAAATGAATTTACCAAAGAACGTTCCTGCATATGTTTCCTTTCTGCAATAAGTTTCTCGAAATTTTGAACATTGAGATCTATGCATTCCCTCGTCAGTTGTTAAAATTGGATCTTAGTCTGAAGTTCCGAACTTTGAGAAGTGATCTGACGTTCTGACTTTCGTCATAATTTTGTCACTTCCGCGCTTTGGGTTTTCCAATGGGTGCATTCGTGTGTACAAGACTGGAGAAATTCAGAAGAATCTATTCTTCTCGAGTAACTGTGAGTGTTCTTTCTTACACAGTCAATGACAGTCGTACAGTCTTCCGGATATGAATGTTAACTATGGTTAGATATTTAAAGTTATTCACCTTCATTGATCATTCACCTCACAAAACAATGCAATTTAGCCCCGACATGTAGTAGACGTGTACCACCTTGAAAATGAGCGACGATCGACTAAAAATAAAAAAACGTCGTCTACTTCAATAATAATAATAATAATAACTCTTTGGCCAGCCGCTGATTTGTCGCGGTCCTCATAAGAGAAGGCCATCTTTCCCCCTGCACCCCACCCCCCTCTTCCCCTCCTCTCCTCCCAGCATTCAGATATAAACTGCTTAATAGTGTCCCTCACTTCCTCTTTTTCAATTTCTTCAATAAGCATTCCTACCCTCTCCCTCGTGTCCCCCTTCAGCCATCTATCCTTTGTTTCTTCACCCCACTTCTGCATTATTCTTCCAGTAAATTTTCTTCTATGAGGTATATACTGTGGGCATTCCAAGAGAAAATGTTCCAGGGTCTCCACTACTCCAGAGTGGCACATTTGGCATCCCTTTTCTCCATCTCTCCCAATTTTTCCCCGAAGCTCAGTGATCTTGATCTCAGTTTGAACAGCAGTGACCCCCCAAAGGTGCCATCTAGGTACTTCTCAAAAGCTGGCTTTTCTTTATATTGTAACCCCTGCTGTGATCTTTTCACGCTAACCCCTGCTCGCCAGTTTCGATTGCAATCTTCCATGACTCTCTCTTTGACAAACCTTTTGCCTTCTTTCAATCCTACTTCTATGTTTGTGACCTCTATAGAGTAATTGTCCATTAGTTCCCTCACATGTTTTGACCACCCCGTATCTATATTAGAATTCCAAATGGTATCGAGCATCAAGCGGTTAGTCGACTAATCGAATAATCGCGACAGCCCTAATTTTCTGTGATAAATAGTTTTAACTGGTTGAATGCTAGAAACCACTATCAGGGCTTTCAAAAATGAGTATACAAGAGCAAAGTAAACGCTTTCCTTGCTCATGTTTTATATTCAGTCATACCCAAATGATATTTTGTTCATATAAATTTGTTCTATTACAAGTTACTGCCCACAGGCACACTCCAATAATTTGTAATAAAACACATTTTGAATAACAAATTCAGTTTTCCAAAAATATTCTAGCCCTCAACCATTTAAAACATTTATATATTCAAGACAGGACAAACTGGAGTTTCCAACACAGGCATGGGGACACATAACAGTTTTGATACTTGGAGGGTTTATGATATGATATAAACGATTCTAGAAAAGTATTAATATTACATCCAAAAACGCCGTAATCTCTGACCGGCAAGTATATCCCAAAGAAAAACTGTTTATATCAAGATATTTATCTATCAGTCGCGAGTATTAGGCGAAGGATATAATATAACCATCTCCTTGAAATCGTCCATAACACCAACCTCACAGAAAATGTATCATAAAGATTTTTAAAAATCCAGCAAAAACAGACTCTATTATAACCCCATACAGCTACGTTCCCGAGCTCTTAAGTCGCCAGTCCAATTCTGTTCGGAATTTGATGTTCTTAGAGAGTGGAACGAGTGCAGATCTAAAATCGCCTATGTTTAGATTTATTAGGCTGGAATATTTCATTTGGTCGAAAAGACGTACTGTCTGCTTTTCCAAACAACCGAAATATTCAATCTGATTGAATATGGAAATATTCGATAAACAGTCATTTTCATTGAATCACCCAAAGAGAAATGTTTCTCAATCAAGACTTGATTTTGCCGAAGGTTTAATGTTATTTACCGTTATTAATGAAAACTCATCACAGCTGTAGTTTCATGATTACGCTACGTAGTTCCAATAACAGTTTTCACCCTTTATCCAATGTTACGGCCAAAACCGGCCAGCGCTATTCACAAAATTCACCTTTCAATTTTAATTACTTTTTCATTTTGTGTCACAAAAACACAGCTTATGACCCCTCATTGGAACGCGCTCACAGAGCTCGTTCCAATGAGGGGTTATAAGCTATGTTTTTGACGCCAAAAAAATAAAAAAATAATGCTTGAAGAATTTTATTTGTGTCGTCTGCTTTTCGTGTTAGGTAAAGGGTTAATATCTATGTTTTTAAAGTGAATTAAATACTTATTGCTTGGAATGACTATAATTGGAGCACGAAAAAATAGCTGTATATGTTTGTGAGTGAAGAGACATCACTTTGTATCAACGGTCGTCTGCGCGCAAACTCCACGAAAAGCGTGTAAATAAACAGCCCATAATAGCGCCAAACACCGAACAGAATTAAACTGGTGACCCGACAGCTTGCCTCTCGCTCAGAAGAGACGCTCACTGAAGAGAAGCAATTTGTTTTAAAAAAAAAATTGAAAGGGCCTATCCCAACCATCAATAACGTGGAATATTATCGGAATCGGCACAGAGGTTTGCGAGGAGTAAACTCAAACTAATTTTTTACGATGGACAGACGGAAGACGAGTGATCACTACAACTCAACCTGACTTTCAGTCATGTGAGTTAAAAAGGCTAAAGCAGCCACGGAGATTGACGCACATCTTCTTGTTGATACGCTCGATGTTCATACCAGCAAATGTGACATCCTACAGTATGCAAAATTTAATTTCGATCGTGCATGTTTTATGTTTTTGATAGAGTTATTTCCCTGTTCCTGCAAAACTGATTTTCATTACTTCTGTTAAAATTACTCTTTTTATGCTTGGGAGAGCACTTTACTGTATGCGTGTTATTAATTTTTTCGATCTCGTAAATTCCATTCAGTTCGATCCTATTTAAAATGATGAAGCCATCCTCAGACGTAGATGATTCCCGGTTTATAACATGTACATTCCTTGGAAGAGTAGGAAGTCTAGCAGCACTGACCCCCCCCCCCCCCCCCCCGAAAAAAGACAAAACAAAACAAAAAACAAAAAAAAAAACCCAACAAACAAATAAATAATTAAAAAAAAACAGACAAAAATGCAAAAGTAATTCTCCTGACTTTATTACGCAGATAAATCGAATGAAATCTTGCGGAACGGATATTCTTGAAACATTTATTTTGTTGCTGACTTATCAGTTATTGCTACTCTGTGGCTAGTAGCCTGGATAGCTAGACGGGCTGAGTAAAACAAACAGTACAGGTGGAGAATTTTGCAGAGATAGTATGGTTTCACCCAGGTAAATCAGGGATGTGAGGGAAGGAAAAAATTGCATTCGCAGGATACAATTTTTTATCCCAAGCTGAAGGCACCCGCCACACCCTACGGCGAGAGAAGTATTCACCGTAAGCACCCAATCTGCGGCCGATTTTACACAGCCCCACTCACATATTTCGTCTGGTCTGTACAAACATTTTTTTTTTCGTCTAGGCGTTTCGTTGATTCCTTCTATTTATGATATATCAAGCGGTACCAAGAACACCCTGACTAATAGCGTCATGAAAATCGCCTTTCGATAAAGTTATCTCCCTTGAAATTATTAGACGAGTGAGCTTGGTCCAATTAAGAAACAAATAATTGCTGAGAAAAACACCCATGACATCAATAGAACATAAGGCCAAGTTTCCTTTGTTACTTTTAATAAACGAAAACAACAGACAGCTCTCTGAGCTGTCTGTTGTTTTCGATATTAAATATAGCAAAAAGAAACTTGTTTTTTGTGTTAAGATAGTCGGAAGCAACTAGTTCTCAGATAATTTGTCATTCAGAATACCTATTAGAATTACATTAACCTACACTGTGCATCCACTTTCGCTTTGTGTTTAGCGAATGTACTTTTACTGTACTCGCAAGTTTTTATTCTTCCCAAGAAATAAAATAGCAAATTTCACCTCCAACACATTTATATTAATGGAAAGGACAGTGCCTCTATTATATGTCAAAGTGCGCACACTGCACTGTCGATAAAATTAACCCCCAAAAATGTACAGAACGTCAAAGGATGTTGAAAACGCCGTTTACTTGTGTTTAGTAGTCACACATTCAAACTGATTGAGAAAAATTGTGGGAGCGCGGTGGCCCGGTGGTAGACTGTTGGACTTCTATGCTAGAGGTCCCAAGTTCGATCCCTGCCCGGGACGAACCACGTTGCGTCCTTGGGCAAGGCACATTATCCCGGTTGCCTACATGGGGGCACGATGACGCCGTGTACTAAGGTGTACTGCACGTCGATGGTGCACATGTCTTCAGCCATTGTAACCCTGCTTGAGCGGAGCTTGAACAGAGTTAGAATGTTGAGGAGCTGACAGTTGCTCGTCGATGCTCGGTGGTTCTCTCCGGGTACTTCGACTTCCTTCATCCGCAAAACTTTCACTTGCTCGATTAGCCACTGTGCATAAGTGTGTGACCTCAAACACCAATGAAATAAATAAATAAATAAATAAATAAATAAATAAATAAATAAATAAATAAATAAATATAAATATGAGAAAAAATTGTAAAAACCCAGAGTATCCATTATTATACTAGTTTACGGGAAAAAGCCTGAAGTTTGTGATATGATGCACACATCGATGATACAATTTCGATAACGTTTCGAAATTTTAATTTTTACAGAAAATTCCCACGCCTTAGTGTAAAATTTTATCACACACCTTTAGAAAATTAAGGGAACCTAATTTACCTGTAACTTTCTTCCAATGACGAAAATTCGCAGCCATGAACAAGGGAAATTACCAAAATTTGGAAAAAAGACATCTGCGTTAGTTGATCAAATGGGTAAACATGTATTATGATTCGCTTTTTGTGAAATCGTCAGTGTGACAGATCGTCCTCTGAGTTCCAATGTGTTCTATGTGCCTACTGGCACATAGAACACATTGGAACTCAGGGGACGAGATGTTGTAGAGGCTGTGACAGAACTTAATTAGTTGAATTTTGATTGAACTCTGTTGGGATGGCAGCAGCGGCAGCCCCAGTGGTGGGTACTGTATATAACTGAAGCAGCAGTCAGATCCAACTGTGTTTAGGTGCTGTGAAGGATGAATACCTGGGTTATTCTGAGTTTTTATAGGACAACGGGAAGTGTTGCAATTCCGTGCCATTCGCAGATATACCATATGACATAAACTAGATTATCACATGCTCTAACACGATTATTGTTGATTTATGCGTTGAACTCAATGGTAAGAATTGTATATGCCTATTAACAGGAGTGTGCGATGAACTATCAGGTGATCACTGCACTTCTAACTGGGGTTGGACTCCCAGCACGGCATGCTACAGTCATGTCTCGAGGGGGCTGTTGGAGGAGAATTCGAGTGGGGCATTCCCCTCTCGATGGTGAAGTTCCGGGGGAAATGCTTCACGTCTGAACCCCAGAGATTGATTCTGAGGTCTCTCTGTGGTTTAACTCTAGTAATTTTATCCGCAAGAAAAATGCATTTCTCCACGTTCGTCCAGGAATTTTCCCTTACACTGACCAGGCTGCACAATGACTATAGACTGATATCCATTCAACCAATACCTGCCCCTCCCAACTGATTGGTAAGTCAGTTAGAAGGAGTAGCTATTGGCTGATTAGCTGTCAGTCTATACTCCTTGTGTGGCATAATGATTTTAAGGGAAACGGAACAATGGATTTGAAAGACTGGACAGGTCACAGCTTCGAGTCGGAATTTCGGAAAATGTTGTCAGCTAATTGGAAATGTCGGAGAATTTGACCTAAATTTGGAAAATCACTTTGCCTCTGTGGGTAACCGTAATCGATCGCCAATCGTAATTGAAAAAACTGTGATCACGTGTTAAAAATTCAAATTGCTTTGTCGTAAAAGTCCGAAAAGTTGAAAACATGTTGGAAATTTATTTCTTTGAATATTCAACCATTGGAATTTATACCTTCGAATTTCCAACCATAGAAAATGATGATGGTCATTGGGGGGATACACGTCCGCCCACCCCCATCGCTACGTGTCTGTGAACTAAGAGATGTTCAACATCATTTGCTTAGTGCTGAGTAATGATAGAATGGACAGGTATACATCTAATGGTGCACTTGATGGTATGTGGGTGGAATTCATTTCACAGAGACTGTGCTGGTCCTAGCTTTACATCTCGCAAATCAGTAGAGGTTCAACGAACTTAGGTTAATGATAGTCGAATGCACAAGGCCGAGAAAACACGAAATAATGATTGGGTTCCAAGATGGATTGGTGAAAAGGAAGAATGGTTTCGCAAATGTCATACGCCGGGCTCAGCACTCATTCATTAGGGCTAAGTGTCATCTTACAAAAACACCTGTACATATTCATCATTAAAAAGCCACGAAGAATGACACTGTGAAACAAAAAACATTTTCCATTTATTTTTATGCAAGAGATAAGATTACTGGTGATATCACTTCCTTGGAACCAAACAATACACAGTCTGTCGTCAGAAATCTTGCATCAGTAAGCAAAGCCTTGAAGAAATATCTTTCATGCAGTGAAAATATACTGCTCAAAGTTTGCTGAGCACCAAATATTTGACACATCATTGTGAAATTTGCTTGTGACATATTTGCGATATTTTTGGTGGATATGATTGAGGAATGTATTGAGATGGTCCCTAGTGTTTACATTAGCTCACTTGACAGACAGACTTTTCGTGACAGTCATGGAAAGCACGTACCCCTTGATTTTCATGATGTTTCCGTGTACTATCTACATGTACATGACATGTGTAGGGTATTCAATCTTCATTTCAACACAAACCCTTGTGATTTAATGATTGAATATGGCAAATTCAAATGTAAGAAGACATTTGTCTGAAGCAGAAATGTGGCGAGCTGTAGCGATGGTGGAGCAATGGGCCACCCATCGTCAGGTTGGTGAAGCCCTTGGTGTGCACCATAAGTAATATGTCTCATATGTTTGGGTCCTGGTTTGGATGATCTCATGGATGATCTCATGTGACGTCATAGTCACGTGACCCAGTGCCGCCATGTTGTGTTGTCGTGGTAACCCGCGAGAGCGGCCATCTTGATACGTGTTTCCGTCGTCCATTTTGTATACTGGAGGCCGCCGTCTTGGTTTCTATGGTAGCACGTGATTGCTATGTTACCCAATTTTTCTGCAATGGGACGGGGTATGTTCGGAGGATGTGTTCGATTGAATCGTAGTGAATCTAATTACCACAAAAAACCCGACAATCCCTCCAAATCACCAAAATACACCCAAAATCACCGAAATTGCTTTTATTTGATACAGATTTCCCATTTTATAGGCTTAGCACGTAGTGCTATAGTACCGAGGGGGTACCGGGGGGTGTGTTCGATTAAATCGGAGTATTTTATTGACTTACAATTCTCCCAGAATCTTCCTTCAATTACCACAAACAATCCCCGTAGAATTACCACAAACAACCCGACAAGTTGTATTATTTCGAATTCTTTCAAAATTCTCTGTTTCTATCTATATATGCAATAGTTTTCGTCTATCTGACTATGTTCCTTTGTCCTGGAGTATACTCCAGTAGCGTAGAAGAGCCTATCAGTTGGAACAACCTTGCTTATTATTACTATATTTAGCTATTCTGGTCTATTCTTGTTAGTTCTGACCCTATTCCAAGTACTCTTGTTGTTTCATTTATCTAGATCATTTATATAAATTATAACTAACCAACCAGACAGCTTGGTTTCCCATAATCTGTATGCAGAGTTATCTCCCTTGTGTATAACAAAAACATTCCCAAAGCCAATAAGCTATCGAGCAGTTACTGAAAAGTCATTGCTCGAACGACTCTAAGCCCGTCGAGCAAATGAGCCTTAGAGCAATTGCTCGATCGAGTGACTCCACATATTGCTCGTCGACTCATTTCAGTATTTGAGGATACCTATTGCCCGGTATTGTATTATTTGAGGATACCTATCGAGGATACCTTTTATAGGATACTTATATGAGGATACTATTACCTGTACCACAAGACATACCTATCCCAAATATCCTTTATACGCTAAAGAGCCAAGAGAGTAATTGCTCCATGAGCAATTGCTCGAACGACTCGAAGCTCCTCGAGCTAATGAGCCTTAGAGCAATTGCTCGATCGAGGGACTCGACATACTGCTCGAGCGACTCGAAGCTCATCGATCAAATGAGCCTTAGAGCAATTGCTCGATCGAGTGACTCGACTCGAAGCTCATCGAGCAAATGAGCTATCGAGTAATTGCTCGTTCGAGTGACTCCTTGAACGACTCTTCGACTCATGTCAGAAAAGGGGATTCTAAGGCCTATAAGGGATTCCGTAAGTAGGGCTTTTTTTCTCAAATAAGCCAAAGAGCCAAGAGAGTAATTGCTCCATGAGCAATTGCTCGAACGACTCGAAACCCATCGAGCAAATGAGCTATTGAGTAATTGCTCGATCGAGTGACTCGACATACTGCTCGAACGACTCGAATCCCATCGAGCAAATTAGCTAAAGAGCAATTGCTCGCTCGAGTGACTCGTTATACTGCTCGACGACTCATTTCAGAAAAAAAGGGATTCCATATCCATAGGCGTTTTCAAAAAAGGGACTCCACAAATGGGATTCCAAAAAAGGGATTCCATAAGTGGGATTCCGTCTTATGTCGAGTGACTTACACATATTGCTAGAACGACTCGAATCCCATCGAGCAAATGAGCTAGCGAGCAATTGCTCGTTCGAGTGACTCGACATACAACTATTAGCCTCATTTCAGACAAAAAGGGGTGCCTAAGGCCATATGTTTTCCAAAAAGGGGTGCCGAAATTGGGGTGCTTTCTGGAGAATCCCTTTTTTGTCATATGAGCTTATGTGAAAAGGCCCAGTACTATTGACTAACCTACCATCCATTACTTCCTAGCTATACCTTCACTCAAGCTTTCAAAATGTTCTTTCAGAGTTTCCCTATATACATATAAGGCATTCCGTAAAATGAGATTCCCATCCGACTCTGTAAAATGGGATTCCGTGTTTTAACATCAACACTCGAGGGTTTGTCACCCTAACAACACGCGCTGCGCATGCGTACTCACACCATAGTATCACTATGCGTCACAAGATGGCCGCTCAAGTGGGTTACCATGACAACACAACATGGCGGCACTGGGTCACGTGACTATGACGTCACATGCATGAGATCATCCATGAGATCATCCAAACCAGGACCCAAACATACGAGACATACTACTACCATACGGTGATCACCAGAGCCTGGGCAAGATTTCAGCAGTATGGCACACCAGTAAGACGTCATGGTGGTGGCAGAAACAGGGCAACATCTGCAGCTGAAGACTGCGTTTTTGATCATTCAGGCCTGTAGGAACCGCTTTGCCACAGCAACCCAGCTTCGCAGTGACCTTCAGAATGCATCCGGGGTAAATGTTTCGACGTAGACTATCCGGGCAAGGTTGCACGAAGGTGGACTCTGATCGGGAAAACCATGTATTCGCACTCCGCTGTCCCAGAACCACCACAGACACGATATGAATCGGCCATGGACCACGTTGGGTGGACCAGATAAGATTGGCGACCTCTCCTTTTTACAGATGAGTCAGGGTACTGCCTAGACCACACAGATAGATGTTCTAGGGTATGGAGAATATCATGAGACCGATTCCATACAGTCAACATTGCTGAGCATGACCGCTATGGTGGAGGGTCAGTAATGGTCTGGGGCGGCATCAGCTTAGATGGACGTCCTTGACCGTGGTACATTGACAGCACATCGGTTTATTGATGAGATCCTGGATGTCCACGTCAGATTGTATGCAGGTGCAGTGGGTGATAGATTCATTCTGATGGACAATAATACCTGTCCTCATGTTTCCCATGCTGTCGGAGAGTACCGACAGAGGGAGGGGACTGAGCGTATGGACAGGCCAGCAAGATTCCCTGACCTCAATCCAATCGAACATGTCTGAAATGAGTTGCAGTTTGCAATTTCAGCGCGTCCAGTCCAGCCAAGAAGTGTCCAGGAGCTTGGTGCCATGCTGGTCCAAGAATAGAACAACATCCCACAAAGGAC
This sequence comes from Pictodentalium vernedei, assembly GCA_031216915.1. Taxonomy (NCBI): domain Eukaryota; kingdom Metazoa; phylum Mollusca; class Scaphopoda; order Dentaliida; family Dentaliidae; genus Pictodentalium; species Pictodentalium vernedei. The sequence goes on from CM062295.1 coordinate 160,060,690, forward strand.
CACCAGGAACCTGATCTGGAGCATGAGAAGACGTTATCAAGCTGTAATTAACAGTAATGGGTCACATACTCGATATTGAACCCATACCAGTTCGCTCCGTCAACTTTTTGGCATATTGAAAAATTTCATCTTTTACCTATAATATCCATTTTCCATGGTTTCGTATTCAAAAGCTAAGAAATAATGTCAAACCCAAATAAAATCTTAATTTCTGTACTTAAATCATTAAAGATATAAGTAAATAAAAAAATATACACTTTTCATTAAAATATTTCAACTAAAACGTAAAACAGGTAGTTGGATGTACTTGGTGCTTAGCAAACTTTGAGTAGTATAATTCATATATTGGGCCTTCAAAGAGAAGTTCATCACAGGACCTAGCTAAACCACACATACTGATATATGCAGTAACATCTGGACTCTTCACGCAACTTATTGTGTCATCTCAGGTGATGAAGAAGTGTTGTCCAACATCTTCCTCCTGGTGACTTAATGCCAATAGCTTGACATACAATACCAAAAGCTGCCACAGGCAGCGAGTGTGATCCGAAAATCTGGCCACCTCAACTCGACGTGATACTACGACACGGATCAACACACTGTTATGATAATATCTATTTATCCATACTAACAAGTCTACGGTACTCTAAAAACACTTGAACATGACTTCTGATGATGATCTGATCACTTTGTGATAATCATGATAATCATATCATTTACAGCACCACGCAGAACGTTCTGTGTTAGACGTCTACTCTTGCCCTGTGCATTGGAGACATATTCCCGGTTTATCTCGTCATGAAAATCGACTTTCGATAAAGCTATCTCCCCAAAATCATTATACGTGCGAGGACGGATTCAATTTATAGCAGAGTGCACTTGTGGCAAGCTAATGAGTAGCAACTAAGTAACCGTCCACTTTGGCTCTTTGTTTAGCAAGTTTGTTTTAACCCTTTACCTAACATGAAAAGCAGACGACACTTGCAAACAAAATTCTTGAATAATTAATTTTTTCCATTTTTTGTCTCAAAAACATAGGTTATGATCCCTTATTGGAACGATCGCGACTAGCTCGTTCCAAAGAGGAGTCATAACCTATGTTTTGAGACAAAAAATGAAAAAAATAATAAAAATTAATTGGCGATTTTTCTGAATAGCTTGCCAGTTTTCATTGTTACGTTGGGTAAAGGGTTAACATAAATTTGCAATGTTTTATTCTCCCAGGAAGCGATTAGCAAATCTCACCCCCCAGAATTTTATTTTAATGGAAAGGATAATGTCTGTATGAAATGTCACGATGCGCACACTATTGATGTGAAAAACTGAAAGAAATCAGAGAGCAATAGTCAAACGTTCAAACTGATTGGGGGAAAGACTTGTAAAAAAACACCTTCTATATTTTTATACCAGTCTACAGGAAAATGGTGGATGTCTGTGAAATGATGCGCACATCGATGATACATCTTCGCTAACATATCGAAATTTCAGTCGTTACATGAAATTCCCATACCATCAGTGTTAAACTTTAGAAAATTAAGGGGATCTAACTTTCCTGTAAATCTCTTCCAGTGACGAAAATTTTCAGCCATGATTGCAGCCTACCCATCCCCTCCCCCTCTGATCTAATCAGCTTCTAAAAAAACATTAAGAATGCCCTGCAGATTTGCAGGACTTCTGGGTTAACTTCAAAACTCGTCAGTGTTTTGTTTGCTTGTATTTTTTTAAAAACAATTTTATATAATTACAGTTTTGTTACAAGCGTTAGAAAAGGACCTGTTCCAAGACCTCTTGATTTTCTCAGTGCAAGACCTCTTATTTTTTCTGGGCGTTCCAGTTCTGTCAAAACGAGGCGAATAACAAAAAATATTAAGGTGAGTTGTTTAAGGAGCTGAAATTGCCACTGCATTTGTTCAAGGGAAGTTATTTTGAAACGTGCATATTATTGTATTCATAAGTGTATTCATACGATTGTACTTAACCCTTTGCCTACCGAAAGGTCGCTTAGGCTCACTGTTATAGCCCCATATTATATCAAGATTGATATGTCCTTAGTTGATAATTCTACACAATTGATATTTTTCTGAAGGCTTGTTTCTTTTTTATTTTACAATAAGTAGATTTTGGCTGGCCCACTCACTTGCACTAAGCGACCTTTGTGTGTATCAACATGTATACATCCAGTTACTATTTTTAGATCACTGTACATGTACTTGTTGGTTGTTTGATTGCTTAAGTAGGTCATCATTGTTCACATTAATTAAGATAGAATCACATAGAAACGGATAGAAAACAGAACTTTTGAGAAACTTCATCTTCTAGGACATTCTCTCTGAGAACTATAAATATGTTTGTCAACAGAATTCAAAAACACTTTTCAGATAAACTCTTTTCAGATAAACCATTTCAGATAGACATTCTATTCATAACAGAGGAGTTGTTTACATTGGAGATTATTATTGTTGCAGGACAGTGCATTATTATTATAGAAGCCGTGCTTCTTTGTAAATTTAGAAAAGTAGTTTCAAAACATAATTTTTGAGAATTTTTTCGTCTTGTAAAAGAGAATTTATACAAGCTGTGAAACAGAATTCATTTTTTGTTTAAAGCCAGAATTTTACTGGATTATTTTTTAAATTACCTGTGGCGCCAATACTTATTGGATTTAAGCTCCATTTGAATTTTGCTGTGCATTTTATTACAGTTTATTGGAGACTGCTGAAATTTCTAAGTGAACATGTCTGCAGTAGCAGACGACATATGTAAAATGTTTTTAAATCATTAAAAACTTTATTTTTGTAGCGGACGACACTTGTACAAATGTTTTTGAATTACTAAAAACTGTTTATTTTTGTTTCGGGAACATAGCTTGTGACTCCTCATTGGGATGAGCGCAAGGAGCTCATTGCAGTAAGGGGTTGTTGGCTGTGTTTCTGAGACAAGAAGTGAGAATAAAAAAGTGGATAGTATGTTCCCCCCACTAAACTGATAAATCCATTTTGTGCAAATCGGTACTATTGGGTAGTTTTTGCCAATTCCATAAATCATCACGCACCGCGGGTAGTAAAGGACATTTTGTGCAAATCAGCATTACCAGGCAGTTTCTGCGAAATTCCTAACCCCATAGGTAGCAAACGACACTTCACTCACTTAAAACTGTTTATCTTTGTCTTGGGAACATGGCTTGTGATCCCTCACTGGAATGAGCCCAAAGAGCTCACTACGATGGGGTTTGCAGACAATGTTTCTGAGACGAGATTGAGAAAATAAATAAACTGATGGTATGCCCCCTCCCAATTTGACAATCCAATTTGACAATTCATAGATCGGTATTTCGGGGACGGGAACTAAGAACATAATAAAATTTGAACGGCGATGTTTGTGTACACACCCTCTCATATAACATGTATTCTCCCCCATTCGACAATTCCATAACTCTTGTGTTTAGAGAAATAAATATATTTTGAAAGGAACATGCCCCCATCCAATTACTCCAAAATTCTTCATGTTTTGTAAATATATTTTGCTAAGGCTTAGCAGAGGGGTTGCCTCGAGTATTCTGAAAGTTTGCCTTTCTTTCTGTCGTCAGTGCAACGAATACTTATTTCATTGCTTATTATTTAGTCATGTAATTCCTTCAAAATTCACAAACCAACAGTATGGCTAATACAATCACCCTTGAGGAGATCGAGAACAGTAGTCATTATGACTTTGTGTCAACTTTTAATGACACAGTAACCAATAACACAAATGATACATTCTCCTCCCCATTTTCGTTGACTGATCTTAATTGTAAGTATTTTATAACCCCGAACAAATCCAAGACTTGCCCACAGTTAATAACAAAACCTTTTCTGTCTTCAATATGAATTGCCGCAGTCTTAACCCTTTACCTAACATGAAAAGCAGACGACACTTGCAAAAAAAATTCTTGAATAACTAATTTTTTTCATTTTTTGTCTCCAAAACATAGGTTATGACCCCTCATTGGAACGAGCTCGACGAGCTCGTTCCAACGAGGGGTCATAACCTATGTTTTGGAGACAAAAAATGAAAAAATCAAGAAAATTAATTGGCGATTTTCGAGAATAGCGCTGGCCGGTTTTGGCCGTTACGTTGGGTAAAGGGTTAACGCTAATTGGGACCGCCTTCGTGATTTAATCTGTGTTATCCAACGAATAAGAATTTATTTGATATCATTGGCCTAACTGAAGTTTTTAATATTCGACAAAACATTTCATATGAGCTTGAAGGTTATCATCCCTTTATTACTCGTACGCGACCCCCAGAAGACGACGGTAGGGGTGGGGTAGGAGTATTTATAAAGGATAACATATCTTACAAAGTACGTGAAGACTTGTCAATATTTATACCCCATGTGTCTGAATCTGTTTTTGTAGAAATAACAACGAAACATAAATGCATTGTTGGAATCATTTACAGACCTAACACTGCCCCTAAAGGCGATCTTGATATGTTTTTAAATACATTATACGAATTAGTGGATAAGATAAACTCCGAAAAGAAAACAGTCTACCTTACGGGTGACTTCAACATCGATTTACTTGGTTTTAGTCGTTACACTAAAACAAACTCTTTTGTTAATTCCATGTTCTGCGAAGGCCTTATGCCTGTTATCACAAGACCCAATCAACGACCATAATTGACCATATATTTCGTAATAATACCAGTAACTATACTTGTGGAATCATAATTACAGATGTGAGCGATCACTTTGCCACATTTTACATTGAAGAGATCCATAGAAAACAATATAATGACAGCCGTATACTTAAACGATCCTTTAAACAGGAAAACGTTGATAAATTTAAGGCCCTATTAAATACGTGTGCTTTTTCGGACACTTTCATTTCATCATGTCCATCTGAAGCTTATGACTGCTTTCTAGAACAACTTTAACAAAGCATCTGAAACTGCATTTCCTCTAAAATGCGTGTCTATTCCGAAGAAGTTTATTAAGCGTAAACCTTGGATGACATCTGTACTGCTCCAATCATCATTATTCAAGAAAAAATTACGTGTGAAAAAACTGAAGTCCCCCACATCGAAAATGTCGAACAGTGCAAAAATTACTGTATAATTTTAATAGACTCAAACGTGTTTGTAAGGCTGACTATTATAATACAGCTCTAACAGCCAGCAAAAACAACCTTAAAATGTTGGGAATTATTGCGCCAAGCAATCTGCAAATCAAATCGTACTGAAGTGTTATCACCAGGTTTTCTTGACGGAGGAGTGGAATATACAAACCACAAAGACATTGCCAACAAATGTAATTGTTTTTTTTTTGTGAATGTAGACAAAAAGGTTAATAGTGAATTAACAACAACTAGTCACCATTTTTAGGAATTTCTCAATATTAGTACTACTAATTAATTTTTTTGTTACTCCAACATGTCCCGAGGAGGTCATTAGTTGTATACGTAATCTACACCCCAAGCATAGTAAAGATAATAATGGGTTATCTACCAAGCTATTAAAAAATATATCAACAGAAACTGTCCAATCAATACACATATCATAAATTTATCATTTTCTACTGGAATTGTCCCTTTAAAACTGAAAATTGCTAAAGTTACCCCAATTTACAAATCTGGAGACAAACAAGAGTTCAACAACTATCGACCAATCAGTATTTTACCAGCCTTTTCAAAAATATTGGAAAAAAATTTGCACGGTCGACTTACAAGTTACCTTGATTGTCACGGCTTTTTATACCAGTACCAATTTGGATTTAGAAAGAATCACCCCACAATACACCCGATTCTACATCTTGTGAATAATGTCGCTCTTGAGAATGACAAGCCGTCAAAAGATTGCACATTACCCCTCTTTCAGAAGCCTTCGATACAATTGACCATAATACTTTGATCGAAAAACTGGGACATTACGGTATTAGGGGTGGGGCAAAATTTTGGTTTCAAGACTATCTCAATGATCGTAAAAAGTATTACAATTTCTTGATACAGTTTCCGACCTTGACCATGTTTCTACTGGTGTACCCCAAGGCTCTGTTTTGGGTCCCTTTCTTTCCCTAATATATATAAATGATAGATGTAATTTAACACTTCTGAAAATCTTGACATATGCGGATGACACAACAGCCCAATCATCTGGCAGTAACCTAGACAGCTTAATAAAACATGTAAATTCGGAGCTTGTAAACATCAGCGAATGGTGTATAGCCGACAAACTTACTCTGAATGCCAATAAAACAAATTTTATACTGGAAATAAATCTATATTACTCCATCAAACTTCATTTAAGGCCACTGGAAATGATCATGAAAACACAAGTGTTAAATTTTTAGGCATTGATATAGACGAAAACCTCTATTTCAATATTCACATCTCCGCTGTATGTGCAAAAATGGCACATGCCATTTATTCAATCAACAGAGCAAAAAAATACCTCCCGCTAAAAGCCTTAAAAACCCTTTATTTTTCACTTGTACACAGTCATCTACTCTATGGTATCCAAGCCTGGGGACATGCTCCCTCAAGCAATTTAATCTTCAAATTACAAAAAAGGCCCTTCGCATTATAAGTAATAAAAAAAAACAATTCCCATACGGACCCCCTATTCAGGCAGCACCGTATTTTAAAATTTAGGGTACTTTATTATCTCCATGTTCTCTTATTTATGCATGACTGGTCAAACAACAAATTACCTGAAAGTTTTAACAATTGTTTTGATGAAACTCAAAATCCCTCTGGTATGAACACCAGACAGTGTGGACAAATCCAGACACGAATACCAAGAACAAAAGTTTCAGCTGAACTCCTCTTACACACTTTTCCCCGTTCCTGGAACAACCTGGAACACGCTGTTCAATAATATGACCGTAAGCTGTTTAAAAAAAAACAATGTTAGACAGATATTTTAATCAGTAATCATCTCATTTATTATGCCACACGTTTGTAACATCAGCCGTGATTGGTTAATATGACACCTTCTAAAAGTCATAGTACTGGAGTTTTGGGGCAAAACACGGGTACTATCGGAACGTTTTTCCCTGGAGACAAGAGAACGAAGAAAATGTAAGTGCCACTTCCATTGATCAGCGTCGAATTTCTCAACACCAAACGCTGGCTCCGTGTCCGTTTAGCTTTTTCAACACCGGTAGACACAAACTTACCAACAAATATATCATCTTCAGTGGGTGTGTTCATTTCCATCTGGCACGGCCGGACCAATCGCAGGTTTTTCGCAACGCCCAAGATACGAAGTCACGTACACGTGGAAATAATCAAACATAATCGCCCAAAACATTGTGTTGATAGATGCCCACACATCATGTTACGTAGAGGGCTTTCTTTGGTACAGTCTCAGCATATTTGCAGCAAAATATCGTGGAAAGGAATTCACAATGTTATAGTTATCTTATGAGGCAACAATACAGTACCCCCCCCCCCCCGTGGAATGGTCGTAATCCACACGCGGGTAGTGATGTGTACACATGCCTTTAACAGGTAATTAAACATCATCAAAAGCTTCATTAATTAAATTGTTGATGATTATTCCTGCAAATCCGTGAAAATACAGTCCATCCGTGGAAAGTGACCAGTCCAAGGCGGTCGTAGTGAATTTACACGAACAAACAACGAGTCTGAAATTTGGGCGCGGATGGTCATATGATTGTTTGTGAAAATATTTAAAAGTTTTAAAGGAAACAATAAGCTTTATATATGCCTAGTCTTTCGAAGAATGTATACTTTAAGTGTATTAAGTATTTCGAGGAACACAGTGGCTCAATAGGTAGAGACGCAGGCTGCAAGCCGAGAGGTCATCGGTTCGAATCCCACCTGCGGCAACCGCGTTGTGTTCTTGGGCAAGACACTTAATTCTAATTGCCCACGTGGGAACACGGTGGCGTTGTGTACTAAGGCACACTGCACGTCGATGGTGAACTTGCCTTCAACCAATGCTAAACCTGTTTGTATGGAGTTAGTACGTTGGGGAGTCTGACAGTTTCTCGCAGCTGCTCGTTGGTACTCTCCGAATACTCTGGCTTTCTCCACCCGTAAAACTGCCCAACACAAGTTGACCCTGGCTGTCGAATGTGTCGTTAAACCCCAATAAATAAATAAGTATATCGAATTTTTGTATTCATAGACTTTGCACTATCAATGGCAGACCTCCCCTGTCGTCCTCTTGGAGGAATGTTCTGCACAATATGTTTCTGAAAGTATATGGAATAGGGTTAGGGTTAGGTGTGCTGGTCATCCGTCCGTTTGTATCATTTGTTTGTTACAGCTATTCCATGCACATGTACGTTACCATTTTACACTTTTTATTATTGTTAACCCTTTACCCAACGTAACGGCCAAAACCGGCCAGCGCTATTCTCAAAAATCGCCAATTAATTTTCATTATTTTTTTCATTTTTTTTGTCTCAAAAACGTAGGTTATGACCCCTCGTTGGAACGAGCTCGTCGAGCTCGTTCCAACGAGTGGTCATAACCTATGTTTTTGAGACAAAAAATGAAAAAAAATAGTTATTCAAGAATTATTTTTGCAAGTGTCGTCTGCTTTTCAGGTTAGGTAAAGGGTTAAGCAATATGTATTATCATTCTTCAGGCACTAATTTAGAATCATAAGAAATCAGTAAATGTGGAGTATATGTAAGCAAGTGTAAATTTGATGTCGTCAAACGGAAAAAACGTTCGTGGAAACAAACGTTCGTGAAACATACGTTATCCATTGTACTTCATCAAAAGTAACAAATAGTATATAAGAATTCTGAAAATTACCGCTTCTGGCAAGTCACAGATGCTTTCTTGAGATAAGCTTGGGGATATAAAGTCATTTGCCGTTTATATTTCATATAAGTAGAAAATGATTGTATGAGTGAAATATTGAATTTGCATCCACCACATTCATTATTGGTAACAAATGTTCGTAATGTTAGTGATACCAGTGTGTATTATTGAACAGAAGAAAGAGTAGGTAGAAAAAAAGAGTCGTAAGAGTCCGTGGTGCCCAGTAACGAGAGAGTTTGATAGTCCTATAATGAATTTTATGGGCAAATGTACAATCGACGTGTGAACATTCTATGGGCCCTACACAATGTGTGGATGAAGAATGATAATCGACCTAACTTGTGGAGTAAAAGAAGTCTGGTGTAATGTGTACGTAAATCGTCCCCTGAGTTCCATTGTGTTCTATGTGCCAGTAGGCACATAGAACACATTGGAACTCAGGGGACGAAGTGTGTCACAGAACTTAAGTACATATGCGTATCGTCTTGGTAAGGGTGAACCGTGGACGACAGTTTCTGGCCATAGTAGGTTTCGCTTCCCACGGTAAATAGAAATTAGATCCACCAACTGGATTATAGCAGTGTGAATCTTACCAGTCAGCATTTTATTCCATGAGAAATTTTATGTTCCCACGGTAGCCTGAAAGTGGACGCTTGAAAAGTGCGAGAGTCAGAATTGTTTTGACCATGGCAAAGTAGAGACGTGAAGAACTGTGGTCCGCTGTTCGCGGCGATTGAACTGTTTTCCAGCGAGAATGGACATGTAACATCATATATATACAACGTTTGTTTGTGTTATGCTTTCATGAAACGAAATGCGTCCAGTTCGCGACCTCCAGACAAAATGAACCTGAAGTTGAGGGATAAGGAATATGCTCATTCCAGCGACTGACCAATGGTGTACGCGAGATTGGCAAGGGATGAATGAACATGTTATCACGATATTGTCCAGGGGACAAAGCTTGCAGCACGGCGCGAAATAACCCAATAAGGATCCCGACACTGTTTCGTCGTTAATTTCAGTCCATCACGCAGAAGATTCCTACAGCTGCGATACACCTCTAATAATCACCACCTAGCGCTAGGAGGAAGTGAAGGCCTTCATGGACATTATAACAACAAAATGGACACGGTGGCTTGTGCGCGAGGTCGTTTGTGAATAGATGTGAGTACCTAGATTCAATTTATAAAGGTATCATTATTTTTCTATCTGTTAATCCTCTCTCAATTTCTCATGTTTCAACTTTATTAAATGATATCTTCTTGAACACTTTATTTTATTGGTTATATCAAGCACAAAGAAAGTGCACCTAAGAAACATCTGGAATCCCCAACTTATTCACCCGTTAAGGGTTAATTTTAGGATACGTCCGGTTACAAAGTGTAAATTCAATATCCGTAAGGTATTCATGGAAGGTAAAACAAACGTCAGTAAAGATCCATTTTAGACTCTTTTCATGGAATTACTCCTACCTGGGAGTATAAGTCTACAATGCACTGGTTGGTATGTTGACCTCTTCTTCGTTACCATGATCAGTGCACACACTAAATCTTTGTACTTTAATGACGGCAATTCTAATAGAGTACCGCAAGACTTCAAAATGACAAATAACTGGGAGACGGAACAAAGCCCTGCAGTCAAGTGTTGAATGCAATCGTACGCTATCAGATACGAGAGTATGATTGTCCTGGGGGCGCGGTGGCGTTGCGGTAACCGGTTCTCGTGAGATCACCGAAGTTAAGCAACGTCGAGTCCGGTTAGTCCTTGGATGGGTGACCGTCTGAACGATCGATTCGGACACCCGGGTTGCGTCCTTGGGCAAGGCGGTTGCCCACATGGGGACACGATGACGCCGTGTACAAAGGCGTACCGCACGTCGATGGTGCGCATGTCTTCAACCAATATATCCCTGGAGTTACGATGTTGGGGAGCCGGCAGCAGCTCGCCGTTGCTCGGCGGCCCTCTCCAGGTACTCCGACTGCCTCCACCCGTAAAACTGTCACCTACACGATATGACCTTGGCTGTAAAAGTGTCGTTAAACCGAAATAAATAAATAATGTGGCGTGTATTGTGATAGCATACAGGCCACTGTGTCATCCGTGTGGGTAGTAACAGTTCGTTTGACCATGACGAGTGCCTTATAAAGGTCTCGTTGTTTCGTGTCACAGGATAGCCTGATTTGATGGAATCCCAGAAAAAGTGAAATAGAGAGAGAGAGAGAGAGAGAGAGAGAGAGATCGTCACCAAATAACAGGGTAGAATGAGTAATGGGTCAGTACGTTTGCGGAAACAAGGGGGGTATAGTGAGGTTGGCGTAGAGATGGGGACTGCGGTTTATGGCGTCACATCAGAAAATCAGAATGCGACTAATGCCACAAAGTGGACAAGAGAAGAATGAAGATCCTGACTCCAGATACCAAAATCAACATCACAACTAAGCTGGACGAGCAATGGTGTGTGAAACATCTACATATGTGTAAGGCCATGGAGATTCCAGCTAAACGGGAGTGTTTGAAAGCCGCTGTCCTCTGTCTATGTTCTCCACAATACCCAGGCCAGAGAGAGAGAGAGAGAGAGAGAGAAAGAGAGAGAGAGAGAGAGAGCTATTTTCTATCCATGAGAGGTAAAATAAGAGCCACTGGAGATCCATTTAGGACACTTTTGATGGATTTACTCCAACCTGAGAATAACATCCCACAGTGCACTGAGGGTAGACTGGACTCTTCTTCAGTTCCACGACCCGTGTGATCAGTGCAAGCACTAAATCTAATACCGCGTACCACGAGACTTCATAATGACAAATAAATGGGAGATGGAACACACGCCTGCTCACAGGCAGATGTACAATTCAATTGTACTATTAGATACGAGACAATTTCCACTTCACCTAAAGCTACCGGTCTTAAAATGTTTCCCACTGAAGGGGAAATTAACATTGAATCTCCATAGTGAAAAACAACAATTGTGAAAAGACGTATTTTTTGGGAGGAGGGGGTATCTGTGTCCAAACATTTTTCGTCTTGCAAATCGAATTTTCGATCATTTTTATTTGTGTTTATCGAAGCGGAATATTTTAATCATTTGTGAATGAATCGTCCTATTGGCATGATAGTTAGGGTTCGGGATTTTTTTTTATCAGAGGCAGCCATCCGCGTCGCTTAGACACAACAAAGAGAGAGAGAGAGAGAGAGACAGAGAGACAGACAGAGACAGACAGACAGACAGACAGACAGACAGACAGACAGACAGACAGACAGACAGACAGACAGACAGACAGACAGACAGACAGACAGACAAGACAGACAGACAGACAGACAGACAGACAGACAGACAGACAGAGAGTGTATGTGTGTGTGCGTACGTGTTGCCAACAGAGGATTTGGCGGTGAATCTCTCACTCTCTCCCTCTCTCTCTTTCTCTCTCTATAAGAAAAAAAATACGTTAAAAATCTCAACATACCGAGAGTTTCGGTCCGCTCTGATCGAAGCAAGAAGTGTCGAGACGGTGAAGAAAATAGTTAGCGACGTGAGATCCAAGGCTCACCAATTGAGTTTGAAAGGTGCGAGGCAGTTGAAAAGAGATATTAATCGAATGCATAATTCTCGGAGGTTGTTGTTCGAATACTGTGGCGAAACAGGAAAAAAGAACTCCTGTGCAAAAAAAAGAAACGAAACAGTCTGAAGCAAGGAAAAACAGGAATGTTCCCGTCGTTGTACATTCGAAAACTAAGAAAAAAAACACTCTGACGACAGAAAAAGGAAAACTCCTGTGGCCGCTGTGAATTTGCAAAAAGAAACGAAACAGTCTGAAGTTTAGATAAACGTGGATAAACGGAAAAACTCCCATGCACAAAGAAACAAAGAAGTCTGAAGCAAAGACAAACAGAAAAGCTCCAGCTGGGGATGTTGCGGGAAGAGAAAATCCTCGACAAAACAAAATTGGCGATCATCTGTTGGATGTTAGATCTGCGATGAATGCGAATGTCCCGAAAGATTGATGGAAATGACAAATCGCGAATTCAAAGCACAAAAGAGAGCTATCTTGGTTCCGAGACAGAAGTAGAGTACCGAACAATTCATGAATGCTGTGAAATAGAACATGACGAATTTGTTTAGAGAGAACGTGGATCGCGGTACCGAGATAAAGATGATCATGAAATGTTCCTATGAAAAAATTCAGCCACACGAAACACTGGACCACGTCCGAAGTCTGCGAGAGTTATTTTACTTAAAAGTAGAGACGATGGTCGGAACTTCGGACGAGGGAGAGATTTTCGTGAAGATGAAAGATAAGATATTGGAATCTACAGTTTGGGCCGATTTGAAGAGTCGTTGTTACCTTCCAAAGAAAATGTTTATTGAGTCTCTACGATGCACACCTTTGGGACGATTACGGGCACGCTCAAAACGTGTTGTGATTATTCCACATGAAATTGATGATAGATTATCACAATTTGTATTTGAAAACGGACGTCCTCCTCTTGGCAGAAAATGATGACGTCTTCGTCGGTGTAATCGCCACCCCCATGGCATTCGTAAATCGTCCAACAAGGAGATAACTCTCGTTGGGGTGAAGAAAGGAGACCTTACATCTCGATTTTGACTCGTATCTCTTCCGCATTATTGAGATTGGCTCTCGTCATTTGTTCGTATTCGTGCACTTCGTATTTTCGTACTTTCATCTTTTACTCTACCTTCCATTATGTTTAATATGACCATAATTGTTTTTTTTATTACTTTCCAAAGTGTGATTTACTGGGATTTTCGGGTTTGATTATAAACGATAACTTCACAAGTGAATTATGCAATCAACAATTGAATCATGTACCGTGCGCGCAAACGAAGACACTTTGCCGTGGGTCTAATGGGGACTTCATTGTTTTCTGAACATGAAAAGCAGACAACACTTGCAAAAAAATTCTTGAATAACTATTATTTTCATTTTTTGTCTCAAAAACATAGGTTGTGACACCTCATTGGAACGAGCTCGGCGAGCTCGTTCCAATGAGGGGTCATAACCTATGTTTTAGAGAAAAACATTTAAAAATAATGAAAATTAATTGGCGATTTTTGAGAATAGCACTGGCCGTGTTTTGCAGTTTCGTTAGGTAAAGGGTTAAATAATATAATTATCGTTAATAATGAAAAGTAATAAACAGAGTAATCACTTGACTGGACTGGTTTCGTGAAATAATTCATTCGAGGCGAGGGGCTATTGAGAAACACTCGTTCATATTCGCGCACTCGTGTTTGGACAACGTCCCTCACCTCTCATGAATTATTTCACGTAACCAGTCCAGTCAAGCGATTACTCTCTATTTATTATTTTATTTTTATTTTAATTATTTTTTTCTTTCTTCTTATATATTGTCGTGAGTGAATAAATAGTTTTTATTTAAAAAACGGTCTCCTTCACTTGTTGTTCGTAAAACCTTCCGGTATTCTCATCACAGCCCAGCGCTTCTATCTGGTAAGTGATGCGATCGGTGTAAAAAACTCGAATTATGATTAAGATTTCTTCATCCATCTCGATGCATATCTTTTTCGAAATGTTGTTTATGTCTATACATTGTCACTTGATCACCCACGGCAAATTTTGCTGGTTTTGGTATCGTCATCAATCGTGTGGGATAAAAATTCTTGTAGACTCTCTTTTAGTTTCAAGGATCGTTATCTTATATGGATGTCATCTTGATTGAACGATGACCAAGTATTTCTTGGTCGAATTGGCCGTGAAATGTTTGAACAGCCTTTCCTTCCTTGTTCTATTCCATCGTTTGATATGTTTATGATATGTTTATTCACCAGTATACAAGAAAATTAAAACAGAGTCTTGGGGTACACCAGTAGAAACATGGTCAAGGTCGGAAACTGTATCAAGAAATTGTACACACTTTTTACGATCATTGAGATAGTCTTGAAACCAAGATTTTGCCCCTCACCTAATACCGTAATGTCCCAGTTTTTCGATCAAAGTATTATGGTCAATTGTATCGAAGGCTTCTGAAAGAGGGGTAATGTGCAATCTTTTGACGGCTTGTCATTCTCAAGAGCGACATTATTCATAAGATGTAGAATCGGGTGTATTGTGAGGTGATTCTTTCTAAATCCAAATTGGTACTGGTATAAAAAGCCGTGACAATCAAGGTAACTTGTAAGTCGACCGTGCAAATTTTTTTCCAATATTTTTGAAAAGGCTGGTAAAATACTGATTGGTCGATAGTTGTTGAACACTTGTCTGTCTCCAGATTTGTAATTGGGGTAACTTTAGCAATTTTCAGTTTTGAAGGGACAATTCCAGTAGAAAATGATAAATTTATGATATGTGTATTGATTGGACAGTTTCTGTTGATATATTTTTAATAGCTTGGTAGATAACCCATTATTATCTTTACTATGCTTGGGGTGTAGATTACGTATACAACTAAGGACCTCTTCGGGACATGTTGGAGTAACAAAAAAATTAATTAGTAGTACTAATATTGAGAAATTCCTAAAAATGGTGACTAGTTGTTGGTAATTCACTATTAACCTTTTTGTCTACATTCACAAAAAAAAAACAATTACATTTGTTGGCAATGTCTTTGTGGTTTGTATATTCCACTCTTCCGTCAAGAAAACTTGGTGATAACACTTCAGTACGATTTGATTTGCAGCTTGCTTGTCGCAATAATTCCCAACATTTTAAGGTTGTTTTTGCTGGCTGTTAGAGCTGTATTATAATAGTCAGCCTTACAAACACGTTTGAGTCTATTAAAATTATACAGTAATTTTTGCACTGTTCGACATTTTCGATTGTGGGGGACTTCAGATTTTTCACACGTAATTTTTTCTTGAATAATGATGATTGGAGCAGTACAGATGTCATCCAAGGTTTACGCTTAATAAACGTCTGCGGAAAAGACACGCATTTTAGAGGAAATGCAGTTTCAGATGCTTTGTTAAAGTTATCTAGAAAGCAGTCATAAGCTTCAGATGGACATGATGAAGTAAAAGTGTCCGAAAAAGCACACGTATTTAATAGGGCCTTAAATTTATCAACGTTCTCCTGTTTAAATGATCGTTTAAGTATACGGCTGTCATTATATTGTTTTCTATGGATCTCTTCAATGTAAGATGTGGCAAAGTGATCGCTCACATCTGTAATTATGATTCCACAAGTATAGTTACTGGTATTATTACGAAATATATGGTCAATTATGGCCGTTGATTGGGTAGTAATTCTTGTAGGTCTTGTGATAACAGGCATAAGGCCTTCGTTCAGAACATGGAATTAACAAAAGAGTTTGTTTTAGTGTAACGATTAAAACCAAGTAAATCGATGTTGAAGTCACCCGTAAGGAAGACTGTTTTCTTTTCGGAGTTTATCTTATCCACTAATTCGTATAATGTATTTAAAAACATATCAAGATCGCCTTTACGGGCAGTGTTAGGCCTGTAAATGATTCCAACAATGCATTTATGAAAAAAATCCTTCAAAACATTCAACAAGTATATGACAGCATACGTTTCCAATCACCCCCCCCACCCCAACCCCCACCCCACCCCACCCCACCCCAGAATCATGTCCCGTTTGTGTGTCTAATAATCGTTGTAGAGGATATGGCAACGAAATTTGTTTCTCTATCAATTAATCACTAGTTGTATCGTCCAATACAATAATGCAATATCTTCTAATTGATGGCAGTTTGATACCCAGTGAGTGGTTCTCTGAGCTACTAGAATCAATGCTGTTATATACTTGTTGAATGTTTTGAAGGATTTTTTCTGCTTGAGTGTTTTAATAATCATATATTTTCGCTGGGCAGTTACACTTCATAGAGCCAATTTCTCTTTGGAGCGAGGTCTCAACAACTTTGTTCTATCAGCTGTCGGCGACTCGCTTTAATGAGAAAACGAAAATGTTTTAATATTTCTTTCATGTTCCCCACGGTGAGGATTAAGATAAAATCTATCAGTTATTTCCTCTTCTCTCTCGAAACACATTACTGTAAGTTTTCAACAATCCTACATTTGTATGAAATTAAGAGCACATTAACCCTTCAGCATAATTTATAACAGTAAGAAATAGAACTAGTCATAGCAAAATAAATATAATAATAAACGATTATACAGCCCAATGTGTTAGCGTATTAAATGATGAGGGCACAGTTTATACAATCAAATAGAATGGAGAAATGTTCCTTGTCTTTTCCTTCACACACGATAGTGTGGCGTAGAAAACGATAAATATCTTCATCTCATCATACCAATGCTTTACTTAATCAATTTTATTGGGGTTTGGAGGTGTAAAACTTGTACCATCTCGTTTTAACCCTTTACCCAACGTAACGGCCAAAACCGGCCAGCGCTATTCTCAAAAATCGCCAATTAATTTTCATGATTTTTTTCATTTTTTGTCTCCAAAACATAGGTTATGACCCCTCATTGGAACGAGCTCGTCGAGCTCGTTCCAATGAGGGGCCATAACCTATGTTTTGGAGACAAAAAATGAAAAAAATTAATTATTCCAGAATTTTTTTTGCAAGTGTCGTCTGCTTTTCAAGTTAGGTAAAGGGTTAAGATGGCGGGTTTGTTTATATGACGGTTTCATGCGAAGAATCCTTTGTCGTGATTGAATCCGTTGTATATTTTCAAATCAACATTTCATCACGATTCTTCTCACTTGTTATGAACTGAAGTAATTATTTATATAATCAGAAGTGCAAGCCCTATACCCCTTTCTCCTTTTGGACGATTTTTAGACAGGATTGTTACGTCCTTTCTTTCTGAAACTCTGGGAACTTCAGAGGGGGTGGCTTGTCTACCCAGCAGAAAACCGCATGATGGCTGTTCCCTAATCATACAACTGTTACAGGGACAATTCGCAGAGTAATTGTTCAAAACTTAATACGCTGAAAGTTCCGGGGTGGGTGAATCCACCCTCCCACTCTAAAGCGCTGCCGCTGTGGGATGTGAGAGTGAACTGATCACGTCGGAAATTGTAGATTGGTTGTTCCTCGCTCGTGTACCTGTTTGACAGAAAGTGCCCTCGTTAGTCACTATATCTTGTATTTTTTAGCAATGTATGTAGCAAGCTCATCGTATCACTTTCACTCTGACGATCCGTGCATTGCGGAGTGAGGGGATTCATGATTCATGTTGGAAACGGAATATTACCTGCCTAAATTTCAACTTTTTATACCGTGAAAAATTACTCAATGATTTGTTATTATGAAATATCAATCTTGTGGTTTTAAAGCAATGTTGCATTTATAAATATATTTTGACTCATGTGGTGAGTCCATCACACCTCCTTGTTCGCAATTCAGCCGCCACATTTGATTCTTTTAGGTGGCGCACATGTCACAACAAGAAAGATATTGTTTCTACTACTATTACTAAACTCCCACTACTACTGCTATTAATATCCATTACTTCATTAATGCAAATTAGTCTGACAGGACACGGTCATCTGTGGTGGTATGGTCATAGCTCGGTGAGCTCTTTCCGGAAATAACTACAGATGATGGTGCCAAGTACAGACCTGATACTCTTTTAACGCAATTCACCCTCAATGGACTACGGTTGATTCACCGACTAATTAGTGTCTATCCTCTCCAAAGTTAATGCGTCGTGCGCATAGTTTGCGTGGAAGTTATGAATTTACATTTTGTAATTGCTGTCTTTTGAATACTTATATATACTTCACTGTATATATTGTAATTTACTAGGTCATTGTTTTTTTATGGATGACTTCCATAAGGTGATGTCGTTAAAACATTATTTTCAGCTGTATCTGAAACATTGGAAACATGAAATTACTCATGCTTTAATTGAAGACAAGAAGTATTTTCTCTTGTAATAGGTTATCCGATCTAAGTAAACATTTGGCACGCATCAATCATTTCTCTTAACGAAATATCTAGATCACAGCTCTATTATATATATATACACTCACATATATATACACATACACATACATATAAATACATACGTGCTGCGGGGCCGCACATTTGCACATAACGGTACACACACATATACTAAAGGCCCGCTATGACGAGTGTCCAGACGAAACACAGTTTGAGAGCACACCCATATAAATATGTCACGTATGCTTTGGCCATCTGTCTACGTATTGAGATTGCATTACGTGTCACAATCCGTGCAGTAAGAATTCAACAGGTCTTTATCTGTTGATTTTGTAATTCCTGATCATTGCACATAGTTTTATGAGCATGCGCGCACGTGCGTGTGTGTGTGTGTGTGTGTGTGTGTGTGTGTGTGTGTGTGTGTGTGTGTGTGTGTGTGTGTGTGTGTGTGTGTTTGTGTGTGTGTGTTGTGTGTGCGTTTGTCTTACCAACTTGACGAGGTAACTAGACAAAAGAGTTTGCGAGTTTCGCCTTACCGAGGTACAAAAGACAAAAGAAACCCTTTACCTCGGTTGTTTTCCCAGAACTGTACCGGCAAAACGAGGTTGAAACCGTTAGTCCACACAAAGAACAGACAATGGGGTACCTCGGTATGTAGGGAAAACAAGACTGTGTGTGTGTGTGTGTGTGTGTGTGTGTGTGTGTGTGTGTGTGTGTGTGTGTGTGTGTGTGTGTGTGTGTGTGTGTGTGTGTGTGTTGTGTGTGTGTGTGTGTGTGTCAGTTACTTTTGTAAAGCCATTGAGCACAATGTGGATTTAAGGCTTAAACATTATTATTATTATTATTATTCGAACATGTGACGTCGTTCGAATAGATAGAGATGAAATGAGCTGTTAACTTTCTTGAATTCTGCCTTATTTGTTAGTTCACGAATATCCTTTTCTAATTCATTCCATAATTTGGGGAAAACATAGACTAGGAAGTTGTCAAGTGTTTTATATCTATTTCTATGGCAACTAATGAGACCGGTCTGGCGCGTTTTTACAAAAGTTTCACTATTCACGGTAGAAAAAAAAATCTACAAATGATACTGGGAGATTCCCATTCTGCCAATCAAGCACACATAAACAAGCGTATAATTTGTATAAATCCTCAATTTTCAAAATATTGTCTTTGATGAATAAGGGGTCCGTGTGACCATTATATTTCTTGTTGTTTATGATTCTTATTGACCGCTTCTGTAATTTATAGAGTAGATTACGTGCCTTCGATGAACCACATATTTGAGCTCCATAAATCAAGTGAGTTTGTACTAATGAATAATTTAGGGTTTTCATAACTTTATGTGGCAAAGCTGAGGGCATAATTGGCAAGAGCAACTTCGAACAAATTTGCGATATATGTACGTTGTAAGAAAGGTTTTCATCAAGATTAACGCCAAGGAATTTGACGTATTTTTCATCTTCCTTACCGCCGACTTTACTGATGATTTCATTGTTTATACGGATTTCTTGCTGTGTGGATGTTTTGTCTTTACTGCATGGGTTAAGTAGTATGTATTTTGTTTTTTTTAGCATTCAAGGCTGAATGGTTGGCGACACGCCAGTCAAATATTTTTTTAAGTTCATCATTGAAGTATAGAGTTAGCGAGTTAATGTCCGAACCAGATTTGTTTACCGAGGTGTCGTCTGCAAATAATAGAAGGTTCAATTGCGTGTACTTGTGGATATCATGTATATATATATATATAAAAAATAGGGCCAAGAATAGAACCTTGTGGGACTCCGCATGTCAGCTCAGTTAGTTGGATTTACTCTCTCCGAAGGAGACATATTAGGTCCTATTTTGGAGATAGCTACTGAACCAGTCATTTGCCTTGCCTCTTATTCCATAATATTCTAATTTTTTAATTAATACATCATGACTTATCGTATCAATGGCTTTCGATAGATCCGGGAATGTGACAGGCGTACTATCTTTGCTATTTTTGTTATTCTCACCAGCCATGTATTTTAACAGGTGCATAATCGGATGAAAAGTACTTTGTCGTTTTCTGAACCCATATTGATGTTGGTAAAGAATATAGAATTTATTAAGGAATTTTACAAGTCTTATTGACATTAGTTTTTCTAGGATTTTTGAAAATACAGGTAGGATACTAATAGGCCTGTAGTTTGTAAACTTGTTTTCGTCATCCGATTTGAAAAACTGGTATAGCCTTGGCGATTTTCATCCTGTCAGGAACCTTTCCCTGACTGAATGAGTTATTTATAATATGGGCGAGTGGGGTAGGTTTATTGAATGTTTAAGGATGTTAGAGATGATATTTTCACAGTCTTGACTTGGTTTTGTTCTCATATCGCTTACTACCCTACACATGTCAAAGGGTGATATTGGAGTTATGAATAACATATCATGATATGAATCATTCAAAAACTCTACAAATGACTTACGACTTTTGGATATTTGTTTAGATGTTTGGTTTCCTATGTCTGCGAAAAAAGTATTAAATTCGTGCGCAATCTCATCTGCTGCATATATTGTCTTGTCACTAATATTAAAAATGAGGGTGAAATGCGTTGCCGTTTGTTAAAGTTTAGTGCATTATTAAGTATTTTCCATGTTTTCCAAATATTGCTCTTGTTTTCTGAAAGTACTTTTTCATTATCCTTGCATTGTTTTTTAGTCTTGTTGAATAGTCTACGGTATTTTTATAATTGTTCGTATTCAACTCCGAGGGAGATTTGAGTTTTTTGAGGAAAATTTTGTTCTAATTGTTGACAGAAATTAGAAGTCCTTTTGTCATCCAAGGCTTTTGTTTTATAAATTTCTTATTTAGTGTTTGTTTTAGGAAGGGGAAGCTGTTTCAAAAACATTCATATATAAATTTATGAAAATTTCATAGGCTTCGTTTGAACAGTCCGTTTCCATGACTGGACTAAAGTCACACTGAGACAACAACAGCTTGAAGTGTTCAATAGTAGTGGAGCTGATTTTCCTTGTCAATGTCGACATCATTTTAATGGGTTCCTTATTTGTCTGTTCGACATAAAAGATACCAAAATGGTCGGATACAACTGTCAAAATTATTCCAGAT
Organism: Pictodentalium vernedei; assembly: GCA_031216915.1. Taxonomy (NCBI): domain Eukaryota; kingdom Metazoa; phylum Mollusca; class Scaphopoda; order Dentaliida; family Dentaliidae; genus Pictodentalium; species Pictodentalium vernedei. The sequence goes on from CM062295.1 coordinate 160,082,419, forward strand.
TTAAAAGAATTACGGATATTCTTTGAAAACATGTGGTCTATGAGTGTAGCAGAGTGATCTGTAAATCTAGTTGGTTTGGTGATTGCAGGCCCAAAACCCGCACTGAACATCTGCTCTATAAACAGATCCGTTTGGGAGTGTGAAGCTATTTTTAATAAATCAATATTAAGATCGCCCAAAATTAATGAAGATTTATTTTTTTATTGATAGCATCGATTGTATAATCTATTTTGGTTTGAAATAGGTCAATATCCGCTTTAGGAGCCGTATTTGGTCTGTAAATTACCCCAACAATTTTCGATGAATTTGTGTACGTTAATTCGACAAATAGTGACTCTATGACGTGAGGTATGAAGACGCAAAGATTATGCCGAATGCTAAAAGATATATCAGCCCCAATGAAAAGCCCAACACAACCGCGTCCATCGTCGTCATTGCTTCTTGTATGTTTTAATAGTTGGTGATAGTCTTCAAGGGTATAAGATATATTCTCGGGGATTTGAAATATTTCGGTGAGTGCGATGACGTCTAATGTGTTCTGAGCATTATTGAGTTCGCAAAATAAGTTATATAATGGGTCCCAGTGAGCTTGGCAGTTAATATGAAAAGCCGAGAAGGTACTGCGTGATCCGTTGAGTTCAGAACGCGCCTCACTGGGGAGAAAATACTTACTATCTACAATCTTGTAGGGAGGGGACGGTTATCTTCTTCAGACAACAAACAGATTTTATTGTTTATTAAATGACTGAATTCATACTGTGGATTCGTCTGGATCTCGTCCAAACTTATACTACCCGCCATGGCGATAAAGCCAGCCACCAACAGCACCCAAGCATATGCACAGAACAACAAATATAGTAATTAAAGTTATTGCTTTATAAAATATAGCATGGTTGTTGGTGAGTTTCAAGGAGAAATTAGTTGTAGTTATTACAATGGCACAAGAGCTGGTAATAGGTAAAATTAAGTACAATGTTGCACAGCAAAAATATAAAGTTAGTAGGGCTGGAAAAGCTATCTTCAAATTAATTTTAGGTCGGCGGGGTTGGAGGGAGAGCTGTTTTTTTTAGATCTTGGAAAATGGATAATCAAATGGAACATCACAGTAATGACAGTTGTCCACCTGAGATATGTTTAAAAATCGGTACTTGTGGTTATGGTATCCATGTGCCGGTTGGTATTAACGCTTAGCACTTGGCCACATAATCGCTAGAAAGGGTCCTAGATTGTACAGTTTTATTAATAGACAGAGGGTTGGACAAATAAATGATGCCAAAGCTATTCTAGAGGTTATCGGGAACGTCCCACGAGCGCGGGTCCGAAAGTACCACTCCCCACGAGCGCGTGCGCTGATGGCAATTAACTTCTCCAGACCCACACAGATGAGACAACTGCTGACATTCACAAAATCCAGGTAGATATTCTGTATGATATATACTTTGTGGAATTTTACTGCGCTACATTTAACACAACTTAATTGCAAGCAGGTAAGTTACAATACAAAAGAGTACATACATCAGCAAATCGTTCTTTCATGCCTGCACAAGTCTTTTCTCTCGAACATAGCTAATTAGTTCCACTTTTCCACGATAATTCCACCAACTAATTGTTCAACTCACAGATGAGACTTGATAATTTTAAAACTCCACATGAGCATATTCTAAAAAACCCTGCTTGCAACAGTGTCGGAGGCGAAGCATGCCAAGAAGACATCCCCTGCACAGCCCAACATCAGTATATCTTTAATCGTCGTTATACATCTCTGAACGAAGATTTATATTCTATTTAATTCAATTCAATTCTTTATACACAGTATACAGAATATACATATTTTTGAGTGTTCAAGTTTTATACAGATTGTTGTATACTGCAGGGGGTGTCATAGCCTGATTGGATGTCTTCCTGGCATTTGCTTTGCAACAATGTGGGAATTTGTGTGGCTAGAGTACTTGTTTCAGTTGATCGAAATAGATATGATGGGTGTGGCTACACTTTTTACGCGATCATAATACAGTAGATCATAACACAGTAAAACATAACACAGAAGCTCGACAACTCAGATTCCACGGGACCGACCGATTACTTCTACTTATCCTGATGTTCCAGTTGTGCACTTCGGATGTATTTGGGGTATGTATTTGGAATCTTGAACACAGTGACAATGAAGCTTGAGAACAGGACCCACGAAGCCATCTCCACACCTCCCGAAATTTCCAGACCATCGATGGCAATGTCTAATACTCCCGGGAAATGTGGATGGGCTTTCCAGCGCCTGATTGCCCGCACCAACTTCCGTCTTCGACTTATCCCTCATACTCTAGTTATATCGTTTCATTATGTTTCATATGTCAATAATTGTTTTTATGTTTTTTTTATTTTTATTTCAATTATTCTGTTTTCTTTCTTACGTATTATCGTGAGTAAATAAATAGTTTTTACTGATTTAAAAGAAAACAGTCTTTTTGCAGTTGTTCTTCGTAAAACTTTGCAGTGTTCTCATCGCCGCCCAGCGCTTCTATCTGGTAAGTGATGCGATCGGTGTAAAAAACTCGAACTATGATTAAGATTTCTTCGTCCATCTTGTTGCATAACCTTTTTCGAAAATGTTGTTTATGACTATAAATTCTCACTCGATCACCCACAGGGAATTTTGCTTGTTTTCGTTTCGTCATCAATCACGTGGGATAAAGATTCATATAGACTTTCTTTTAGTTTCAAGGATCTCTAGTTTCCGTGGATGTCATCTTGATTGAACGATGACCAGTGTGGTTATACTTGACGACCAGATCGTTCGGAACGTCTAAGTATTTCTTGGTCGAACTGGCCGTGAAATGTTTGTACATTCTTTCCTTCATGGTTCCATTCCATCGTTCGACCACGCTCACTTTCTCTTGGTTCTCTGTGGAATAGAAGTCGATCAATCGATGAACATCTACGTTGTAAAATTCTTAACCTTTAACAGCCCATAATTTCTCAGGTTTTCGAAAAGAGGAATTGAAGATGCTCTCCACAGCGTTTGACACTCTCTTCCTAATTTATTTTTCAGTGGTCTCATCCATCCATATTTAGAAAACAGGTCTATGGCCGTCAGTATGTATTTCACGTCTCCATTGTGACTCGAAAACGAATGCATGTCTACCAGGCCGGCTGCCCACGAATGATCCATTCCTTTGATGTATACTCTTCTTTTGTGAAATTTATGCACCTTGGGTTTGTGTAATTCTTCCGATAGTGCATTAGTGATTTTTTTGCATTTCCTATTCCGAATAATCGTTTCGTACTGATTATCGTACTGACCACAGAACGTTTTAACCCTTTACCCAACGTAACGACAAAACTGTCCAGCATTATTCTCAAAAATCACCAATTAAGTTCCATTATTTTTCTTTTTTTTTGTTTCAAAAACATAGGTTATGACCCCTCATTCCAATGAGGGGTCATAAGCTATGTTTTTGAAGCAAAAAATGAAACAAAAGTAATTTTTATATTTTATTTGCAAGTGTCATCTGCTTTTCATGTTAGGTAAAAGGTTAATTTCTCTCTCGACGTGCGATTCACTATATTCTGTATTTTTTAAATCTTAGAACATCTTTTCATCGCACACGTCGTTTCGAGTTTTCGTATCGGGATATTTTGCATAACAAAATTGACTGTAAGGCACTCGATGCACTCTATTGCTGGGTTTGCTCCACGATTTCGATGTCAGATCGGGATTCAATCTCTTGTTTAATTTTGTACCGGATCCTGTGAATAGATGTCACCGCAGATGCATCTTGATTATATATGGAGGTAATAATCCACCCCAAGCTATGCATAAATCTCAGGGGAAGGGGGCATATTATGGTCAGGAGGCACCAGATTGCCGGTAAATCAGGGGTTCAATGAGCCTACTCAAACTTGCCTGGAGGGGACCCTTGGTGGTGGGGACAGAGTAGTTCAACGGGAGGTGGGTCCGTTATAATACCTGATAGGACAGGCGTTGCTCTCGTGCCTTGGGGGCATCTTTCCCATATAAATTATATACCACAAAATTCAGTTGTAATTGTATGGTCACTCGGGTAAAGAGGGTACTAGGGGGACGGGGAAACCGGTGTACTTGCCCGGGCGGGGTTTGTTTGATAGCTTAACGTTCAAGCGCATACGGTTGCATGACATTTGAATGTCACCATGGAAATGGAAACCGGTGGGTTTTTGTCAGTCAATCTGGGTTAGGGTGGAGCTGCGTATGTGCTGTTTGTTAGCCCAAAGGCGCCTACGTCTACTCCTCTGACGGGTATTCCTAGCATGGCGCTGTCTATTTGGGTTTTTGCTAGATCTAGTTTGGGTGTCAGGAGTTTTCACACTAGGATTCGGTATAGTGGGTCCTAGTCATGTGGGCGGTTTGAGCTTCCTAATCAGAGCTGTGAGTGCTGATTGCTGTCCAGGGTTGAGGCGAGATTAGGTTGTTGACATCGGGATTTCACTAGGTACAATTTCAGTCTGGGTTGTATTTCCACCTGTAGTTGGGTGATAAGGGAACAGGTGGCGGTTGACCTTTTTCGGACAATGTGTCAATCATTGCGGGAGGCGTGGTTGCAGGTTTGGATCATGGCTGTCTCTGCAGGTCATTTTGTGGGGTATCATTGGGAGTGTCATCGGGCGAGTAGGAGAAATGTATTGACGGTTAGGAACTGTCGGACGACCGGGCAGTGATGTAATGCGCTATCTGTGATTGGGTGTTAAAAGATGTTACTCTCATCGATTGGGTGTGTTCCTATCACAATTTAACTCGGCGTTGGGGGGGGGGGGAGGGGGGGATCTGTGGTGCGTGATCTCGGATGGGAGTATGTTCTTCTGGGTGGCGAGATTAAGGTTTTCCAGGTTGGAATGGGCTCCAGCCGGTAAGAACATAGGTGACCAGTTAATATTGTAGGATGGGGTGTCCTATTTTACATTCGGATGGTGAGTTGAGTTGGAAAGTGGGGGGTCACAAGCTCTAGGGCCTCTCATGTGACCGGGTGAGAGTGTGCGGTCACAGGGGGTCGTACTGCTGGTTGTACTGCATTGTTTTGGCTGGTCCAGGGTAGCAGTGCCCGGCAATAGGGGAGGGGGGGGGGACATCTTGCTCAGGGATATTGGGAAATGGGATCAAGTTATCTCCCATAAATTATAACAAGGAAAATCCATACAAGCTAAATAATTTTACTTCAAAGATAATATGAAGCATATCCACTGAATATGAAGCCTTTAAGTGGGGGTTCCTGTACTTCAGAGCAAAGACTAAATATGGGCTTCCAGCACTCTACCAGTTATCGGTAATCCGTCCATCTCTCAACACTTTGGATATCGTGTTGCAGATGGAATTGAGTTTGGCTGACACTTTGATATTTTCATGTTTGACGGCTTGCGACGATATTTTGTTTACTGACAAATTTCCCTATCGTACCGAAGATTCCAGCAGCCACGGCTATACTTTCTGTGGCGATCACTGCTGGAACGATTGCAACAGTGGATAGGAGACTCACTCAGGCAAATCCGCATCCCAAAGACAAGGTTATATGAGCTACGACCACCGTGTCGACGACTTTTATGATTCGAGCGTATTTTTCGTGTGGAACGCTTGACGTCTGTCTCATTTTGCCGTCAAATCGTCATGGATCTTCTTGATTTGCTTCATACAAAATTCGTTCCTTTTATCACACCTGCGACGAAATCTTAGGTAGATATTGCAAGAAGAGAAGGAGCTCATGGTGTTTTCGGGTATATATTATTACTTCATCATTCCAGTTTTCTGTTGTTGTTTTTTTTTACAATTTCATTTTTTTTTCTATTTATAATGACATCCCAAAATGGGTACATTTTCAAAAGGGGAATTAGGACCTCGGCGGTCGCTTATATTCTTCCCTCTCTTGAGATAAAAATCATCTACGCAGGCAGTGAATGCAATACCTTTTGCCTTTCGTTTTTAAATTATTTCTCAATTGAGCGTGACTCTGTCTCACAGTCAGAGCTTGCATTTAAGTTCAAACCATTTCATCTGGACATCCTTCGCAGGAATCTTCGTGACTTAATTTTAATATTCACCACTTCGCTCCGAGTTTCTAACCTCAGCGAATTAATCATTCTGACCTTGGGATATGTTTAGTTTTTTTCGGCATGTATCTCATCACTTTTTCTGAGGGTTTTTTTACATATATTTAATTTCATTTTAACTTATTTTATTTTATTTTTAGATATATCTTAATTTCACTTTTTTATTTCTTATATATAAAAATTGTTGTTTTGTGCTTTTTGGTGAAATTCCTAATGGGAAATTGTATTGTCACATATTCTCTTCGAGGATCTAATAACTCATCATTTTGCTCCACCAAATTAATTTCGATACTATATATTGTGACTAATGTGACGGGTAAAAAGAATAAATTTCGAGGTTGCTCTACGACCTTGTAGCCCGGTGAAATATCCGGGTAAAAAGAATAGACCATGAGCTTCGTGATACCATTGACGAAACTTCCGGTGATCACTTCTACATTCACTAAAATGTTTTTTATAGTGAGAATTTCAATCACGTTTTCAGGGTCACTTGGCCTTGTTTTACGTTCAGCTCGAATCCCAACAATCTTACAAAAGTACAGTTCACCTTGAAATCCACTCGATAAGTCGCCCCATGTCTAATATCGTTTGTAAAGTATTATCATTGACTATTATTTTTAACCCTTTACCCAACGAATCGCCCGCATCCGCCCGCGGAATATGCAAATTCAGCAGTTGAAAAAATATTATTTTTCAAAAAATTTCAACAAAGCCATATTATGTGACCCCTCGTTTGAACGAGCTCGTCGAGCTCGTTCCAACGAGGGGTCACATGATATGGTTTTGTTGAACTTTTTTTGAAAAAAATTAAAAAAGGATATTTAAAATAATAAATTTTGATATCGTCTGCGTTGGGTAAAGGGTTAACGGACTTCCACGACTGTGTATCTTCATTCTCATCTGTCTAAAACGAAAGTGTCTATTTGCCACCCGGGTGGCAAATAACTATTCCTCTTTATTTTAGCTATTTGCCACCCGGGTGGCAAATAGCTTAAATAATGAGAAATAGTTATTTGCCACCCAGGTGGTAAATAGCTTAAATAATGAGAAATCGTTATTTGCCACCCGGGTGGTAGATAGCTTAAATAATGAGAAATAGTTATTTGCCACCAGGTGGTAAATAGCTTAAATAATGAGAAATAGTTATTTGCCACCCAGGTGGTAAATAGCTTAAATAATGAGAAATAGTTAGTTGCCACCCTGGTGGTAAATAGCTTAAATAATGAGAAATAGTTATTTGCCACCCGGGTGGTAGATAGCTTAAATAATGAGAAATAGTTATTTGCCACCCTGGTGGTAAATATCTTAAATAATGAGAAATAGTTATTTGCCACCCAGGCGGTAAATAGCTTAAATAATGAGAAATAGTTATTTGCCACCCAGGCGGTAAATAGCTTAAATAATGAGAAATAGTTATTTGCCACCCTGGTGGTAAATAGCTTAAATAATGAGAAATAGTTATTTGCCACCCGGGTGGTAGATAGCTTAAATAATGAGAAATAGTTATTTGCCACCCGGGTGGTAGATAGCTTAAATAATGAGAAATAGTTATTTGCCACCCGGGTGGTAAAAAGCTCCTGCCGTCTAAAACCGTTGAAATCGACAATGTCGTAACTCTATATCGGAATGCAAATCTCGGTCCACCACTTCATTGTCAGAAGAATATCTGAATAGATTATTCATGTCCGTAATGTTGGGGAAAATAGGGCGTTTCGAGACTCACCAGTGCCATCTCGTATCTCTTCTCATTTTGCTATTCTATTGGCGGATTAAACTTCGTAGTGATACGAGTCTTGTTATCGCTCAGTACTATTTGGAATGACGTTTTCGAAACCGTGTTCTCGGCTACCGTTTCTAACATTAATGTTTCTTGTTGTAACATTATTTGTACAATTGATTATTTCTCTTTTTATAAATATTATTCTATTTTTTTAATTTTTATTTATATATGTATATTATCGTAAGTAAAAACATGCTTTGTTTTCTAGTTTAATTTTATCGAACAATCATATAGATTTTGGCCTGAAAACCACGAGAAATGGTACGTATCACATAATGTGTTCCGATTCAAAATGACGACTCATTCTGATTCCGTATCATATAGACAACTCGTTTCCGGTAGCGCTGCGGGGTATCATAACCGGCGCATGGATACATTCTATGTGCGTTTCAGTGATCGACCGAACATTATCTCCCAAAAATGTTTAAAAATAATTTAACCCTTTACCTAACATGAAAAGCAGACGACACTTGCAAAAAGGTTCTTGAATAACTATTTTTTTTTCATTTTTTGTCTCAAAACATAGGTTATGACCACTCGTTAGAACGAGATCGACGAGCTCGTTCCAAAAAAATTATGAAAATTAGCTGGCGATTTTTGAGAATAGCGTTGGCCGTTACGTTGGGTAAAATGGTTAAGATTTAATCTGTGTTTGTGACAGAATTGTTAGATAAATGAATTATCATGATAATGTGCATGTCCTGTGATTTGCATCAGATTCTCGGTGGTGTCCAAAAATGGGATCACAACTCGCCGGCAAAGCCGGCTCGCTGAGATCCCATTCTGGACACCACCTCGAATCTGATACAAACCACAGGGCATGCACATTATCATGATAATCTATATATATCAGAATATAAAAGTCTTCGAATCCGTTTCTATATTTTCCGTGGTATTTCGACTCCTTAGATCGATGGACGGGAAATTATAAGAGCCTTGATCCCACACCGTATTACAAGATCTCTTGTATTCGTCTTTGCTTATGTCGGAGGCACATTGGTTGCTAAGAAAACAAACTGACACCATTACCGACTCCTTGGTTTGAATCCCTGATGCATTATGGCTCCACATATCACATTTAGTCAAAATTGGCCCAGTAGGTCGCCTTGCTAGGGAGGCACGTTGCTTGTTAGGGAAACCAACTGACACAATTTCCGATTCTTTGGTTTGGATCCCTAGTGCATTGTGGTTCCATACATCAAATTTGGTCGAAATTGGCCCAAGAGGTCGCTCGTTGCTAGGGAGGCACGTTGATTGCTAAGGAAACAAACAGACATCATTACCGACTCCTTGGTTTGGATTCCTAGTGCATTATGGGTTCATATATCAAATTTGGTCCAAACTTGCCCAATAGGTCGCCCGTTGCTAGGGCGGCGCGTTGGTTTCTAGGGAAACCAACTGACATAATTTTCGACTCCTTGGTTTGAATTTCTAGTGCATTATGGGTTCATATATCAAATTTGGTCCAATTGGTCCAATAGGTCGTCCGTTGCTAGGGAGGCACGTTGTTTGTTGTTAGGAAAGTCACGTGATTTAGTAAATTGTAAATTAGTCTGACTCCCGGTGTATTGTGGAAGAATATTTCAATAGCACGACCCCCCCCAACCACACCCCTTCCCCTGTTACTTCCCTCAACTGATGGTTCACTCACTTTACCCAATTGGTATCCGAATGTTCCTTTGAAAACAGTTATATTGTCCCTTTTTGTTCTTGGGAAGATTCCTCGAATAAGAGCCGTTCTCGTAAAGTCTCTTCTCGGGCATTCCTTCCGGTGAATAAAAAAAAGTGTTTATAATATAAAGGACTCTCGAGTTCAGACGCCTCCGGCATATGAACTCGTACGCCTACGGCGCAATCGTCCTTTAAAAAAGTTTTTGCAGAAAAAAACGTGTACTTTATGAAAATAAAAGCATAGGCGTGCAATAAAATGAATGTTTATGGTATTTTTAAGATTTAAGAGTCTAGAATACTTCAGTCGGACTGAAAAGCGAGTGAATCTAAACATAGGCGAAAGATGTTTTAAAAGCTAGACTGGTTCCAGATCACAGGAGTGCAGAATGTGAATGGTGGCTTGAGAACTTACGGTAATCAAGGCTTACAGTATTCTTTATTACCCATTTGAGCCATTAATGGTATTAGCCCTGTCAGTTCAATATCACCAGTTGAAGAATCCACATTCCTTATCTGGGGGTACAGCAATTGATCTTTTCAACATGCAGCCATGAGGCTGCACGTTGGGAATATTGATTGGTACACCATACAAATTCATGGAGAAACTGTTTACTTCATGAACTGGTTGTATCACGATCTTGGACCAGAAAAGCGGGTTGCTGCGTTCAAACAAGGGCTAAATAACTGCAGATTTTGAATTTAAAACACCGCTTGTGTCCCTCAACACCCACCCGCCCCCCCCCCCCTCCCCACACACACACTTCCTAGAAACAAGCCTGGGGAACCTTCTCCACTGGCGAGTCATAAACTATCTTCATGAATGTTTAGTGCCAAGTGAGTTCAAACAATATTCATTTCCAAATTCAATTGTAAATCAAATTACAGAAAAATAACATGATGTGGATTCGAAAGTAAGGTGGCAGCTTTCAGAAGGCCACAGCTGAAAAAGATACATGAAACAGGTCGGTCGGTATGGTTGCAAAGATAAAACAATTTATTTTACCCAGCGCTATGTCTCAAAAACATAGGTTATGACCCCTCTTTGAAACGAAACGAGCTCGTTACCCAATGTAACGGCTAAAACCCGCCAGCGGCTATTCTCAAAAATCGCCAATTAATTTTCATTATTTTTTCATTTTTGTCTCACAAACATAGGTTATGACCCCTCTTTGGAACGAGCTTGTCATAACCTATGTTTTTGAGACAAAAAATGAAAAAAAATAGTAATTCAAGAATTTTATTTGCAAGTGTCGTCTGCTATTCATGTTAGGCTAAGGGTAAAATTCAATAGTTATAAGTAGTTATTGTGAGTAAGAGACATGGTTGACAATTTTCGTCATTTGAAGAGATTTACTACAAGAAAGTTAGCAACTCCCCTTAATTTTCCAAAGTTGTCAGTATTTAACACTAATGGTAGGTATGGAAATCGCATATAAAAATTGAAAGTCGTTTCATCGGCGTGCGCATCATTTCACAAATTTCAGGCATTTTCCTGTAGAGTAGTATAAACATACAGAAATTGTCCTTTTACAATTTATTGTCAAACCTGTTTGGGTGTGTGACTATTATTCTTTCTTTCAACTCATTTATTAAGTAAAAAACTGCGCTTTCACCATCTGTTGATATTCTGTAACTTTTCCCCTGTTCAAAAAATCACCAGTGTGTGCATAGTGAAAATAATACCGGTATTATCATTTCCATTAATTTAAAAATCTAGGGGGTAGGATTCGTTAAAAAAAAATTCCTGGGAAGAATAAAACTTGCCAATTACTGTAAAAACATATTCGCTAAACAAAGAATCAAAGCGGACGTTACATAGTTGCTTCTGATTGGTTTGCATAAAAAAGCCAAGTTTCCTTTTGTGATCTTTATAAACGAAAACAGCAGGCAGCTTCGAGAACTTACTGTTGTTGTCGTTTATTAAAAGTAACAAAAGGAAATTTGACTTAATTATTTTCTATTAATATCAGAGGGGATTTCTCAACAATTACGTGCTTCTTAACCCTTTACCCAACGTAACGGCCAAAACCGGCCAGCGCTATTCTCAAAAATCGCCAATTAATTTTCAAAATATTTTCATTTTTTGTCTCAAAAACATAGGTTATGACCCCTCGTTGGAACGAGCTCGTTCCAACGAGGGGTCATAACCTATGTTTTTGAGACAAAAAATGAAAAAAATTAGTTATTCAAGAATTTTTTTTGCAAGTGTCGTCTGCTTTTCATGTTAGGTAAAGGGTTAAATGGATCTTTCTCGCCTGTCTAATAATTTCAGGGGAAATAACTTTATCAAAAGTCGATTTTCATGAAGACTGTCAGTCTCCCCCACGTACTAACACCGCCGAAGCAGAGTTAACACTGGTTGAAAACAAGTGCACCATAGACGTGTAGTACGCCTTAGTACACAGCACCACCGTGTCCCCACGTGGGCAATAGACATTAAGTGCCTTGCCTAAGGGTACAACGCAGTTACCCCTGGCGGGGATCGGACCGTGGTCCTTTCTGTCTGAAGTTCAATGCCGTAACCACTGAGCCACCGCGCTCCCTGGTGCTGTGTTAATAATGACGTAAACAGTTTCGAAACAATTCTCACCATTTTCATATCTGTTAATAATTGCATGAAATGAAACCTGTAAGTGAGGATGGCCAGAAATAATCGATTAATTATCGATGTGCCTTCTTTCTGATATGATATTGATTTTTATCTCACAATCGGGGCGTTTTTGCACTGTTACTAAACTAAAGTTTAATGTATCTGGGCCCTTGTTCCGAATCCGTATCAAGGGCCCCTGATACAAGCGCATCATTCTGCTGTTGCCAAAATAACGGCATTAATATCGTTGTTCGATCGCTTCGCGTTTTCCCCTTCAGAGAAAACAATGTTAGGTGAGGCGAAGCCGAATCTAATATTGTTTTCTCTGAGCCGTATATGACAGTGTGTCTGCCAGCTAAACGCCCGGTAATGTATTTATTATGCACGGCATGCTAAAATGTCACTAAGGGAAGTTAACTCAACGAATAGTTAAAAATTATGCACACTTTTCGGCATCTTGGGCTGGTTTGTAGCCTATTATTGGGATCTTCCTGAACGCCTGAGTCGAGGCTTCTCTCTTGAAGTTAAAAGATTAGCTTTCGCTATGAAATGTGGAAATCTCCACCTCAATAAACAACGAACAGCATATTTTAAAATATAATAAACCTTTACACCAAGAGGGATATTTAATTCACCAGTAATTGTTGCAAAAGTTACAACCAAATTCACGTTGACGAAACACACAGTTGCTCCACTTCGCAAGCAGTATTCAGTAAAGTGAATCCCAGTGACGTAATTTTCTCTGAAGTGTAACGTCATCACTGGCTTCAATATGGAGTTCCATGAACGCTATTCTAGTTTTCAATTTGCGTCTTTCTGTCGATAAGGCAAATGAAAAAGTTCCTCTTAAAATAGTTTCATAACACATTTTGTGGTGAATATTGTGAGATAAATTTATCATCACCACAGTGTGTGTCTCCGGGAATTCAGATGAAGTCTCGTTGTAGGCACAGAATCGCATTTCGACTCGCCCTAACGGGCTCGTCGAAATACTGTTCTGTTCCTACAACTCGACTTGATCTGAATTCCCGGAGACACACACTGTGGTGATAATCTGTATATCTACAGATATTATTTTTATACAGTACATAGATAACGATGATCTGCTAGATCACACTGAGATATCTTTTCTATCCTGTGAATATGTTTAATTTAAAAGCACAAGAGCCACCCCCGGCGCTGATAATTTTTAGCTCATGAACAATCGGGTTCTACCCGATGGTCCATGGCCTGAAAATTTGCTAGTACCCCTTTTGCCTTTTCGGAAAAAAATTGTGAATAATTTGGTAAAAAATGTACTCCCACGTGATCTAGTGGTAATCCACGATCCCAGCAAAGTACATCAATGTCATAAGGATGTACAGAATTGAAGCGTTATAAAATCACTCTTCCGTGTTCCTTTATTGCAGAGAATCCAGTACACCATAAATTGCAACTAGACCATATTACCACAATAGTTTGGTTGTGTCGAGTGGTTTGTTTAGTTATTTGTTGCGCGAAAAAAATATACACACACACAATAAAGCTACATTTCTGACATCCATTCGAAGCTCACGACTGCAACTAGACGCATCAACGCCAAGCGTAAATTATACATGGATTTTTTGTCTGTTTTTGAGAATTTCCCCAGTCGAAATCAGCCAGTCGTTAGAGAGGCGCATAATAGGCTGACAATGAATTCGTGTCAAATATTGGCGTCCTGTGAAGTTTGCCAATTCTTGAATAGAAAAATTGTCAGGATCACCAGACAGTTTTCTGTACAATTTTACAATCGTACACGGTAGACGTGGACCGAGTAAAACGTGTGACGCGGAGTACATCAACTGCATGTCAAGAAATATAAATGAGTATAACTCTTCGAAAGTGATGTGCTTTTCCACGACACCTCTTTTCTGTAGAACACACTCAAAAACAAGCAATACGGACGGATACCCGAATAACGTGACTTGCACCAAATTTACACAAAACGCAGAACATATTCAACCTCAATATAATTATTTTCTCGAAAATCAATCTTCCGTCATGTTTTAAAAATTGGTACAGAAAACGGCGCAAATTTAAGTTTTATTGCAAAGGGCAGACCGTATCCCCTATTCGCAACGTTATTCAAGATCTTTGTAACATCATACTTGCATCAAATACAAGTTAAACAATTTGAATGGGAGAAGGACTGTTCAAATAAAATGATGATATAATTTAATATCTTCTGACCGACCACTGCACAGCAATGTTAAATGTGTCAGATGTTAACATACCAGACAACACATTTTCGAAATCGGTTCAACAGACGTCCCACATGTGTTAATCCTCTATTTTTGTCATACGTCAGGCGCAATACCCAAGGGTTATTTTCTCTAACAGTCCACGGGCCCACAATCTCCAGTGGCCATATCTTCCACTGAATGGTAGTGTACATGTTTACAGTGATATTGGTAAGTGCCTTTGCCTTCGTCTTTAACCCTTCACCTAACGTAACGGCCAAAACCGGCCAGCGCTATTCTCAAAAATCGCTAATTAATTTTCATTATTTTTTTCATTTTTTGTCTCAAAAACACAGGTTATGACCCCTCTTTGGAACGAGCTCGTCCCAACGAGGGGTAATAACCTATGTTTTTGAGACAAAAAAATGAAAACAATTAGTTATTCAAGAATTATTTTTGCAAGTGTCGTCTGCTTTTCAGGTTAGGTAAAGGGTTAACGCTTACCTCACGCGTCTAGAAGTCGACCCTTACAAATTTATTCAATGATTATAACTCTTGTTTTTTTGTGCCACAAAAGTAGAGCTTATGGCCCTCATTGGAAAGAATAAATAACATTTAACCCTTCACCTAACATGGAAAGCAGACGACACTTGCAAAAAAAAAAAAAAATCTTGAATAACTAATTGTTTTCAATTTTTGTCTCAAAAACAGAGGTTATGACCCCTCGTTTGAACGAGCTCGTTCCAACGAGGGGTCATAACCTATGTTTGCGAGAAAAAAAAAATGAAAAAAATAATGAAAAGTAATTGGCGATTTTTGAGAATAGCGCTGGCCGGTTTTAACCGTTACATTGGGTAAAGGGTTAACGGCAGATTTTTTTCGAAACTCACACTTAAGACGCACGCAGTTCTCTGTGACAAACAATGACAAATAACCTCATAAAATCGGAAAGACAAACCCTGAGCCATTGCTTTCTTTGTGAGGAAATAGAGAAAACAAAGGAAATCCTTTGGAAGAAAACACTATTATCTGGGTTATCACTAAGTCGGGAAGACAGACGTTCCTGCATACACCCTCGCTGCCCCCCCCCCCCACCCCCACCACCACACACACACTTGCAAATCAATAAAACACTTACCTCAAGATGTTCATTTTTGACTGCCAAGCGGAGAGCTGTCCTTCCAAGAGCATCATGGCAATCAACATTAAGTTCATGGTTATCTTGTAGTATTCTTTTCACACCGGGCAAGTCTCCGAACTCAGCAGCATGCAAGAAGCCTTCTTCTATGTCGGCAAGCTGTATTTCAAAAGAAAGAGGAAAGTGTAATATTTTTGCTAATCGTGGCAGTCCTCCAGAAGACTTTCTTCTCGTCATCATTCCTCAGTTTCTGTGTTCTCTATGAAAGTATCTTTGTTTAATTTGAAACGTTGAACGTTGCAGACGGAAAAAAATTATCCGGCCAAACTATTCTTACTTCAGTGCAACAAGGCGGCATCTGCAATGCTACAGCATTGTAGATGGCATCTTGTTACAGTCAAAGGACGATATTTGTATGAACTCTTCTGAATCTTGTAATTTAACGAATATCGACCAATCCATGGTATTGATATATGCGTTCAAAGGGTCAAATCGAAAAACTCCAACATCAGTTCTGCGATAAGTTAACAATTTTCAGGTGGTCAATGAGATGGCCGCAGTTGTTGATTCCTAATGTTGCTAAAAATATAGACTTCTTTCCCGATGTAAAGTCCTTTTATGGAACTGTAGCACAGAATTCAAGAACGGAGAGATCTTGCGTCGAAATGAATTAAGAAAAATATTAACGACAGTTATCTGCAATTGTGTATTTCACACACTTGAATTCTGTTGAATGAATTGTGTTTCAAACAGAACCTCATTTGGAAGAAAATTCCTTGATTTTCTTCAGTTATTCACTAAAACTAATATTCCCTATAAAAATCATTCACTGTGATCCTACATTTCCTAAACAAAGCATCTGTTGAACAGCTGTTTTTCTATTGCCAACTATCATCCATTACCAAATATGCTTCGTAGCCAGGAAGACCTCTGTACCAACATGGGCAGTATGTGATCAACGTGTTAAGACCACATTCGCCAGACTGTCAATAACGGACAGCTAAAGTATTTTGAAGGCCTACTCGAAATTCGTTCATGCAGAATAGTAAAATCTCTCTAAATTCTTAGCGCATTTTGCACCTCTCAATGTGTTCGCTTGATACGTCTGTCAAGTTGGAAAAAAAACAATGTCCAATTACATCAATAAACATTTAGAAGTAGTTCCTGAACAGCAGTTTCTATTGTGAAAACTTGCATGAAATGATCTTTGCATTCAGGCGGAGACACGTTCATCATGATCCAAACACAAAATGTTCGATTAGAAAAAATTATAGACAACAGCGAATGATGTACCGAGATACCAATTACCAAAATAAACATAACAATTAGCAATTGTATTACAAACTCTGTTATGACCATCTTTTAAAGGTAGTTATTTCCCAAGGGGTTCTAGATGTGTTTGCCTTCAGTAAATGACATTTCCGCGTGTAATAGAGTAATATTTGCGTCCTCAACTAATGTTAACTGGAATATTTCCAATACCAATTTGTTCGACCCGGAATAATCCAGCTCATTGTTTTTAAAAACAATCATCAAAATGCCTAGAATAAAAAGAAAATTTTCCATCGAGCAGACCGATCAATTCTACATACGAAAGGGACCTTATGTTCCATATTCTGTTCTGGCATTTCAAATTTTAAAGGTAACAGAAAATTTATACACGATCGCCCCATCAAACCGCTCCACCCCCCCCCCCCCCCCCCAACACGCACAAATACGTTTTAACACATCTTCCCGCACTTGGAAAAAGCGGAAAATCAAGGAAATGGAATTTCTTAGATCCATTTTCAAATCCTATTGCGCTGGAATGAGCCATGAAAGGCTCTATAGATCTAGCGTATTTATGTTAGTGCAAAACGTCCGTTAACCCTTACGCTGACGAAAGAAACTATTGTCATCTATTTCATGACGATTATATGAATTTGTGGGAGGCGTAGAGCATACCTATCATCTGATTAATTGTTGGAAAGGGCAGTAGTATGTCATGTACCCGGACAGGGATCATTGGCAGGACCTCGGTTCAGGACCTCGGAAGTGACGTAATGTCACGTGACCTAGTGGCGCCATGTTGAGTTGACATGGTAACCCGCGTGAGCGGCCATGTTGTGACGTCATCTCCATAGTGATACATGGTGTTGGTGCGCATGCGCAGCGCATGTTGTTAGGGTGATACGTGTTTCCGTCGTCCATTTTGTACACTGGAGGCCGCCATCTTGGTTTCTATGGTAGCACGTGATCGCTATGTTACCAATGGCTTCTAACAAGACAGGGGTATGTTCAGGGGTGTGTTCCGTTGTAGAAGAGTAAATCTGATTACCACAAACAACCCGACAATCCCTCCAAATCACCAAACTCCACCCAAAATCACCGAAATTGACTTTATTTCCCCAATTTATCGGCTTAGCACGTAGTGCTATAGTACTAGGTCACGTGACATTACGTCACTTCCGAGGTCCTGCACCGAGGTCCTACCAGTGATCCCTGTCCAGGTACATGACATACTACTAAGGGCTCAGAGAGCCCTTTACAACAATTAATCAGGTGATAGAGTTTCATGTATGTCATAAATATTATTAAACTTCCTCGCATACAGGCATACATAAAGGTCCTCCATATATGGCTAAACTTGGCGTGGCAGTAAATGTGTTAACCTATTACCCAGAGCACATGATATCAAAATTTATTTTTTCAATTTTTTTTTTTACAAAATTTCAACAAAATCAGAACACGTGACGAGCTCGTTTCAATGCGTCGCAATGCGGGGTCGCATGATATGGTTTCGTTGAGATGTTTTGAATTTTTTTTTCAACTTCTCAGTTTATAAATTAAGTGGCCTAATGCGGTCGATGCCTTAGGTAAGGGATTAAGCTTTCGCCGCTTCTGATGCCCGTAGTCTGTTTGGTGACAAGTGGAGAAACACTGACTGTTTCATGGTTACCAAGGGGGAACATCCCCATCGATCGTTGTTATTGGCGTTTCTAGGGTAAGTTTACCTGCTGATTCCGAATCCGATTGGCTGCATTCCGTAACTATTGGGCAAACTGAGATGTTTATTCTTTTTCAGACCGAAACACTTTTTCAAATAAGAAACTAAGTCATTGTATTATTCTAACTTTGTCATTAGGTTTTGCTTGCATTTAGGTTATGCATGTTGGTGATATACCAACGATGCGTTTATTGCCAGATTTCATTTGTTTCTGGTACTTTAGTTGGGTAAAAAGGCGAAAATGTGTTTTATTTTTCAATTTTTCCCAATTTGATGGGAAACAGTCTAGAAATGTTGGCCTAGTCCAAAAACAAACTACTTTATATCACGCAATTTGGCGTAGATTTGCAAAAATACGTTGATTTCACTGACTGTTGCTAACGAGTTTCATTAAATTGGAAATTATGGTTCTGAAGATTACACTGGGGCTTATCCATCAACAATACCTCATCTATTACCAAATTTTGGATTATCGCATGAGTCATGCTCATCGTAAGTTTCTGTATAGATCAACATGTGACGGTAATCACACACTGAAATACTGCCCCGACATTGCCACAACGAGCTGCAACCCACTGTGCAGATGCATTGAGGCATCATATTGGGACCCACGATTTCTTAGAGCTGCAACTACACTTGATTACCTTAATCACTTGCTTAGGTGCTGGGCCTATCCTATAAGGAATACCAATTTGAAGCAGTGACTTGGACCGGTTATTCCGAATCCACCCAGATATCGTTGGGTCAATCTCTGAAGATGGAAGGGAGGTACTTAATGGAGCAGCGGACAAAAGCCTCGATTGGAAATGTGTTCGTTTGACATTTTCCGAGAATGCTTCACTTACAGGATGAAGAACAGAAAATTTTCGAGCATTTGTCTGTGTTTTTGTTGTTTTGTTAGACAGTATCTTAAATCTGGTATCTGACATCTTTTTAGATGGATAGCCAAAGCAGGTAATATAATGAGCATGGTCGCCCGTTGACAAACTGCATCCAAATCATCAGTTGATTTGCTTATTTGATCCGGAGTGATACGACTTAAATATTTATAATAGCCGTCGTCTTCCATACCTCAAAGCATTGGGCAACAGTATAACAAACGGATACCCCGTGCGCTACAATTAGATTTGGCATCAACTGTATTTGTTTCGGGCGGTCTCCTCGAGATTGATTACCCTCCTACCACCACGTGCTGATTTCGTCGTAAGTGAAATGTTAATATTCTGTTTATAATAGAAATTGTTAATATCACAAAGACGTTTGTGTCATCTGAAACTACATTGACTCTGCTGATGCCATCTATTCTAGAAACATGTATAAACTGCAGGCACATTATAACATCAGATTTCTCGAGACCAGATCTCAGATTTCGGACGTTCGAATTCACTTTTGATGCCGCGATGGATATGAAAGTCACAGGTGCACTGCTGTTAAAAATTCAAACACAGCAACATGTTCTATTTATTTATTTATTTATTGGTGTTGAAGATCACATACTTATGCTCAATTGCTAATCATGATCGTGACAGTTTTACGGGTGGAGGAAGCCGGAGAGAACCACCGAGCAACGACGAGCAGCTGTCAGCTCTCCAACATCGTAACTCCGCACTGCAGCACAGGCAGGATTAGATTGGCTGAAGACATGCGCACCATCGACGTGCCGTACGCCTTAGTATACGGCGCCATCGTGCCCCCATGTGGACACAACGCGGGAGTCCGAATCGATCGCTCAGACGGTCGCCCATCCGAAGACTAGCCGGGCTCGATGATCAACATGTTCTACTCTAACGGACTCTTTCCTCTAGAAAATCCATCAGCTGGTCGAATATCTCGTTGACATCGTCAGTCAGAATACCGCTCAGCGCAATACTTCCTCCATTGTAAGAAGCAAATCACTGACATTTTGAGGAAACGTTTTACCA
This sequence comes from Pictodentalium vernedei, assembly GCA_031216915.1. Classification (NCBI taxonomy): domain Eukaryota; kingdom Metazoa; phylum Mollusca; class Scaphopoda; order Dentaliida; family Dentaliidae; genus Pictodentalium; species Pictodentalium vernedei. The sequence goes on from CM062295.1 coordinate 160,102,779, forward strand.
GAAAGCAGTTTTGGAACACCGGCAAAAGCTGCTACCATTTTCCACAGAAGAACCGAAGATTCCACAAGAAAACTCATGCAACCAACAACTGGCATGAGCATGTGGATACCACCAAAACGAGAAAAGACGTTTTCGACAGTGTTAGGTCAATACCATCTTATGTGTATAGCACCTTCTACAATTGCAGATCAATTGTGCACTCTGCATAAGCTTGGCCAGCTCTTTCAGTTATCTCCTTTAAATAAAACATAGTTGTGAGTACCGTGTTGGGATTTGCAGGAGACATATCCATCAGCGGGAGATAATCTATTTGTATTGTTGACTCTAGCGAACAACCAACTGGCTGTACTCAGGTGTATTTGGCATGTTCTATCGACTGCAAGAAGTCAAAGTCAACATCCTTTGTTCCAGCCAAAAACACATGGTCCGGCACAGATTAATGGATTTTGGGCCGAACCTGGAAATTTTGGTGTGGACGCAATGTTTTTGGCGTTTCTTGGGTGTCTTTTTGTGCCGAATTCGAATCCGTTTGATGCCAATCTGTAAAGTTTGGGGCATTTGAGTTATTTGCATGTTTCCAAAATGGCCGACAAAATGGTGGCCGAATTGTCGGAGCATTAAGAACGAACCGTTTCTTTGCTATTGTCCCGTTATTTATAAGGTATATCATTGTTCTAAAATTAATTGAACCCACAGATTACACTAAATCCAAGGAATTTAAGATATTTGACCTTTGTAGGTATAAAGATATCCGCCAAAATGGCTGGAAAATCAACCAATTTGTCGAGGAAATCAGTTTCAGAGCCAGCTGTGAAATATTTTGGAGACTTAATTAAGAGATAAAGTCAGACAATGTAGCAACACGTTCCTGGCATAGATTGTGTAAAACGTCAACTTATTCCAGTCCACTGAGTTTAGATATGACGCCTAACATGTCCACTACTTTCACGAAAATCCACCCATCTTGTACCGAGTTCATTTCAAATATTCGTCATCAACGTCATCATCTGAGCTGTCGCGTGACTCGACATTCCCCAAAGTCAGCTAGCTCCCTATGGCGCGTGTTTGAATCACCCTGGCTATGACATACAATGGTGCATCGGATGTTTGCGTAGACACGCGTACATCTCTTGGATGAACATGCCTTGAACGAAATACAACCACACTTGACAAAATTCAATACCTGTTCTGGGACAGCATGTACAGACTGGGGAATACCTATTGGCGTCAAAGTCTTAGATTTGTCATCAGTGGTCCATCCAAAATCATATGGATCGAGTTTTGGTGGAATGCCCAAGTAAGAAGAGTACCAGTGCATGGCTTGCGGGTTTGCCCTTTTAACATTATCGTGGAACGACTCATTTGTGGGTGGAAGGCTTGTTAGCTTGGGGCAGATAATTGCGCCGTTGCTGTTTTGGATGTCCAGACATTGACCCTGGCTCGGATCATTTCTGTAACCGGATAAAGACAACAAGCGCTGATCAGGAGGGTACTTTGGACAAATACAGTGCCCATGTCTGCACGATGATCACCAAACCCGTCCAATGAATAACCCCGCAACCTCGTCAGCATACCTACTTTGCCCACATCGTGCAATTGTGCGACACTTTCAAAGCCCGATAGTGCATGTGCTGCGATGAGTTTGGGGACAATTGTAGCATTTTTCTTGCAATGACCTTTCTTTCCCCACTCGTCGCTTCCACTGCCAATAAGCACCCCATTTTGTTCTTCCAATGGAAGAAGGTTAGGAGCACAAACACGTCCGAGTCTTCTGACATGACATGAATACGGCAAATGTCTTTGTATGATCTCTGGATGTAATTGACTTGTTGGCAAATGGTAACATCATCCTCTTCGTGCTCGGTGTATAAATCACCACATTCTAGCATGTCGCCTGATCTAACGAGTGTTGGTGTGTAAGATTCACCTTTTATGACTTGTGTGTTCGAATGACTACCATTCTCGACGCATTCGGTGATGTGTGAACATATGAGACTTATGTGTTCCTTTTTGTTTGTGGAATTCGACAGAGCTACTTGCTTTGGTGGCAGTGGGATTTTAGGTGCCAGCTTGTGCTTTCTGGACATGCATTTGTCACGTTCTGTGCGGGTAGACGACTTGATTCTAAAGTCAAATACCTGTTAAAGACAAGATATACATTCGGCTTCATGAGGTGTGTCGTGATAAAATTAGAGAATGTTGACGAAAAGTCAGAGACAGTACCGTTTGTGGGCAAGTGCAGTACCCCCATGATTACACAGCCGTCGATCACAGTGCACTGCGGTACAGACATATAACGTCTGTGAGGTTACTACACATGCAAGCTTATTCTTCAGATCAGACTTGGATTTGGCAATACGCAAATCTCCCGATTCGAGGAACATAGATAAAGAGAAAGGTACAAGATCGTATTTCAGTATATCCTTCATTGGCAAGTTTGGCCAGAGGACTGGGGGGCAACGATTCCTGAATATATGAGAGAAGTGTCAAGTGATGTCTCTCTAACTTTGATTGGACGTTTGTTGGCAGCCGTTGTAATTACTTTCTTACTCTGTGGCTGGTAAAAACCATTTGGAAGAGTGGGTTGAAAGTCTTCATATTGTTTTAATCCTATTTCATAAGCCCGATCGACATTCCTAGAATCACTGGATACTTTGCCATAAAAAATGTTCACAATTTGTTCGGGTTGCTCATCGATGTCTGTTGGTGACACGCATGTGCTCAAGGCTGTTCGTATTTTAGTACGATCGGCCAGGTCAGCTTTCATTCTTGAAGATGCTTCCATTTTGTGAGCTAGAACGCTACTTTCGAGAAGATCTCCCTTCAGCTGAAGGAGATCATATTGCATCTTACTGCAAATTCTCAAACTAAGTGCCCACTTCTGAACAGACGTTTGGCTTAGTGTTATATCTTTCATTCGATGAGATCCCTCCCCGCACCTCATTACTGTTGTCTCTTTCATCATGGGCGTTCTATGATGACTCACCGAACACTATAGTTGTGATTTGTACTCTTTTTTGTTAAACAACGATCTTTATTCTTTCTACATAACAAGGGCTGAATAACCCGGTAGTTTTTGTTTAACATGAGGTGGGCAGGTAAATATGAACCTACTAACAATGATATCCTTCAGAAAGGGCGTTAAAATTTCACAAAATTGCTCATTCTTAGTTCTCGAAAAATGTTGCCGCCATTTTGTCGGCCATTTTGAAAAAACTGCAAATAACTCAAATTACCCAAAGTTTACAGACTGTCATCAACGGATTCGAAATCAGCACAAAAAAGTTACCCTAGACACGTCAAAAACATTGCGTCCTCACCAAAAGTTCCAGGTTAGGCCCAGTCTGTGTCGGTGTAAAAGGAATGGAAGTCCGTAGGAACGTTAATCCCTCTGGACTATTATTCCGCGGAATTATAGTCCTAGGTCTAACATTTCTAGGAATAGTAGTCCGGCGGACTACTATTCCTAGAAATGTTAGACCTAGGACTATAATTCCGCGGAATAATAGTCCAGAGGGACTAATTTTCCTACGGACTTCCATTCCTGTTACACTGGACTAACAGCTTGGTTCTGTGTTTTATCATTTAGTCATTTTTGGCCAAAATTCACAAAATGTTCACCGTTTTAAAGTACCAAAACAATTACCTGCTGGTGATAAATGCATATTTATTTGGTGTCTCGTTAATATATATATCCTAAACGTAACGCCACATTTTGTTGCAAAAGTTGGAATTTCACATTTACTTAATTTTTCAGTTGTTCAAAAAAAGATTATTGTGTAGGTCAGAAGAGGTTTAATGATCTTAATTTGCCTAATGATCACAGAGTGGCGTCAATCGTATTCGCAATAAGTTACCACCGAAACGCCAATGGAATGATTTACACACCACTTGTGCAGGGTGCCCCCATCCCCCACCTCCCATTCTGACGTCCGTGCTAATACCTCACTGCACTGGAAATCAATGAGAACATCTGGAGTTTTAAACACAATTCTCCGCGTGTTGCAGGATATAGAATGATGGTCCAATCATATAGCGCGGGTTTAGAACCCCAAATAAGAGTGTTTCCTTCGGTACTGACTGCATAACGAAACCGGACCACTACAACACTCGGCGACCGGCGGACACAAAAATAGGGAATATTATTTGGCTGGAAACTCTACGAGAGCATCAGTGGGAATACACCTTCACTTATCACTTGCAGTGTTTTGTACAGTCCCATCGTCCCGTACAGAAGAAAACCGGGGGAACCGAGAGTCCGAAACATACATATACAGAACACATAATATGTAGACTTGTGCCAAATAACTTCATACCTCATGATCAACTGCCCCAGCAAGTTAACCCTTCCTTAATCTAACACAATAGCAATTTCCAGCCTGCGCAATTTAGAAAGAAATCCGTTCAAACTTTCTTTATGTTTTTACTCTGTGAGTCCCGAACAAAGTATTTATGACGTGCACGTCATAACCACTGTTTTGGAGGCAAAAGTATAAAAAAATGTATTTATTCAAAACAGATGTTTGCAATTGTCAGAGACGGCGCAAACCTTTGCATTATGCCCACACTTTATCAAACAGTGCCCCTCTGTTCAGAAAAGATATGGACCTCCACAGACAGACGAGACTATACCGAGAGTTCACAGGTACACATCAAAGACGATGTATGAACCAGCACTCACCATTCGCAAGCGTATCATAGAACGATTGCTATATGTTCGATGGCCCAATGGTTTCCTCTTCATTTGCCTGTGTATTGTCTTCCATCCAAGACTTACTCTTGTTTTAATGCTCAAGTAAATAGTTGGTGGATACATTACCGGTTGGAGTAACGTCATTAATTTTGTCGAAAGTTAAAGTACAAAACCACTTTCGTTGCACAAATGATCTATAAACTCCCTCTCAAATCACAATGCATATGTGTGCGCCCTTCAAATAGTTGTGCCCCGCCCCTTCTCTCAACTGTCGACTAGTCATGTCAGGTAAAGACTTAATAGGGACATTTCTTTACTTTGTACTAAAGCCACACAAAAATTAATCCCAGTAAAATGATGAAGGGTCCGACATTATTTTGAAGTCTCAGGTTGAACCCACCTTTGTAGAAAAAATGCTGCGATACATCCTAAAGCGGATTGGGAAGAGGGTCACGGTGGAGTAGTCAGACCTAATTTGAAAACCTTTAACCCTTTACCCAACGTAACGGCCAAAACCGGCCAGCGCTATTCTTAAAAATCGCCAATTAATTTTCAAAATATTTTCATTTTTTGTCTCAAAAACATAGGTTATGACCCCTCGTTGGAACGAGCTCGTCGAGCTCGTTCCAACGAGGGGTCATAACCTATGTTTTTGAGACAAAAAATGAAAAAATTTAGTTATTCAAGAATTTTTTTTGCAAGTGTCGTCTGCTTTTCATGTTGGGTAAAGGGTTAATAAAAAAATAAGAAGACATTACTGCACGAACAACATTGTGATCATCAGAATGCTCTATTTCTCGATCATATCACGATCTCATCGCTGCACTTTCGCAATAGTGGATAGAGATTTCATAAACAAAATTCTGTCAAATCGAAACTGAAAGGAACTAAAACAATTCCAGATCTGTTCAAAAAGTCTCTAACGTAGCAATTCTTGAATTCATTCTTGCTTCGTGTCACCTGTAAAAATCCAGTGTTCAAACTGTGGGCCTTGGCTCTGTTACCCCATCCTATTCTGCTAACTGACCCTAAATTGTTAATTTTCTAAAAACGATGGAAACTATTTTATTTATATGGAAAGAACATCTCAAAAATTAATTTTCCATTTTTTATTCATATACACGCTGTTGTCAGTATTGTTTCATTTAATTTGTTTTCTTTGGGAATGATGGGAAGACAGCCCTAGTGGCTATGCCATCTCCCCGCCGTGTATTCATGTATTTGGGATAATTGTATGTTTCTGTCTTTTGTTTGTGTTTGTATGCATGTTGTACAACGAACTAATCATTCATTCATTACTTCATTCAAGGAACAGCAGTCGAAAATAAAATCCGGGAAGCAATGCCGCCGTATTCGCCAAGTGAGAGTGTTGAGCGGTGTTGACAGAAGACGGACAGAGCAGTTCGACCAAGATCCAATACCATAAAACTTTTGTAATTGTCCCACGTTGTATTTACTACAAGTGAATATAAATGATGGAATCATTATCATTTCCAAAGATAAATTGCCATATCTTTGAAAATGCTAATGGTTCATTTCAATTTATTTCCATAAAGAGAAAATATAATTCTGAAAAATACAACTGTATTACAATTAAAAATACAACTAACCGAAACCCAACCAATACTACAAAACGTTTACAATTGTATTTTCTAGAATTGTATATTCCAGTTGTGACTTTAAGTGGGTTGAAATGAACCATTAGCATTTTCAAAAATATGTCAATTTGTCAGTTGGTAAACTGTCGCATCTTTTAAAATGCTAATGATGTATTTTAGTCAGTTATACTGAAGGGTAGGAAATACAATTCTAGAAAATGCAATTGTGAAAGTTTTATAGTATTGCCCCCCGGTCATTATTCAGTCTCCGCTTTTGTAATCACAGTACGGTACAATACAGTACAGTACAGAGTAACTCCTCTTTGTCGTTTTCAATGACAGCACGGGTCTCTGACAGTCTTTTCTAATTATTCTGTTTTTCAATCCAATTGGCACTGCCCGTTGTGCAAATTCATTTTTTGATGGTCCAACTTGAAACAAATCGCCGTATCACTATAAATATTGCGAACATTGAATTAGAAAACCTATTCCATGGTTAAGCATGGATTATGTAACTTATTCACAAATAGTCTGGTTTTGTGATCTGGAAGAGGCGTGGATAATCTTCATAATAGAGTATTAGCTCTAAGCGTAGCAAGATGGTAATGCTAGCAGTTAAAGTTATTAGTGGCGGCAAACTGACTCAATATACTCCAGACCTGATCTAGTTCCTATTATTATCAAATCACTGGGCATTGCATCTGCTCATTAAAACAACGTAGTGCTTTCAAGAAAGGGAGCAGAATATCATAAAATGGGATACTTTTTGATGCTAGGGCGAATTAAGGGAATGGTACGAGAAATTATGATCAAACAGTACTCTGGTGTACCAGCGAATCTGCCCTACTGTTCTAATTCGGACAGTGCATCGAATTCAACAGGCCATTGATAGAAGAGTACAGGCGAGTGATTTTACCAGCACCAGGAGTACTTGCCGAATTTTTAGCTGGGAGCGAGTTCATGTCATTTTACGATATCTTAAGAAAAAAGAAAGCTGTTTGTTGTTTTCGTTTATTAAAAGTAACAGAAGGAAACTTGGCTTCATATTCTACTGATGTCACAGGTGTTTTCGCAACAATTACATGCTTCTTAATTGGACCTCCCTCGCTCGTCTAATATGTTCAGGAAATATAACTCTATCAAAAGTCGATTTTTCTGACAAGATAAGTCAGTAATGCCTTCGTAACTATACATATTCAGTTGGGGTTTCGGACGGACGATACACAATGTCAGCATAAGCCTTTCTTATCATACTCTACGAACTCATGGAATATGACGGCTTTAACCCTTTACCCAAGGTAACGGTCAAAAAACGGCCAGCGCTATTCTATAAATTTTCCAATTAATTTTCATTCTATTTTCATTTTTTTGTCTCAAAAACATAGGTTGTGACCACTCTTTGGAACGAGCTCGTCGAGCTCGTTCCAATGAGGGGTCATAACGTACGTTTTTGAGACAACAAATGAAAAAAATAGATATTCAAGAATTTTGTTTGCAAGTGTCGTCTGCTTTTCACGCTAGGTAAAGGGTTAACATTGCATTTTCGAAGTTCATAAATCATTTTCTTACATGTCACATCACGCAGAGCTAAAGCATACCAGTGTAGACTATCATTCACTTGTTATGCTCTAAATGATTACATTTTCAAATATACGATTGCGCTGATGTGGTGGGTGAAATAGTATGGACAATCATCTCTTCCGCAGTCTGATATACTCTATTGAAAGAAATGACACGGTAAGGTCTCTGGCATACTTTATTGATACTGATAACATATTGAATGAAATTGATTTCTACAACAACAACAACAACAACAACAACAATAATAATAATAATAATAATAATAATAATAATAATAATAATAATAATAATAATAATAAGATGGTTTGGAACTTGCAAAGCGAATTTCCAGAAGTTATTCAACGACGCAAGTCCATCACCGAGTGGGTCCCACAGTTAGGAGACCGTGTATGTCACCTTCAAACATATCGAGCGGCCCGATAACGCGTCCACCGCTGCTCGGTGTCTCTTCAAAGCAACCAGAATTACAGTGACGTTTATCAAGGGGAAACTGTGGCAAGCCGACTGAAGTAGCTTCCCGAAATGTTCAGTGTTTCTTTCTGGGAACTCCCCAGAACCTGGCCATTGCATCCCGAATTCCAGAAACAACGCATGAACTCTGTGGGAAAGCCAGACACTTGATCTGTATCGGCCGTCTTGTTTTCTCGTCCGTTGAATTTGAAGTGACGTAAAAACATTAAAATGGCGATAAATCCCAAACCTAAAAACAGCTCTCTCCTAATTTCTATTAGCGTTCCAACATACTAAAATTTACATAAAATGCGACCCATTTTTACCCGAGGACGTCACCTCGGAGTTCAGCCATAACGGTTGGGAATTTCCTAGTATACACAGACATTTGTCGATATGGTTTGTATTGGATATGATATTTTCAACATTTCAGGACGAAACAGGTTTAAAAATAAGCTAGAAAGTAAAATCTTAAAAATCCTTAAAAACCGTCTCCTCTCAATTGAGTGTCGAAATTACAAAAAAGTAAAAACGGAGGGAACAACGTTAGATAATCAAAAACTGATGTGCGAAATTTCAAAAATGTGTCGTTCAAAACAATGTACCCTGTGTGTCACAAAATCAGCGACTTTTACCTTTTTACTGCCACGCCCACTTTAGCCATTTATGAAAGATCTCTGTGTACGCATGTATGCGAGGAAGTTTAATAAAATTTATGATATACTTGAAACTCTATCAACTGATTAATTGTTGGAAAGGGCTCTCTGAGCCCTTTCCACCAATTAATCAGATGGTAGGTTTGATCTGCGCATACCATAACGTACAGATAATCATCATCAAATAGGTAACAATAGTCGCTTTCGGCAGCGTATGTGTTGAAAGGAAAAAGCTGAAATTTGAAGCTATGTAAAAGTGTCCAAAATGGTGGTATCTCGAGAATTTAAAAATCCCAGCTACTCCTTATTTATGATCCTCTACAAAATAAAAAGTTTCATGAAAACCAGACGAAGTTGATCTTTTCGGAGTCATGACGCCCCCCCCCCCCCCCCCCGCGCATTACATCAGCTGAGGAGTTGAGAATTTCCCAGGATGGCAAATCATTTTTAGATATGGTATTTATTGGAGATAGGATATCCAAAGTTTGAAAAAAGGAGTCTTGATGTCGATGTTGATACGAAAAGATATTTAGAAATCCTCAGAAAAATCAACACCGCTCTCATCATAAATAGAATTTCGGAAAACAAATCCCCCCCCCCCCCCCGGTGCGTCTGATTAGTGTGCCAAATTTGACAAGTGTAGGTGAATGGAAAGTACCTCAAATTTTGACCAGACGAAAAAGAAAGAAAGCAAAAAGAGGACAACTATCGCTGTAAGTCAACTCAACTTCGTTGAATGACTTAATAATAATAACGCCTGGAGAAACAGAATTTACTGTGAACAGTTAATTCTAGTGTATGTAAAAATGATGAGATGATCAGAACTAAACTATATAGAAATAGAATTTAAGAAGACTTATTTTCAGGAATAAAATATACATAATTAAATCTTTTTTTATGTTCATGCATTTTCAGGCAAAATGATAGGCAAAAGTATTTCTTTTTTTTTCATAACACAATGAACCGAAAAAACGCATTTAGGCCCGCTCTGAACCACAACCCCAATGTCTGTCTTAAAGATTACGTTGCACAGTGTGAATGGAAAGGTGCCCCTGCACGCTAATGTTGCTTCAACATGAAAAGTAATTAATGCTTATCTTACCATATTAAAAAGACTTTCAAAATAAAATTTAATCAACAATGAAATCCTTATCAATCGTCTTATTCCATGTTCGATTTGTTTATATGCAATAGATGATCGTCGGCGTTCATCGTTTTACCCAAGTCAAACGTAAACAATGGACAATGAAGGGTCATAATAATCCACAAACGAAACTCACGCAACCAAAACCACCCCCCCCCCCCCCCCCAACACACACACAAACTTCAAACCTTGTACTGGACCCAGGCCACTATGTTCGATATGAAAGTGTTTTCTGTTTTCAAACTTATACCCCCCCCCCCCCCACCCCTCCCCTCCATACACACACACTTTCGAAATTGTGTGGCCTCGTCCACTTTTTGGGCATTCAAATTTGCATATGAACTTAGGAATGCATTAGAGGGGGATAAACAGTAATTACCTATATCTACAATATGCACTCAAAAACGACAGGTGACCCGAAAGATTTTGGCTCATATTTGTAATCTCTAATGAGTTTAACCCTGTTTTTCAACGGTTACAATTTGATAATGTCATACCATGCTTGAGATTTCAGAATGGTCATCTTTAAAAATTTATGGCTCTGTCCATTTTAATCGTAGATTATACCATGCTCTAAAATGTGGAAGAGGGGGTGGGGGGAGGAACATTTTGAAAGGTGGTTACTTTAAAACTGTTTGGCTCCGTCAATTTTTCTGTGTGATGAAATGCATGTATGAACTTCGGGAATGCACTTGAGGGTCAGTAGAATTTCCAGCAATTCTGGAAAATGCACTCATTGACCCACTGGGTGGTTATAAATGCAATTTCAAGCAATTATGGGCAAATGCACTAAGTGACCCCTGGTGCCACAGTGACCTCGACTCATAATTTGAACATCCAGCGCATTTCGACTGATTTAATGTCAATCTATGCTTGAGATATGACCGTGACCCAATTTCAAAATTTTAGGCTCCTCCCAATATTTTGAGGGTAGAAATACGTGTATGGACTTTCCAGCAATTCAGCAAAATGCAGCCAATGACTTGGGTGACCTTAGTGACCTTGGTCCAAATTTTGATCCTGCATTGAGTTTCGACTTATTTGGTGTAAGCCCCAGGTCCAGTGATCATAACATGCCTGGGATATTAACGTGACCCACTTTCAAAATTGTCGGCCTCGCCTACTTTTTGAGCGTAAAAGTACATGTAAGAACTTCGGGAAAGCACTGGGGGTGGGGGTGGAGGGGGTGGGGGAGGGGTAGGCAAAGATGCGATTTCCAGCAATTCTGAAAAATGCACTCAATACAGTGATTTTGACCCAATATTTCGAACCTCCATTGAGTTTCAACTCATTTTGATCCAAAGGTCACACCAGGTTGGGATTTGGGATATAATCGTAACCCACTTTCAAAATTTTTGGCCACGCCCACTTAAGTCTAAAATTACATGTATGAACTTCGTAAACGCATTAGGTAAAGGTCATAAAAAGCGATTCCTAGAAATTCTGAAACATGCACTCAAATGACCCATGGGCGACCTCAGAGTCCTTGTCCCATATTTTCAACCTTCTTTGAACTTCATCTCATTTGATGTTGGTCGGAGGTCCATAGGATATGAGCGTAATCCACTTTCAATTTTTTTTGCTCTGCCTACTTTGTTATGAATTAGATCCGTCCGCTCACGTTTTGAGTGTAGAAAAAATGTATGAACTTCGGGAAGGTATTACATGGTCATAAAATACGACTTCCAGAAATTCTTTAAAAATGCACTCGATGACCCCTGGGCGATATTATAAACACCCATTCAATTTGAACTCATTTCATACTATGCCTGAGATATTTGCGAGACCCACGTTCAAATGTGTTTGCTCCGCTCACCTTTTGGACCGATGTAATACACCCGCTCACTTTTGTGAGTGTAGAAATACATGTATGAACTCTTTAATGCTTTAAGTGGTCATAAAATACGATTGTCACAAATTCTGAAAAAATACACTCAATGGTCCCTGGGTTACCTCGTTGACCTTGACTCACATACTGACCTGCCACTGAGGTTAGACTCATTTGCTGTTGGTCCCAGGCCCATGGGTCATGTCATGCTTGAGATATGAGCGTGAGCTACTTTCAAAACACCTTATATGCATGTCAGTATGCTAAACACCAGTGCACTGACAGAGGAATATTCATGTTCGATTTATCGTGTGTAGACCAGAAGATGAAGAAGAAGAATGGATATCGTACAAAAACAAAACAATAGTTTTTGTATTTCACACAGACAAACTAGATGGTTCAGAAATGGCAAGGTGAATTTCCAGAAGTCATTTAACAAAGTGTACATCGCCAGTAAACTACAGTTACGTCCACTGAGAGTCAAATTTGACAAGAATTTTGAGAGCAGCTACTCTAAAGAAATATTCCGTACTTTTTGTAGGAACTCTCTCGAAATTGGCCATTTCGATTGGAACTCCAGAAGCACGCGTGAGTCCTGTGGGAGCCAAAGCATTTTCTCCCTCCCAGTTTTCTTTTCTTCAGTTTATGGTATATCTCAAATCTGAATTCTAGCTGACGTTTATGGTCGAATTGCCACTCAGAGAGAATCGCTTGAGATAATTGTAAACCATTCTCCTCTTTATGCACACGAAAACGTACCGTTATCACGGCAGATTTTGTCTAATACCATCGGAAGTTTGAAGGCATCGGTATAATAAACGGAAAGTCTACGGATGCGAATGTGCAAAATTAACATAAAGACAGGAAATATAATGAACAAACAGTAAGCTTTTGGTACAGGGTACATATCTGCATAATTTTCTGGTAGGCTGGTTAGAGGGAATGCAGACTGCTCGATACTGCCACTCTGCATCATATGTGAGGCCTCTATGAATGATATGACCCTGATACTTGACTTACCAGACAAATAGAAGTGCAAATGTATCAAGACAGATGTGGGAAAAATTTCAGCGCTATAATGATTTTTATAATTTCATTATTGAAAAGCATACCTATTTTCTCAGCTTCGAGTTGGTATTCCTTCGAAACAATGCAGAGACCTTTAATATAGAGGGCACACATACACGGATCATCTCCGTAGCTGAGATGGTTTACAGTTTTCGTACCTATACTGCAGCCAACGGGTAGTTTTTTCAACAATATGCTTCTATCATCAATGTAGATATTGAACACAAAAGGTGTTAGTATTCCGCCCTGTCATACAGCACTGGTGAAAAAACATCCAGAAACAGTTTGATCCTATTTTATACAGAATTATTGAGCTCTGAACCAGTTAAGAAGTATTCCTACTATAGCTACAGGGATATTGCGTGCTAATAGTTTACAAGAAGTTTAATATGGCCCAATCGGTCAAATTCCTTCTTCGCATCAAGAAAACTTAAAGTACAGGGGTATTGGGGCTTATAATATAAAACAATATTTTATTGAGGGCATATATGCATCCTTTGGTGATATGATTAGCTTTAAAACCAAACTGGCAATGCTTTGTTCAGAGTTTATAAATGTACCTACTGAGTAGGAGTTTTTCAAAACGTTTATACATAATCGAAGCCTGGACAATTAATCTGTAGTTAGCTTTGTTAGAAATATTGCCAGATTTGTTTTTCAACGGGTGAACAAGTGTAACTTTAACCATGAGCAACCGCTGTGTTCGTGGTATTGATGGAATTAACCCTTTGCCTAACATGAAAAGCAGACGGCACTTGCTGACAAAATTTTTGAATAACTTTTTTTAAATAATGAAAATTAATTGTCGATTTTTGTGAATAGCGCTTGCCGATTTTGGCCGTTACGTTGGGTAAAGATTTAAACAATAATTCCAATAAGGAACACAAATCAGGGTGAATAAAACTAAAGTGTTCCCAGTTGAGCTAATCCGGTCCACTGGACTTCCTAAAAAATTGAAAAAATTGCCATAGTTATTGCTTATATTATGTGAATACAGTTGAGAATATCAGGAAAGTGTCGGACCCACATATACCAATATTAATATTATCTTTACTAGAAATACCAGTTTTAGCTGTGGTAACATTACTGCTGTTGGGATCAGATTCCCACTGTTAGGTTTGGGTAAGATTATCAGATTTGAGAGATGACTTCTGGCTTTTACAGAGACGTGGGGCGAATTTAAAGTATGATTGTTATTTGCAAGTAATATCATAAATTGATCGTGAGGGTGTTTACCATGATGTCACTAAGTCAAATTACAACGGCGTGCCCGATCGTGTACATCTTTGACTTAATCATTCCAACCGACGCTTACAGGGACTTTGTGTTCTACTTGATTTACAATCCTAAAATATTTAGAAATTTAGAAATCGACACAAGTATACACCTACAACGGGACGATTTTGACGCAATAAGAGGCCAGTGAATATCATCCTAAATTTAATAAATCTCTTGAATGCAAAGTTTAATGCACTTTGTATTTATCGTTACTAGCTGGATTGCTATAAATGTGAAATATCCAAGCCATGTCTTTTGTGAAAAGATTTTTCACCTTGTATGGAGACAGCTAAACATGAGCATCGTGCTTTCTACTGAAATCATGGTTTCGCATGAATTGTTTTATCGGTAATGTTTTTGATCTCTTTTTGTGAGTAATGCATTTAATATTAAGGAAGAACAGTGGATCATTGATTAGAGCATTGGACTTTAAACTGAAAGGTCGACGATTCTTTCATTTCTCGCGTCATCTGCGCTGTGTCCGTGATCAAGGCACTTAATCGCGATTGCTCACTTTTGGTTATGGTTGCGCCTTTAATAAAGCACACTGCGCGACGAAGGTGCACTACCTTCAACCGCTGCTAATCTGTCTGTGCCGTGTTAGTAAGTTGGGGGTCTGATAGTTGCTTACTGCTCCTCAGCAGGTCTCCGTGGGTACGCCGGCTTCCTCTATCCGTGAAACAGCTCGACATGATGTGGACCTAGTTGTGGAAAGTGTCGTTAAACCCCACTAAAAATAAGAAACAATAAAGCGGAAATGAAATATCCTTAAACAAGTAAGGGTGTCAGGATCAGAGGCGTTAAACTGTAATAGCAAATAGCCAAAACACATGCTTCTCGTTACTCAACTTCTAGCATTCTTGCAATACAATAGCATCCTCACCAAAGACTACACTCTCGCTATAAATAAGTACATGATTAACATCTGAATTTCTTCACATTGATGTCAGATATCAACTTTTCAAGCTGCAAACTTTTCCTAATGTTTAACCCTTTACCTAACATGAAAAGCAGACGACACTTACAGAAAAAAAATCTTGAATAACTCATTTTTTTCTCAAAAACACAGCTTATGACCCCTCGTTGGAACGAGCGCGACAAGGGGTCATACCTATGTTTCTGAGACCAAAAATGAAAAACTAATGAATATTACATTGGCAAGGCGGGGG
Organism: Pictodentalium vernedei; assembly: GCA_031216915.1. Taxonomy (NCBI): domain Eukaryota; kingdom Metazoa; phylum Mollusca; class Scaphopoda; order Dentaliida; family Dentaliidae; genus Pictodentalium; species Pictodentalium vernedei. Next base: position 160,118,244 of record CM062295.1, read on the forward strand.
TTCGAACCCACGCCGAGAGAGTTTCTTTCGTGGTCTGTCGGTGACCGAGTGGTATGCGTGGTTAAGTATAGTTTCGCTAGGCGGTTGGTGCCGAAGGAAACTCTCTCGGCGTGGGTTCGAACCCCCGCCATGCCAATGTAAACAAAACCAGCGTCCTTTTTTAATTCTATGGCATCCGAGAAATTTGAAAAAGACAAGTACTGTCGCTGATTTCTTCTGAGGTGCAGTTCGTAGAATTAAGTGCTTAGATACAACTATCTGATGAATAATGAATATTAATTAAGGATTTTTGAGAATAGCGTTGGCCGGGTTTTGCCGTTACGTTGGGTAAAGGGTTAACTAGGAATTTACCTATTTCATTTTTATTTGACAGATCTCATTTAGCTCAGTTTCTCATTTGTTCTGTAGAGTAAAATTGCTTCTTAAATATTGACATTTTGACATTGGTGTAAAGGTGTTGAATCTCATTTAACAGAACATTGCTGTTTGTCTAACCATATGAAGTTAGTCACGATCACAGTTGCATTATGGGGAAGGTTACAGTGCTGGACTCCGTTGTGTTTGACACGAAATTAGAGTTTTTCAATGACAGTAAAAGAAACCTGTCGAGGCCTCTCAAATTTTGAGATGTTAGAAACAATGAATCAAATTTATTGAAATGTGTCCTGTGTCAGTGATATTAGGTAAATAAAAGAATTTCTGGTTTGTATAATAATTAGAGATTATAACTTGCTTGGTTTCATACCGGCCGAAATATCAGCCCCCAGCTTCATATCAGCATGAGATCGAAAGTCGATGGCTGAAACGAAATTATCTTGTGCTTATATATTAGGTTATTTAAGAAATAACTGTTGTTTTCCTTCGGTTTATGCGATATAAACCGAAAATTGTTACGAAGGAAAACAACAGTTATTTCTTATAATTTAATCTGGCTGTAATATTAAAATATAAAAACTATACGTGAACGAAAAACGTTTAATTTTCGCAAAAGACCACAGTCAAACTGAGGAAAGTGTGTCACAAACAGGTCACGTCAATCATTGTCAAATTGTTTGTTGTTTTGATTTTCGATCGCAGACAACAGATATTTAGCAAGTCACGTAACAATAGCATTAAAAACATTTTTTTAAGTTCCCCCAAAATCATGTTTGGATGTGTCTTTTTATTCGTCTCCCACTTCGGTATATTTTACTAAATTCAATTGTTCCCGAAAAATTATCATTATATTCTCGCTGAATGGAGGCGATGGAAACTCGATCATTGATCTTTGTTTACAAGCTTGTTATCCATCTATCAGTCTGCCGTCACGCCCTCACAGTGACAATTTGAGTTCAAAGGGCGGGTCTTCCAGAGTCATCAAAGTTGGATCGGATGTGTGCGAACATGTATACATTCCAAATCATTACGTTATTTGGTTTATACGATTTTGACAACTTTCACGCTGTATGCTTTCAACCAATCAAACGCAGAGGCGGGGCAAATGATTAAATTATATAAAACTAACAAAGTGATAACCTTTGTATTTATTACACTGAAAGAAAAAATTAAAAAAATGTTCTCAGATCTGTCACAGTTTTCTGACAGCGTTATTGTTTCTCGTTCTTTTCACCATGTCCGAAGATTCCTAATCTCATAGTTCGGCTATCCGACCGTCTCGGCTTCCCGTCTGGAGAAGCCACTACGTCTTCATAGGCGAACTATCTCTTCTCTAACTTCAATGAATCTCCGCTTTCGTCTGTAAATCATAGTTTCTGTTACATTTTCTGTACAACTCTCTTCTTTTTTCCCTTCGTCCATCTCATACTTTCTCGTTTCCATCATTGATTCCTCATCATACATGTAGAGAACGACACGCGCGTGAGAATGGGTTAATCGATATGACAAGAGTGCCAGCGCGGAAGGATAAAACGAGAGGCCTTAGGCCTCGCGTTTTATCCTTCCGAAATGGCACAAGCTAAATATCGATTAACCCATTCACACACGCGTGTCGTTCTGTGTTTATTACACGCCTTCACGTCTATAAAAACAATTATTAGAAGGACACTCAGCAGTTCATTTGACAACTATCAACAAAAAGAACACATTTTATCGCCAACGAAATTTGCGAGGGGAGCTCGTGCTACTATTTCGTCCTCTGAGTTCTAATATGTTCTATGTGCCTAGTGGCACATAGAACACATTAGAATTCATGGGATGATTTTTTACTATCGATTTGAGCGGTAATTGCGGTGTATGATTTGTAGAAAATTCCAGTGAAATCTCGCTTCTCTATAAAAATAGTCCGTCAACGATTTCCGTTCCGCGCATATGTGCGGAACAGATCTTCATTTTCCGGGTTAGTGTTGCTGTAGATGGGGATTCCATAGAACAGGCGTGTAATACTAATGAATCAGCTTCAGTCTGCTCAATTATGTCTGCTAACCCCAATTCTGATTGCGTTCGACAAATAACGGCGAACAATTTCGACGTAACCAAATTGATTGCTCCTAGTACACTGCAAAAAATATAGGTTCTCTTTAGAACCAAAACTGGTTCTACTCTTGTCCCTGAGATGGAGCCAGTTCTGATTAAACAGTATTTATTTTAAATCAAATAAATTTACCAAGATTAGCATTCAATTTTAACAGAATATTACATGAACTGAAGTAGATTCAGCAGTAAACGTGGAGCTCATTTAATGCAGTCGCCAAACATTTTGAAACATTTTGAAACAAAGAAGATCCAAAAAGAACCAAAACTGGTTCAATATGCCAACTGTTCATATCTCCTTTGCTTAATAATGATTTGAGACAACCTCGTACAAGCTCTAAACTTACGACTGAAACCCCCTCAATTTATGTTTAATTCTGTTAATATTTAATGTTAATCTTTATAAATTTAATTGATTTGAAATAAATACTGTTTAAACAGAACTGGTTCCATCTCAGGGACAAGATTAGAACCAGTTTTGGTGCTAAAGAGAACCTATATTTTTGGCAGTGTAGCGCATCAAGGGGTCAACTGCAACATAGTTCAAATTGGCCAAGATCAGCATCATGTGAGCCAATGGCGTGATAATGGGCTATTCTGGGAAAGAAAATCATATCTAATAAATAAATAAATAAATAAATAAATAAATAAATAAATAAATAAATATCTAATGGATAAATATCATTGTTGGATAAAATAAATTGTCCCCCCCACCCCCTCCAAAGAATGCACCAGTCCTACACTTGGAACAGTTTACTGTGGCGTCCTTGCATTTTCCTGCTGCAAAATGTTTCGAAACCGCTCCCGCCTCACTTCACTCGACATCTTTGCCGTTTTTCCATTTGTTTACGCTAAAGTGAGGCATGAAGGGCGTTGAGTACTCCAATAAATAAATCTATTATCCAACATACTAATCGGCCAAACTGTTATTGTTCTCTATTTATCATGGTTATAATTGATAGAATCATAGTTTCAAAATGTCGAATTGGTCCTCAGCTGATCTTCTTTCATGGATCACAAAACTCATTCCCTCCCTTCTGACAACTCTATTATTACCAGATGGAATTATATCGATCGTGACATTAAAAATTTAGAAATAATATTTACTTTCCCCCACTCATAATACTATATTGCGCCTAATTGTTGCTGTTGTGACAGAATATACCACGGACCACATTCTTTTGCTTATTGTCCGCGAGCTCATTACTGACGCGCCGAATTCTTTGCGTTACGATATGTATAATGGCGTTATGAGGATATGACAATAGAGGAACGTGGTGTGTCGATAAACGTCATCTAACGCAATTTTCAGACGTCAACTGGATATTTCCCGAGGGTGAATAGTTAGGTCCTTGTTTGCTTTAACTCTTGGTTTCAGTCCTTTACTTATTAACCCTTTACCAAACACGAAAAGCAGACGACACGTGCAAACAAAATTCTTGAATAACTAAAAAAATTTTTTACATCAAAAACATAGCTTACGACCCCTCATTGGAACGAGCTCACGGAGCTCGTTCCAATGAGGGGTCATAAGATATTTTTTTGCGATACAAATGAAAAAAAATAATGAAAATCGAATGGTGATTTTTGTGAATAGAGTTGGCCAATTTTGAGCGTTACGTTAGGTCTGAAGTGCCTGTAAAAGTTGGAGGTCGGACACTCAAATGAATGTTTCCAACATTGCTTTGAAAACCTAACAATGTGACCCTTGTCATGGGCCGTACTAACTAACGTTCTAACCTTATTCTAACTAGAGAAGGGTATGTGCCGGTCACCTAATTTCACATGATTTTCAACCGTATCTACCTGGTCCAGGTAGGCGTTGGTTGGGACAAAGATTTGCGGAGACAAACACTATTTTGGTTGGACTATTATTAATCTTTGAAACTGTGTGTATAAAAGAGCTTCATTTTGTTCGATTAATACATCTTTTATTCTAAATTTCGTGAACAATTAAACACTCTTGGTTCCATTGTAAATACAGCTCATAGTTTGATAAACAGGTGATCTCCAACGAGACCCCATACAGTTTATATCGAAATATATAAAACTCGTCCGGTAAATTAGGTCAAGACCTTGCTAAAGCTCGACCCAGACCTAATTTATTGCAGGACCTTTGTAAACGTCGATACAAACTGGGGATGAGTTGAAAATTCTATTTATGTGACCCCACAAAAGACACCTAAAGAAGAGAAATAGGTTGCGATTAAGACGCCCTGTTTGTCCACGGCGTCCGCGTCAGGAAAGAGTCCCCGATAAAGAATAGATTGCAATGTATTTATTGACATAAATATAGTGAAATAATTTTAAATAAACAACAGCTACTATCATAAACAACAAATGTTTATCATTCCCTGGCCATCGAGTCTGAGTCTACAATTATTCCCCGTCGCTTGATGGACCGTGCAGATCTGGAAAACGGGTCAGATCGTATAATTTAGAAAGGTTAATGTGATGGGTATTAAGTCTGTAACTGTCCATCGCACGTTTCAGCCAGTTTAGTTTTTACATCATGTCCCTCAGAGTTGAAAAAATATTTAACCCTTCACCCAACGAATTGCCCGCATCCGCCCGCATAATATGCAAATTCAGCAGTTGAAAAAATATTATTTTTCAAAATATTTCAACAAAACCATATCATGTGACCCCTCGTTGGAACGAGCTCGACGAGCTCGTTCCAACGAGGGGTCACATGATATGGTTTTGTTGAAATGTTTTGAAAAATTTTAAAAAATGGTATTTAAAATAATAAATTTTGAAATCGTCTGCGTTGGGTAAAGGGTTAAACAAACTAGATGAGTGATTCTGTAGAATCACAAGCTTAACTGGCGTCCAAAAACATTAAGCCATTTGAAAGAATTGTACAAACTTTCAGCCCCATATCTCTGACCATATAGGTGTGCATACCGATATTGTCCTGGCTAAAGGGTTAAATGGAAAATCCACCCAACCCATGCCTAAAATCACTCGATTCTAAAGGGGATAGCCCAGTATCATTGGATTTATGTCATGGTCACGGAGTACAGTAATGCAACATATGTTAACCTATCCTTTGTCAGTTATGAGATCTAGAATTTTAAAAAATGACAACGTCCACTTTGGACACATTGTGGTTAAAATCGAAATTTTTGGCATTTATGATAATGATACATTACATTCTTAGTCTTCAGTCCATTACTGGTCTTCTGCTAATTCACACGCACTAAAAACTAAAGTGTTAAAACTGACACTTTCAAGGTGTTAAACCCATTCTAACGATTAGGGTTTGATTTTAACACTCAAAGTGCAATGCTTCAAGCTCTTAGACATTACAATCGTCAGACATCTGAAACTTAAATGGATGGCACTTCCCATGTATCTAGCATTGGTGGTTCTTCCAGAATCGTCCATAATTTGATTTGCGCTTGGTGGGTACATAATTGAAAGGACACAATGCGGATGACGCGGATCAGGCTCCAGAGTTCGAGCCTGATCTGCGTCATCTGCGTTGTTTCCTTTTAAGTGTCGCGACATTACACTTGTCAAGATGTATTATTGTAACACCTGTCAAGTTCTGGGATATCTACACTTGAACAAACTGCTAGTTCAGCACTTCGTAAGTGTTAGGTACAGCACTTCAAGTGTAGTTTTGAACGATGCAGGTCGATGGATAACAGGCTCGAGTTATGCCGCAGCGCTGGAAGCGATCAGGGGTGAGCTTGGGTGGATGAGGATCAAGGACAGGATAGACCTATTGAAACTCGGTTATCTTAATTATCTGGTAAATCTCCCCGATAGCCGACGGTGTAAAGTAATGTTCCTGAGAACTTTCAACTCAAATATCAAGACGGGGTGGATGATCCAAGTGAGGGAGCTAGTAGAAAACTACTCATTGGAGATCTCGGACCTTGACGTTGGGGCAAACCAGGGCAAAAATATCGTCAGAGAAAGGGTCATGGAGGATTGTACCCGTAATTGGCGAGAGGGGGTCAAATCAAAGAGATCTTTGGGTGGCCTGCGTGACAAAGAGAAGCCTGGTTTTGAAGAGTACCTTGGTGGCACCTTTGGGGGTCACTGTTGTTCAAGCTGAGGTCGCGGTCCCTGGAGCTGAGGGGGAAAATTGGGATAAACAGTGAAAAGGAGTGCCAGATGTGTAACTTGGGCGTGGTGGAGACCCTGGAACACTTTCTTCTAGAATGCCCAAAGTATCAGTCTAAAAGAATGAGATTCACTGGGGGTATAATTGGGAAGTGGGATGGGAAAATGAAGGACATGTGGTTAGGGGGAGACTCAAAGGAAGGAGAGGGTTAATATGCTAATCGGTGAGATTGGGGAGAATGGGGCAAGGGATGTCATCAAGCAGTTCGTCTCCGAGTGTTGGGAGGAGAGGAGAAGCGTGGGAATAGGGAGACAGTTGGGAGTTCAGGGATAACCATGGCCTTCTCGTCCGAGAACCGCGACAAATCAGCGGCTGGCCAAAGTGTTGTTATTATTTTGAACACTTTAGTTTTTATCGTGCAGTGCCGAGATTGTAGGCCAAAATGTCCAATTCATTTTCAGGCCTATTTTTGACGATTTTGGAAACTTTTGGCACAAAAAATAATTTTGGTACATTTTGTTTCTAGTTGGTTATGGAAAAGTGTATTTATGACAAATCTGTGAAAATTCCAGTTCATTATTCGAACCAGGAGATACTGGTCAATGAAAATGTGGGCGTTTTTTCCCTCGTGTGGCTGCCATTTTGGACACATTGTGGATAAAATCGAAATTTCTTTTGTATTTATAATAATGATACATTACATTCTTACTATTCAGTCCATTATTGGTGCTCTGATGATTTACAGTCCCGAGATTGTAAGCCAAAAGGTCCGATTTTCATGCCCATTTTTGATGTTTTGGGAAATTTGGGCAGAAAATATATTTTTGGTAAACTTTTGTTTCCAGATGGATATGGAAAGGTGTATTTGTGACAAATCTGCGAAAATTTCAGGTCATCCGCACATTTGGACCAGAAGATATTGGCCAATGAAACATTGACGTTCTGGGGCGGGTTCTGGCAGAAAAAAGTTAACTCCAGAAGTAAAAAGCTTATTGTCAAGACAAAGTATAGTCGTCTATGACCTTGCGAAGTTTTAACGAAATCTGTATGAGCGTTCTCGAGAATTCCACCCCATGTAAAGTGTTGGAAAATAGAAAGAAAAGGGGAAAAAAACAATTTTTTTCCCGTACAACAACAAATGTCTTTTTCTTTCAGGAAAAGCCAAATTAATGAAAGCCAGCAAATTTCTTAACACAGTGACGTGTATTTTTGGCAGTGGCCTGATGTCCAGTGGTTTTACAATTTCATTTCCAAACTTGGACGATTATATCAATCGTCGGGTGATGTATACGGCGTGGCTTTCGTGCTCAATATTTGACGGACTTTTTCGATTGGTTTGTTTAAGAAACAGTTCAGTCAGAGTCGTTTTCTAGCTCGTGGAAAACTTGCAAAGTGAGGCATCTCTCCTTCATCCACCCTATAACGGTCCTCCCTCCGCTGGTACAAAATCGGTATCTTACACAACATAAATGTATATATTAGATAAATATATTTGTTTCTAGCTATTCAGCACATATCGGTCTTTATTACATATCTCCTTAGAATATAGCAGGAAATGTCTAACAAATATTTTTCGATATCTATTTTCACTATAGATATAGGACAATATCTCTCCGGAAGTGAAACGCATTACGGTATCAATGTTCGTTTTCAGTGTTTATTACATGTAAATATTTGTTATATTTATTGAATATAACAAATATTTACATGTAATTGCAATTAAAATATAACAACTCATATAATAAAGAGTTTGATAAATACTGGATCTTTATTTTATACTGCATTTCATTTCAGGAAGCCTCTTTTGAAAAACGTATATTATTAGTTACACAGTTTGTTGGTGCCTAATATTGTATATATGGTGTCAGTTAATTTCATAATGGACTCGAGCGAAGCTCTCATCCAATATGAAATTAACTGACACCATATATACCATATTAGGCCACCAACAAACTGTGTAACGAATATATCTTACCGACTGCTGCATCGATGCACAGAACTAATAACAACAGCGATCAAAATTAAATGAGAGAATTCTCACAATGTGTTCACGAGTCTTTGCCTTGTTACAATTTATGGGAGAGTACAGGCACTCTCCCATAAAATTGTAACAAGGCAAATTCATACATACCAAATAGTTTCATTTCGAAGGTAACATGACACACATCCACATAATATGAAGCCTTTCAAGTTGCCTAATCTGCACTTCAGACCAAATATGGGCTTCCAACACTCAATCTTTCAACTTGAAGCGTTTATCGGCTGCAGCCGTTTTGAATAATCAATGAACAAAAGGGAGATTACCCATAGCTGTCAGCGTATATAGATGTTGACAGGCAGTATATGGTTTTATATGCAGTCTGCATGTGACGTCTTTGAACCAATGAAATTCCCAGATACTTGTAGGAGGTAAGATATATCCTTATAAGTCATAAACTAGTATTGTTCACTTCCATTTCGCTGCAAAGCAAGGAGTTCTGTGTTTCAGATGACCTCAGGTGTTGTGAATTTATCAGACATAAGTCATTTTACGTTATAACTTGAACATTATAATTTCAGATTGATACATCAGTAAGATCCTACTAAATCATATTTCGTAACCAATTTATCCTCATTTCATAACGCACAGAGGGCCTTCAAGTGTATGAGACCGCTGCTGTTCCGGAAAGCCAATCCATAATTGAGTAAACGAAGTAAAGCGTAAAGAATGCTTCATTGAGTCTTGTAACTACACTGGCCGGTCCCGGGTAGTCTTCTTTATTGGAGACACCCTGCATCCATTTTAGCGATCGGTAAGAGTAATCTCATCTCCGTTTGTCCTAATAGTCTATCAAAATGAAAACGAACAATAATCATTTGACGCTCAAAAGTGATGATTTGTGGTAGATGTCGGGTTGTTTCTGGTACTTAGATATACCCCCATCGAATCGAACACACCACCACTCACCCTAACCCTTCCAGATATTGTAATCACGTGTCAGCGTAGAAACCAAGATGGTAGCACAATCGCCGTGTGCATTTTTTATTTCATTGTTCATGGTGCACGCTTAGTGCACTTTCATTGTATACCGTAAATAAGAATGCCGAAACCTCTGAAAATAGTTTTAGAATTGATATATTTAGTAATCCCACTTTTGAGATCATATGGTACCTGGTCCGGGTTAAATACTCTCATATACATTGTCTCATAGCAAACATTATCTTCTAGAGAAAATTTGTTTGTGACGAAAGCATGGTAGGTTTTTTGTGTCTATCAACTTCACTAACGTATTTTCAAAACGTCGATACTTTATTTCGTTGCGGTATAAAGTATAAAAAAAAATCAGGCCTTTGCCCATAAATACCACAAAAGGCAGAACTGTTGCTTTTCGCTTTGTATAGTTTGGATTTCTCTTCAATAGCATCTTAGTGTTGGAATATGCTGGATGTTAAAACACACACACTACGACAGAACACAATGAGTGTGGAGTTAGGAAGACTTGAATCAATGCCCGACTGAGTTTTTTTTTTATATTTCACAAGCGCCAAAGTTCACTCCAGAAACACGGGGAAAGTTCAAAAAGGGTGCTGACCCCCCCCCCCCCCCCCCATACCCTACTCTACCTGAGTTGTATTCTGTATTTATACCACGATGCAACTTGTATTAAATTAACGAAGCTGATATTTTCAAAGAATAATAACATTCACCTTCTGATGTGTGCTTGCTTTCTTGCCTGACACTGGGTTGTGTCAAAGCATTCCATTCACGTCAAAACATCGATCAGACGAGTAGAAACAATCAATTACGTTATTATATGACGTTATTACACGTAATCCAGATTCCACGGAATTCCTTAAAGTCGGTATTGTATCGCGTAACGTTGAATACACACTGTAATCGTGTTATAATATTCGAATCTCAACACCTTCAAATGCTTCTAAAGACTCATATTTTGAACTTGCATACAAAAATGGTTAAGTTTTATCCCCATTTTACTGTACTCAGGTGGAATATTTGTATTACTTCAAGTTCTGCGTATTGTTAAGCGCAACTCTGACTGTACGTATTGATGTTCTCAAAATATGTAATTCATTATTATCGTTATTATTACAAGGAGTAAATAACTAGAAAAAATATTCTTTAAAAATAAGTTTATTCTGAGGTGCAGTTCGTAGAATTAAGCGCTTAGATGCAACTATCTGATGAATAATAAGTTTATTAAATATATAAATTATAAAAAAACATTGTAGCACTCGGTATTTGCTATTTATGGCATAGAATGCAAAGAAACTGAAAATACATTATAAAATAGAATTAACAACCCATGTTTCCCAGTCAGCAGTTTGGACACTTTCTTCATACTGTTAAAACTAGAAGTCCTGTCATGAACTGTGCGCTTATCTATGCTTAATTGCGCACAATTGCCATATTGAATGGCATCCAAGGCACGGCAGATTCTCTTGGCTACTCATAGCAAACACAGGCAATGTTTCTGCCAATGGACTTCTGGTTTACCCGGAGGTCCATTGGCTGAAACATTGCTTGTGCACAGGCCATATGTACAGAGTTTGATAACCTTACTATGGGCATAATGCGTAGATTAACGCACAAATGCGTAGATTAACGCGCAGATCGACGTGCTATTTGTGCGCGTTTCATAAAAGGACTTCTAGTCTCAACTGTACTGTTTCTGTTTACATTCACCTTAACAAAAGGGACGACCGCTGCACCATGCGCACCACTCATCACCGTGACAATGGTATCGCAATGTGGTCAATCACACAGGCTGCAAGTGTAACACACGTTACAGTCAAAACTCATTGTCCCTGTCCTCCATAAACCAGGACAGATCATCCCTCACATACTACTCATATGTGAAGAGAGAGGTTTTGTTCACTTATCGGGTGGTCACTTGCCATGTCAGTCCTATTGACATGACTGATTGATGCCTGAATTGTATTTATTTTTCTTCTTCTTGAAGTTTACCCCGTAACTGCACTGGTATTCCAGTTGTTAATCTGTTTGGTAACTCGAACCACTGGTGGATAACGAGCTCTTGTTCTTTTACCCAACACCTGAAGGAGTTGTGAATAATTCAAGGTGAATCAATTTAGCATATAATTTATGTTGCCCCCACTGGAGTTGAAGTTGGAAAGTAAGAATGGAAAAATAGATTGCTCTACATTATAAATTTATTGTTGTCGGTATAATTTCCTATTTCATCATCGAAAATTTCTAATCACATGGGATTTTTGTATTAATAAAATCAGAGTTGAGTGATCTTTAAAATTCTAGACTGTTCATTTGTAAACTGTCACAGTTTCAAAGGTTGAGTTTCATTGCTCAATAGAAAACGGGCATGCAACGCACTTGTAATTGTTTAGATTTTCTAACAAAATGATAGCATGTGAGGACACCGGCTTGGCAGCGGGGCTGCAGAGCGCACGAGTCCCCCAACTTTCCACATATAGTAAAAACAGAGAGAGAGACAGACAGACAGAGAGACAGGCGGACGGATGGACGGACGTTATACCGCAGATGTACTTGTGAGGTGATTTTAGTGTTAGGTATGGGGAAAATTGCGCAACTCACAAGTGGGTTTTTCGCACCTCACAAGTTGAAAAAACCTCAGAAGTGGTTGGTGTACTAACGGTTTTATCCCCAACCTCACAAGTAACGACTGTACACGGAGGGTCACCTCGCAAGGCCATCTGCGGTTACCCGGACGGACGGACGGACACTGGCAGAGAGGTGAGATTGTAAGAGGAGCGTTTGTTGCAACATTATGTTTACAAACTCGCCATTGCAACCTCATTGGGGGTTAACAGCAAGGACACTTTATTCTAAAACTAAGATGTGACCTCCTAATGTAAAGAGGGGCATATGCATGACGTGTCGGCCAGTGGTCAGAGGTACGTTTTTCGAGGGCTGTGAAATTATAGTGTAGATTATTCTTCTTATAGAAAGGTTTGTCTCGAATTATAGAAGCTGCTTTAAACCCAGAATACACCACATGAACGTAGCTATCCGCACCATATTTTGTGTCTGCAAGAAATTCCAGAGTGTTATGGCCTGAAACCAGTCAATCCCTTAAATAGTCCATTGCCAGTGTTTAGATTAAATCGTCTGGCACATTTGAGTTGGACGGAAAAGCGAACCAACGGTTCGCCCTTCAGATCAATTGAAATAGTCCAGACGATTAAATTTTTAAAAAAAATACTATAAACCCACATTTTCTTCGCATCAGCGCAAGTAAGGTTTCTTAACCCTTTACCCGACGCAGACGATTTCAAAATTTATTATTTTAAATATAATTCTTTTAATTTTTTTAAAAATATTTCAACAAAACCATATCATGTGACCTCCCTTTGGAACGAGCTCGAGGAGGTCGTTCCAAAGAGGGATCACATGATATAGTGTTGTTGAAATTTTTCGAAAAATAATATTTTTCAGCTTCTGGATTTGCATATTACGCGGGCGGATACGGGCGATTCGTTGGGTAGAGGGTTAAATGAGACACAATTTGACCGTATCTTTGATGGCATTATCATTATGAATGAAGACACGCCACAGCTGTAGTTTTATTATTATACTGCATAGTTACTGTGTTAATATCTTGAGGTTTTCAAGGTGAATTAAATATTTATTTACTGGGATATCTATTGCGGGTGCACTAAAAAATATCTATATTTGCATGAGTTCCGAGACATGACATTGTATCAATGGTCGTCTGCGAACAAATTTCCACGAAAAGGGAATACAAAACAGCTCATAACAGAGTCGCTTTCCGAACAGAATCAGACTGGTGCCCTGAGAGCTTGCCCGTAGACCAGCGGAAATAAAATGATGTGATAATACATTTATGTCCAATGGGGCGTATTAAATTATATTTTATGTCTAGAAGGCTTTTTCTCTATTCATTGTACAAACTCGTTCAGAATTCCAACACTTCTTTACACAGAGAAAGAGTAAGCATTCGGCCACAAATTGAAGGTTGTTTGTGATTAATTCTGGTGCTCACATGTTCAAGCCTGTTCTTATGATATTACTTTCAACAATGAACCAGTCGTGCATTTAAATCAGTAACGAATAATTGTCCGGTCGGATGGTGATAAATGTTTTATTTATTTTCCCTTTGCGATGCAAACAGGCATTCAAACCGGCATTCAAACGAAGCTGTTTGTTTAACGAATAGCTGACGACATTTGAAGGAACTCAATTTGTTAATTGTTTGTCTTAACGAGCTCGTTCCATTTAGAGGCCATAAGTTATGTTTTGTTTTAAACAAAGAAAATATAATAAAATGAGAATGACGATTTTTGTGTCTGCATTAGGCAAAATGTTAACCCTTTGAACCGAGAGGCCCTTTTTTCGGCTTATTCTCACTTACCCAGCAGACTGCAATTTCAGTCCAGTCCAGAATTGGTTATGGTCTGTTTTTATATTCACCGGGAGCAATTCTCACTTACCCAGCAGTGTTGTTTTAGCGAGAGTTAGCCATGTATTTGTTGACAAACGCTTCTCGTGCCGCGGAATGTTTGGTCAATCTTATCAGTAGTCATCAGAAGTTACTGATTAGTATTTGCACTGATTATTGTTAACCTTTATGACAAACATCTTTGTGCGGGTAGCTTTGATTATTATTTTTTTTTATTATTATTATTATCGCTATCATTTGTAATGTGAGTATTATTTATGTTGTTGTTTTTTGGGGAGCATATAAGACGATCCGCATCCGTTCAATCATTAGAATATTTCTACACATCAGAATGGCTAACGCTCAAGTAAATGTGCATTATATTCCAAATGATAGAGGAGGTCGATATCTCATATACAACAATTTCAAATTCAGTGTCACGACTCGCAGAAATGAATCCGTCCATTGGAAGTGTTGTGTGAAAACTTGTAGGGCAACTGTCAACACAAAAAATGATATGATAACTTCAGTGAGAGATGTCCACAACCACGCAGCCGACAGTTCCAAAATAGCTGCAGAAGCAGTCATTGCAGAACTCAAAGCTACTGTCCGCAAGAATAGCAGACCGATCAGCACTATATTCCAAGAAGAATTAGCCAGTAAGTAATTTTTTAATCTTTGTTATAAAAAAATAATTAATTTTATTAATTTATAATTTATAATTTAAAAATTTGAAATTAAAATTAAAGGTAAATGTTTTCAAAGTTTTAAACCTGATTCTTGAATGTTTTATTTTGATTAATTAATTAATTAATTCATTCATAATTTTTTACAGGTCTGCGAACTGACGAGACTCACCCTGATATTTTAGCCAAGATGCCAACATTTTACTCGGCAAAAGCATCTTTGTACAGATCTCGAGCCAAAATGCAACCCAAGCTTCCAAAACGACGTGAAGACATCGTTCTCCCAGAGCATTACACAACAACAACAACTGGGGCCAATTTTCTACTTGCCAACGACGGTTCTAATGAAAGACTTATAATTTTTGCTACAGACGAAAACTTGTGTCATCTTTCACAGGCTTCTGTTTTTTATTGTGATGGAACATTTGACAAATCACCAAAAATATTTCATCAATTATATACTATTCATGCATTCGTCGATGGTCAAATGCGACCACTTGTCTATGCTCTGCTCCCCAACAAAACCCAAGTGACATATGAGAGATTCTTCACACTCACCAGCCAACGTGCCGCAGATAGCCAAACACCCCTAACGCCGAGAGAAATATTCATGGACTTTGAAATTGCAGCCCAGAATGCTGCAGCGACAGTTTTTCCGTTGGCTAATTTGAAAGGGTGTTTCTTTCATTACAGCCAGGCTGGGTATAAGTATGCTACAAAAGACTGTAAATTGCCGTACCAGGAAAATCTTGAAATAAGAACACTTGTGAAACGATCGATAGCTTTGCCGCTTTTGCCAGTAAACAGAATCAGTGATGCCTGGTTTGAAATCCTAGAGGAGTCGCCGGAATCTGAGGAAAGAAATGTCACCAAGTTCACAGACTATATGACTACCTACTGGGTAGAAGGAAGTCACGGACGTAACCTCTGGAACCACCATGAGACAGAAGGACCTCGCACCACCAACCATGTCGCTAATAAATGGTTAATATAATATGGTATTTTCTATCATTATAAATATCATTATAATTATGTGTTTGAAAATTATTATTGATGATGATCACGGCACTTCGCTAATAAATGGTTAATATGAACACTGGTCTTCGTAATATAAATGTATGAAAACATTGTTACATGCAGCTTGCTAATTATGAAAAACAGATTCATTTTTTTGTTGGTATTTTCTATCATTATAAATATCATTATAATTATGTGTTTGATAATTATTATTGATGATGATCACGGCACTTCGCTAATAAATGGTTAATATGAACACTGGTCTTCTTCTTGTCTGTAAATTAATTATAAATATATGGTCGTCAAACAGTGAAAAATAGCGATATGGACTATAGTCGGCAACCCTTTGATATCGGATCAATTAGCACCTATACCGAGAACAATACCTGCTGGGTAAGTGAGAACATCCCCTTTTTTCCGGCAGGAACATCATAACGTCAATAAATAGGATGGCTGTTCAGTATACATGTGGTGTAGACCAAGAGGCTGCACGTTGAAAATATTGATTGGTCTCCCCCAAATAATGACTATCTCTAATTGCCGCCATTCAACTGGCATAGAATATACCACTAGCGTTCAAAGGATTAATAAAAATAGATGTGTTTTGTTTTTACAACACAAGTCAGCCGTGCACTAACGTGTTGCTCTCGTTTCATTCAACAAACCAGTCCCTGAATTAATAAGCCCTTACGCGCTGGAGTAACCCAAAACGTACGAGGTATGTTTCTCTAATTTTGAAACGCGTTGCTAAAAAAAGCAGGCGATATAGCGCCTCTGGAACGCACTTTTCAGAGAGCACATTCTCAATTCCTAGAATCGTTTGGCCTGAAATCAAGGGCTGTCGAAGATTTTGCTGGTAAAAATTAAAAGAAACGTGCAAGAGTCCAGTAAAACGTTCTGTCCGAAAATTCAAACGCATTCATTTATACGCAACACGCCTTACCCGAAACAATAATCAGAATGCATGTTATTATATGACGTTTCACAAAGCAATGAACTACAGATTTAACCCTTTACCTAACATGAAGAGCAGACGACACTTGCAAAAACATTTCTTGAATACCTAATTTTTTTCATTTTTTGTCTCAAAAACATAGGCTATGACCCCTCATTGGAACGAGCTCGACGAGCTCGTTCCAACGAGGGGTCATAACCTATGTTTTTGAGACAAAAATGAAAAAAATAATGAAAATTAATTGGCGATTTTTGAGAATAGCGCTGGCCGGTTTGACCCGTTACGTTGGGTAAAGGATTAATACAATTTTGTATTACAAGAGACGGCAGTAGATGGATATTAAGAATTGCACAGACTGCCCAGATCCATTATCAAGAGTTTCATTCACGGGCAGGGATCCTTATTTAGAAAGTTCCATTCCTTGAGTTCCAGAACATCCCTATAGGGGCGTCACCAAGGGTGAATCCCCGAATAATTTCTCCAGTCGGGGCATTTTTGTCTGGATTGGACTCTAAGATATCAATTCTCTTGCTAGAAATCATTTCTTTTGGCGGGAGGGTTAATGACACTTTCGACAGGTCATCTTGTGTCGGACAGTTTTTCGAGTGGAGGAAGCCGGAGTACTCGGAGAGAACAACCGAGCAACGGTGAGTAACTGTCAGACTTCCCAACGTATTAACTCCGCACAAGAGGATTAGCATTGGTAGAAGACATCTGCACCATCCACGCGCAGTAGTAAATAAATAAATAAATAAATAAATAAATAAATAAATAAATAAATAAATAAATAAATAAATAAATAAATAAGACTAGAGAATTGCCAACCCTATTCTCTATTTACATTCTGATTTACATAGTTTATCAGAAATCTATCTGTTTCCTTTCATGCTTGTCTCTATTTGTCTGTATTCCACATTCCAAAACATGTTTCTTAAAAATAATTGAAGCATGTCAAAAAACTTACAAATGTCTCTCTTTCTGCATCATTCCCCACCATTTACAAAACATCCATGCTTAAATAGACAGGCCGCCATCCTATTTAATGACGTTATGACGTATCATGTTCCTGACCGGAAAGTGGCCGCTCGCCTGCAAATGGTTCATGAATATCTCGACCAGCTACATAGATTGCAATGCAGCTTTCGAAAATTATCTACACAACTTGCCAAACATTTTGTTTCAGGTACTGGGAAATTTCGAGAAGAAAAATACCAAAAACTCAAAACGTAGTAGAGATGACATGATACCTCCCCTTCCACTATCACCTCTTGCTTTTCTTTAAAAGAAACGTCAGTCAAACAGGCGTTTCAAGCGTGGGCATAGTAAGACAGTTTCTCGTAGTTTAGTTAGCCTTTTTCTGTTAATTTGCAACCGGTGGAGATTGACGTTTTATCGCTTGGACAAGGTTTTTATCCTTCTTCTTGTGATGAACGTTCCGTTTCAACCATAACTATTTCCACAGGCTTCGGCTCGTTGACTATTTTCCCCATCTTATCAATATTGCCATCCCACTTAACAACGTAAACAGCTAGCACTTGCAGTGCATATTGAGGCAATTCTGGTCCGGAAATACGTCATCTCCCTGTTTAGTCTCAATCTATCTGAGCGAAAACTCTCAGCTTTACTTTGTATACGTCTGCGAAATAACATTCTTATGAAACCTGCTGAAGTTTCGTCAGTAGCTATACTGACTAAGTATGCCTGTGTAGCTGAAGCAGACAGACAACTTTCCCATCTTCATTTCTGTCAAAGGCTAGATCACGACCAGGTCGAGTATTCTTCTGAGAAAGTAACTGAAGCCAACAGAGCAACTTATCTTGATGAGCATATCCCCGAGGAAGCTCGTGAGTATCTTTTGCCAAACAGACCTCATGCAGTTAGAAAGTAGGTAACCCATGCCACTCAATTATTTACGACAACAGTTATCTCACTGAGAAAAATTCAGTGCTTATTAACAATAATCTCCGACACTCATTGAAACCTTCCATCTTATCTCAGGGATGTCACTAACTGCCTCAGAAAAATGGACGAACAGGGCGAGTTTCGGGTCAACTATGCTGTGCACAGTTGGATGTAGTTTCCCTCTACAGAAACAGTGTACGTGACGATGGTATCGAAGCTTGCAACGAGGTTCTGGATTCACAATCTTATCACGACGACCCCACAGAGCGCATTGCTGATCTCGCCACAATTGCTCTACAAATGAAAAAAAACATCAGTCTGATGTCTTGAACTATCTTCTAGTCAGTGGAAATGACATTTGCAAGCGTATGACTTCTTCTTATACAAACATTTGTATGAGCTAATATCTCAATTTTCCGGCTGGGGTGGGAACAGATTGACTGTCTCATAGCAAAATCTTATTCCTGCCACTTGATCAACAAATGCGCTATCGTACCACTATCCAGAACGTGTGCACGCCATTTGTTACAACACATCAACCAGATATTATTCGAACGTTTCCAGCATCCAGCGAAAGTATTGGGGATCCGGTTAAAGATATTTTTTAAGCCTCGTTCGGTTGCTTTTAAATGAAAAACTAACAAACATAGCGATGTGCGCGACATTTCTGTTCGTGCCATTCTCATTACAGTTAGCTCTGAACTCAATGTCGGTTAAGTCTGTTGCAAAGCAGATGGAAGGACTTTAATCATGTTGCCAACATCTGTTTCCTTCGACAGCACCGGTACTGGGGGAAACATTCAACATTTTTGCTGTTGCAAGTTACTTTGTAAAACCTAAGTGCATTGAACTCTTTTCATTGTAGTGTTTGGGAAATTCAGAATGTTGGCAAAATCTGTTCCCATTTTAACAAGCTATTGAACAACCACAGGCCATTGAAGAGGATGGAAAGTGACTGCCAATACACAACACCGCATTTCCACTGATCACCTATTCACTTCTTTCTAAGCAGTGTTCATGCTGCTGGATGCCAATTTAGCCAACTGCTCTAAATATTTTGATTTGACACCAGAAAATCAAATCTTTGTTGGCTAAAATTTTGGCACCAAAAAAGTTTCTTTCACTTATAAAGGAAAGCCGTTGCGACACTGAAAAGTACGTTCGATGATGAAACAAACAAAATATACGTTATTACTACTTTTGTTAATAAGACGTTGGAGATTGTGTCCTAACGTTAATTGGCAGTGAGTGGTAATCATACATTATTTTTTCTTCTATGAGACATTTTTAGGTTATCAACTTTACGAAAGGCTGCATTTAATCAGATAAATACTTCATACCTACGCGAGTCACTCGCGACGGTATGAAGTATTTATCTAATTATTTACTATCTTTTGTGTTGCGAAGACTCGCGACCCGTTTAGCCCAGTGGATTAACAGTAATTAATTTATTAATTTGTTATTACATACGTGCAACGACTTATATATATATATGCATGTACGGACATTATTCAGTCTGAAAGGCATAGATATAACTTAGGTGACCACCCTTTTCGCCTACCGAGGATGTCGTCAGAACTCTCGTGTTCTGTCGGATTTTTCCGTGAACATTTGTCCATGTACTCTTTAAATAATTGCCAGTTCATTTTTCAAAATTCGATCAATTAGCCTGTTTGCACCAAAACACTTTCTGTGACACTAAAATATCCAGAATGGCTAAAAAATGAAACCAGACAAGTTCGGTTCAGCATGAACACTGCTTCGAAGGTTTTATCAGTAACGCGTTCCCTAACGAATCGACTTCATCCCCACGCGTAGTTTACAAATTCAGCAGCTGAAAAAAGATTATTTTTCTAAAGGTTCAACAAAACAACATCATGTGAACCCTCATTGGAACGAGCTCGTTCCATTAAGAATCACATGATATGGTTTTGTTCAAATTCTTTTGAAAAATTAGGTAAAAATAACTAAAATAATAAATTTTGATATCTTGTGTGTTGGGAAAAGGGTTAACCCCTAACTCGTCTGGAATAAAACTGTCCGTGTTTATCGAGACACATTTTGGATTGAACAGCTTTGCACTTAACAGACATTTCGGTCTCAACAGAACTATCTGACAAAGCCCAATAATAGATACCTTCACATTAAAATATAGTTCTATTAGTCACCAAAAGACAAGGAACATTGGACGAAAAATATGAATTTTGGGGAAGTGAATATTCTAATGCTGAATTTTTGTCAGTGGTTGAGTCTATACCCCCCGCATATTCCAATTTGTCGGAAAAGTTTCCGAAATTTATTTTTTTAAAAAATACGCACTGTATGGAAATGTGACACATATAGCAGGGTTTGCTTGGAAACACACATGTGATACACCAACATTACTATGAAGGCACGCTCTGAGTGATGGTGCACCTTTCCGATCGTTCTTCTTCCATGCAATGCCCTCATTCAACATGTTGAATATTCTGGCATGTGTGTGTGCGCATTAAGTTAAAAACAGGTTAAAAACAATTTACAGGTTTAATAGTTTTGCAAAGATGTCACTTGGGCCTTGAAGGACTCAAGTGAACTGGCGGAGGCTATGGTGGGTGGAAGTTTATTCCAATCTTTGATGGTGTTTACAAAGAAGGACCATTTTCGCACGTCCTTTGTTGCTGTTGGTAATGCAAAGGAGTGAGCTTGGGTGTGTCGTGATGGTCTTGACCGCCTGGACAGGTATTGTTCTCTGTCAATTGCTGCTAAGCTGTTACTGATCTTATATAACATGATGAGTCTG
Source organism: Pictodentalium vernedei (assembly GCA_031216915.1). Lineage (NCBI taxonomy): Eukaryota > Metazoa > Mollusca > Scaphopoda > Dentaliida > Dentaliidae > Pictodentalium > Pictodentalium vernedei. Next base: position 160,139,527 of record CM062295.1, read on the forward strand.
GTCTCTCTTCTTCTCGTTTCTAGTTTTTTCCATTTTAGGTCTTGGATCAATCTGCTGAAGCTGGAGGTATTTCTGATCCGTCCTGTAACGTAGCGTGCTGATCTTCTTTGCACCTTTTCCACTTTTTCAATTAGGTTTTTTGTGGTTTGGGTCCCAGACTGTGGAGGCGTATTCTAGCTGGGGTCTGATGAGGGATTTATATGCTTGTTCTTTTGTTTTCTTTGATTTGATGTTAAGGTTTCGATGGAGGAAACCGAGGCTTCTGTTAGCTTTGTTGGTTATATTGTTTATGTGTTCGTTCCAGGTCAGGTCGTTGGATAGGGTGCAGCCCAAGTATTTAGTTGACGTTTCGTGCTTTAGTACATGTCCGTGCAATTTGTATTCATGGTGTATCGAATTTCTCTTTTTGCTGACGGTGAGGACGGTGCATTTCTCTGGGTGGAATTCCATTTTCCATCTGTTCTCCCATAGGGCCAGTTTGTCCAGGTCTGATTGGAGCTTAGCGCTGTCTGCAGGTGATTTTATGGTTAGGTATACAATGGTGTCATCAGCAAAAAGGCGTACAGTTGAGTGTAGGTTATGTGGTAGACCGTTTATATAAAACAGGAAGAGGCTGGGACCCAAGACGGAACCTTGAGGGACAGCGGATTCCACTCTAGCTGTGTCTGATGTTTCGCCGTCTACTACAACACTCTGAGTTCTTTCACTCAGGAAGGCCTTGATCCAGTTGTTTGTTAGGCCCCTTATCCCATAGTGATGGAGTTTGTGGACGAGCAGGCTATGGCTGACTTTGTCGAATGCCTTTGAAAAATCAAGGATGAGTAGATCGGTTTGGTTTCCGGTTTCAAGATTTTTTGTCAGATCGTCGACACATTCCCGGAGTTGTGTTTCACAGGATCGTTTACTTCGGAAGCCGTGCTGGAGTGGGCACAGAATGTTATTATTTTCTACATGTCTCATTATGTGGCTTGTTACGATGTGTTCCATGATCTTACAGCAAATACAGGTTAAAGGTATCGGCCTGTAGTTTGCTGGTTGGTACTTCTGTCCTTTCTTATAGGCTGGTGTTATGACTGCAGATCTCCAGTCGTTTGGTATTTCACCGGTGCTCAACGACATGGTGAATATGGTGGTCAGGATGGGTGCGATCTCAGTAGCCAATTCTTTCAGTACCACTGGTCTGATGTTGTCCGGACCGGCTGCTTTGTGTGGGTTCAGGTTCCGTATCAGTTTTTCACTCCCTTTTCTGTGATTTCTATGTTGCCTCTGTCAGGGTAGTCTGTTTCTGAGTCATGCATATATTTTTGTTGTTTAAATTCCTCTTGGTCAATGTCAATACTTGGTGAGAATACCGATTTAAATTGGTTATTAACTATACTTGCTTTGCTGACAGGGTCGGTTTCAAGTCTGCCATTTTTCTGATGTGGGGCTACACCGCTTTTGTCACCCTTTTTGTGTTTGATGTAAGTCCAGAACCGCTTGGATGTTGATTGATCTTCTGCACCGGTTTCTGGTGTGATAACGTCTTCAATATAGTTCCAGTATGCCTGTCTGGATTTTCGTTGTACCGTTTGTTTCAGTTGTTTATATCGTAGAATGTCCTTCGGGTGGTTTGATTTTCTCTTTATTTTGTATAATCGGTTTCGCTTTCTTATTAGTGACTTAATTTCTTTTGTAATCCAAGGTAGTCCGTCTTTCTTCTTACATATTTTGTGTGGTATATGCTTCTGGACGCAGATGTTCAGCCCATGTTTGAAGCTGTTCCAGATAGCATTGATGTTGGCTCCTTCCCTGCATTTGTTTTGTATGTTCCGATTAAGTTCCGTTATCTCTTCTTTCATGCTGTCCCATCTCGCTCTTTTGTATAGTGGGATTTTCCTAGGCTTTTGTTTATTAGCAGTTGGGTTTATATTCATTTCAGCATATACAACGTCATGGTCTGATATTCCTGGTGTTACATCGACTCGTGGTATCTTGTTGGGGTTATTCGTAATTAACAGATCTGAGGTGTTCCTTCCTCTTGTAGGTTCTTTGACAAGCTGTGTTAGCCCATTGTCCTCTAGGATGTCAGAGAAATGGTAATGTTGTTGTGGGTATTGGGTCCCCTGACGTAGGGTTTTGGTCTTCCAGTCCCACCCAGGCAGACTGAAATCTCCTCCTATCAGCAGGCAAGCATTGTTCGACGCTGCTCTGTTCACGGCTATTTCGAAGTCTTTCAGGCTGTCTACGTCTGACGTTTTAGGTAGTAGGAGCCGATATAAAGATCTCGGTTTCCTTTTTGTTGTATTTTGCACCATATAATCTCACAGTTGGTGTTGAGTTCTGGCACTTCTGAACTGAGATATTTGTTGCTAATTGCGATTAGTACACCGCCACCGGGTTTGTCACTGTTTCTGTCCTTACGATAGATGTTGAATTCGGGTGGGAATACTTGGTTGTTTGTGATGTTTGTGTCCAACCAGGTCTCCTTGACTATGATGATGTCCGGTTTGGTGCTGTCGATCATGTTTTGAATCTGGTGTTGTTTCTTTCTTATCGATTGGCAGTTGACATTCAGTATTCGCATGGGGGCGAAGGTCTCCCTTGGTGTAGATTTCCCCCTTTGCTTAGGTGTTGAGGAGTGTATGGGATGTGGCATGGTGGTATGGTCTTCATTGCTGTTGTTCAGATGCTAGCTCAGTGTGCTGAAGCTATTGCTCGTCTGTGTGGCTGTTGAGCCATAACATAGTGAGTGATAGTTAGGGTTATCACATATGAGTCAATCCCATCGTACAGCTGCATTTTCATCATCTACAAGGTAGTTATACGTCTTGCTTTGTACATATTGGCAGTCTATATGATACCATGGATCACACGTGTCACATTTGATTGCTCGATGGTCCCAAGTGACAGGTTGATCGCACGTCCCACGTGGGTAGATGGTACTGTCTTCATGGGTTGGCCCTGGGTTTGGGTTCACATCATTCGCTGTCGCCAGGAGGACAAATATAAGGTAGGATGACTTCGAGTCGTATTTATAAGGCACGATATTTCCTTGCTTCTTGGATCTTATGCAGGTGATTTGCATCATTTCGTGCAGTGTGCTGTTTGAGTTGATGTATTGTATTGGGACTTTCCTGTATGTTAAGTGGCTGGATGTCTCTATCTCCTTTATTCGTCATAGGTTGTATGATGTCGTCAGCACAATAATCAGCGTTGATATTATTTTCATTTTGATTCGTAATTTTGTTGGTCAGCGGGGTATGAGTTGGATCGGACCAATTAATCGGCGGTCTGCGAAGAGGCTGATAAGATAAACTCACCTATACCCTCCTCTGCCGATCCCATGCAAGTGGTCCCTCCCTTTCCTGCTAGCTCCCTCACTGCCTCTTCATTACGTGTTTGTTCTGTTAATGATCAGAGTAGGGTTTTTAGTTCTTCTTCTTCTACTCTAAGTTGTAGCAGTTCACTTTCCTGTTGTATATGGTAACACTCTGTGTATGTGTCAATGAGTATCTGCTTTGTTATTTCGAGGCTGAGTGTTGGTCCTGGGTGAACACCGTCTCTTTGGTTTATTGATAGGCGAACAGATTTTCGTCGCCTCCCCTTTCTCACCGTCCTACTCCTAAAGTAGTAACTACTGGTTTTGATGGTATTTTTGTTAAGACTTGAATTTAAAATAGCTATTTTGCTGTTAAGGTCTGTTATTTGCTTGGTGAGGTCAAAGTCGTCTGGTTTGAAAAGCGATGGCTGTTTGTGGCCCTTACATCTGTTATATATGGCTGTTGAGAGAATGGGACAGTCGATAAACTTGATTTCTGCCTTTCCACTGTGCCTTTCTACAATGTTTACAGCTCTTCTAAATTGGGATATGATGTGATCAGCTATGGTACTACCGTGATGTCTTAAGTGTTTGTAGTGTCCTGTTTTCACTGTAAGGTCGCACGTCCCAGACCACAGGTAAATAATAATGGTGTTGTGCCTCTTGATAGCCTTTTCAATCCTTTCTTCGATCAGATCAACTAATGCAGATATTCGTGCACCTGATATGCACCACAATTCCAGTGGGAATTCCTGCCTGGAGCATGCATTTCTGAGGGTGAAGACCTTGCTGTCAGAAACTAAAATTGGTGCCTTGTACCTGAAGCCGGTTGGAAGCTGTGGCTGTTCTTCTATATATTTTTTTCAGTTTACGGCTCATTCGGAACCACTTATCAAAGATTGGAATACCCGGATGTAAACAATGAATGACGCCATATTGGGCAAAGGAAAGATTTAGGAAAAATTTACAACGTTTTTAATAAGTTACAACAAAGTACAACAAAAAAATTCTTATACTAAGGTAATCTCCAAATACTCCCTGATAGTTTAGGAATAGGTTCCGCCATGATATGCCAATAATAAATTCATTTTAGCTGGGTTTATTCCAAAAGATCACGAAGAAATTTTTCGGTGATGTTGACTTCGCACATGCGCACACACAAACCCACAAACCCAAGTTCAACAACCTATTGAACTTCAGTCGATATTCCATTTTTTCCAAAATTTTGAGGTAAAATACCCTGATTTTTCGAATCGATTTACGGGTTCCCCGAAGCGTGTCCCAATGCATGTTAGTTTCGCCTACGAAAATGTCCATTTGAAAACGTCAGCAGTTATAGCGGGGAGCACCTACACTCGTCCCGTGATTCTAGCATGCCTAACATGCAGAAAAAGATGCGAAAACTTAGCCCGCTACTGAAATGGAGGTGTCTCAATTTTCTTAACGGCTACAAAAATCGGTGCTGCTATTAGCAGAAGGTGGAAAAATGACACTCGATACGTCATAACCACAATGAAGTGACTCTGTATGCGGGCATGTACCATGCCGACCGCTCTGCAGCGATAATCGGTTGATATTCTCATTTTTTCAAATTAAGGAGGTAAAATACAATGCTTTTGAGTCAAGTGGCGTGTTTCCGCATGCATGTGTTCCAAAGAATATACGTTTCGTCCAACAAACGTCGACTAAGATACCTCAAAAATGACCATACCAATTGCGTCCTGCTGGGGTGTCTAACGAGCCGTAGTTCTGCTATAACCTACCCACCGCGCCTAAACTGAGATTCCGCGAGTTAAAGAAATCAGATTCAACATTGAAATAAAATAATAAAATCTTGTTTAACAGGTGGAGTGTTGGAAGCCCATATAAGGCTTCCAGGTTTTCATGTTAGGTAAAGGGTTAACCCTTCACCCAACGTAACGGCCAAAACCGGCCAGCGCTATTCTCAAAAATCGCCAATTAATTTTCAAAATATTTTCATTTTTTGTCTCAAAAACATAGGTTATGACCCCTCGTTGGAACGAGCTCGTCGAGCTCGTTCCAACGAGGGGTCATAACCTATGTTTTTGAGACAAAAAATGAAAAAAAATAGTTATTCAAGAATTTTTTTTGCAAGTGTCGTCTGCTTTTCATGTTAGGTAAAGGGTTAAAGGAACAATAAGACGCCAGTTTGAAAACAAAAAACATAAATTGACCATTTGACAACACTACAATGATCGTAATGCAAAAGTACATCCATGTTTCATATATCATCCGTAAGAAAGCGTTCTTTTTCGATTAAATAAATTAACTTGAAGGCGAGAATTTATTGATGTGTTCAAAAAAGGAAGGCGGCATTTTTTCATCTCAGTTTAGTTCGCCGATCACTTACGGAACATTCCGCTTAGCATTATTTTCCATATTCCTCGAAATTCGCTTTTGTCGAAGGACAAATGTGAAGTTTGTAAACACGTGTTCCTATTTATAGCGTCCACTGCCGTTGTCCATACACATGTGAGTTTTATTGGAAGTATCACTGCACTTTATTTAAAGGAATACAATGTTTTGGATCTAATATTGCCTAGGCATTGCTAAAATAATGCACAGTTGTTGGTAGTGGTGGTCATTCATTCTGAGAGAAGCGAAAGTGAAAATAGAAATCGCGTGTAGTCAGAAATTATAGCACGGTGTTGTGTTAACTTCGGCCACTTTCGTTCATATCTTCGCAATATCGTGTCTTCAGAAAATTCGTCGGCATTAAAGTTTAATTACAGAATTAAGTGAGTTCGCGATGCTGCTGATGCCTTTCACTTTGAATACTGCGTTTTGTCTACATGCTCTTGCGCATACAGGCAAAATCGATTCTTTTCAAAATAGTGTTTTTTGTCCATTTACAGTAAGTACATGGAAGTCTTTCTAGAGAGCGCGGTCATCAGATTTTTTTAAATGGAAAAACGAGGTGCATACCTTTCACAGTGAGGAGCAATCTGTTTCATCATACTGTGAGATGCACGCAACTCCTTCCATGACACGGAGATAATGCTTGTTGTTTAAAAAATGAGAAGCCCCGGGCCCCAGAGTGCACGTTCTCTTCAATATTATTCGATACATTATTGATATTAGATTAATTTTGTCTGAAATATTATTAGTTACCCCGTGTCTGATCACGTGGTACGGGTTTTTACCTACCCGAAACCAGCCGTATCCCATTCGACCGAAGGCCGAATGGGATACGGCTGGCTTCGGGTAGGTAAAAACCCGTACCACGTGATCAGACACGGGGTAACGAATTTATCTATTGACATTCCGTTTTAGGAGTACAATCTATTTCATGTGTGAACAGACACAGCATGAGATCTTTTAACGGCTGGCTTCGGGTAGGTAAAAACCCGTACCACGTGATCAGACACGGGGTAACGAATTTATCTATTGACTTTCCGTTTTAGGAGTACAATCTATTTCATGTGTGAACATACACAGCATGAGATCTTTTATCTTCCATTGTTGAGCCATACAGGTTTCTGTGGAATTTTTGTGCAAAAGAGTTTTTGTGAAAATATGCCGATATGACTAGTATAAAAAAATTATTGAATTTCTTTTTTTTCTATTTTTTGTCTCAAAAACATAGCTTATGAACCCCACATTGGAGGGTACTCGACAAGCTCATTCCAATAAGGGGTCCTGAGCTATATTTTGGAGATAAATAATTAAAATATAATACATGTACACTGTAAAACTGGAATGACGCGTCTTCTACGGGGTATGGACAATTTGTAGATTTCGGGACGAGGCTTCCACTGGGTATGGGAAATTTGTCAGTGGCTGGGCGGACGTATCGTGGGTTTCGATGAATATGGTCTCATACCACGTATCTATCAACCAATCAAATCAAAAAATTCACTTCAATCAATAGATAATATGTGATATTCTGACCTGAAATCACCACGATGCATCAGCAACAAAAATAAGTAAACTTGTTATAACCTTCTTCTTATCATCCAAAACCGAGTTCAAGAATCCCCCATGGCACCATCTAGCCCTTGTTAACCTCTTTTACCCAATTCACACAAATTTGTTGTTTTAATTATATTTTTCATTGGAATAAGCTCGAAGAGGCCGTTCCTGTAAAGAGTTCCATGATATGGTTTTGATGCAATTTGTTGAAATTTTATTTTTTTTTTTATTCAGCTGGGAGGATGCGGCCGATTCTTTAGATAAAGAGTTAAAGATATATGATACCTCTTACCTAGAAAAACTCTCGTGCATGATATTATGTAATCAGTTAGTAACATGGTATCTACAATTAACGCCATATGTAATCATAAGATATTTTGTCTACGGGGGTTATTAACGAAGAGAATGTTTTCTTATAAACGTATATATATATATATATTCCCAGAAGTACAGTGGACAATACAGTAAGACGTCTGGTTGTCGGAAGCACTCAGGATAATATAAATTATGTTTAATTTTACAAGAAAATATTTCAAATATTTAGTGGTTATCATTAATCTATTATGCATTGATTTTACATGATATTATGAAACTTCCCCAAGATGAATTATCGCGTATTTGTTTGTGAGACATAAACTGTTCTCCATTGAGACGTCCATAATTCGTAGTGCAATTGTGTATGACGAGTGGGTGTAATGGGACTGCGGAGCTTTATGTTTTTAACCCTTAGGTCCTTAGATTACTTTCACGTTAATAAATGGCGTATATACATGGGCGCCGTTGCATATGACCACAGTGTTTGCATATCATTGTTGGCTGCCTGTGCAGGCAGCCAACAATGATGTAAAAACACTGTCAGGACAAATGCAGCCTACAGTCGAGTTCTCAAGGGAGAATACAATTGGAAAAACCTTTTCAGAGCAATATAAGAGGGACTCTCTGTGGCTCTATGGGGACCCAAGAGGTAACCTGAACCCTTGTCTGAATAGTTTATAAGTTTACGCAAAATGTATAGATTAACAGTAAAAAAACTGACTTTAAAAGTAAACATTTTTAGATTAAAAGTCAAAATATTATTTATTTATTACATCATGTTTGTAAAATTAAAACAAATTATTATGTCATCATTCATTGTATTGCAGAAGTTGAATGTATAATTATATCCTCACACAGTAATATTTCCCCATGCATCAAATCTATTTTTATTGGGTAATTGCTTTTCTGTACATGTGATGTAGTTGGTGGCAATAATAGAAATAACACGATTTTGTTGGGTTTTACAGTTTAACAAATCCTTCTTGTAGGGCCGTTAATAAATTGTAACGGCCTACAGTATCATGTTATTTTATGATCCTTATAAATTCCTAAAAGTAATATTTCTTACAGCGATAAGGAATACAATAGTTGTATAAAACACGCCTGGAATTCCTACGGGTTACTAATGGCTGTAAATGTTAATTAGCGACCGCCGTCCCGCAAACGGAGATGACGTCAAACTCCGAAAACTTTGTTGATTCGCGTACTTTCGGCTTTTAAAATTCACGATATTCCTCTTTGCAAAATTGTCGCAGCCCTCTGTGCTAATTGAGGAAGATGTGGAACAAATGGACAACCAGACACGACTAACTGGTATGAGTAGGAACACGATGTGTCTGTATTATTATTATACCACAATTTCATCGGGCTAATGCGTCATTATTAATGATTATCAGTCTTGCTGTCCTTGGCGGTCTAATGGCTTCGGGCCGCTAATGACTGCTTGGCTGCTAATCTTTGATGTTAGTCCGATATTGAAGCATAATGACCTCGAAAATCCTGTTTTAGACAAGTGCACGATTATCTAGAGCGTCGAACTTACTTTTCGACCCTTCACTGTTGAAGAGCGGCAGATTGTACTGATAGCAGATAGTATCGAAGGGGACATTATAAATCAAAACTCAGACCTGACAGGGTTAGCGTGGTTCGCGTGTGTAAAACATTTTTTTTATTTATCTCTTGTTATTTTCAGATGACGATAATGGTCCATGTTCCGTTAACTTTAATGATTAGGGCACTAAATGACTTTCTCTCTTCATCATGTGTAATTGTACGAACGCTTGTATCTGAGATGATTATGATACATGTATTTAGAAACACTTTGTCCTTTTTTAGAATTGTTTCAAGTACATCCGTTTCAAACTTTTCCGTGAGCTACTGGCGTGATGGGCCGTAGCGGAAAATGCACAAATGACACCATTTCATGTCGGTTGATGTATCAACGGCGTTTGAAATTTTGATACCCTATCTTGCTGGCGGGTCATTTTAATTGGCGGTTTTGAGTTGTAAGCAGGTGTGGCGCACGGATATGAAAATGCCGAAGAGTTAGAAATTCTGACACACACTCTGGTTGCCACTATTCATTTGCAAAAAATAATGTGTTTCTCAGTACCGGTAATAATATCTGTGGTTTATAAAATTGTATCAACTGCACATATATTCAGCCGGCTGAACAATTATTCTGCCGCCATCTTGAATGAATTGTTTGTAAGGGCAGTTGTCTAACTGCAGAAAAAGGAATCAAAGTTGGAGTTAGTCCCCGTTGGGTTCATAGATATTCTATAGCACAGCCACGAAAAGCCACAGGAAGGCATATGTCAGACCCTCAATATTACAAAAGAGTTTCCTCAGCGGGGCTGAAGAGTTACTGTCTGCCAAATCTGTGTTGTCTCCAAATTAGACTAATCTAAAGGCCTGAAGATATTACTGATCCTCCCTTCTATTGCACACGACGATCTCATTTGAGAGATCGGGATCCAAAGAATTAATGCCCTGTAGTAGGCCTATGCGCGGCAGGTTAACTTTTTTAAACCGATGGTCTGTGTGATCAAGCCTTTATATGATGGCAGAGCTTATTCTTCTTAAATCGAATGGGCATCTTTCGGAACTTAGCAGACCAACGGCAGATTGGGAATGTTATAGTTATTCACATATATACTGAGTCAAAAAAGAAAGTGTATTAGAAACAAATGTGAAAAATAGCATAAAGGATGAAATATAATAGTTCTAATGTTGCATGTTTGTGGACAAGAAGTCGTGCAAAGAGTTTAATGACATGTTGTTGTTGTCCACCCAACCGCATACAATTTTGCTACGGATTTCAAAATAGCACGTGCTACCCGAGAATGTCAAATTGAATGGGTGGCCGACGATTTTCTTTGTCTTATGTTGTGCTTGAGAGCCTGGCTTATTGAGAAAACACACTAGTTTTTGTTTTCCGACATTTTACAAAATGCCAAGGTCAACCGAAAATCAGAGGTTGCGTGCCATTGGTATGCATGAGGCTGGGATACCTCCAGATGAGCTCGCTGCTGAGTTCGGAGTCACTGTGGCCATTATTTACAGTCCCATTGGAAGGTATAGAACCACTGGATCTACTGCCGACCGACCGCGTTCAGGTCGACCAAGAGTTACGACCCCTGCACAAGAACGACACACCAGGACGTCTCACTTGCGGGATCGTTTCCTTCCGGCGTCGGGGACAGCAGCAATTACTCCTGGTAGAACTAACAATAGGATCAGTGCACAGACTGTCCGCAACAGACTCGCTGAACACGGCATACGAAGTAGGCGCACATACCACGGACCAATACGTACCCAACGTCATCGTACTGTCAGAATGGAATGCGTACGTCATCGTGTTCACTGGACTCAGCAGCGTTGGATGAATCACGATTTTGTCTACGGCGCGCTGATCGTAGGACAAGAGTGTATCACCGACGAGAATGGTTTTCTGATGCTTGCGTTCGGGAGTGCGACCGTTTCGGTGGGGGAAGTATAATGGTTTGGGCGGGCATTTCCTTGCACCATCGAACGCAGTTGATCTTCATCGATGGTAATCTGAATGGACAGCGATATAGGGACGAAATTCTTAACGATGTTGTTGTCCCGTTGTTCAACGCTAACGTCGGATTGCAGTTATTCCATCAAGAAATGCCCGATGTCTCGTGGCGCGTATCTGTCGTGACTTTCTTGAGCAGAGCATCGAACGTCTTCCCTGGCCCCCACTTTCGCCAGATTTGTCGCCAATCCAGCATCTTTGGGATCAATTGGACCGTCGGGTACGACGTTTAGCGATTTAAGTAATGTTCTACGGCAGTAGTGGAACGCAATCCCACAGGGTGACATCCAGAGACTCATCAGGTCGATGCCATCCAAGAGGCAAATGATGGGCATACACGCTATTGACTGCATGTGTGAATTTTTCATTTCACCCCATATCTGAATTGCAACGTCCTGACGTGACGTTGGCAACAGTAAGGGCATGAAATTATGCAAATTCATGCTGCTAGTCTCGAAATATGAATTTACAATAATTTGTTTGGGATTAAAGTTGATAATACTAAAAACATTGCTCCTCAAAGAGTATTATACTTTCTTTTTTGACTCAGTATATATATATATTGTCGAATAAGAACAAATACGAAATGTAGTCTGCGCTAGCTGTTTGAGTGGCAACATTCGCAGTTTGAATGGCAACATTCGCTGCTTTGTTTGTCTGCTCGCGCAAAAACTCTGGATCTTCTCTATCAAGTTCGATAATGGTTTTCAGAACTTTCGCTATTCTTCCCAATGGATTGCCTGTTTAAGATAGGCTTATTATTGTACCTTATACCTCTGCCTATTCTAATGACTTTTAGCTCATTTACAGCGAAGTAGGTTTAGCTTATGACCTGACCTGATGAGACCAGACCAGCCAGACTAAATAAGGTGTTTATGGCGTCTTGTTTGATCTGGCTAGTCTGTTCTCGTCAACTCGACAGAGAATTACGTCCCAGGTCAATAGATTTTTAACTCGACAGAGAATGACGACACAGGTCAATAAATTTTTAACTCGACAAAGAATGACGACCCAGGTCAATAGATGTTTTACTCCACTGAAGGTGACGACACAGGTCAATAGATGTTTAACTCGACAGAGAATCACGACACAGGTCAATAGATTTTTAATTCGACAGAGAATCACGACGCAGGTCAATAGATTTTTAACTCGAGAAAGAATGACGAAGCATGTCAATAGATGTCCATTAATCGTTATTTCAAGGATATCTGCACAAAAACGGTCGTCTCATGCTACTCGGATCGTCGCATCTACACATGGTTATCTTCATCAATGAGGAAGTTTTCAGTTTCAATCGATAAAATTTCCTATGTCTTCAGCGATACAGTTGGTATGTCTTTGTGGATAGTCCTCGTGCCCATATTCTCCCATGGGCTTCAGGTCGTTGGTACTTCACATTGAGTTGGTATGTCTCTGTGTGTCTTGAGGCACGAATTGCAATATTTATTTATGTATTGGAGTTTCGCGACACCTTCGATGATCAGGACAAATCTCATGTAGGGCAGTTTTGTGGGAGGGGAAGCCGGAGAACCCAGTGAGAACCACCCAGAATCGGGGAGCAATTGTCAGGCACTTCAACGTACTAACTCCGCAATTTCAGGTTTAGCATTGTTTAAATGTAAGTGCGCCTATCAACGCCGTGCGGTACGCCTTAGTACCCAGCGATACCGTGTCCCCGTGCCTCCGTGCGGGCAATCGGGATTAAATGCCTTCCCAAGGCTACAAAGCAGTTGCCCTGGTTGGGATCGAACTCAATCCACTGAGCCACCATGCTCACGAAATGCCACATAAACATCTTTCCACGGTTTGCGAAGGACCTGAGATAGTGTATCGTCACTCGACGATTGTCAGAAAATAAAGGAATATGAAGCCCAGTTCATCACTTTTTACAGCTTTTGCAACTTACGAGATTCTGATGTTCATGGATAAAATATGCGGCAACCATTTCGAAGCTGACTGTCCAATCACAAATACCCAGTTGGGGACGTGAAGGGCTTGGGACAAAAAAGTAATGAGTCAATATTTATGTATTTATTTACTTATTGAGGTTTAACGCACTTTCGACAGCCATGGTCACCTCGTGTCGGACAGTTTTACGGGTGGAGGAAGCCGGAGTATTCGGGTAGAACCACCGAGCTCCGCGAGCAGTTGCCAGATTCCCCATCGTACTAACTCCACACAATCAGGGCTAGCATTAGTAGGAGACAAGTGCATCTTCGACGTGCAATACGCCTTAGAACACAACGTCACCGTGTCCCCACGTGGGCAATTGGGATTAAGTGCCTTGCCCAAGGATACAACGCGGTTGCCGCAGATGGGATTCGAACCGAGGACCTCTCGGCTTGCAGCTTGCATCTCTACCTACTGAGCCACCACGCTCCCGTAATGAGTCATTTATTGATTTGGACGCATACTTTGAAAAAGTGTTCTGAAGGCCAGTAGCTTTTATGATAAGGACGTCGAATTATAGGACAGGGCAGAGGATGCCATCCCCAAATACTCAGAGGAGTACATGGGTGATTTGAGGTTGGGCATCATCGAAAAGAGCTCCGCAACGGCCTCATGTGACGAAAAAGGTGTGCCGACTGCCAGTCGCTTGCAAGAGAGGGCTGTCAAATTCGGAAGTCTACGGATATTGATCTCCATGTGCGTGATTGAAGACATGAGGGAGGGGGTAGACATTACTGAGGGAAAACCACAACAACATGCCTCAGTCAAAGCAGACAAATCTTTTTTGTCCGGCTGCGTGTTGGGATTTCTTGAAATGTAGAATTTTCATATTTATACAAACAGCATTTGTTTCCTGACATTTACCATCTTTGTAGTAAGCTTGGAATGGCAATCATGTCACACTTAATTCGTTGAGCTTATGGGGTTAACAGTTGCAAAGACTGTGATAACATATAACTTCCAGTATTGAATATTCATGAAGTTGGAAAGGAAATTTGAGCAACAGTGAAAAGAATGCTTTGCTGATCATTTTAAGAAAAAGGTGAAGGTTGTTCTTTTCGGCATGTAGGTTTTTTTTGTAAACGTAACCGAAATATGAATGATTATAAATGAGGCGGGACGAATCAGAGGAAGACCGAAAAGATAGAGGAGGATCAGGATTATATAAAACTATTGCAATGCGATGAACTGAAGTGGCATGTACGATGATGGTGGGTACCGCATTCGAAGGTGTGGAGCAAGCTGTTCTTTAACAATCATGCAGGGTTCCGGTGGCTCCTTGAATTCCTCGAACATCCTGGCAGTTAGAAATCCCAGGAGGCGACAGAACCCGGGGGCACTGGGGTACGTGCCGCTCCACTTTTTCCACGGACATGTACGCGCAGACAAAATGAATTGCAAATGGACGCATGCAAACGTGTCAATATGCAGACACACTCTAAAATCGGTTGGGTTAAAGTTAACCAAAATCAACTGGATTGAGTATGAACCAATTGGGTTCATATTCACTCAATCACGTTGAGCTGAACTGGATTTTAACCCATATGATTTTAAAATGCACTCTTGTATTATGGTATCTGCAAATCCAAACAAATTAAGTTACATTTGGACAAGGAATCTCGCCTCCAATGGCTCGGTCTGTCTCTTCTATTTACAGCATGATGCGACCCGAAAGCCAGCCTTGGGGTTGGAAGATCATTGAAGTAAACTAAATAGTTCGGATAGTGACCCACACAGCGGCATGCTTGTTTAAACGAGAGACACGTGTGTAATCGTATATTTGCTGATGCATGACTGCACGCTTTCTCCCACCGGGCCGAACAAGGGTAGTCTTTGAAATTTGAGCCCCCTCCACTTCCAATGAGCTTCTGGCTCGTCTGGAAATCGAGGATCTGAAAAGTCCCTAACTATTGGATCTTTCCTTGAAAACTGCTGACACATGAGATATCAGATGATCAGAGGAGATTCACATGGAGCTGGAATTGCTGGAGTGGATTTTCTCTGTCTGATAGAATGTCACTAATTGGTTTTTCTTTTGCCTCAAAAGCATGGCTCATGATCTCTCATTGGAAGGATCACGTCGAACTAGTCCCACTGATGGGTCATAAGATATATTTGGAGGCAAAAAGGTAAAATGTTATTCATTCTTTTAGCATCGTCTGCTACTCGTGTCAGGTAAATGTTAAATCTCAGTCATTTAGCAATGTTACTTCTTCCGTCTCTAAAATGGCGTGCAAATACTAATCGCACAATGATTGGCTAATGCGGTCAAAGATGTTCCGTGAATTGTTTATTTACCACATACAGTTAAAACTAAAAGTCCTGTCCTGAAATGCGCACAAATAGCACGTCTATGTGCGCGTTAGTCTACGCGATATGACCATAGTAAGGCTATCAAATTCTCTACATATGGCCTGTGCACAAGCAATGTTTCAGCCAATGGACCTCCGGGTGACCCGGAGGTCCATCGGCAGAAACATTGCCCGTGTTTGCTATGAGTAATCAGGAGAACCTGACGTGCTTTGGATGCCATTCGATATGGTAATTGCGCGCAAGTCATACGCGCAATTAAGCCTAGATAAGCGCACAGTTCGTGACAGGACTTCTGGTATTAACTGTACTGGATACTTTGGGTTCAGGACACGCGAACATTGTTTGAAGTTTTAAACAAAACCTCTGGCTATTTACAACATTTGTCCTCTATAATTTCTTTTGGTTTCAACCAACCGCACATTTACGGGTAGGTGTGATAAAAAGCCGACAACAAAACTTGTTCGTGCGCGCTAAGTTTTAGATATTTGTAAGTTTATGTCTTAGAATATATCAGATGGAACCAATGTAATGGCCGATGACAAAAGGTTTATTTGCCTAACGAATCCGGCACTGGACAGTATTCTATAATCTCAGCTATATTGACTAATACTTGGAACTGATACATTAGTTCAGTGCGATGGACGGAGGGAAGACAATACTCGCATGGTAATCTGGTATTTGGAACTCATTTAATATGTCCAACCATATTTTTACGTTGAGGATCCCGTTGGCACATTTACAATTCATAGTAGATTATGCGTAAGTCCGTGAACTGCAGCTTTGATTGTCTGGGCATGGAATTACTTCTTGATCTGTAACTAAGGGTGTTAAGACAGAACCCAAAAAGGGTAGTGCACGAGGGACTGGAATCGACGGCCCGAGGTGGAACCTTTTCCTATATTTCAAGAGCGCCGGACGCGCGCGTTAAATACAGAAAAAAAACTCCGCTAGAGGTCGTTGATTTCTGTCCCCCATACTCTACCCGAATTGTGTTCTGTGTTTATACCACCATTAAACTTGAATTAAAGAAACGAAGCTCATATTTTTAAAGGAAAATATTGCCTTTGACGACATGTACTTAACAATGACGATAAAGGTGATCTTAAAAATTCATGTCGAAAATAATAAAATATTTCGTCTGATACCTAATTGTCTTTCGAGCTCGTCACAGCTTTCTCTCTTCCAAGCCCAGCCAAATAGAATTCGAGATAGATAGAGTTTTCTGTCCTGGTCAATGGAGGAGGCGGTGGGGAGTCTGAATTACACAGCAGCCATCAAGTCCCATATTAATCCTATACTATGTGTATGTTTCAAAGTGGTCCAAGTAATATACAGTATTATTTCCAAATGAAACAAAATACTGCATTTTGATTGGCTGAGAGAGGTACGGTGTAACTTGCAATCCACAGTGTTTTTTTTTTGACACCGTGGTTAACAACGGTGTAAAAACAAGAATATACAATAGCAGGCTATATGGCTAAAAAGTACCAATTTTTAATTAGTAATTCATACCGTCTGCTCTGTTATGTTAGAACAAAAATAAAAGTACAGGAAATTTAATATTTATGTGCAATAAAATTGTACAGATATGGATGTCATTGGAACTGGCTCATTGAGCCAGTTCCAATGACATCCATATCTGTCTGTTTTTTTGTATTAAGAAACTTACAAAGTACAAATTTTCTGTCAGTTTTTGCCCACAATTTAAGTTAAAGTATTAAGTACCCCAAAATTCTTGGAAATAAATCCGTTATCCTTGTGTTTTCCAGGGTGTATGTGAATTTACACCGGTTTGGGAACTCATACACCCTTCGGCTTTGCCTCAGGGTGTATGAGTTCCCAAACCGGTGTAAATTCCCATACACCCTGGAAAACACAAGGATAACTAATAGTACATGTACTCTGTTTAGAATTTCAGAATGTCCAGTACAATGTTGCTATAGAATTTAAACTGGGGATAACAGGAAGACAGCCAATCTGGCTATGTTATTCCTCACTATAAACATATGTGTTTTCATGTAATTGTTATCATTGTCATTATTGTTTATTATTGTGTATATGTTTTATTGTGAAATAAAGAATCAACCAATCAATCAATCATTCAATCTTCGGCGGTCTGATAACTTTCTTTATTACACGCCTGTTCTTTGAAATCCCCATCTACAGCAACACTAAACCATACAGAAAATGAAAATCCGTTCCGCACATATATGCGGGACAGAAATCGTTGACGTTCTATTTTTAAATAGAAGCGAAATGTCACTGGAATTTTCTACAAATCGTGCAACGCAATTACATTTGAATCGATAGCGATAGCTGAAAATCGTCCCATGATTTCCAATGTGTTCTGTGTGCCAGTAGGCACAGACAACACTTGGAACTCAGGGGAAGAAATAATGACACGGGTTCCCCTCACAAATTTGGTTGGCGATAAAATGTTTTCTTTTTTATTGATAGCTGTCAAATGAATTGCGGAGTTCCTTCTAATAATGTTTTTTTATAGACGTGAAGGCGTGTAATAAACACAGAACGACACGAGTGTTTGAATGGGTTAATCGATATGGCACTTGCGCCATCGCGGAAGGATAAAACTCGAAGCCTTCGGCCTCTCGTTCCACCCTTCCGCGCTGACACTCGTGCCATATCAATTAATCCATTCACACACGCGTGTCGTTCTGTGTATTTCTGGACGCTGTTTTGTGTCGGAGCATTTCATTCAGGTGACGTCCAATTGGACGCGTTCTTGCATGACGTTCTTACGTGTAATCAAAATTCCATGCGTGGTGTATCTAGAATATTTCGCCAACATCTGCGTTGTATCACGTGACGTTTAATACACACAACAAGCGCGGAATAAAAACAATATACGCATCCAGGTATCCAAGTTCCGGTTAATCCTGAATGTACTTTGTCTATGCCGATCTCTTTAGCCTCATCTAGGTGAAAAATTAGATCAGCCAACAAAAATTTTCCTTTAACCTCTTCAACTCGGAAAACGAAATACTAAACTGCTTATCAATAGAAAAGAGTAGAACATGAGCTCCAGGTGGGGAAGGCTAGCAGTGTACTAATTTTCACATGAATCCCAAAAGAGCAGAGTGATTAAATTACTCTGAAACCTCCTTCGGGATTTTCGCTAAGAAAACAAATTTTAGGCCGGTCCGCCGAGGCTGTCAGAAATTGATCGGATAAAACAAGAAAAACAGGTAAAAAGAAAGAATATTAAAACACTGTGTGCGAAGAGGTTTATTTATTCTATCAATATGCAGAATGGAACACCATATGGTGGTTTAGATTGCTGAAAATCATGGACAAACGATGCAAACAAGCTACCTGATTTAAACTCAAATCACGGGTTAATATTTAACTCCTTAATTGCTGCTGGCGGATATTCCTGCCAGGACATGAAATATTTTACCACTGAAATAAAATAATTTGGGTACATTTAACCAAATTTCCCCCGTAAATTGCTTCCCAGCAGCCATGCCTATATTTGATGAAAAATATTTTAAAAATACTCTGTGGGTTAAGAGTTAATAATTAAAATATTTCGAAAGTAACACCAAATCCGAGAAAATAAACAAAAATTGCACATAAAATTTATATTCTCGCATTTTTTTTCCTGTAGTTGAGATTCTTTCAGTGTGCTGTGTCTGTGGGGAGAAAAAAGGAAATATAATGTCGATCGAATGGCGACCAATCGCGATCCGGTCGAAATTCTCAGTCCCCATATATAATCACAGTTCTGAATCATCTAGGGAGCGGGGGTGGCTCAGTGGTTAGAGTATTCGACTTTAAAACGAAAGGTCGACGTTTCAATTCTGACCTGCGGCAAGGGTGCTGTGTCCTTGGGCAAGACACTTAATCCCGATTGCTTACGTGAGGCGACGGTGGTGCTGTGTATATAGGTGTACTACCCCTCGATTGTGCACTTGCCTTCATCATCGACTATCTCTTCTTGTGTGGTATTTATAATTTTTAGAGTCTGAGAGTTGCTCGCCGTTGATAGGTGGTTCTTTCCGGGTACTCCGGCTTAATCCATCCATCCATCCGTACCCCCACCCCCCACCCCACCCCCACCCCCCCCCCCCCCCGATCAAACAAACTGTGATCACTAAAGTTGAATTTGTTCGAGCATCGAAAAATTATTTATTTCGTATCTCTTTTCTGGCGTTTGAGATTGCATAGTTCTGTGGCTTCGGGGAGAAAAGTTGAAAGATAATTTCGACTGGATCGGGACTAAGTCGGGAACCGTTTAACATTATCTTTCCGCTGTTATAAGCAAATTTCTGTATCATCTAGAAACACAGAGCTGAAAGTGTTAATTCCAAATAGAGTAATGAGACTATTGGCTAGCTGAATCAATAGCTATTTCCGCAGACCTATCCGTAAAGATCTGATCTAAGTAAGATATATTGGCAGCTGCGACTCATCGAGAACAGCAAAAAGGTAAATGCGATTTCTCATCACCGTTTGGGTCATATCAATTTTAAAAAAATCTTTCGAGTTGACAGCACCTGCTTAGATTGTCTGAATAACGATGCAGTCTGTTTGTTGATTGGATAACGTTAAACAATTCTATTTGAAGAACTGAAAAAGGCAAGTTTGTCGAACAAACATGGAAAGTGTATTGAGTCAAAGCAGTTGGGGATATAATGAACTTATGTGGGCGATGAAGACATGCTATTAAAAACTCATTAGTACATTGCACCTTTGATATATCACTCGTTCCTCTGGCGCAGCTGTTAGAATTTCCAATTTCATTAACTGATTTTACAAGAAAAAATACTCAAATAACCGTCCATGGAACCGTTTGAGAAAAAGTTGTTTTCGAAAGCGTGAAATAATATTATTTTTTTTTAATTCACATTGAAAATAAGGGTCGCCGCTTCCACGCGTTGGTAGAATAGGATAGGAGTAATAAGGTTCATGGAAGAAGCAAACATGCTGTTCACTTTTGATTCTTTTAATAATAACTATGTGCAGTTAAAACTAGAAGGCCTGTCATCAATTGCGCGCAAACACCTCGCCATTTAGCGTGTTTATCGGCGCGTTAAGTCATATGGAAAGGCGATCACATTCTCTACGCAACCTATGCACAAGCAATGGTTCAGCCAATGGACCTCCGGGTTTAACCCGGAGGTCCATTGGCTGAAACATTGCTTGTGTTTGCTGTGAGTAATGGCAAGATTCTGTGGTAATTTGGGTAGTTTCAATAGGACAATTGCGCGCAATTCCTGTGCGAAATTGTGTCAAGATAAGCGCGCAATTCATGACAGGACGTCTAGTTTTAACTGTAAATGGAGAGGTTGACCCTTTGCCTAACAGATCGGAAAATGTCCGCCAGTCGCTCAAAACAAAACAAAAACCCAAAACATTCATTTTGTCTTCGAAGTTACGAACGATTAAATGTCTTATCTTCTGAGAGGTCCTGACTTTGTCCACACAATAAATTATGACATCTCACTGGAACGAACTCAAACAGCTCGTAATAACACGAGGCCATACGTTACGAATTAAAATAAAACTGTCTGCGCGTACAACTTTTCGGCTCATTCATTTTGGTACATTTCGTTCAAGTCAAACTATCACACCACCAGCCAAATTCTTAAGCGATTCTAACACTGTTATTACTTGGATCCAGTCTAGTCCTTAGCCCTTTGAACCATGGTGGTATCTTCCATATCAGTCCAATGCCAGCAACTGGAAGAGTCTGTGTTCATTATTTGGGGGTGGACCAAAAATATTGACTGACCTACCCTACACGTTCATTTAGCAGCCATCCTGCTTAATGAAATTACGACGTATCATGTATCATGTTCGCTAATTTTCGTATTTATTCGGATGGAATATTCCATTTGATGGAAAAAGTGAACAGTTCGCTCCCCCCCCCCAACTGAAATATTCCAACGGGTTAAATACAAAATACCCAAAACTCTTTACTTATTTTTTTATTTTTTTTTTTTTTGGAATCAACGCAAGAAATGTTTCTGAGTCGGGGCTTGACTTGGTTGAATCCTTGGTGGCATTACCACCTCAATAAACAAACACGTTTGTTTACAGAATAATATGAATGTAGACCACAGCTGTAGTTTTACCATGACGCCGACGAGTAGTTCCACGAATTATATTGATATCTTGATGTTTTCAAGGTGAATTAAATTCTTCTAGATTGGAATATCCAAAACGGGAGCACGGAACAATATCTGTATATATTTGAGTAAAGAGACATCACGGGACATCAAAGATTGTCTGCGTGCAAACTCCATAAAACGCCGGTAAACACACAGACCATAACAGCGTCGAATTCCTTAAAGAATTTGATTGGTGTCATGAGAGCTTGCGTTCGAGCAAGGGAACAATCCTTCTGAACTATTATAATCATTCTGAATGATAGCGATATCGTGGTAATAGAAGACTCCCATGGTTGGATATCGCTAAAAATAACCAGCGCACGCAGCTGGCCCTCCACGCGGTGTGGTACTTCGATAATTGTATAAAACAAATGGTTACACCACAGAAATAAGACAACTATATTACCGGAACGTCAGCGCAAACTTCGCAACCTAGTCTGCACCCACCCCATAATATGGCGTCAAGTCAAACAATGCGGTAACTTCTCCTATCGGTGATGTTTGAAGACATAAAAACTGTCACGGCTTAACGGGTTTCACGTCATGAAAAGTTATGGTGTTTACATAGCACCAAAACGAGTTACACGATATCAACTTTTTAATCTCAGGACTTTTGTTCAAGTCAGTTATAAATAAGATTGGTTGCAAATGTTCAATTTGTTTTGCCACGAAAAAAGGTGCATATCTACAACATATTCATTCAAATCACATTCTTTATTCACGGTATACATAATTATAAGTAAAGTGGTTAACAAAAATAAACATATTATACAGGTATAATAAATAGCATACCGTGGGAAGTGGCATAGCCAGATTGGCTGTCTTCCTGCCACCCCCTGAAGGAAAGAGAAATAGCAAACAGACTGTGCCCCAATAGATAAACTTGGAGCGATTCATCTGATCTATGATCGGCATTTCGTTTTTTTCCGTTTTTTGGGGCAAAACGTATGATCCAGTATAAAAAGCCAACGGAACGGCGGTGTTTCAGCGTTGATAGAGAGCAACATGCTTGCCGAACTACCTACATTACTCTGATTAATGTTCAAGAACCACAACCAGCCCAACCATGTGATTAGTAACTTTCCTACTTGAGAAGTACACAATCTTTATGATTGGGCGAGGGGTCTATGTCTGCAGGCGAACCATGGGGCGCAGAATGCCGTGAACCAGCTCACTCCAGTTAGGTGCGGGCTAATTCACCACATGCAACTCCCTATGATTAGCCAACCGACTTGATCCAGTGCTTTCTCAAATGCATGTTCCAGACAGCAAATCTTTTGCTCAAGAGTATTGTTTCCAGCTTCATTTTTCACTGACATCAAAAGTATATTCCTTAAAAATCGAATGGGAAATTGAAAACCGAGAGAAATGTTGGGGCGTTGTGCATTGTTTATTTATAACACATCCGCCCCACCCCCAGCCCAAGATGGCAGCGGTTTGTACATTTTTCTATATATGGCCAATGAGCATTCCAGTAATCCATCTGTATAGAGGTCTCTGGTGGCGTTTACTGCCCCATGTAATCTGCTCAGAACTTTATTTATTACATGTCTGTTCAATGAAATCCGCATCTACAGAAACATCAAGCCATGCGGAAAATAAAAATCCGTTCCCAACCATGATTGTGCCAAACGGAAATCGTTGAGCAGACGATTGATAACCCGGAACTGAACCGATTCCGAAATAATTAATTAAAATGTCCAAAATAGAAGGGTATGGTGAGTTTAACCCTTTGCGACTACGGTACGTAATATTACATACGAAAATTGCCGTGCGTTGCGACTACGGTACGTAGTATTACGTTCTCCGACTTTGAACCCGAGCGGCAGCCTTTTCGTCCAGGAACATGATACTTTATAATTTATTAAATAGGTTGAATGCTAAGTGCGTGTGTGTGGTAGGCTAATCAATATTTTCAACGTGCAGTCACAGGGCTGCACGTTGCAAATATTAATTGGTCTACCCCCAAAATAACGAATATGGACTCTTCCTGTTGCTGTCATTGAACTGATATGGAAT